>CM077153.1:184808355-185408355 GCA_039583875.1 Platanthera guangdongensis | reverse complement strand
CGACATTCTTGAAAGAACTAGTGCCTAAACACCTAGAGGGGGGGGGGGGTGAATAGGTGCACTTAATCTTTTTAATTTTTATGGCAGAAACACAGAATTATATTCACTTCTTCACAGCAATTCAGCACAGTTAACACAACATTCACACAGGCATACAATCACAGAGAGCACACAGGATTTATAGTGGTTCCCCAAGGTCTGGGTACATCCACTTTCCCCCTTCGCCTATCTAGTAGTGTACTAGATTCGACCAAACTTATCCACTATTCCTCAGATCCTCAGATCTTATAACTCAGAACCCCAAATAGGTTCCTACAGCTCAGAGTGATCCCACCCCTACAACTCAGGCTCAAAGCCCTACCACTCAGTCTTCACCAAGACCTACACTCAGCCTTCAACAAGGCCTACACTCAGCCTTCAACAAGGTCTACACTCAGAGAAATGTATCTCTTACACTCAGGCACAAAGGCCCTACCACTCAGCCTTTATAATTTCAGGCTTACAACTCAGATCCCTTAGGATCCTACAAGAAATTAAAATTACAATGTATATAACCACAACTCAGAATGAGAGAGAAGAGTTGACTGGTTTCTTGAAGAGTTTGTTGGGTACATTGGTCAAATGTACCTGATTTGAAGAAGCCTCACCCAACTCAATGATATACATCATAATGTATTTGATGTATGTTTGAGTTACTTGTGCAGGTTAAGAAAGTACTGGACTGAAGCAAAAAGTTTCTAAGTCCATGTGTCGACACCCAGAGGGAAAGTGTCGACACTTGAGAAGACTTGTGTCGACATCCAGACAAGCAGTGTTGACACTTGGAGTCATTGTGTCGACACCTGGGATGCAGAGTCGACACCAGACAGAAAGTGTCGACACTTGGAGCTGTGTCGACACTCAGTGAAGAAAAGTGCAGACAGAAAGTGTCGACACAAGGAGCTGTGTCGACACCCAGTGAAGCTGTGTCTACACCAGAAAGTGTCGACACTTGGAGCTGTGTCGACACTCAGCAAAAGTCTGCAGAGTTTAAGTACAAGTGTCGACACTCAACACAATGTGTCGACACTAAGCAGAAGAGTCAGCACTTGAAGTAAGTGTCGACACTCAACACAATGTGTCGACACTCAACAGAAGAGTCAACATTTGAAGTATGTGTCGACACCCAGAACAATGTGTCGACACACAGCTGAAGACTCAACACTTGAAGAAAGTGTCGACACAAGGAGCTGTGTCGACACTTAGCAAAGAAATGAATTATCAACAAAATATTCTAAGTACAAGTGTCGAAACTAAGGGAATGTGTCGACACTCAGCTGAAGTCTCAACGACAAGAAGGTGTGTCGACACAAGGAGCTGTGTCGACACTCAGCAAGATTCAACATAGAAGACTATGTGTCGACACCAAGAAGCAGTGTCGACACTTGACAGATTCGACACATAGAAGAATTCAGCAAAAGCTAGAAGAACAAGTACTTGTGTCGACACTCATTTTCAGTGTCGACACATGCAGAAGAATCTGTGTCGAGACATACAAGAAGTTGTGTCGACACCTTGTAGACTTGTGTCGACACTTACACAGCATGTGTCGACACTTGGTCTAAAAGTGTCGACACTTAAAGACAGAAAGTCTCGACACTTACAGACAGTTAGAGATTTTCAAGAAGTGACTGGATGATTTGACAGATGCCGTTCCAGCCGGTCTACAGCACCTGTCAGAGATATCAGAAGTCAGTTATGGACCGGATCAGCCGGTTACCATGAAGAAGGCCTATAAATAGGCACCTACAGTTTACAGAAACTGTTGTCAAAAGTAGTTCAAAGTTGTTGAAGTTGTTGATTAGATTATTGAAGTAATAGTGGTACAAAGAGAATCAACACAAGAAGATCTAGCAGTTCAAGTGCAGATCTAAGAAGTTGGAGAGAGAGGGCTCCATTCAAGAAATCAGCCTTTGGAACTAGGCTGAGAAGAAGGATTTAGATTCAGTCTGGATCTTAAGTGGCAGAGGTCAAGGAACAACTGCAGAGGATTCAGTCTTATTCAGTTCTACTCAAGAAGCTTTGAAGAAAGCTATGTCAGGGTTAATCCAGCTGAGTTCTTCCAAGAACTCATCAAGAATCTCTCAACTCCCCTCCTTTAATTCTGAGTTGTAGAGTTATTATTTGTATTATATTTTTAACTTGTAGGATCCATTGGATCTGAGTGATTGTAAGCCTATATTTATAAAGGCTGAGGGTAGGGCTTGTTAGCCTGAGTGTAGGAGATAGAGATCTCTGAGTGTAGGCCTTGTTGGCTGAGTGTAGGCCTTGGTTGGCTGAGTGTAGGCCTTGATTGGCTGAGTGTAGGCTTTGGGATAAAGCTGAGTTGTAAGGCTTTGAGCCTGAGGTGTAGGAACCAATTTGGGTTCTGAGACAGTGCAGGAGTTTGGCCAAATCTAGTACACTGCTAGATAGGCGAAGGGGGAAAGTGGACGTACCCATATCTTGGGGAACCACTATAAATCACTGTGTACTGTACTGTGCTGAAATTGTTGCTGTGTATGCTGTGTTTGCTGTGATAAACTAGTTAGATTGCTGTGATATAACTGATTGCTGCCAATAAAGTTAGAAAAGGTTTAGGTCACCTATTCACCCCCCCCTCTAGGTGTTTAGGTACCATATCTTTCAAGTGGTATCAGAGGGAGGTTCCTCAAAATAAGGACTAACAGTCTGAGGAGATCCTGTTTGGCAGATTCAGTGTAAGGAAAAACACAGATTCAAGAAATTCAAGAAAATCAAGAAACATGGGTTCTTATGAGAATCATAAGGAATTGGGTTCCATGAAATTACCCATATGCAGAAAGGAGATCTTTGGGATCTGGAAAGAAAGGGTAAGGCTATTTATGGAGGCCTCAGACCCTAGAATCTACATCACAGTAAAGGAAGGGCCTTATGTGCCTATGAAGATTTCAGTTCTAGATGCAAACCAGAGAACTCCAAAGGATTTCTCTGAGATGACTAAGGATGAAATTGTCCTGGCCACCATGGACAAGAGGGCACATAACATAATAGTGAGTGCCATTGATGATGCAACTTTTCAGAACTTAATTCACTGTAAAATAGCAAAAGAGATGTGGGATACTCTCATTGTCTATATGGAAGGTTCTGAAGAAGTTAGGCAAGATAGGAAGTCCTTGCTAAATCAGGAGTATGAAGGCTTTAGGCAAGGAAAGGGTGATAGCATCACTGAGTGCTATAAGGAATTTTACAGAATAGTTAATGAACTCATGTCTTATGGAAGAGAGTTCAGTAACTATGAACTAAATGACAAGTTCTTAAGGTCCCTAACCAAAGATTGGGACACCAAGATCTGTGCCATAAGAGAAATGACTAAGTTGGTGGAAATTCCTCCTCCCACACTGTTTGGCAAGCTATTGTCTTATGAAATGCAGTTAACAGTGAGAAAAGAGGAGGAAAAATCAACAAGGACTGAGCACAAAGAAAGAACTGTTGCTTTCAAGACAGAAGTTCCCAGAAAGAGCAGGAATAAGTCTTCAACTCCACCTCCAGAGATAGTTGAATCAGAGTCTGATGAGTCTGTCAGCACAAAGTCTAAGAGCAGTGAAAGTGATGAAGACTTTGCTGCTTTCACTAGACACTTTCAGAAGTTTTTGAAAAAGAAACAGTGGAGGTCAAGGCCTTCTACATCACAAGGAAAGGAAGACTCTTATCAGAAAAAGAGGTCTTCAAAGAATGACAAGAAAAGGACAAAATCAAGCAAGGCAACTGGTTCAAAGATTGTTTGCTATTGCTGCAATAGACAGGGTCATGTTATTGCAGATTGTCCAGAGAAGAGAAAGGAATCTGGTGACAGGAAAAAGACTCACTTCAAAGGGAAGAAAGAAAAGTCTTTTGTTGCTAAGAAGGAGAAGACTCTATCAGATATCTCTTCTTCAGAAACTAAGTCTGAGGCTGAAGCCTACATAGGGCTGTTTGCTGAAGAAGAAGAGGAAGAATTCATGCAGATCTTGGAGTCAATTTATGAACAAGAAGACAGTCATTGCCAAGGGCTAATGGCTTTGACAGACAGTGCCAAAATCCCGAAGCAGCCAGGACCCAGTCAGGTACAAGGTTCATGTTCAAGTTCAGTTTCTTGTTCTAGTTCAGATTCAGATTCTTCTTCATCAAGTGATGAGAATGTATCTGAGTCTGAGGAAGATATTCATCAGCTTATAGATGAATATAAGGTACTGTTGCAAGCCTACAAGAAAAGCAAGACCCTAGCCAAAAGTCAGGCAAAGGAAATTGCTGATCTTAAAGCTGCTGCAACAGATTTTGAGAAGCAATTTGATCAAAAACTGAATGAGGTAGCCAGGCTGAAACACATTACTGTGATTCAGATGAGAACTATCACTTTTAAGAATGATCAAATTAAGTGTCTGGAGAACAATCTTCAGAAGGAGAAGGACTTGGTTGCTAGGTTTTCAAAACCTAAATCAGTGCTACCTTTAATTGATGAATTTGTTCATCATAAAGGCAAGGCTGGACTGGGCTTTGTTAGACCTGCAGGGACTGAGCAGTCCAAGTATAAGTCCAAGGGCAAAGCCCCAACATTCAACAAGCCTGCTGTAGTCAAGACAGCCAAGGCTGTACCTAAGCAAAGGTATAATAAATTTGAATGTTGGTGCTGTGGCAAAGTTGGTCATTTTGCAGTAGACTGTTGGCACAATGTGAGTGCCAAAGTGAGTTCCAAACTACCTGTTGGAAAGCCAGTAGGTAGGTTTGTCAAATTGCAATCTAACAATCACCAAGGACCCAAGAATACTTTGGGTTCTAAGGTTCATTAATTTGTTTTGTAGGTGAGTCCAAGTGGCCAAACCCCTACATGGTACTTGGACAGTGGATGTTCCAGACATATGACTGGAACTAGGGGACTACTGAAGGACTACATTCCAATCAAAAATGGTCCTAAAGTGACCTTTGGTGGTTCTGAAAAAGGAATCATCAAAGGGTTTGGTAACATTTCTTCAAACTTAGTTACCATTACTCAAGTGGCTTATGTTAAAGGGTTGAAACACAACCTAATAAGTATTAGTCAATTAAGTGATGTAGGGTATGACGGCTCATTTGTTAAAAATGGTTGTCATATCAAGAGGTCAAGTGATCAAGAGATCATTTTGACAGGTTATAGGAAGAGGAATGTCTACTGCCTAGACATTATGATTGAGAACAATGGTTCTCCAGTTTGTCTTGTAGCTGATGAGACAGTCTCTCATTGTGTCAAATGGCACAAGAGGCTAGCCCATCTTAACTACAAGACTATTAGCAAACTCTTTAGCAAAGAGTTAGTGAGGAATGGTCCTCAAGTTAAGTGTGTTAAAGATGGCATTTGCTCAGCTTGTCAGAAGGGCAAGCAGACTAAATCCACCTTTAAAAGCATAGAAAACAAAGATGCTGTGAGGTGTTTGTACCTCTTGCATTTGGATCTCTTTGGTCCAATGCCAGTTCACAGCTTGGGTAGGAAGGTCTATACCCTTGTAGTTGTAGATGACTACTCAAGGTTTTCCTGGGTGTTCTTCTTAAGACAGAAATCTGAAATACCTAGTGTCTTCTACAGCTTTGTCAAGCAAATTCAGAATGAACTAAATAGTACTGTGGTCAGAATTAGAAGTGACCATGGTACTGAATTTCAGTCTGATAGCATGACAAAACTGTGTGAAGACTTTGGGATATTTCAAGAATTCTCTTCACCTAGAACACCTCAGCAAAATGGCATTGCTGAAAGGAAAAATAGGACCTTGATAGAGGCTGGTAGAACCCTACTAAGTGATACATCACTGCCAGAGTATTTCTGGGCTGAAGCAGTTAACACTGCATGCCATGTTATAAATAGGGCTACTATCAATAAAGGGCTAAACAAGACCCCCTATGAAGTTGTGAAAGGCAGGAAACCAAACCTATCCTACTTCAGGATCTTTGGTTGCAAATGCTTCATATTTAACAATGGGAAGTCTTACTTAACTAAGTTTGCTGCCAAGTCCCAAGAGGGAATTTTTGTTGGGTACAGCAATAATAGTAAGACTTATAGAGTCTACAACTTGACTTCACAAGTTGTAGAAAAATCAGTGCATGTAGTTTTTGATGAGACTAAACTTATTAATAATGAGTTGTCTAGCAATGTATGCAGCCCCACAGGTTTGACAAAGAGAATAGACAAGCTTACTATAGAAGAAGTGCCTGCTGTAAGACAGCAAGGAGAGGAGAGTAGCTGCTGTCTAGGGGGAGAACTACATGTGCCAGTTGCTGAAGAAATCCAAGGTATACAGCATGATGCAGATGCTGAAGTGGTTCAACCTGAAGTGAGGATGCCTCCAGCCCACAGGCATCTTAGAGATCATCCAGTAGAGCTGATTATTGGAGATCCAAGTCAAGGAGTTCAAACAAGGAGCAGAAATCAGAATGCTGCAATCTATTCCAGCTTCTGTCACAAGTTGAACCTAAGAAGTTTGAAGAAGCAATACAAGATCCACAATGGACTGAAGCAATGCAAGAAGAGCTTAATCAGTTCAAGAGGTGCAAGGTCTGGGAATTGGTTCCTAAACCTAAAAACCACAATGTAATAGGAGTTAAGTGGATCTACAGAATAAGATGGATGAACAAGGTGTCATCATTAAGAATAAAGCTAGACTGGTTGCTAAAGGATATAGGCAAGAAGAAGGTATTGATTTTGATCAAACCTTTGCTCCAGTAGCCAGACTGGAAGCCATAAGAATTTTCTTGGCCTATGCAACATATCAAGGATTCAAGGTATACCAAATGGATGTCAAGTCAGCATTCCTAAATGGTAATTTGAAAGAAGAAGTCTATGTGGAGCAGCCTTCAAGTTTTGTTGATCCAACTCTACCTCATTATGTCTATAGACTTAGGAAAGCTTTATATGGGTTAAAGCAAGCCCCTAGGGCTTGGTATGAAACCCTATCTAGTTTCCTCATTGAGAACAAGTTTTCAAGGGGGAAAATAGATAATACTCTATTCCTTAGGGAATCTAGAGGCAAAGTCATACTAGTCCAAATATATGTAGATGACATTATATTTGGGTCTAATGAAAGCAGTCTTTGCAAAAAGTTTGCAAAACTTATGCAAGGTTAGTTTGAGATGAGTAGTATGGGAGAGCTGAAGTTTTTCTTGGGTCTCCAAGTTAAACAGACTGAGAGTGGTTTGTCCATTTGTCAGTCAAAGTTCACCCTAGAACTCATAAGGAAGTATGGTATGGATTCATCCAGTACCATGAAGACTCCTATGGGGTCAAGTATGTCTCTTAGCAAGGATGATGTAGGGAAACCTGTAGATGAAACCTTGTATAGAGGGATAGTTGGCTCCCTATTATACTTGACTGCTAGTAGACCAGACATCATGTATGCTACATGTGTTTGTGCAAGGTATCAAGCCTGCCCTAAAGAGTCTCACTTGACTGCAGTCAAGAGAATTTTGAGATATCTAAAGGGCACTCCCTATCTAGGCCTCTGGTACCCTAGGAATGGAGACTTTGATCTAACAGGTTATTCAGATGCAGACTTTGTAGGATGCAAAAAGGATAGAAAGAGTACTACTGGAACCTGTCAATTCCTAGGTGGGAGACTAATTTCATGGAGCAGCAAAAAGCAGACTAGTGTGGCTATCTCCACAGCTGAGTCAGAGTATGTGGCTGCAGGAAGTTGCTGTGCTCAACTTCTATGGATTCAACATCAGCTAGATGACTATGGATTTCAGGTAAGTAGAACCCCACTTTACTGTGATTCTACAAGTGTTATTTCAATAGCTAATAACCCTATATCTCATAGTAGAACAAAACATATTGAGATTAAATATCACTTTCTTATAGAACATATAAAAAGAGAAGATATTTCACTTGAATATGTTAAAGCTGATAATCAGATAGCTGACATGTTTACTAAGCCCCTAGAAGAAGCTAAGTTCAATAGATTCAAAATTGAACTAGGAATGATAAACTTAGACTAAGTTTATAGAATAGAAAATTGACTAAGTAAAAAGGTGTCGACACATAGACAAGTCTATGTCGACATAGAATAGTGGTGTCGACACTTCAGGAAAAAGGTGTCGACACATCTAGGAATGTGGTGTCGACACGTCAGAATGTTAGTGTCGACACATGTCAAGTAGGTGTCAACACATCCAATATGGTGTCGACACTTAAGTTTTACTCAGAATTTTTCTAAGTAAAGTCTCGACAATGTGTCGAGTTATGTTGTGTCGACACATAACCAAGTGTCGACACATAAAATCTGTTGACTAAACTTGTGTCGACACATATGTGTCGAGACATTATAAGTCAGTGTCGATACTTATTGCCAGTGTCGACACATTTTAAGTTAGCTGTCCCGCCTGTTCATCTTCAAAATCAGAAAGGTATAAATAGGGTTTTGTCTTTGTTTGTCGACACGCTTTCAAAGTTTCGAGACCAAAACTCCTATGTCGACACCTCTCTTTTCTCAAGACTAATTCTCCAAACCCTAATGGCTCCTAAGCTTGAGGAGAACGTTAACGAGGGCTATGAGCTAGTGCGCGGCGCGTTCGATGAAGCTGATCAAGAAATCAAGTCGGTTGTAACCCTAGTCGCCAATTCTAGACTAGAATACTTAGTTTCAGAACCAACAAAGATTTGGAAGAAGGAAGTTCTTGAATTCCTTAATGGAGCTGCTGTAGATGACTCTGGATATAGAATCAAATCCAGAGTTCATGGATCTAAAGTCAAGATTTCACCAAAAAGTCTGAGGAAGGTACTCCAGCTACCTAAAACACAGGATGAAGAAGAAGTAACTGCATCCAAGACTAGGGAAGCCCTTACCTGGTGTGGACTTGATCCAAAGATGAAGATAGGATCTGTCTTTAACAGGAAAGGCATGAACAGTCAAGGAAAATTCATGTCTGAGATTGTGGGCAAGGTTATTCTAAGTAAGCCTGGAGGGCATGACAGGGTGTCTGCCTCTATGTTTGGAATTATGACTAGAATCATATTCACTCTGAAAACAGACTGGTCAATAGTGGTTTTTGACAAGATCAAGGAGAGCTTGAAGAAGCCTAATCTGGGCAGAATTATAAGTCTCTACCTTGCTGGTACCATACCACAGGTAATGAGCACTGCTGCTGGAAGTAAGATCAACCACATGAGGAAGATGGATCCAAGGATATTTTCCAGATGGGACAGGGTGTTGTCCAAGGAAGTGGCAACCCCAGAGAAGCCAGTTGCTGAGAAGGAGATTCCTCCAAAGAAGAAGAGAAAAACTGCTGCTGTGGCACAAGAGTCCTCCAGCAGTTCTGATAGTGAAGAACAAGTTGTTTTCACTCCAGATGATCAAGAGGAAGTGGCTGCAGAGAAGACCCCTGCTGCTGAAGATGTTGCTGAGATCCAGGAGGAGCTACCACAGGCTAGCCCCATCCACAGGGATCAAAGCTAGGGGGAGCCTCCAGTGGTAGAAGAACCATCTACACTGGACAGTGAGCAAGCCACCATCATCATCCAAGAGGTACTCACTGACCTAAAAACTTTAGACTATATTATAGAAGAAGCTAATTTGTCTGATGATCTTCAGCAAACTCAGCTGAATACTCAAGTTCCAGATGTTGTTGTAGAAGACACATCTGCTGTAGTTCAAGATGATACTTCTCAAGTGGTGGAAGAACCAAGAACTTCTCCTGCACAGTCTCCACCTGAATATACAATGGAAGATTTGTTTCTAAATCTAGATCAAGATGATTTTAACATGGACAAGGATGCTGTTGCTGAAGATAAGAGTGCTGCTACTGAGGGGGAGCACATGGAAGTTCTGGAAGAGCCTATTAGGCAAGAAACTGAGAAGGCAACTGTTGTGCCAGCTGACAAACCTCCAAGACCTCAGGAAAGGGTTGAAATAGCCAGCACTTCAGAATCTGAAGAAGATGAGGCTGCAAGGGCTAAGAAGAAGAAACTCTATGTCTTCAAGAGGAGAAGTCAGAGTTATAAGAAAGCCTTGCAATCCATTGCCCCACAGCCTATAGTCCAACAAGCTCCAACTGTTGACTATAGTGCTTTACTGATTGCCCTGCAGATAAAAATGGATGAACAAAGGAAAGCCATAGAGGCTTATGTTGATGAAGGGCAGAAGACTTTATAGTTTGACCTGGCCCAAGAAATAAAGTCTATAAGGTTTGAGATGAACCTTAATAAGAAGGAGATGAATGAATGCTTCCACAAGGGTGGAAATGCTGTGGTGTATCTGGCAACACACCAAGAGAAGATAAAAGCACAGGTAGATGATATAGCATTGAAGCAAGGGTATGTACTGGAAAATCAGTTAAGGATGAATGACAACTTGACTGCTTCACACAATGCTATAGTCACTGAATTGAAGAATAAGACTGCTGAACCTTTTACATCTGCTGCTGCAGTTAAGGCTGACTTTGATAAAGTATTTCAAGCTGAGATTACTGCTGTTAAGTCTGCTATTCAAGATTCCCAGAAAGTCATCTCTGAACAACTCACAAAGCTGAAACCATTCTTTAAAGAGGGAATCAGGTATTTGGATAGTCAAATAAGATTTCAAAAGGATGATGTCAGAGACCATATGGCCAGAGAAGTCATAAAGGGGGAGAGAGTATTAGTCAAAGCTAGCTCTGACCATGCCAAATGGATATCTAATTCCATCAGAGCTACACTGGGCTATCCTCCACTCTGTGATGATGATAATGTTGCTGAATCAGGGATTCAAACTGCCTATCTTGGAGGTGAGCAACAAGAAGTAGCTCAAGTGATTTATCCACCTCCAGATTTTGACATGGTTCAAGCAGATGTCCAGACTATGTATAGTCCAACTGAAGGGAAATCTAATGTTGTTCTGGAAAAGGTTGTTCAACCTATATCTAAAGCTCTGCAAGAGGCTCTACAGAAAGAAGAAGAGGCAAAGTTGTCAAAGAAGAGGTTTAGGGAACAAGCAGAACAAAGGCCAGATTTTGAACAGTGGAGCCCTACCTCTAGGAATATAATTTTAACTGCCTGGAAAGCTGCCAAGGACAATGCTCATGAAAGGAACAAGTGGTTCTCTGAAGCAGAATGGAGGAAACATGAAATAAGACAGGAGGCCATTGTTCAATATAGAAGAAAGGCTAAGATGGGAAAGCTACCTCCTACTGCAGTGGAGCCTAGCAAGTACTTCCCCAAGCCATACCACTATTTTGAAAGGCAGAAAATAAAAGCAGAAGAGCTGAAGAAGAAGGACTTAAAAGGTAAGAAGCCTGCTGTTGCTGCAACTGCTGAAGCCACTGTTAAAGCTCAAGTCCAATCTGGCAAAGGCATTATTATCAAAGAACCAGACCAGAAATAGATTAGGAATTGACTTGAAGATTGTTGTAATCTTTTGAATGAAATACATTTTTGTAAACCATTAAAGATGTATTAGAAAAATGTTAGAATAATATATGATAAATATATTTCATGATTGTTCTGAGAATTTGTCTATTTCTTGTTTGTTCTGCAATGTTGAATGTGTATACATGTCTGAAATATTACATGTTTATGTTTACCCTGCTGTTTATAATTTGCTTTACATCATTTTGTAATTTTAATTATGAATGGTGTATATCATTGACTAAGGGTTATGACTTCTCCAAATAGGGGGAGATTGTTGGGTACATTGGTCAAATGTACCTGATTTGAAGAAGCCTCACCCAACTCAATGATATACATCATAATGTATTTGATGTATGTTTGAGTTACTTGTGCAGGTTAAGAAAGTACTGGACTGAAGCAAAAAGTTTCTAAGTCCATGTGTCGACACCCAGAGGGAAAGTGTCGACACTTGAGAAGACTTGTGTCGACATCCAGACAAGCAGTGTTGACACTTGGAGTCATTGTGTCGACACCTGGGATGCAGAGTCGACACTAGACAGAAAGTGTCGACACTTGGAGCTGTGTCGACACTCAGTGAAGAAAAGTGCAGACAAAAAGTGTCGACACAAGGAGCTGTGTCGACACCCAGTGAAGCTGTATCTACACCAGAAAGTGTCGACACTTGGAGCTGTGTCGACACTCAGCAAAAGTCTGCAGAGTCTAAGTATAAGTGTCGACACTCAACACAATGTGTCGACACTAAGCAGAAGAGTCAGCACTTGAAGTAAGTGTCGACACTCAACACAATGTGTCGACACTCAACAGAAGAGTCAACATTTGAAGTATGTGTCGACACCCAGAACAATGTGTCGACACATAGCTGAAGACTCAACACTTGAAGAAAGTGTCGACACAAGGAGCTGTGTCGACACTTAGCAAAGAAATGAATTATCAACAAAATATTCTAAGTACAAGTGTCGACACTAAGGGAATGTGTCGACACTCAGCTGAAGTCTCAACGACAAGAAGGTGTGTCGACACAAGGAGCTGTGTCGACACTCAGCAAGATTCAACATAGAAGACTATGTGTCGACACCAAGAAGCAGTGTCGACACTTGACAGATTCGACACATAGAAGACTTCAGCAAAAGCTAGAAGAACAAGTACTTGTGTCGACACTCATTTTTAGTGTCGACACATGCAGAAGAATCTGTGTCGAGACATACAAGGAGTTGTGTCGACACCTTGTAGACTTGTGTCGACACTTACACAGCATGTGTCGACACTTGGTCTAAAAGTGTCGACACTTAAAGACAGAAAGTCTCGACACTTACACACAGTTAGAGATTTTCAAGAAGTGACTGGATGATTTGACAGATGCCATTCCAGCCGGTCTACAGCACCTGTCAGAGATATCAGAAGTCAGTTATGGACCGGACCAGCCGGTTACCATGAAAAAGGCCTATAAATAGGCACCTACAGTTTACAGAAACTGTTGTCAAAAGTAGTTCACAGTTGTTGAAGTTGTTGATCAGATTATTGAAGTAATAGTGGTACAAAGAGAATCAACACAAGAAGATCTAGCAGTTCAAGTGCAGATCTAAGAAGTTGGAGAGAGAGGGCTCCATCCAAGAAATCAGCCTTTGGAACTAGGCTGAGAAGAAGGATTCAGATTTAGTCTGGATCTTAAGTGGCAGAGGTCAAGGAACAACTGCAGAGGATTCAGTCTTATTTAGTTCTACTCAAGAAGCTTTGAAGAAAGCTAAGTCAGGGAGAATCCAGCTGAGTTCTTCCAAGAACTCATCAAGAATCTCTCAACTCCCCTCCTTTAATTCTGAGTTGTAGAGTTATTATTTGTATTACATTTTTAACTTGTAGGATCCATTGGATCTGAGTGATTGTAAGCCTATATTTATAAAGGCTGAGGGTAGGGCTTGTTAGCCTGAGTGTAGGAGATAGAGATCTCTGAGTGTAGGCCTTGTTGGCTGAGTGTAGGCCTTGGTTGGCTGAGTGTAGGCCTTGATTGGCTGAGTGTAGGCTTTGGGATAAAGCTGAGTTATAAGGCTTTGAGCCTGAGGTGTAGGAACCAATTTGGGTTCTGAGATAGTGTAGGAGTTTGGCCGAATCTAGTACACTGCTAGATAGGCGAAGGGAGAAAGTGGATGTACCCATATCTTGGGGAACCACTATAAATCACTGTGTGCTGTACTGTGCTGAAATTGTTGATGTGTATGTTGTGTTTGCTGTGATAAACTAGTTAGATTGCTGTGATATAACTGATTGCTGCCAATAAAGTTAGAAAAGGTTTAGGTCACCTATTCACCCCCCCCTCTAGGTGTTTAGGTACCATATCTTTCAGAGTTCTTGAAAGAACTTTGCCGAGATCAACCTCCCTTGGCTTTCTTCAAAGCTTCTTGAATTAGAACACAGTAGGGTTGATTCTCTATGCAGATAATCTTCAATCACTACGGACTTAAGAATCAGATCTCAATCTGAAACTTTCTTCACAGCCTAGTTCAACAGCTGTCTTCTTAGAAGGAGCTCTCTCCCTCCAACTTCTTAGATCTTCACTTGAAGGTATTCTTCTTGTTGTGTTGTTAGATCTTCAATGAATTGCTTGATCTTCTTAATCTATTTCTTTTTATCTGTCAAGGAGAAGGGTCTATATATAGACTTTCTCCAAGGAGACCGGTTGATCCGGTTCCTAACAACTTTCTGACAGCTCTGACAGCTGCAGTAGACCGGCTGGAATGACAGCTGTCAAGTCATCCAATCACTTCTTGAATTCTCTGTAACTGTCTGAAAGTGTCGAGACAGACAGTCTTTAATTGTCGACACTGATAGACTAAGTGTCGACACAAGTAGACTAAGTGTCGACACTAGCCTTCATGGTGTCGACACAACTCCTTTTGTTGTAGAAATTACTTCTCGACACTTCTTCTTCAGAATGTGTCGACACTGATCCTGTGTGTCGACACAAGTCCTTCTTCTTTGATACTTAGTTGATTTCTGCTAAGTGTCGACACAACTCCTTTGTGTCGGCACATCTTCTTGTGTTGATACTTGCTAAATGTCGACACATCTCCTTGGTGTCGACACATGCCTTCTGTGTTGATACTTTTGCTGAGTGTCGACACATCTCCTTTGTGTCGACACATCTCCTTGTGTTGAGACTTTGGCTGAGTGTCGACACATCTCCTTTGTGTCGACACTTGTACTTAGACTTTGTTGAAATTTGCTGGGTGTCGACATAGCCTCCTAGTGTCGACACTTGTACTTGAACTTTGTTGAAGTTTTGCTGAGTGTCGACACAGCCTCCTAGTGTCGACACTTGTACTTAAACTTTGTTGAAGTTTTACTGAGTGTCGACACAGCCTCCAAGTGTCGACACTTTTGATGTCGACAAAGTTCCTCTGGGTGTCGACACTGCTTCTAAGTGTCGACACTGATTCTTTAGACATTTCTTCATTGTATGTCGACACAGCCTGTATGTGTCGACACTTTCCTTCTGGTGTCGACTCTGCATTCCTGGTGTCGACACAATTACTCCAAGTGTCGACACTGCTTCTCTAGGTGTCGACACAAGCCTTCTTAAGTGTCGACACTTTTCTTCTGGGTGTCGACACATGGACTTAGAAACTTTTCATGCTTTCCCTGTAATTACTTAACCTGCACAACTAAACTCAAAGTACATCAAATACATCTTGATGTATATCATTGAGTAGGGTGAGACTTCTTCAATTCAGGTACATGTATTCCAATGTACCCAACAATCTCCCCCTATTTGGAGAAGTCATAACCCTTAGTCAATGATATACACCATACATAACAAATTCACAGTATGATGTAAAACAGTAATACATGACAGGGAAAATACTTAAACATGAACAAAACATGTATATACAAATAACTCAGAACAATTGATGTAATAGATTTAAACCATGACACAATGTTCTTACAAATTCCAACATTTTCATTTGTCAAAAGTTTACATAGAATTTTAATACAAATGATTACAATTATAAACTAAAGAAAATGCTATCCTATTGCTGCTCAGGCTCCTTGATTACAATCCCTTTTCCAGATTGAATCTTTGCTTGAACTGGGGCTTCAGCATCTTCAGCAGCAACAGGCTTCTTCCCTTTAAGATCTTTCTTTTTCAATTCTTCAGCCTTTATCTTTTACCTTTCAAAATAATGATAAGGCTTAGGGAAGTACTTGCTAGGCTCCTGTGCAGTAGGACGTAGCTTTCCCAACTTAGCCTTTTTCTATATTGAACAATAGCCTCTTACCTGTTCTCATGTTTCCTCCACTCTTGTTCAGAGTACCACTTGCCTCTATCCAGGATATTATCTTTAGCAGCCTTCCAAGCAGTCAAAATGATATTCCTGGAGGTGGGGCTCCATTGTTCAAAATCAGGCCTAAGTTCAGCTTGCTCTCTGAACCTTTTCTTAGATAATTGTGTTTCTTGTTCTTTTAGAACTGCCTCTAGCACTGGCTATACTACTTTCTCCAAAATAACATTCAGATTACCATCAGGAGGACTATACATAGACTGTACCTCCTGATGTATCATATCAAAGTCTGCTGGAGGGTATATTACCTGAGCTACTTCAGCTGGCTCTCCTCCAAGATATGCAGGATTGATTCCAGACTCTGCCACATTATCATCATCACATAATGGAGGATATCCAAGGGTGGCTCTGATGGAATTTGAAATCCATTTAGCATGATTAGAGCTGGCTTTGACTAACACCCTCTCCCCCTTTATGACTTCTCTAACAATGTGATCCTTAAGATCATCTTTCTGGAATCTTATTTGATGATTCAGATAATTAACTCCATCCTTATAGAAGGGTTTGAACTTCTGAAGTTGTTCTGCAATGGCCTTCTGAGAAGTTTCAAGAACAGTCTTAAAAGCAGTCAGGCTTTCCTGGAATTTCTTATCAAACTCAGCTTTGGCAGTTACACTCTCTGCAGGTTGTGCAGTGGCTATTTTTTTCAGTTCAGTGACAATGGCATTATGGGAAGCTGTTAGATTATCATTCATTCTTATCTGATTCTCCAGTACATATCCTTGTTTGACAGCCATGTCATCCACTTGAGTCTTAATCTTCTCTTGATGTGTATCCAAATAGACCACTGCATTTCCTCCTTTATGAAAACAGTCAGTCATCTCATTCTTGTTTTGATTTACTTCAAATCTGATAGATTTGATATCTTGTGCCAGATCAAATTGGAGTGACTTATGTCCTTCATCTATATACTTTTCCAGAGCTGTTCTTTGCTCATCCAGCTTAATCTGCATTGCCACCATCAGAGAATTATAGTCTGTAGATGGTGTAGGCTGTGGTGCAATTGTTTGTAAAGCCTTTTTGTAAGTCTGGCTTCTTCTTTTGAAGACCTGGAAATTCCTCTTCTCGGCTCTAACAACCTCTTCATCTTCAAATACAGATGTGCTAGCTATATCAACCCTGTCTTTAGGGCTAGAAGGTAAATCCTTGTCAGTCCTAGGAACCTGCTCAGCATCCTTTGGTACTTCAAGTTCTTTATTTGCTTCCTCCTCTTGAGACCTAACCTGCTCCCCCTGAAGATCTACCTGCTCCCCCTCAACAGCTGCTTTTTCCACTTCAAAGTCAGTCTGTAATAAGTCTGGGAACAGCTCTTCCAATGTAAACTCTTGTTGAGGTTGACTTGGTGAATCCCTGATCTTAGGAGCAGCTAATACCTCTTTCTCAGCTACAGATTTGTCCTCCATGACCATATCTTGGGGTTGGCTATGTGTATGTGTTTGCTGATTAACATTAGGTAATGAATCAGACAAAACATCATCCTCAATAGGGAAATCTAATTTATTAATTTCAGTTATTACCTAAAGTATTGTGTGGGTAGCCTGTTCACTCTCTAGTGGAGTTGGCTCTTACACAAGTAAAGGCTCCCCCTGGAGTTGATCCAGGTGAATTGGGCTAGCTTGTGGTAGCTCCCCCTGCCTTGGTGCATCTTCTTGTCTAGCTGGAGACTGTCTAGCATTCCTTCCTTGTTCATCATCAGAACTAAACACTACTTGCTCTTCAGAGCTACTTGAGGATTCTTGAGTCACCGTGGTTATTTTCTTTTTCTTTTTATTCTGAGATGAGTCCTTTTCTGGAGTTGACAGCTCCTTGGTCAATACTCTATCCCACCTAGAGAAGATTCTCAAATCCATTCTCCTCATGTGGTTTATCTTTGAACCAGCAGCTTGTTTCATCACTTCTGGTATGCTCCCAGATAGGTAAAGACTTAGAATTCTACCCATATTAGGTTTCTTCAGGCTCTCTTTAATCTTATCAAACAATACTGTAGACCAGTCAGTATTAAGTTGGAAGATTATCCTTGTTATTAGACTGAACATGTGAGCTGAAATTCTTTCATGCCCACCAGGCTTGCTCAGTATGACCTTGCCCACAATCTCAGATAGAAACTTGCCTTGCATATTCATTCCCTTTCTATTGAACACAGATCCTATCTTCAAGTTTGAGTCCAAACCACACCATGTCAATGCTTCTCTAGTCTTAGAAGCAGAAACATCTTCTTCTTCCTTAGTTCTTGGTAGTTGAAGTACCTTTCTTAGATTTTTAGGAGAGACCTTCACTTTTCCCCGTGAACTCTGGACTTAATCTTGAGTCCTGATTCATCTAGAGTTGCTCCATTCAGAAATTCGAGGACTTCCTTCTTCCATATCTTGATCGGTTCTGATACAAGAAATTCTAACCCAGACTCTTCTATTAGGGTTACCACGCCTTTGATTTCAGGTTCCACGTCATCAAAAGCATGTCGCACGAGTTCATGTCCTTCACTAACATTCTCTTCTAGCTTGGGCGCCATTATGGTTTGAAGAAAATTTGAATTTAGAGAAGAGAGATGTCGACACACAAGGTTGGTCTCGAAACTTTGGTGAGCGTGTCAACAAACAATGGCGAAAACCTATTTATAGCTTTCTAGAATCGAAGATGAAAGGGCACGTCAAAATACTGAAATTGTGTCGACACTGTTGAAAAGTGTCGACACTTACTTATAATGTCTCGACAACTATGTGTCGACACAAGTATAGTCGACAGAATATATGTGTCGACACTTATATATGTGTCGACACCACTCAGCTCGACACTTAGTCGAGACTTTACTAGACTAATTCTGTATAAATCTTAAGTGTCGACACTACCTTGGATGTGTCGACACCTACCCTGCATGTGTCGACACTAATTCTCTGAAGTGTCGACACAGACTTCCTAGATGTGTCGACACCATTTCTCTGAAATGTCGACACCACTTCTATGTGTCGACACAGACAACTCTGTGTGTTGACACCATTTTACTTACCCAATTTTGTAAACTATTGTAAGTTTATCATCCCAAATTCAATTTTAAATTTATTGAATTTGGTTTCATCTAAAGGCTTAGTATACATATCAGCAAGCTGATTATCTGTATTAATATACTCTAGTGAAATATCTCTTTTTTCCACATGTTCTCTTAGAAAATGATATTTTTATTCTATGTGCTTAGTCCTACTATGGGAGACAAGATTATTTGCAATAGAAATAGCACTAGTAGAATCACAAAATAGAGGTGTTCTACTTACTTGAATACCATAATCTTCTAGCTGATGTTGAATCCATAGAAGTTGTGCACAGCAACTTCCTGCAGCCACATACTCTGATTCTGCTGTGGAGATAACCACACTGGTTTGCTTCTTGCTACTCCATGAGACCAGCCTTCCACCTAAAAATTGACAGGTACCAGTTGTACGCTTCCTATCTTCCTTGCAGCCTGCAAAGTCTACATCTGAATAACCTGTCAGTACAAAGTCTCCATTCCTAGGGTACCAAAGGCCCATATAAGGTGTGCCCTTTAGATATCTCAAAATTCTTTTGACTGCTGTCAAATGAGATTCTTTAGGGCAAGCTTGGTACCTAGCACAGACACATGTAGCATACATGATATCTAGTCTACTAGCAATCAAATACAATAGAGTGCCAACTATCTCTCTATACAAAGTCTCATCTACAGGTTTCCCTGCATCATCTTTACTAAGAGACATACTTGACCCCATAGGAGTTTTCATGGTAGTGGATGATTCCATACCATACTTCCTTATCAATTCTAGGGTGAACTTAGACTGTCATATAGATAAACCATCCTCAGTCTGTCTAACTTGGAGACCCAAGAAGAACTTAAGTTCCCCCATACTGCTCATTTCAAATTGTCCTTGCATTAGTTTAGCAAACTTTTTGCAAAGACTACTTTCTGTAGACCCAAATATAATGTCATCTACATATATTTGGACTAAGATAATCTTGCCTCTGGATTCCCTAAGGAATAGAGTCTTGTCTATTTTCCCCCTTGAGAATTTGTTCTCAATGAGGAAACTAGACAGGGTTTTATACCAAGCCCTAGGGGCTTGTTTTAACCCATACAAAGCCTTCCTTAGTCTATAGACATAATTAGGTTTGATAGAATCAACAAAACCTGATGGCTGTTCTACATAGACTTCTTCCTTCATATTTCCATTCAGAAAGGCTGACTTAACATCCATTTGGTATACTTTAAACCCTTGATAGGTTGTATAAGCTAGGAACATCCTTATAGCTTCCAGTCTGGCTACTGGAGCGAAGGTTTGATCAAAGTCAATACCTTCTTCCTGCCTATAACCTTTTGTAACCATTCTTGCTTTATTCTTTATAATAACTCTATGTTCATCCAACTTGTTCCTAAAGATCCACTTAGTTCCTATAATGTTGTGGTCTTTTGGTTTAGGAACTAGCTCCCAGACATTGCATCTTTTGAACTGGTTCAGCTCCTCTTGCATTGCCTCAATCCAATTAGGGTCTAGGATGGCTTCTTCAAATTTCTTTGGCTCTACTTGGGATAGAAAGCTGGAGTAGAGTACTGAACTTAGATTTCTACTCCTTGTTTGTACCCCTTGTCTGAGATCACCAATAATTTGATTTGCTGGATGATCTTTTAAATGCCTATTTGCTGGAGGCAGCCTGTCTTCAGGTTGTACACCTTCAACTTCTTCATTCAGCAGCTCCTCTTGATCTTCTTCATTAACTGGAATATCTTGTACTCCCCCTGGACAGCAGCCACTATCAACCACATGCTGACTTGCAGTAGATCCTTCTTTAATAGTAAGCTTGTCCATCTTCTCAGTTACACCTGTGGAGCTGCAAATACTTCTAGACAATTCAATGTTAATGAGTCTAGCTTCATCAAACACTACATGTACTGACTCTTCTACAACTTGAGTAGTCAAGTTGTAGACCCTATAAGTCTTACTGTTGTTGCTGTACCCAACAAAGATCCCCTCTTGGGATTTGACAGCAAACTTGGTTAAATAAGACTTACCATTGTTAAGTATATAGCATTTACAACCAAAGATCCTGAAATAGGATAGATTTGGTTTTCTGCCCTTCACAATCTCATAGGGGGTCTTATTGTGACTCTTGGTGATAGTAGCCCTATTAATTACATGACATGCAGTGTTTACTGCCTCAGCCCAGAAATATTCTGGGAGAGATGTGTCACATAATAGGGTTCTACCAGCCTCTATCAAGGTTCTATTTTTCCTTTCAGCAATGCCATTTTGCTGAGGTGTTCTTGGTGAAGAAAATTCCTGAAAAATTCCAAATTCTTCACACAGTTTTGTCATACTGTCAGACTGAAATTCAGTACCATGATCACTTCTAATTTTGACCACTGTACTGTCCAATTCATTCTGAATTTGTTTAACAAAACTGTATAAGATACTTGAAGTTTCAGATTTCTGTCTAAGGAAGAACACCCAGGAAAACCTTGAGTAGTCATCTACAACCACAAATGTGTAGACCTTCCTACCTAGGCTGTGAACTGGCATAGGACCAAAAAGATCCATATGCAAGAGGTATAAGCACCTCACAGCATCTTTGTTCTCAATGCTATTAAAGGTGGATCTGGTCTGCTTGCCTTTCTGACAAGCTGAGCATATCCCATCCTTAATACACTTAACCTGAGGAACATTCCTCACTAACTCTTTACTATAGAGTTGACCAATTATCTTATAGTTAAGATGGGCTAGCCTCTTGTGCCATTTGACACAATGGGAGACTTTCTCATCAGCTACAAGACACACAGGAGAAATATTGTTCTCACACATAATGTCTAGACAATAGACATTTCTCTTCCTATAACCTGTCAGAATGATCTTTTGATCATTTGACCTCCTGATATGACAACCATCTTTGACAAATGAGATGTCATATCCTAAATCACTCAGCTGACTTATACTAATGAGGTTGTGTTTCAAACCTTTAACATAAGCCACTTGAGTAATTGTAATAAGGTTGCTAGAAATGTTACCAAAACCTTTGATGATTACTTTTTCAGAACCACCAAAGGTGACTTTAGGACCATCCTTGATTGGTGTATAGTCCTTCAGCAATCCCCTAGTTCCAGTCATGTGCCTGGAACATCCACTGTCCAAGTACAATATTGGGGCATGGTCACTTGGACTTACCTGCAAAACAGATTACTTAACCTTAGAACCCAAATAATTCTTGGGTCCTTGGTGCAAGTTAGTCTGAATCTTAACAAAACTACCTGTAGCTTTTCTAGCAGGCATATTGCTACTCACCTTGGCACTTGAATTGTGCCAACAGTCTATGCTAAAGTGGCCTACCTTGCCACAACACCAGCACTCAAATCTGTTGTACCATTGCTTAGGTACAACCCTGGCTGTTTTATCTACAGCAGGCTTCTTGTTGAGTACTGGGGCTTTGCCCTTAGACTTGGACTTTACTGTCCAGGCAGGTTTTGTAAACCCTAATCCAGTTTTACCCTTATGAGGTACAAACTCATCTATCAAAGGTAGAACAGATTTTGGTTTAGAAAACCTTGCTACTATATCTCTCTCCTTCTGAAGACTAATCTCCAGATTTCTGATTTGATCATTCTTGAATGTAATAGTCCCCATCTGAATAACAGTAATGTTCTTCAGCCTGGATATTTCATTTAGTTTCTGATCAAGCAACTTGTCAAAATCTGTTGCACCAACTTTAAGACTGGCAATATCCTTAGCCTGAGTTTTGGCCAAGAGTTTTCTTTTCTTCAAAGCCTGCAACACTACTCTATATTCATCAATCAACTAATGAATGTCTCCTTCAGATTCATATCCACTAACATCACTTGATGCTGATGTATCTGAATCTGACTCGGTACTAGAAATTGAACTAGCTGAACAATTTTGTACCTGACTTGGTCCAGGCTGATCCTGGATTTTGTCTCCTTCTGATAAGACCATCATTCCCTGACACTGATTGTCCTCATGCTCATATATAGAGTTCATTAACTGGATGAACTCATCTTCCTCTTCTTAAGCAAACAATCCAATATAAGCTTCAGCTTCTGAATCAGTTTCTGAAGAAGACATATCAGACAGACTTTTGTCCTTCTTAGCAACAAAGGACCTTTCCTTTTTGCCCTTGATCTGAGTCTTCTTCTTATCAGTTGACTCTTTCCTCTTCTCTGGACAGTCAGCAACAACATGTCCCTGTCTGTTACAACAATAACAAACTATCTTTGAAGATGTAGTTTTACTTGACTTGGGCTTTCTCCTGTCATTCTTTGATGACTTCTGTGAAGTGGATGGCTTAGACCTCCACTGTTTCTTCTTTAGAAACTTCTGAAAATGTCTAGTGAAAGCTGCAAAGTCTTCATCACTCTTACTGCTTTCATAATTCTTGCTTTCTGACTCATTTGTCTCAGTCTCAACAACTTTTGAAGGTGGAGATGGAGACTTGCTTTTATATTTCCTAGTGGCTTCAGTCTTGAAAGCCACAGCTCTTTCTTTGTGCTCAACTCTTGTAGTCTTCTCCTCCTCCTTCCTTACCATTAACTGCATCTCATATGATAACAGTTTTCCAAACAATGTTGGAGGAGGAATGTCTGCTAATTTGGCCATTTCCCTTATGACACAAATCTTAGTATCCCAGTCTTTAGTTAGGGATCTCAAGAACTTATCATTCAGCTCATAATTTCTGAATTCTCTTCCATAGGACATTAACTCTTTAACTATCCTATAGAATTTCTTGTAGCACTCAGTTATGCTATCAAACCTTCCTTGTCTGAAGCTCTCATACTCTTGGTTTAACAAAGATTTCCTGTCTTGTCTTACCTCTTCTGAACCCTCCATATAGACTATCAGTGTGTCCCACATTTCCTTTGATGTTTTACAATGAATCAGATTCTGAAATGTGACATCACCTATTGCACTTACAATAATATTCTGAGCCCTCTTGTCCATAGTGGCCAGAATAATTTCATCTTTAGTCATCTCAGAATAGTCTTTTGGAGTTCTCTAGTTTGCATCCAGAACTGATACTTTCATTGGCACATATGGCCCTTCTTTCACTGTGATATAGATTCTAGGGTCAGAGGCTTCCATAAATAGTCTAACCCTTTCTTTCCAAATGCCAAAAATCTCCTTTCTATAGATTGGCAACTTCATGGATCCTAGCTCTTTGTGATTCTTAGTTGAACCCATTATCTTGATTCTTGATTATACTGAATCTTCCAACAAGATCTTTACTCAGACTGTTATGTCCTTTTTGAGTAACCTCGCTCTGATACCACTTGAAAGAACTAGTGCCTAAACACCTAGAGGGGGGGGGGGGTGAATAGGTGCACTTAATCTTTTTAATTTTTATGGCAAAAACACAGAATTATATTCACTTCTTCACAGCAATTCAGCACAGTTAACACAACATTCACACAGGCATACAATCACAGAGAGCATACAGGATTTATAGTGGTTACCTAAGGTCTGGGTACATCCACTTTCCCCCTTCGCCTATCTAGTTGTGTACTAGATTCGGCCAAACTTCTCCACTATTCCTCAAATCCTCAGATCTTACAACTCAGAACCCCAAATAGGTTCCTACAGCTCAGAGTGATCCCACTCCTACAACTCAGGCTCAAAGCCCTACCACTCAGTCTTCACCAAGACCTACACTCAGCCTTCAACAAGGCCTACACTCAGCCTTCAACAAGGCCTACACTCAGAGAAATGTATCTCCTACACTCAGGCACAAAGGCCCTACCACTCAGCCTTTATAATTTCAGGCTTACAACTCAGATCCCTTAGGATCCTACAAGAAATTTAAATTACAAAGTATATAACCACAACTCAGAATGAGAGAGAAGAGTTGACTGGTTTCTTGCAGAGTTCTTGAAAGAACTTTGCTGAGATCAACCTCCCTTGGCTTTCTTCAAAGCTTCTTGAATTCGAACACAGTAGGGTTGATTCTCTATGCAGATAATCTTCAATCACTGCGGACTTAAGAATCAGATCTCAATCTGAAACTTTCTTTACAGCCTGGTTCAACAGCTGTCTTCTTAGAAGGAGCTCTCTCTCTCCAACTTCTTAGATCTTCACTTGAAGGTCTTCTTCTTGTTGTGTTGTTAGATCTTCAATGAATTGCTTGATCTTCTTAATCTATCTCTTTTTATCTGTTAAGGAGAAGGGTCTATATATAGACTTTCTCCAAGGAGACTGGTTGATCCGGTTCCTAACAACTTTCTGACAGCTCTGACAGTTGCAGTAGACCGGCTGGAATGGCAGCTGTCAAGTCATCCAGTCACTTCTTGAATTCTCTGTAACTGTCTGAAAGTGTCGAGACAGACAGTCTTTAAGTGTCGACACTGATAGACTAAGTGTCGACACAAGTAGACTAAGTGTCGACACTAGCCTTCATGGTGTTGACACAACTCCTTGCATTGTAGAAATTACTTCTCGACACTACTTCTTCAGAATGTGTCGACACTGATCCTATATGTCGACACAAGTCCTTCTTCTTTGATACTTAGTTTATTTCTGCTAAGTGTCGACACAACTCCTTTGTGTCGACACATCTTCTTGTGTTGATACTTGCTAAGTGTCGACACATCTCCTTGGTGTCGACACATGCCTTCTGTGTTGATACTTTTGCTGAGTGTCGACACATCTCCTTTGTGTCGACACATCTCCTTGTGTTGAGACTTTGGCTGAGTGTCGACACATCTCCTTTGTGTCGACACTTGTACTTAGACTTTGTTGAAATTTGCTGAGTGTCGACATAGCCTCCTAGTGTCGACACTTGTACTTGAACTTTGTTGAAGTTTTACTGAGTGTCGACACAGCCTCCTAGTGTCGACACTTGTACTTGAACTTTGTTGAAGTTTTGCTGAGTGTCGACACAGCCTCCTAGTGTCGACACTTTTGATGTCGACAAAGTTCCTCTGGGTGTCGACACTGCTTCTAAGTCTTGACACTGATTCTTTAGACATTTCTTCATTGTGTGTCGACACAGCATGTATGTGTCGACACTTTCCTTCTGGTGTCGACTCTACATTCCTGGTGTCGACATAATTACTCCAAGTGTCGACACTGCTTCTCTAGGTGTCGACACAAGCCTTCTTAAGTGTCGACACTTTTCTTCTGGGTGTCGACACATGGACTTAGAAACTTTTCATGCTTTCCCTGTAATTACTTAACCTGCACAACTAAACTCAAAGTACATCAAATACATCTTGATGTATATCATTGAGTAGGGTGAGGCTTCTTCAAATCAGGTACATGTATTCCAATGTACCCAACAATTCTGTCCTCACTCAAATGCGAATAATTCCTGACAAATTAATGCTCTAACATTCTCTGAATGTATCCGTGAGAGGGAGCATTAATTACAGTCTTCCTCAGGAATATTACTAGCCGATTTTCCACGGGATAGTTTTGGAAATGATTAAATGCTGATTATTCTCAAGGCGTCAACATTAATTATTGAGAATTCAAATTTTTGAAAAGAGACAGAAGAAAAGGAGATCGAGAATCAGTGGTGAGAACAAGAACATACTCTGTCAGAAAAACATAGGGAAAACACACAGACTGACAAAAAGAATTCATACAGCAGCAAAAAAGCTTCACACACAAGAAAATCATACTGAAGCTTACAGTGACAGGCAGTGATCTTCATTAAGAAGAAGAAGAACAATCATAAAATACCAAGATTCTTCTTCTTCAATATTCTCTCCAGGACTTCCAAGGACAACAGATATCAAATCAGTCAAGAAGCTCCTGCATCACTGCTTATCTTCCTGAACCATTCAATAATTTAGGGGGAGCTTTTGCTAAACATCAATCCACATAAGTCTTCTCAGTTTATTGAGAAAGAGAAGACAAAATCACTCTCTCATCCCCTCCTGTATAAAGGGTTGTCATCTCCCTTCAAAAGTGATTCCTGGTTGCAAGTCTCCTAACCAAAAGACTTGAGTTGGTTTTTGGGGACCTGATCAAAACCCATTGGTGTCAGGAACCTGATCAAAAAGCTGAGTGGATTCCTACCAAGGGTGGTAGAAGAGTGGACTACACAGATTTGAGGAACCACTATAAATTTCTTGTATCGTGTGGTTGTCTATCTTTTTCTTTTTGTTCTTACTGTGTTGCTGTGGTTAGGTTTATTATTTTTTGTATTTCAGTTTCTTAATTACTGTACCCTTTCAGTTTACAGTAAAAGCTGTAACAGCACTATTATAAGGACCTAATAAATTTTAAATATACTCTATTCACCCCCCTTTAGAGTATTGTAGACCTAACCCTCACTTTAAATTGGTATCAGAGCAAGGTTCCTTTGGTTGGACAAGTTAACCCTTTAACCAAAGATCCTTTGTTAGATCTACACATCACCTTCATTCACATTTAACTTTTAAAGTAGAAACACAGTCATGCACATAATAAAGATTATGCAAGCACCAGATCTCCAGTTTGCAACTTGCAAAAGTTTGGAATCTGGAAGGCAAGAATCAAGCTATATATTAATTCTATTGATGAAGATATCTTTGCTTCCATCTTAACAGGAATACCTCCACCACCTGTAGTTCCTCCAAGTAGCTCTACAAATATGAATACATTACCTCCTCCAGACTATAATGATGCTTACAGGAAAGCCAAGATGGCTGATGCAAAAGCCATGAACATATTGGCACAAACAATGTCTGATGACATTTTCCAGAAGGTTGCTGAGTGCACATCAGCAAAAGCCATTTGGGATTCCCTAAACCAAATGGTTGATGGATCAGCTGATGAAAGGAAGGATAGGAGATCAAATCTCATATCCCAATATGAGAATTTCAAGAAATAGGAAGCTGAGATAGTTTCAGAGATGTATAACAGATTAAGCTCAATCATTAATGAGCTAAAAACTCTGGACAAGGTCATCACTCTCACTGAAGTGAATGACAAAATTCTGATGTGCTTCCCAAGCTCATGGGACACAATAATTTGGTCCATCAAGGAGTCCAGTTGCCTAAATGAGATTTCAACTGAATCTCTATTGGGCAAACTAAAGTCTTATGAGCAGTTAGTAAAGACAAGGGAAGCTGCTGAACAAAGAACACCTCCAGCAGCTAGAAGATAACAGAACATAGCCTTCAGATCCTCAGAAGAATCAAAATCTTCAACATCAAATGAAGAACTTATAAGTCTCTTGGCTAAGAGATTTTTCAAGATGGCTAGAAAAGACTTCAGAAGAAAGTCATCAAGAAAAGATGACAGACCAAAGTATGATAATACACCAACAAAGGAAGTGGTGTGCTATGGATGTAGGATGCCTGGGCACTTTCTCTCTGAGTGTCCAGAGAACAAGAAGAAAGAGAAGAGAAGAGAAAAGGAAAAGGATTCCAGGAGACAGTACACCAGCAAACCCTCTTCCAACAGACACACGAGGAAGGAAAAAGGGGTTTGTGGCTGAGACCTGGAGTGAGACTGCAGAAGATTCAACATCCTCAAGCTCCAGTGAAGATGAGAAAGAAGAAAGAGCAAAGGAGTATTTCCTCATGGCAATTGATGCCTCAAGAAGCAACTCAGAAGAAGGAGATTCAGACAATGAGGAAGCTTCTGAATCAGAAGCTGATCAGGTATTATCATGGTTTGATTATAGTTCAGAATCTTTTAAATCAGATTTTAAAATCATGTGTTTAGATTTAATTAACTCTGAGAAGGAAATCAAACTTCTCAGAGATAAACAAGCTAACTATGATAGCTTAGTTTTAGAAAACACTAAACTAAAAAATGAAATAGACATGTTTGATGAACAACTCACTCTTCTGAAAGAAGAATTAAGTAAAGCAAAACAGCTAGAAGAATCACTAAATGGAAAAAGCAAACAACTAGCAGTAATCACCAACATATCTAATGCTAGATTTAATGAAAGTAAGTTAGGATTAGGTGCATCATCTAGTGAACCACCTATTATTTAGAAAAACCACCTGTCACAACCCATAAATTTTATTTCTGAGAAAGGAAAGAAGAATACTCATCAAGTATATAAGGTAAATAAAATTCTTGAACAAATTAAAACTAAGGATAAAATTGAAAAACAGAAAACACCAAATAAAAACAAAATTCAGCAATTTTTATCGACCTCAGATCGACGAAAAGGGTCCAGTTCGTCGAACCCCGATCGACGAAATCTGAACGCCAACTATAGTTATTATTATTCGTCTAACTACGATCGACAAACTTTGTATGGTTTGTCGAGCAGTGCTCGATGAACGTGGGGCACAAAGAATGAACATGTTCATTCTCTGGACAGAGATCGACGATCTCAACCCAATTCGTCGAACTCTGGTCGACGAACTTACATAAATTTGTCGAACCGAGGAAGATTTTACCAAAATTATAATTCCAACAGAAACTTAAATACTTCTAGGAAACAATTTAATCAATTGGCTGATTGGACCATTCCACCTAGGAGATATCACCCCCTAGGATATAAATTCCAGCCAGAATTTTCTGTTATTTCTAGTTTTTCTTATCAGCCATACAAAGGGCCCAAGGTAACCTGGGTCAGAAATCATTAACTGTTTATATTGCAGGTGATAAATTGTCCAGGGGAAAATCAAACTTGGTACCTAGACAGTGGCTGCTCCAAACATATGACTGACAGTAAGGACATTCTATTCAACTATAAGTCCAAGCTGGGGCCAAAGGTTATCTTTGGTGACTCAAAATGTGGTCATTCAGAAAGAGTTGGAGAAGTGAGAATAAGAGCTGTCACATTCAGAAAGGTGACATATGTAAGTGGACTGAAGCATAACCTCATCTCCATAAGTCAATTATGTGATGATGGTTATCAGGTATACTTTAACCTATCTTCTTGCTCTATCATTGATAAAAATAACCAAACTATTTTAACTGGAAGTAGACAAGGAAATATTTATTTAGTAAATTTTCTTTCTGCCACAACTGATATCTGTTTACTGAATCTAACTAATAATCAGAATGACTTATGACATAAAAGACTAGGACATGTAAACTTGAAAAACATTGCTAGGCTATCTAAGCACAACCTTGTTAGAGATTTACCTTCTGCTCCCTACAAGAAGGAAGGTCTCTGTAGGGTTTGTCAATTAGGTAAGCAAACTAAAACTAGTTTCAAATCAATTAATAAGAGTGATTCACATAGGATCTTGTACTTGCTACACTTGGATCTTTTTGGACCCATTACTATACAAAGCCTAGGAGGAAAATCCTACACTTTAGTTATAGTGGATGATTTCTCCAGGTTCAGTTGGGTATTCTTTCTGAGAATAAAGTCAGATACATTCAAGGTTCTTACAGATTTTCTCAGGACCATACAGATTGAGTTCTCTACTCATGTTGCATTGATTAGAAGTGATCTTGGCACATAGTTTGAGTCTCTTCTTATGCATGAGTTCTGTGATAAGGAAGGTATCAGGCATTGCTTCTCAACTCCTAGAACTCCCCAATAAAATGAGGTAGCTGAAAGGAAAAATAGGAAACTCATTGAAGCTGCAGGCACATTGCTTGCTGATGTATACATGCCACTAACCTTTTGGGCAGAGGCTGTAAGCACTGCAAACTATGTCCTGAATAGGAGTTTAATTCACAAACTGAAGAACAAGACTCCCTATGAATTGCTCAAAGGGAAGAAACCTAAAATAAACTATTTTAAAGTTTTTGGTTGCATATGCTATAAACATAATAACAACAAGAAATATATTAGAAAGTTTGAAGCTAAGGCTGAAGTGAGAGTTTTTCTAGGATACTCCCAAGTAAGCAAGGCTTATGGGGTATTTAATAAATCAACATTAAAAGTAGAAGAGTCAATTCATCTTTCTTTTGATGAAACTAACATGTACTACAAGGAGAAAGAAGTTTCTACCAGTAGCAACTTGCAGGTACCCCATTTGTGTAAGACATTGGATGGACTATACCTCACCCAAGAGGTTCCCACTCATCCCTCTCCACAAGTCATTGAAGATAGTGAAGAAGATGAAGCTGAAGAACATGAGCCTCAACCACCAGCAAATATAATTCCACATGAGGAATTTATTAAAAATGCTGTTGCACAACCAACTCCACCCACTGATTTTGTCACACTTAGGGATCACCCCAGATCTCAAGTAATTGGTGACATATTAGCAGGTGTACATACAAGGCATCAACTCAACCAAGACTTGATGCATGCCTGTTTTCTCTCTCAAGTTAAACCTCTAACTATTCATGATGCTGAGCAAGATCCCCACTAGATCCTTGCAATGCAAGAGGAGCTAAACCAGTTTGAGAGATTTAGAGTTTGGGATTTGGTTCCAAGACCCCAAAACTACCTAGTTATCAGAACCAAATGGGTTTTCAGGAATAAGCTTGATGCCCAAGGAGTCATTATAAGGAACAAGGCTAGGCTTGTTGCTCAAGGATATAGGCAAGAGGAAGGAATTGACTATGATCAGACCTTTACACCTGTTGCAAGGTTGGAAGCTATAAGGATCTTACTTGAATATGCAGCATTCAAAAGATTCAAAGTTTTTCAAATGGATGTGAAAAGTGCCTTCTTAAATGGAGTGTTACAAGAAGAGGTTTATGTAGAACAACCTCCAGGTTTTATTTCTTCAACTCATCCCTCTTATGTTTTTAAATTAAATAAGGCTTTTTATGGTCTAAAGCAAGCTCTAAGAGCTTGTATGAGACCTTAGCAAGTTTCTTATTAGAGCATAAATTTATAAGAGGAACTGTAGATAAAACCCTTTTCACTAGACATCATAAGGACCAAATCTTGTTAGTGCAAATCTATATAGATGACATTAAATTTGAAATGAGTAGCATCGGAGAGCTTTCATATTTCCTTGGACTCCAAGTGAAACAGCTTCCTGATGGCATCTTCATCTCTCAAGCAAAATATGCTAAAGAACTTCTAAAGAAGTTTGGGATGGCTGATGCCGCAGCTAATAAAACTCCCATGGCCACCAATGCTATTGTGGACTCTGATATACCAGGAAAACCTGTAGATCAGAAACTTTATAGGGGCATTGTTGGGACCCTATTATATCTCACAGCAAGTAGGCCAGATATTATGTTTGCTACATGCCTTTGTGTTAGGTTCCAAGTGAACCTTAGAGAATCTCATCTAATTTTCTTAAAAAGTATTTTAAGATATATAAAGAGTTGTCCTAATCTAGGCCTATGGTATCATGCTGAATCAGAATATGAGTTAACTGGATACTCTGATGCTGATTTTGCTGGATGCAGGGTTGATAGAAAAAGTACTTCAGGAACCTGCCAGTTCCTAGGTATGAGATTAGTATCATGGTTCTGTAAAAAGCAAACATCAGTGTCAACTTCAACTGCAGAAGCATAATATATTGCAGCAGGCAGCTGTCGTTCACAGATGCTCTGGATACAGAATCAGCTTCTAGATTATGGGTTCAACTTAAATAATTCAACCTTATTCTGTGATAATACTAGTTCTATAGCCATAGCACAAATTCCAGTTCACCATAGTAGGACAAAACATATTAACATAAGACATCATTTCATTAGGGAGTGTGTAGACAAAAATAAGATTAAGCTTGTCTATATCTACATTGATTTACAAAAGAGCTGATATATTCACCAAACCTCTGGATGAAAAAAATCATGCTTTCTTTCTAAATCAGCTGGGAATGATCAATGGAGAAGACTTAGTTTAAGTTCTGTCTGCATTCGATGAATTTTCCAGAGTTCGTCGAACGGAGTTCGACGAACCAAGGAAAGTTTGAGAGATACTCGTCGAACGGAGCTCGACGAACTCTCTGTGAGTGAAACAATTTTCGTCGAACAGTGATCGGCGAACTTTGCTTCAGAAGATATTCGTCGACCTAAGTTCGACGAACCGTCTTCAATTCTTTTAATGAGCTCGACGAATTATTTAACTTTAAACTATTTCGTCGACCTCAGTTCGAAGCATTAATTTGTTTTTCATGGAACGAAGTTTGTCGATTCATATTCTGGAAAACCTTATATGTAGGTTTTCTTCGACCTCCATCCCGCGCTTTCTATTCCCTTGCACTTGATCTCCGTTTTCTGTGTCTTTCTTGCAGGTAATTTCAATGGCGACTCTGGCAAGCAATCTCACAGGAATGAAGTTTGACACATGATTTGACGTGGATTTCGATTCGTTTCAACATTCCGACCCAATCTTTCTATATATCCTGGAACTTCTTGAAGAACAAGAACTAAAAACCATGATGACGAAAAGGATCAAACTGCATAGCATGGAAATCAGAGAATGGGTATACACACTGTCGTCCCCGGAAGAGAACATCATGACGGGCACTATCGCGGGTAACTCAGTCTCTTTAACCCCCGCAATCTTAACTGAGATTTTTGGATTGAGAAATGGAGTAGAGGACCTCAAAATTGAAACAGAGGAGTCTGATATGATGTTAAACCTCATGGAGTATGCTGGAGAAAATCCCAACAAACTGTTGAAGAAACACTTGTCTGCTCCATATAAATTTTTAGCAGACTTGGTTGGCAAAGTGCTACTTGGAAAACACACTGCACACGATTATATCACCAGACACCAGTTTCTGGTTTTGTGTGCAATCATCAACAAGAAGCCAATAAACCGGGCACAACTTCTGCTTGATCTGATAAAGAAGAAAAACACCAAGAAGGAAGTATGTTTTAGAAGAATACTAGTAATATTTCTACATGAAAAGGATGCTGAATCCCTGGTCTCCCAGACCATATTCATAAATGCCAGTAAATGGCTGACATGTGCCTTATTTGGCAGATGGGAGAGGACCATCACTATGCCCTCTATGGCTTCCACCTCTTCCACAAAAGCTTCTGAAGGCACAAGGGCTATTAAAGCCACTCCCCACCCTGCTGAAGAGAACATTCCTTCCACATCTTCTCTTCCAGCCCCCTTCCAACAACAACAATATCCCCAATCACCCCATCTTTACCAATCACCATCCCTGACATTCCCTCTTCATCCCTTCAGGCAAATCAACCACCCACACCTGCAGAATCCCCTCATGACATATACATTTCTACACCACCACAGTCTCCACTTCCCCAACATCTATCTTCCATACCATCTTACATCCTACCATCAGACACCATGATGCAAGATGCCACCCTTCCATCCCCATCAACATCTAACCTTCACATCCCTGATGTTCCACCCTCTGATCCCTCAATAGTTGCCACCTCTTCTACACCAACTGCAACACCATCTACAACTTTCTCATTAGACCCCACTACCTTCTCATCTATCATCACCATCATCACTCCCCTTATTAAATCACTTATAGCAGAGGCCATTACACCTCTTGTTACCACCATTACATCTTTATCTGCCCAAATATCTGCTCTCACTGCTGCCCCCTCCTTAGTCAGGGGCCTGGCCTTAGTTCCCACTGAAACCAGGCAGGGGTAGATGCCTGATGATGAAGCAGCATCTACAGCTTTAGAGTCTTCAGCTCCAGCACCAGCAGATACTCCAGTCCTCACAGCATCATATACAGATTGTATAGATAAAGATTTAATTGATTTCATTGATACTGACATGGATTTTGATGACTGTTGGTAATTTTATTCTAAATCCCACAGTTAACTTAGAAGAATTGTTGAAACTCTTTGATACTGTACATATGCACTATCCTCCAGCAAAATTTACTAAGCCATATTTGGCTATTATTCCTTATACCTCTCCTGTCAGTCAAGCAGTTGCTAAGCAACTATGTGATAGCTTTGTAATTCTAGTTTCTGCAACAACCTTGACAGTCATTCCATCCCCTCCAGTAGCTATCTCTGCACCATATTTTGTAATGGATGACTCCCCTATGCCAGATCTAGATGAGTTGATCTTGGCTGATATTGCAGAAGAAACAAAACCAGCTAAAAGCTTAATTTAGGTTCCAACTAAAAAACCTATTGTATCTGAGGACATCTTGAGAGATATAGATGATTTATATGATAATCCTCAGGATTCAGATGATGATGATGATGATGATGAAGATTCAGATGAAGAAGCTGTTAAGAAAAAGAAGAAAATGTTGTCAAAGAAAAGGAAAGCCCCTCCTCCTCCTGCTGCTAAGCCCAACCCAAAGAATGACACTCCATTCTATATCCTCCAAAATATTACTCCTTATAAAGGAATGCCAGTATGGTTGCGGTTGTTTAAAAATCAGCAAAAGGAGAAGAAAAGTAGTAAAAAATACTCTCCTCCACCAGTTCATAAGTACAGAAGAGATCCACCTCCTCAACCTCCTCCATCAGCTGGTGCCACTGGCTCTAGCTCTCAGAGATCTGCCTTATCCAAACTTATCAGAGACATCAAGGGAGACCTTCTGGAAGCAGTCAGCAAAGACATCACTCTTCAGGAAGTCAACATCAACAACATCAGCAGCAGCAGCAAAGCATCTCTGCAGACCAGAAAGCTAATAGTCCTGAAAGACCATATTCACCACCTATTCCTTTTGAGGATCCTGAAACAGCAAACATTGCTAAAATGGCCAGGTTCCAGGAACTTGTTGGTCTGTCTTTGATTAATAAAGTAAAAGCTGAAGGCAAAGATATATCAGGATATTCCACTATATCCAAATACAGGAAGGAAGAACTCAAAAGATTTGATAAAGCAAATAAACTGTTCAATGTTGATGATTACATGAAGCTACATCCTGAAGCAGTTATCCCCAGAACTACATCCCTGAAGATTATTGGGGCAGCTGACATGATAATAACACAGGCACAGGCTTTGAATCCAAATAAAAAATTATCTTTACAAAGCCAGGAGAAAAGACAAAAGAAGACAAGCCCACAAATAAGCAGAAGAAATAATCTTTACAGTGCTTCAATTTCTTTTCTCTGCATTAGTTTTAAAACTGATCTGTCTATTTAAAACAAAGCTCATGTATATATATATCTGCTGCATGTGTTGGTAAATCTCTGCCAGATATATATATTTTTTCTTGCTTTGTTTATTCTTGTGTTTTGGTTTTGAGTCTATTAGTGACCTCACCCAAATAGGGGGAGATTGTTGGATCCCTAGTTGATTTGGGATAGGTTCACTAAACTAGGATGTGACCCAACATGTATAGCCAGGATAAAATCTGTGTCCTAGAGTCTAGGCCAAGTCCTTAGAGTCAACATCAGATGGACCAGCTATCAACAAGACTTCCAGAGGCTCAAGATTTAGACGATTTTAATACTAAGTAAAAATGAGTTTGATGTTCGTCGAACTCAGGTGGACGAAAGCCGTTCTCAGCGCGACGATCTTGAGACATTTCTCTGAGCTGAGCTCGACGATCTTCATTCTCTGGTCGACGAAAACTGGGATACTTCAACAAATTAAAGTCAGGATAACTCCAGATTATTCTAAGTCCAACTTCAGACTTTGGTCGACAAACAAGATTCTGAGCTCGACGAACTTGGACCTCCAGTACACAACTTCTCAGGTCGACGAAGTCAACTTCTCAGGTTGACGAACTCAGTACTCTACTCGACGAATTCTGGAACCAGAATATTTGTGTCGACACTTATGGCATGTGTCAACACCAACTATGTCGACACTAGAAGATTTGTGTCGACACCAAGAATAATCTGTCGACACCAACTTATGTCGACACTAGAAGACTTGTGTCGACACCAAGACTAATCAGTCGACACACACCTGTGTCAACACCAGAAGATTCATGTCGACACACAAAATATCAGTCAACATAAAATATTTGACTAAGTCCAGAAAGTTGCTGAACTCCAGTCGACGGAGTTACAAACTCAGCTCGACGAACTTCAGACAGAAAAGGCAAAGGCTCTGAAGCATGCAGCTCTATTATCAGCTTGACGATCTTGGAACTCAGCTCGATGAACAGGAAGTTGTCTGGTCGATGAATTCAATATCTCAACTCGACGAATTGGTAATTCAGTTCGACGAATTCTGCCAACTATTTGACGATTCCAGACTTTGCCATTTTCGGCATTCTGTCCTCACTCAAATGCGAATAATTCCTGAAAAATTAATGCTCTAACATTCTCTGAATGTATCTATTAGAGGGAGCAATAATTACAGTCTTCCTCAGGAATATTACTTGCCGATTTTCCACGGGATAGTTGAGGAAATGATTAAATGCCGATTATTCTCAACGTGTCAGCATTAATTACAGATGATTCAAATTTTTGAAAAGAGACAAAAGAAAAGGAGATCGAAAATCAGTAGTGAGAACAAGAACATACTCAGTCAGAAAAACATGAGAAAAACACACAGACTGACAAAAAGAATTCATACAACAGCAGAAAAGCTTCACACACAAGAAAATCATACTGAAGCTTACAGTGACGGGCAATGATCTGCATTCAGAAGAAGAAGAAAAATCATAAAATATCAAGAGTCTTCTTCTTCAATATTGTCTCCAGGACTTCCAAGGACAACAGATATCAAATCAATCAAGAAGCTCCTGCATCACTGCTTGTCAAGAACTCTGATTGAAGACATATCACCCTACAACAAAGCTTCCGAATCTTCCTGAACGATTCAATAATTCAGGGGGAGCTTTTTCTAAACATCAATCCACATAAGTCTTCTCAGTTTATTGAGAAAGAGAAGACAAAATCACTCTCTCATCCCCTCCTATATAAAGGGTTGTCATCTCCCTTCAAAAGTGATTCCTGTTTGCAAGTCTCCTAACCAAAAGACTTGAGTTGGTTTTTGGGGACCTGATCAAAACCCATTGGTGTCAGACACCTGATCAAAAAGCTGAGTGGATTCCTACCAAGGGTGGTAGAAGAGTGGACTACCCAGATTTGGGGAACCACTATAAATTTCTTGTGTCGTCTGGTTGCCTATCTTTTTCTATTTGTTCTTGCTGTGTTGCAGTGATTAGGTTTATTATTTTCTATTTTTCAGTTTCTTAATTACTGCACCCTTTCAGTTTACAACAAAAGCTGTAACAACACTATTATAGGGACCTAACAAATTTTAAATATAGTCTATTCACCCCCCTCTAGAGTATTGTAGACCTAACCCTCACTTTCAGAAATTGAAGCCTCACGAGAGGAATTACCCCATCAATGACTTGGAGTTGGTGACAGTAATTTTTGCATCAAAGTTGTGGCGGCACTATGTCTATGGTGCGAAGGTGGAGATCTTTACGGACCACAAAAGCCTGAACTATCTTCTAGACCAAAAGGACTTGAATATGCGGCAATGCAGATGGGTCGAGTTCCTTGGAGACTAAGAAGTGGCGATTCAGTATACGCCAGGTAAAGCAAATGTGGTGGCGGATGCCTTGAGTAGGAAATACTCTGGTCAAGGGAGTTGGATCGAAGCTCTTGATGAGCGATTGATGCAGGACTGAGTCCCTTGGAATTGAGTGCGTAGCAAGAGGCGAGTCAAGCATTGCTCGATTGAACTGGACCAAGTTACAAAATGACTTATCTGATCGTATTCGGGAAGTGACTAGTTTGGATAAAGAGTTTCAGCCATTCATGGTGGAAGCTCAAAAGGGCAAGGGTAGTGCCTGGGAGATGATTGATGGAGTCTTGAGGAAGGACGGGAGTATCTGTATACCGTAGTTCAGTAAGCTCCGTGAGGAGTTGATGTTTGAGGCTCATTTTACGAAGTACTCCATTCACTCGGGCAGTACAAAGATGTACTTGGATATGAAGGAATCCTTTTGTTGGCCTGGTTTGAAGCGTGATATTGCTTATTATGTAAGTCGGTGCCAAACTTGCGCCTTAGTGAATGCCGAGTTTCAGAAGTCAGGCGGGTTCCTGAATCCTCTTCCGATCCCCGAATGAATGTTTGATGACATCTCCATGGATTTTGTGCATGGCTTACCTCGATCGCAACAGAGTAACGACGTGATTTTGGTGATCGTGGATCGCTTGACCAAAGTGGCCGACTTCACACCAAATTTGAAGGAGTACAATATGGAGAAGCTGGTAGAGTTGTATGTTCGCAACATTGTGCGACTACATGGAATTCCTAAGAGTATAGTTAGTTATCGCGATGGACGTTTCACTTCCAAAGACTGGAGGTTGGTTCATAAGAGTCTGGGTACGAAGCTTAAGTTCAGTACAACATTCCATCCTCAAACTGATGGACAAACAAAAAGAACAAACCGTATAATGGAGGATATGCTGAGAATGTGCACTCTTGACTTTAGGCAGAAGTGGGCAGATGTAACGCCGCAAAAATCATTTTCGAGCTGGTCGCGTCAAAAAGGGAACTTTTGGTGCTGTATAAGGGTACACGGCCTAGGACACGGGCGTGTCCAAGGCCGTGTGGAGCCCTCTATTGCCCGACTATGTCCCGAGAAGGACACGACAGGAAACACGGTAGAGTGACACGGGCGTGTCATCGGACACGGGCGTGTGCCTACCCGTGTCAGTACCCGTGTTCCCAAGAGTCGTGTTGGTTGCCGTGGCAGTTTTCTATGATACGGTCCCAGGACACGGGCGTGTCATAATCCCGACACGGGCGTGTCGATTATGGCACGAGCATGTCTTAGTCCGTGTGAGTCTCTGTGTTCAACGATCGTGCCTGGATCAAGGCACACGGCCTGGAACACGGCCGTGTGCCTAGCCGTGTTCGGCCCAGTTTTGGGGATTTTTGAGCGGATCAGAGCCGTTCGTTTTCTTTAATTAAGATCCGACGGCCCAGATAAGTTCCGGCTATATTAAAGTCATAAATAAAGGATCAATTCCTCATTTCTCTCTTAAGCACTCTCTTTCAAGGAGTTAGAGAGAGGAGGAAGAAGGAGGACGATTCCGGCAGCCGGCGGAGCATCGGAGCACCGTTTAGAGAACTGAGAGTGGATCCGTAGAGGAAATCCCATTGCGAAGACTTCTATCTGTGTAATGTTCCATGACACAAAATCATACTACAAGCGTAATGATTCTCTACTTGAGCATGTGAATCTCTCTTCATTTTTGCATAGGGAAACCCGCTCCCGCGAGTGTGCGGCGGGTGTGTAGGAACACCCTATTACTGATTTGGGTAAGGATCACTATGTCTCTTAGGAAACCTGTTTTGACCTCATTGTATACATCTAAATGTCTAGTAGAATTGAGTCTAATGGTTAGTAGTTAGGTTTGGAAGCTGCCCTCAAGACCAGGTTTTTCCATTTCTAAGACTAAGTCATTTCGTCGAGCTCAGGACGACGAATCATCGAACTCCATTCGACGATCGTTGAGCTCACTTCGACGAGTCGTCGAACTCCATTTGACGATCTCTGAGCTCAACTTCATCAAGTCGTCGAACTCCATTCGACGATCTTCGAGCTCAGTTCGACGATCTTGACTCAAGTTTGTTCTGCTATCTCTGAGCTCAGTTCGACGATCTTGACTCCAGTTTGTTCCGCTAACACCTGAACCCAAAGATTCCTATAGTTAGATCTGCTTGTTGTAGATTTTGTTATTAGAATTATTTCTTCACAAAATATGGCCCAAAACAAAGATTATGCTAGCACCAGACCTCTAGTGTGCATTCTATCCAAGTTTGCACTTTGGAAGGCAAGGATTAGACTCTACATGAATTCTATTGATGAGGACATCTTCAATTACGTTTTGACAGTGTTTCCAAGACCTCCAGAGAACACAAGCACAAATGCTGTTCCACCTCCCTCAGGAACAGATACAGAGATCAAGAAGTGGAAAGTAGCAGATACAAAGGCTATGAATATCTTAGCCCAGACTATGTCTGATGACATTTTCCAAAAGATGGCTGAATGCAACTCAGCAAAGGAAATCTGAGATAAGCTATCTGAGATAGTCTCAGGATCTGCTGATGAAAGAAAAGACAGAAGATCTCACCTCATAACCCAATATGAGAACTTCAAGAAAGGAGAAGCTGAGTCAGTAGCAGACATTTATAATAGACTCAGTCTGATAGTCAATGAACTGAAAACTTTGGATAAAGAGATCTCATTGACTGAGCTAAATGACAAAATCCTAATGTGCTTCCCAAGCACTTGGGACTCAAGGATTTGGCCAATCAAGGATGCCAGAAGTCTCAATGAAATCACAACAGAAGCTCTCTTGGGCAAGCTCAAGTCTTATGAGCTGCTCATCAAAAATAGAGAAGAGGAGCAGAAGGCTGCCTCACCAGCCACAAGAAAGGAAAAGTCAATAGCTTTCAAAGCCACTGAAGATCAGCCTGAAGACAAGGTCACATGCAATGATGAGCTGCTTAGTCTACTGGCCAAAAGATTTTACAAGATGGCCAGAAAGGACTTCAGGAAGAGATCATACAAAGAGCATGACAAGCCAATGTATAATAAATCAAATAATAAAGAAATTATTTACTTTGGTTGCAGGAAACCAGGCCACATTGTGCCTGACTGTCCAGATAACAAAAACAAGGACAGAAAGGACAAGAGAGAAAGAAGAAAAGACAAGGACATCAAGAAGAACAGCAATGAAAAACCCTCCTCAAGCAAGAACAAACACACAAGGAAGTGATTTGTTGCTGAATCTTGGAGTGAGACTGAAGAGGAATCAGAAGCTTCATCAAACTCAAGTGATGATGAGGATGATGCTGAAGAAAAGGAATTCTGCATGATGGCTATCAACGCCTCACAACACAATTCTGATGCAAAAGATTCAGAGTCAGACTCAGAGACTCAACTTGAAGAGGACCATGTGATAAGTTCTTTTGATTTTCATTCTGAGGACTTTAAGTATGAATTTAAAGCACTATGTTTAGACTTATTAAAATCTGAGAAGGAAATTATTTCCCTTAGAAAATAATTGTCTGAACATAGTACCTTAAAATCAGAAAACCTCAAACTCTCTGAGGAGTTGGAGTGCTGTAGGGAGCAGATAGCTTCACTGAAAAGTGAGCTATCAGAGGCCAAAAAGCTTGAAGAATCCATTAATGGGAGAAGCATCAAGCTAATGGACATCACAAGCACAGTGAACTCTAGATTCAACAGTACACTGGGCTTGGGTGCTTCATCCAGCCAACCTATAATACTAACAACCCCAATTAAGTTTATTTCTGATAAAGGGAAGGGAGTTGTAGAGGTAGCTAGGAAAAATTCTGACTTACCTAAGAAACCAAGAATTCAACAGAAATCGTCGAACGGAGCTAGACGATCGCCGAACGGATATCAACAATCTCAGGCAAAATCGTCGAATGCAGGTCGACGATCTCTAATCCCTGAACTCTGCCATAGTCGATCATCGAACGGAGCTCGACGATCTGACCCAAGATCGTCGAACGCAGCTCAACAATCGTCGAGCAGAGATCAGAGATTTGAAAACTTCTTCAAGGGTAAATCAAATTCCAATCCTAGGGGTCCTTCATCCAGACTTAACCCTTATACTGAATGGATAATACCTCCAAGGAGATATCATCCTGAAGGTTATGAGAGTCAACCAAGGATGTCATTTATTTCTGAATTTAAAGGTTATCAACCTAGGCCCAAGGTAAACTGGTCAAAAACAAGTAAATTATTTTATGTGCAGGTGAAGACCTATCCAACATCAAACCAACAATGGTATTTGGATAGTGGGTGCTCAAAGCACATGACAGGAAACAAGGACAACCTCACATCCAGTAAAGCCAAGCTTGGACCCAAAGTCATATTTGGTGATTCAAACTTTGGACTAACAAAAGGATATGGTGCAGTCCAAATTGGGACAGTCACATTCAAGAAGGTAGCTTATGTGGAAGGACTAAAGCACAACCTGATCAGCATCAGTCAGCTATGTGATGAAGGCTACCAGGTGAATTTCAGCAAATCGTTATGTAGGTTCAAATCAGAGGACAATACAACTGTGTTGACAGGTAAAAGGAAATGTAACATCTATTTAGTAGACTTTCTTTCAACTGAAATAGATATTTGCCTGTTTAACTCTGTTAGTCGACCTAATGTATTATGACATAAGAGATTATGGCATATAAACCTTAGAACCATTGCTAGGCTATCCAAGGACAACCTTGTCAGAGGACTACCTTCTGGCCCCTACAAGAAGGAAGGACTCTGCAGGGCTTATCAATTAGGCAAGAAAACTAAAAATAGTTTCAAGTCACTTAATAAGAGTGATTCACCTACGATTTTGTATCTGTTACACATGGATCTTTTTGGATCCATTACAGTACAAAGCTTAGGAGGGAAATCTTACACTTTAGTGGTTGTAGATGACTTCTCTAGATTGAGATGGGTGTTCTTTCTGAGGATGAAGTCTGATAACTTTAAGTGTTTGACAGAGTTTCTCAAATGCATACAGACTGAGTTCAATACTCACATTGCCCTGATCAAAAGTGATCATGGGACAGAGTTTGATTCTCTTCTTATGCAAGAGTTCTGTCAGAGTGAAGGGATCTGGCACACTTTCTCAGGTCCTAGAACTCCCCAACAAAATGAGGTAGCTGAAAGGAAAAATAGAACCCTTATTGAATCTGCCACTACATTGTTGTCAGATGCTCACCTTCCTCTATCCTTTTGGGCAGAGGCAGTGAACACCTCCAACTATGTGCTGAATAGAAGTTTAATACATAAACTGAAGGGCAAGACTCCCTATGAATTACTCAAAGGGAAGAAACCTAAAGTAGATTATTTTAGAATTTTTGGTTGTATTTGTTACATACACAATAATGACAAGAAGTACTTAGCAAAATTTCAAGCTAAAGCTGATGAAGGAGTGTTTCTGGGATACTCCATGATCAATAAGGCTTATAGGGTATATAATAAATCAACTCTTAAAATTGAAGAATCTGTTCACATATTTTTTGATGAATCTAACATGTCTTTCAAGGAGAAAACACTTCTACCATAGAACCTTTGCAGGTACATTCTCTTGCTGAAGACCTGAACAGATTACAAATCATTCAAAAAGAGGAAAGCAGTGAAGATGAAGAAGAAATTCAACATCATGAAGATAAACCTCTTGAAGAGCCAGTTGTTGTACCACAAGAGGAAACAACAACACAGGTTGGTGAATAATCAACACCCCCTGTTGATTTAGTAACATGAAGAGACCATCCAATTTCCCAAGTAATTGTAGACATCTCAGCTGGTGTGCAAACCAGAAATCAGGTCAACCAAAACCTATTGCACACTTGCTTCCTATCTCAAATTGAACCTCCATCCATTCAAGATGCAGAGCAAGATCCACACTGGATCATAGCAATACAAGAAGAGTTGCATTAATTTGAAAGGAACAAAGTTTTGGAACTAGTACCAAGGCCTAAGGATCACTCCATTATTGGAACAAAGTGGGTGTTCAGAAACAAATTGGATGATCAAGGAGTAATTGTAAGGAACAAGGCAAGGCTAGTTGCTCAAGGGTACTCTCAAGAAGAAGGCATAGATTATGACCAGACTTTTGCACCAGTTGCAAGGTTGGAGGCCATAAGGATCTTCTTAGCATATGCATCACACAAAGGTTTCAAAGTATACCAGATGGATGTAAAGAGTGCTTTTCTCAATGGGGATATCAAAGAAGAAGTCTATGTCAGACAACCTCCAGGTTTTATCTCTTCAACTCATCCTGATTTTGTTTTCAAGTTGCACAAAGCATTATATGGTCTCAAGCAAGCTCCTAGAGCATAGTATGAGACCCTAGCATGCTTCCTTCTGAAAAATGAATTTATAAGGGGTAGAGTAGACCAAACTCTTTTTATTGGAACACATAAGTCCCACACCCTACTAGTACAAATCTATGTAGATGATATTATTTTTCATTCTACTGATTCAAATTTGTGCAGAAGGTTCTCCAATCTAATGCATTCCAAATTTGAAATGAGTAGCATGGGTGAGCTATCCTTCTTTCTAGGATTGCAAATCAAACAACATGCTGAAGGCATATTTATTTCTCAAACCAAGTATGCAAAGGAATTTGTCAAGAAATTCGGTATGTCTGAAGCATCTTGTATGAAAACACCTATGCCTACTAATGCTTTATTAGATGCTGATAAACATGGGAAACCTGTTGATCAGACAACATATAGAGCAATGATTGGCTCTTTATTGTATCTTACAGCTAGTAGACCTGACATAATGTTTGCTACATGCATCTGTGCTAGATTCCAAGTGAGCCCTAGAGAGTCACACCTAACATTAGTAAAAAAGATTCTCAGGTATGTTAAAAGTTGTCCAAATCTAGGTCTCTGGTATCCAAAAGATTCAACATTTGACTTAACTGGATTTTCTGATGCTGATTATGCTGGATGCAGAATTGACAGGAAAAGCACCAGTGGAACTTGTCAGTTTCTTGGTGACAGACTTATCTCTTGGTTTTGCAAGAAACAAACATCTGTGTCAACTTCAACTGCTGAAGCTGAATATATGGCTGCAGGTAGTTATTGTTCACAAATCTTATGGATTCAAATCCAACTCCTAGACTATGGCTACAACTTAAAGAAGTCTAAAATCTTTTGTGATAATACCAGTGCTATTTCTATAGCTCAGAATCCAGTCCTCCATAGTAGGACAAAACATATATAAATTAGGCATCACTTCTTAAGGGATAATGTTGAGAAAAATAAAATTGAACTTCAATATATCCTAACTGATTTGCAAAGGGGAGATATTTTCACCAAACCCTTGGATGAAAAGAAACATACCTTCTTCCTAAATCAGTTAGGAATGTTAGATGAAGGAAGTCTAAAATAATATCCAAGATTTTAAAACCCTAAAAATTGACCAAGACTAGGCAAACATCTTGATTCTTCTAGTGTATAGAGTGTTTCTGGTCTCTGAACTGCGTTCGACGATTTTCCCCCAGATCGTCAAACGGAGATCGACGCTTTCCAAAATCGTCGACCAGAGTTCAGCGCTTCTCAGATAGTGCTCAACTATCTCTCCAGGTCAGCGATCGTCGAACGAAGCTCGACGATTTTGTTCTCTGAACTATCGTCGAACGGAGCTCGACGCTCTCCAATATCGTCGAACGGAGATCGACGATGTTGATGACCTTTCAGTTTCCTTTAAAAGCCCCGATCGTCGAACTGAGTTCAACGATCTTTCCTTTTCTGCGTCAAACCCTAATATAAAATTCATTTTTTGGCCGTCGTTCTTCTTTTGCGCTTTCATTCTCTCTGCAAATTTTCTCTTCCCTCCAAACTTCTCTACACTTGGTCGTCTGGTTGTTGATTTTTGTAGGGATCAATGGTCGTCTCAGTTGCAGTCCTGACCGCAATGAAATTTGATGCAGGATTTGATATTGATATGGATTCGTTTAACAACAGTGATCATATTTTCAGAGACATTCTAGAACTTTTCAAGGAGCAAAAGCTAGTTACTATAATGTCCACCAGAATCAAATTGGCTGCTGATGAAATAAAGGAATGGGTATATACTGCCCACAATCAGGACCAGAATACAGTTGTTGGCACAATATCTGGAACTCAGGTACCTCTGATACCTACTATCTTGACAGAGGTTTTTCAATTACATTCTGGAGAGGATTCTGCTGAGATGTCTGGAGAAGAATTTTATACCATGCTTGATAGAGTGGATCATTTTGATGCAAACCCTAGCAAGCTGCTGAAGAAGAATCTATCTGTGGAGTACAGATTCTTGGCTGATGTTGTAGGAAAAGTGTTATTGGCCAAGCACTCAGCCCATGATACCATCTCCAGGTATCAGCTATGTTTGATGGCTGCTCTTGTAGATACGAAACAATTAAACTGGGGAGAAGTTTTCTTTGATCTGATTAAGAAGAAGATCAACAAAAATTTTGTTTTCTTTGGAAGGATACTAGGGCTATTTCTTCAAAACAGATGTCCTGCACTGCTAGTCTCAAATGGGATGCACATCAATGCCTCTAAGAGGCTCTCTTGTGCCCTATTTGGAAAGTGGGACAGGCAAATTGTGAAGCCCAGCAGACCCTCTGCAAGTGCAACTTCAGGCACAAGGACTGTTGTAGTCTCTTCCCCTCAAGTCTCTGCCCCTGCAGAAGACTTGCCTGTTTCTTCTCCTCCTCCTCCACCTTTTATTTCATCTCCTCCAGTCACCTCCACCATTCAAATTCCCTTCACAATCATTATTTCAACCCCATCTCCAACTTCAATTTCTCCACATCCACCTCTCACAGAAGAACTTTTCCATCCTCTACATCAATACCCTCACCTAGAAATTGAATCATCATCTCATCTTCCATCTTTCAATCTGATAGATGATTCCTTTATGGATGATTACCCTTCATCCCCTCCTGATCTACCCTCTTCATCCACATCTTACCAACAGTTACTTCAAGATATCATTGCACAACCCTCCTTCACACCCTCTGTTTCCATTCCATTATCTTCAATTTCCACAATTCCCATATCTCAACCCTCCTTTCCCCCATACACCAGCTCTCCACCAACATCTCCAGCTGTTCCACCTTCATTCTCTACCTCTGCTCAAGTCCCTATTGAGCATGTAGATCTTCCAGCCTTAGCAGACAAACTTTATGAGCTGATAGCTCTCAGGCTATCCCTCTTGTTGGAGACCTCCTTGGCTCCACTTTTAAAGTCAGTTGCAGACCTGTCTGCCAGGCTCTCCTCCCTCATTCCTCCTCAGGCAATCCCTTCATCTGGGTGCCTTAATCCAGTCCTGACTGAATCTAGGCAGGGTAAGATGCCTCATGAAGTGTTTAGATTGCCTGCTGCTGCTGTTACCTCAGTTCAAGCTCAAGCCTCAACACCACAAGTTGCACCACAAGTTACAGTTTTCTCAATGGACCTCAGGTCATTATTATCAGATTTTGATTCAGTTTATTTCAGCTGTCTTCCAGAGAGCACTGCAGTCCAGCCATCTGAAGATCTATCTAAGGCCATTGTGCCCATTTCAAGCTGTGACACCAACTTAATTTATTCTTTTGTAAAGTCCCTTTCTACTGCTGCCCCTGCTATTTCTGTTGCTACTGCTTCTACTGATATTGTTAATATTGCTGTTAATTCTGATGTTTCAGTATCTGAGGACATACATATGACAGAGGCATTTTAATTTGAGCCTGCTATTACTACTGATGTTATTTCTGTTACTAAACTTGTTGTATCTGAAAGTATTTTATCTGTATCTGCTGCTGCCCCAGTTACTGCTGTATCTACTGCTGCTGTACCTTCCATTTCTGAGAGCGTTACTTATGAAAGTTTTGTATCTGCTGATGTAATCTCCTCTGCTAGTGTTGCTTCTATTCCTCCTTCTACTGTTACTGCCACAACTGCTGTCACTACTATTACCTCTGCTCAATCCCAACAACAGATAGACTATCTTAAAAGGATTGATGCACTGTATGATGAACAAAGCTTAGAAAGTGATCAATATAGGACTGATTCAGATGACTCCTCTGCAACTATTGCAAGGAAAAGAAAGGACAGAAGCAAGGCTATGAAAAGGGTTCCTCTAGCAAAAGTCAAAGATACCAATGATATTCCTTATTACATACTGCATAACTGTCCTATCACAGAACACTGGATGCAATACTCCAAGAATCAATTGAAGGCTATGAAGAAAAAGAGAAAGTATGAGAAAGGTTCCTCTCAGTTCAATCCTCCTCCTCCTCCTCCCTCACCTGATGCAGGTTCAGGTGGTAGTTCAGCTGTTCAACCCTCTGCCAGAAGCCAAAACCCTTATCAACCTCAAGGTAGATCCCAGTACAGGGGAAGTCAATCCAGAGGCTACCAATCAAGGAGAGGAAACTATAGAGGAAACCAAAGAGAATTTCAAGTATACTCTAAAGGCTATTCCAGGCAACACCCTTATTCAAGGGAAGGACAAGCTTCCTCTGATACTACTTCAGGTCCCTTTCCCTACAAGCTTAAAGAGTTAGTCTCATCCAGAGCTCCTCCAGACAATCCCTCAAACAGATATGAGCCTCCAGTTCCTTTTGAGGATCCAGAGAACAATCCATCTTCATGGACAGCCAGGATGAAGGAATTAGCTGCTTTGGATCAAATTAAGAAAGCCAGAGAACAAGGCAAAGACACTTCCAGTATTACTACTTTATCAGAACAAAGGAAAAAGGAACTTGAAAGATATGATTCCAGCAAGTTCTTTTATTCTGAAAGCTACATGAAGCTGCATCCTGAAGCTGTAGTGCCCAGGCCTAAGCAACAAACCTCTGTAGGTGCAGTTGATGACAGAAGATCTAAAAAGGATGCTCTCAATCCAAATATAGAAATAGTACTTATAAAGAGCAAAGAAAAGGAGTAATTCTTTAAGGTGACAGTTATTTTAATTTCTGATCTATCTGTGACAATATATGTGTGATTCTGCAATGTCTTGTTTATTATATTGTTGCTTTGTATATGTTTTTAATTTTCCAATATCTATAAATAGTAATCCTAACCCAGATAGGGGGAGATTGTTGGAACACCCTATTACTGATTTGGGTCAGGATCACTATGTCTCTTAGGAAACCTATTTTGACCTCATTGTATAGATCTAAAGGTCAAGTAGAATTGAGTCTAAGGGTTAGTAGTTAGGTTTGGAAGCTGCCCTCAAGGCCAGGTTTTTCAGTTTCTAAGACTAAGTCATTTCGTCGAGCTCAGGACGACGAATCGTCGAACTCCATTCGACGATCGTTGAGCTCACTTCGACGAGTCGTAGAACTCCATTCGATGATCTCTGAGCTTAACTTCATCAAGTCATCGAACTCCATTCGACGATCTTCGAGCTCAGTTCGACGATCTTGATTCCAGTTTGTTCCGCTATCTCTGAGCTCAGTTCGACGATAGTTGAGCTCAGATCGACGATCTCTGTTTCTGTCTAAGTCCAAATCTCTGAGCTCAGTTCAACGATAGTGGAGCTCAGTTCGACGTTTTTCTGAAGAGTTTAACGATTTTTAAGATTCAAATTCAGACAGTTAAGGAATTATTCTCAGCAATTAATTCAAAGATCTTGTAGCCGTTTTCATTTAATCTGGAGCAAGTTTCAAGGAATTATCAAGGAATGTTTTATTGGACCTTCCTCCAGAAGACAATTGCAGTTAAGGAAGTCATTTATGATAGGCCAACGACTATCTTGGACAGTAGATCATTTCTATTCAGACAAAAGGAATAAAAGATTAGATTTTTCATTATTCCTGCAGAAGAAGAACAAGAAGTCAGAAACATAGTCTATGCAACAACAGCTCTCACAACAACAATTACACAAGAGAAAGAGAAAGAGTTGCAGACATTCTCAGTCTCAAAGATTCATACAAGAACACCATCACCAAAGGAGATCAACAAACTGAAATCTTCAGATCTCTTTTGATTCAAGTGTTCAAGGCCATTATCATTCAAGACTCCAGACACCTCACATTTCAGCTGTTGCTGAAATCATCATTTGCTGGAGATCAATTTTCTGAAGGCCTATCACCCTACTGCAAAGCTTCACTTCCTGAACAACTACAGATCTCAGGGGGAGCTTTGACAATATCCACTATCCTCTCTCTAACTGTTGACAGAGAAGATCTTCTCATCCCTCTCTTACTCTCTGCTGTAAAGGGTTTTTCAAACTCCCTTCAAAAGTTTGTGTTTGGTTTTTGAGCACCTTATCAAAAGCTTATTGGTGGCAAGACACCTGATCAAAAAATCTGGTTTGATTTTTGAGCACCTTATCAAAAGCTCATTGGTGCCCAAGACACCTGATCAACTCATCCTGCAGTTGATTCCTACCTAGGGTGGTAGAAGAGTGGATGTACCCAGGTTGATTGGGGAACCACTATAGCTCCTTGTGTCTTCTGGTTGCTTGTGTTTCCTTTTGTTTCTCGCTGTGGCTTGTGATTAGATTCCTTTGTATATTGTGATTATTCTGTGTTTAGATTACTTTTTATTATTTGCTTCCCTGTTCACTTAGGATTACAACAACTGTTGTAAAAAGTTTTTAGCAAGCATCATACTCTATTCACCCCCCCTCTAGAGTATATCAGATCTAACTTGCACTTTCAGAGTGTGCGGTGTTCCTTGGGGTTGACGGGAATAGTCCCCCTTGTGTTGCATATAGAGTCCGGGATCGAAGTACGGACATAGGCATTGTGTGTGAAGCCTACACGGACATGTTGGTCTGGATCTGTGATGTTGTATTTATTATGGTTTGCCGGAGAAGACTCCGTGCTTTGGGTTTTCGGGTTTCTACGCGGTAGATTGCAGCAGTGATCCTTGGGGATTAACTCCAAGGCGCACCCGAAAAACTAAGCGGAATCGTTGTTCTGCTAACTTGGCGGTCTGGGAATTGGCCTTGAACATAACTGGGTTATGTGATTGTTTTTAAATGTCAGGATCCGAGAGAAGCTTGGCTCGTGCGTACGTCTTAAGGTGTACTACGCGTTGTGAGCAACGGGCAAGTGGAATCGGACCTGGGCTATGTGGTTTGGTGCGAGAGACCCGAAAAAGGGACTGGCTGTTGGCATAGTCGGGAGCCTTAGACGGTGGTCAGAAAGGCTAAAATGCTCACGAGGTTGCCATCCTGGGAGTGGTGGTGAAGACGCTGAAGTGTCAGGATTCACCGTTAATGTGCCCTGAGTACACGGGGTGTTTGGCCGTGCGAACATACACCTGTGGTGAAGCATGTTTGTACTATATTATTTAGCTGGGCTAATGAATTGCAGGGAAGGAGCACTGCCGTCCCGAGTTAGGGGCGGGGTCATTATAATATGGTCGGCTTTGGCTGACCGTTGCTTTGTTTGCCACCGTGCGGTAGAATGCTGCTTGTAGGTGCTGCGGAGCCGAGTACCAAATAGCGGACTGGAGCCCATGTTGCTGTGCTGGCCCTAGAAGGCCAAAGCGAATAGTTGTTCTTTATTTAATCATGTGTGGTCGGCCTGCGAGCCGAAGTATGGAAAACATTACTTAATTAAGTGAACCTCTATAAGGCCATAAGGCCGTGTACCTTTCAGTATATTTGTTTTCATTCCAGTTGTAGTGGTGGTGGACATTCATGTTTATTGGATACAATTATGGGTTCTTTCACCTGTTTAAAAGCTTTCGCTAGAATTCTTTGTATTATGACGAGTAGTCTTAATTGGATAGTTTGGTTATTCATACGTAACCCTTCCGACTGTCCGTGGTATATGGTGTCGGGTTCCAGCTGGACCTTCTACTATATGCCATTCTACGAATGGGGGTGTTATAATTTGGTATCAGAGCCAGGTTATGGTCAGGCTTAAATGAATTCGTGGGCGAATTCTTTTAAGGGGTGGTGAGCACATGTGTGCGTCATCGTTATAACATCAAAAAGAACCCATGAATGTCCACTTATGAATGAAAAATACACTTATTTTGTGGAACCTGAGTGTTCTAATGATTGCTTTTACCAATTTGTGTGTCGTCTAATCTAGGTTCTTTGCTATTATAGGCAGCTAGGAGTGGTGCTGGTCAGTTGGAGCGTCCGCAATCGGCGGAAAGTAGAGCACCGAGGGATGTGCCTACAACACCACCTTTAGCGGAAACCATCAGGTTGGTGGCTGAAGCAGTTTTTGCCATGATTAATGCCCAACCTTTAGGGCAGATGCATCACACACCTCCTATGAATGGGCAAGAACCGGTTAGGGCGGCAGAGCCGAGAGTGGTGGATCGCTTGGTAGTGGATCAGGTAGAGCCGAGGAGGGCTATGGAGAGACAGCTCAAGCATGTAATGGGCTTTAATCTGCCGAGATTCGATGGGGTTGGAACGCCAGCTCAAGCTGAGGATTGGCTCTCTACGATAAAGAGGGTCTCAATGGACACGTTAACTGAAGAGTGACAGAAGACCACCATAGCGACCTTCCTTTTGGCCGGTGAGGCGAGGCTGTGGTGGGATGAGTTGGAGTTTCATCTCTTAGTGGGAAGGCAGCTTACTGATGTGCCTATGGAGGAATTTGCAAGATTGTTCTTGGCCAGATATCTGCCCTCTACTCAGAAGCTTGAGATGGAAAATCAGTAGCTTGGGTTGACTCAGGGAGCCAGAAGCGTGGACGAGTATCTCCATGAGTTTACACGGTTGAGTCGGTATGCTGGTGCTATGTTTACGGAAGAAGAGAGGAAGACCAACCAATTTTATGAGGGTCTATGCGACGACCTACAGTTACTCCTTGCTAGGCCTAAGGCGCAGGGCTTCCTTGCCTTGGTCAATTCGGCCCGGTCATTGGAAAAGGTTGTGAAGAAAGTCAAAGAGAAGAAGGACCTAGGGGAAAAGAAGGCAGAGTTCAAAGTGCGAAATGCAAAGTCAGGATTCTGCCAAACAAAAACAAACACTTCTTTTGAGCATACATTTTTCAAAAAGTTCTCTGATCATATCACAAAAACAACCCTATCATAATCATGAAAATTTTTAATGAAACTAAAAAGGTTAGTGTGATTAGATAGGTTGGAACATTTTAGCTTTGGTGAGAATGAGATGATAAGTGGAGCTAACAATTGAAATAGGAAAAAAGGCTCAAAAGTGGCTAACTAGGGAAAAAGATTTTAGGTTACCAAGAAGGCTCAAACAAAAACAAAAGTGACCTAAATCATTTTCATGCTTCTAAATTTATCTAAAGCATTTATTTTGAAAAATTTCAAAAAACAAGTTCTAGATAATAAAAGAAGACTAATGAAATTATCTTGAAAATAGAAATAATAGGTGTCTTAGATCGTTCACATCTACTACGCTAATCAAAAGTTGACATGACAAAAATTATCAAAAACAAAAAGAAAAATAGTGGATGAAATATTTTTAATAAAGTAAAGAGAATAAAGAACGAAAAACCAAAATAGAAATGCGAGTTTTAGAAAAACGTTTCACATTAATATGCTACCGCGAATTAGAAACACAGTAAGACCAACATTTTACTTGTGAAACATAATTAGAAAGATTGATTAGAAATATTATAATTAGCTTAGTCGTTATAAGGAATATTGAGAAAAACAAAACCAAAACAAGTGGTACTATTGAAACGCCAAAATCAGTTTAAAATAAACAAATAACATATATATATATATATATATATATATATATATATATATATATATATATATATATATATATATATATATATATATTATTTTGGAATATTCTCTTTTTTTGGATTTTTAAGATATTCTCTTTTTTTGTTATTTTTAAGATATATATAAATTTTTTTTTATTTTGATTTTTTTTCTTTAAAGGAAACAAAATAAAGACAAGAGAAGGAGGAAATCCTGCCCCAAGCTTAAAATGGACATTGTCCTCATTGGAGAAAAGAGGGGAAGGAGAGAGAAAAATTTAAACAAAAATAAAAGTATAGAATTGAAAACAGGTACTTCCTCGGATTTGCGAGTCGCAGAAGGCTGCGTGATGCCGCTCCCCATGCTTGCGCTTTAGATCTTCATAAAAATGTCTTCTTTGGACTTTGTGATTGATTCACCAGTGTTAGAGCAGGAAATCGCAGAGGCTTCAGCTTGTCGGATCCGTCCGGGGTAAAAAGTGTAAAATAAAGAAAATAAAAAAATAACTTGGGTTGCCTCCAAAGAGTGCCCTTTGTTTAAAAATGTCGTTTGAGCTCGACACAACTAAATAATATTGTCCAAAAGAATATTGTCGAAAATAATATTTAAAGTTTTTAACAAAAATTAAAAAGTCTTCAACTAGTTAAAGTTCGGATCATGCAGAATAAAATTAATATAATTTCTACTGACATTACCACAAAAATAAAGTTTAAGACGCTGCCCATTCACTTTGTACTCACCCTTATCAGGATGTAAAATTAAAACAGCGCCATACGGAAAAACTTCTTTAACAGTAAACGGCCCAGACCATCGTGATTTTAACTTGCCCGGAAATAAACGTAAACGTGAATTATTTAAAAGAACTTGGTCGCCTGGCTTGAAGGTTTTTGGGTGCCTTAAGTGTTTGTTGTGAAAATGTTTCATCCGCTCTTTATAAAATTTGTTATTTTCGTAAGCGTAAGAGCGCCACTCGTCGAGTTCATTAAGTTAAAATTTTCTAAGGTCCCCGACAGAGTAGGGATTGAAATTTAAAAACCTTAAGGCCCAAAAAGCGCGCTGTCCTAATTCTACAGGTAAATGGCACGATTTTCCATAGACCAACTGATATGGCGTACAACTGGGGATGGTTTTGTATGCTGTTTGGTAGGCCCATAAAGCATCGTCTAATTTGGTTGACCAGTCTTTTCTAGAGGTGGAAACAGTCTTTTCTGAAATTCTTTTAAGATCTCTGTTCACTACTTCGACTTGTCCGTTAGTTTTGGGCCGGTAGGCAGTTGAAAGCTTATGCGTAACGCCGTATTTAATAAGAATTTTTGAAAACTGCACGTTACAAAAATATGAACCCCTATCGCTAACGATGGCTCATGGCATACCAAAGCGAGAAAATAATTTTTTTCAAAAACATAATTATGACTCGGGCGTCGTTAGTAGGGAGAGCTTGGGCTTCAGCCCACCATGAAACATAATCTACAACAACTAAAATGAATTTATTCCCGAAGCTAGAAGAAGGGGGACAATAAAATCAATTCCCCAAAGGTCGAAAACTTCGCACTCAAGGAAATAATTTTGAGGCATTTCATTTTGATTAGAAATATTTCCCGACCGTTGGCAACTATCACACCTACTCACAAAACCTTGTGCGTCTTTAAATAGGCTAGGCCAGTAAAAACTCGCTCAGAGCACTTTGTGAGCGGTACGAGCAACTTGATAGTGACCACTAGTCGATCCTTCATGCAAATGTTTAAAAATATCTAATCCTTCTTCAAAAGAGACACATCTCCTTATCACTTGGTCCACACAGACTCGAAAAAGATGAGGGTCCTCCCAAAAATAGTTATTCAACTCAAAAAAGAATTTCTTCTTTTGCTGAGAGGAGAACTCTTTCGGGAGCACACGAGCCACTAAATAGTTGGCAATGTGTGCAAACCAAGGAGAGGGGGATGTGTTAATTAAAAGCAGCTTCTCATCGGGGAAGAAATCAGTAAAAGATTTTTCATCTAGTTTTTCTATATAAGGATTATCTAATTGTGAGAGATGGTCGGCGGCCAAATTCTCAGCTCCTCGCTTATCACGGATTTCTAAGTAAAACTCCTAGAGGAGTAAGACCCAATGAATCAGGCGCGACTTGGCATCCGTCTTAGCAAGAAGATACTTGAGGGTCGAGTGGTCCGTAAAAATGTTAATTTTGGAAAGCGTGATATATGAACGAAATTTATCAAAAGTGAAAACAACAGCTAATAGCTCCTTCTCGGTTGTGGTATAATTCTCTTGTGCCGATGTAAGTGTTTTACTTACATAATAGATGGGGTGGAAGTTTTTAGATATTCGATGTCCTAGTATGGCTCCCACCGCGAAACTACTCGCATCACATATAATTTCACAGGGAAGGTCCCACACCAAAGATATCATAATAGGGGCATTAATTAACTTTTCTTTTATTGTTTCAAAGGCAGATAGATAAAGGTCATCAGAAATAAACAGGGCATTTTTTTCCAGAAGATGAGTAAGGGGTTTGGTGATTTTGGAGAAGTCTTTTATGAAGCGGCGATAGAAGCCAGCATGTCCTAGAAAACTGGTTATAGCTTTGACGTTTGTAGGCGGAGGTAGCTTCTCAATAACTTCTACCTTAGCTATGTCTACCTCAATTCCTCTTGCATAAATCTTATGACCCAAAACTAACACCTCCCTCGACATAAAATGGCATTTTCCAAATTTAGGGTAAGGTTAGTTTCTTCGCATTTTTCTAAGACTTTTTCGAGGTTCTCTAAGTAACTCTCAAAGGCATCACCAAATACAGAGAAATCATCCATAAACACATCCATAATGCTTTCTACATACTTGTCAAAGATAGGGAGCATACATCGCTGGAATGTAGCTGGCGCATTGCATAATCCAAACGACATTCTTCGGTAAGCGAAGGTGCCAAAGGGACAAGTAAACGTAGTTTTCTCCTGGTGCTCGGGAGAGATGGGGATTTGAAAGTACCCCGAGAGACCATCGAGAAAACAATAAAATCTATGGCCGGATAATCGCTCTAAAATTTGATCGATGTACCGCAAGGGGAAGTGGTCCTTGTGGGTGGCATCATTTAACTTACGATAGTCAATACACATCTGCCACTCCGTCACCATCCATGTCGGGATTAAATCATTATTCTCATTACTAACTACAGTTATCCCTCCCTTTTTTGGCACTACCTGGACAAGTCTAACCTACTTACTATCGGAGATAGGATGGATAATTCCTGCATCTAAGAGTTTAATAACCTCGATCTTTATGACTTCTTTCATATTTGGATTTATACGGCGTTGAGGTTGGATTGAATTACACGAATTATCTTCCATTAAGATTTTGTGGGTGTAGAAAGATGGGCATATGCCCTTGATATCAGATATCTGCCAGGCAATAGCTCGGCGATGTTTACGTAACAATAGTAAGAGCTTATCATTTTGTACTTTAGTTAGGTAGTCCAAAACTATTACTGGTAGCTTGGAGTCCTTTTCTAAGAAGGCATTCCTAAGATGTTCGGGTAGTTCCTTTAATTCCAGGGTCGGGGGGGGGGGGGGGGTTCTTCATACTACGTTTTGGAAATTCTTTCTTTTTCAAAAACAATGTCTTCGTAGACTTTTCTTTATATGATAAATTGAAAGGAGTGGAGCTAGTGTCCATGGTCACTCCTTGTAGAGATTCATTTGGAAAAGTAGAGGAAGAACAAAAATCAGAAAATTTATTTTCACTTTCAGAAAGGTAGTAGGAAGATTCTTCACCTAAGGCATCTAAGAAAAAACAGGAGTCATCATTCTCTAGGGTATTCTTCATTGAGGGTATTATAGAGAAGGTCAATTCATCGTCGCCTACTCATAGGAAGAGATTACCATTGCTTACGTCAATGATAGATCAGGAGGTGGTAAGGAAGGGTCGGCCAAGGATCAAGGGAACCTCGATGTCTACTTTAATGTCCAATATGACAAAATCCACAGAGAAGATGAATTTGTCGACTTTAACTAAGACATCCTTCACGATTCCTAACGGGTATTTAACAGATCTATCTGCGAGCTGTATACTCATGCGTGTGGGGTTGAGGCTACCAATTCCTAACTTCTTGAATAAGGAGAGGGACATCAGATTGATACTCGCACATAAGTCGGCCAATGCGTGCTTGACAAAAAGATCACCAAAGACACACAGAATAGAAAAACTACCCGGGTCACTAATCTTCTTTGGTAAACCATTTGTCAAGAATGCAGAGCACTCGACATTTAATGTGACGTGCGATAAGTTCTCTAATTTCTTTTTATTAGTCAGGAGGTCCTTAAGATATTTAGTGTAAGCATTTGGGAGATTGCTTCGTAGAAGGGTAGATTTATGTGGATTTGCTTAAAAATTTCTAGGAAGCGGGAGTATTGATCATCCTAACGTTGCTTGTTAAGTTCAGAAGGGTATGGTGGTGTTGGATTATTTTTAAAGATGGGTGGTGGAATGAGATCTTTTTCTTCAACAGGGAGAGGGGTGATAACTTCTTCAGTAGAGGGTGAAATGATAAAAATGTTCTCGACGGAGGGTCGATTTTTTAAAATGGGGGCATAACTTTGGTTTTATAAAATGGAGGCGGAGCTTGCCTCGCGCTCTTTGCTAACCATACCAGAAACTTGCTTCCCACTCCAAAGAGTTATAGCTTTCGCTTGCTCTCTCGGGTTGGGCTTGGTGTTGGCAGGAAGAGACCCAGCGGGTTGCTCAGAAATAATTTTTGCGAGTTGTCCTACTTGATTCTCTAAACTTTTAACGGTCCCGGTTAGGGTTCTTATAGTAGCGTCATTAACATTCATATATTTTGAAAACATCTCCTCCAAACTTGGAGGTTTTTGAAAATTTTGAGGTGGTGGTGGTGATGCATAAAAATCATTTTGTGGTGGCAGGCGTATTGCGTTCTAGTGATTACTCCACAAAAACTTCGGGTGGTTCCGTAAAGCAGGATTATAAATATTTGGAAAAGCAATACCCGGAGCAGAAAAATTAGCAGCAGAATAATTATGAAAAACATTTCTTGGCATATTGTTAACATAATCTAATTATTCGGGAGCAGGAGTTGCAGATTCCCATACCTGAGGGGCGGAGGCAGTAGTAATCTCCGTTATCTTTTTACTTAAAATTTCGACTTGCAGATCTAGCTGGGAGACGTTATCTACTTCAAATATACCTGTAGGTTTGTTTGGGCGGGACCTAGGGACATTCTACTGATATGTGTTCATGACCATGTCCTCGAAAAGCTCAAGAGCTGCTTCTGGGATTTTGTGGTTTAAGGTTCCACCAGAAGCTGCGTCTATCATTTGCTTTGTGCTTTGATTTAGCCCGTTATAAAACGTCTGCACTTGTAACCATACAGGCAGCACATGATGGGGGCATCATCTTAAGAGTTCTTTAAATCTTTCCCAGGTTTCATACAAAGTTTCAGAATCTATTTGTCTAAAGACAGAAATATCGTTCCTAAGTTTTGCGATTTTAGCTGACGGAAAATACTTCGCCAGAAATTTTTCAGTTAGTTGATCCCAGGTGGTGATGCTGTTTTTTGGTAGAGTGTTCAACCATTGCTTAGCCTTGGTTCTTAGGGAGAAAGGGAAGAGTATTAGCCTAATAGCATCATTTGTAACACCATTGATTTTAAAGGTGTCACAAATCTCAAAAAAGCTAGCTATATGCGCGTACGTATCTTCATCTTGAAGTCCATCATATTGCACATACTGCTGGTCCATTTGAATTATGCTAGGCTTAAGTTCAAAATTTTTATTAGCTATAGCAGGGCGAACTATGCTTGATTCTGTACCCTCTAGATTCGGTGGTGCATAATAGGAAATAGGCCTATGCGCGGCTTCCTCTACGCGGGGTTCTTCCATTCTTAGGGTAGAAAATGACTCGGAATCCTGAACTGGTATTTGGAGAGTAGGGCCTTGAAATTGCCATCTTCACCAAAGAGTACGCTCAATTTCGTGATCCAAGTCCAAAATAACCAACAGATTCCCGCGGGTCATGCAATAGAAGAAGAGAAGATGAAGAAAGAGAAATAAATAAAATAGAACAAGAGTTACTAAAATTTTTTGGAATAATTTTTTTTTATGTTTTAACTCCCGAACTTCATAAGGGATACCCGATGAAGGGTTCGCAAGGTACTAGACAAGATAGTAGCATTTAAAGCGACATTGCCCTTTTCAAGAGAGTTAGGTGGTGTAGAAAAATTGTGATGTGGATTTCTATTAAGAGTGGTAATATTTTTTTTGAATTTTTAATTTTTGAAAAATGCTGAAGTATGAGACCGAGCAGTCTGGCGGTCTAAGTCTGGCGGGTTGTAGACCGTATGGTCTATCAGTTACTCTCCAACGGTTTGGTATCCAGACTATTGCTGTTTATTGTCCGAGCGGTCTGGTGGCTATGCAAATTTTTAGTCCCACACTATTTACTTATACTCTCTCCTCTCTCATCCATTCTATAAAAGGGAGGCCATACCTTTGTAAATCTTATCTTTTTGGATAATAAAACTTTCAATTATTCAAATTTCTGGCTTGTTTTTAGTCGTCTGTTCGCTACTCTCACATGATACCAAAGCAAGCAATCGATTCGACCTGATTCCTTTGGCTTTTCTGTCCGTGCGGCTAGTTCTCTGTTCACGCGGCTTCTTTGCCGTATCACTGCCCTATTTGCGTGACTTCCTTCCCTCTTTTCTGCGACCTGTCTTCCCAGGCTCTCTTTCCTTCCGCTCCCTCTTCTCTATTCGCCCAGACTCTCTTTTGTTCGCGCGATCTTCCCAGTTCGCGCGACCTCTTTCCCTGTGCTTTGGTCTACTTCCTGGTCGTGGCTCTTCTTACCGCTGGTGTGCTGACACCGTGACCATTGCATCGTCTTCTCTTTAGCCCGCTGCAGTTTCTTTCTTTTTCGCTTCGGTCTCCTTCTCTCATCGCGGCCTCCTCCTTTGTTCGCGCAGCTTAATCCATTTTCTCCCCGCACGCCTTCTCTTCTACTCGCCTGGGTTTCTGCGTTTCTCTATGGACAATTCCGGTCTCTCCAACCCTGTTATCTCTACCTCCACCACTCTTGTGGATCCTCCTTCTCCTTATCCTTCCGGAAACCTTGGCACAGTTTCTAAATTAGTTGGTTCCAACTATCAGGATTGGAGCGTTTCTTTCACCTTTCTTCTTCGCTCTCAACGCAAACGCCATCACCTCACCGATGACCCTCATCCTCCTAACTCTGCTCAATTTGATGACTGGGATGCGAGTGATGCACTTGTCTGCACTAGGCTAGCCAACAGCCTCTCTGATGAATGCCTTCCCATCATCCGCCATGATGAGACAGTCAAGGCTGCATGGCTTCACCTCGCTGCTCTCTATTCGAAGGGGGGCCAGACGTCCCGCATTTATACTCTCTATCCGGACCTCTTCGCCCGCCCTTCCATATCTCCTGCTGCAGCTTATCAGCAGGTTCAGGCTCTTGGCGCCGGGATCCTCCATAATTTCCCCTTTTCCACAGACTTGGCCGAGCAGCACAAGCACTTCCAGGAACTCCTGGTTGTTTGTTATCTTCTGCATCTTCCCGAATCCTTTGATATGATCCGCCAGCAGATCTTGGGAGAGGCGGAGTCTCCCACTTTGGATGCCACCGTAGCTCGCATCGCCGCTGTTACTTCGCTGCTCCAGCGTCCTTTGTTGTCCTCCCTTCTTCCACAGTACTCCTATGCTCACTAGGCTCGGCGGGGTGGCACTAGTGGCCGCAGCTAGTCAGGCAGGCGCGGTTCGTCCAGGTTCCTCTGCTCTCACTGTGGTCATACTGGCCATTGTGTTGACCGCTGCTGGCAGAAACATCCTCATCTTAGCCCCTCCGATGATGCATCTTCCTCAACCTCCGCCTCCTCTCGGCCATCTGCCTCTGTAGCCACGACATCAGGTAGTGCCCACGTCACTACACAAGTTAAATGGATGATTGACTCTGGTGCTACAAATCACATGACCGACAATCCTCACTACTTCTCTCTCCTCGAAACACATGAGCGGTTGCCCCAGGTTCATGTTGCGGATGGTTCCCCTTCCCCGGTTCATGGGACGGGCATGGTTCAAGTCACCACATCGCTTCGCATGGCGGACACCCTCTATGTCCCGAAGTTCCCTTGCAATTTATTATCCGTTACTACTTTTTCCAAGCAACTTCAGTGCTCCGTTTTATTCACTCCAACTTCTTGTTCTTTCCAGGACCCGAGGACCCAACTGACGATTACTACTGGGACTGAGAGCGGCGACCTCTACTTCTTCAAAAACATTTCTACTCTGTCCGCCTACTCCTCCTCTTCTACAGATATGCCTTAATGGCATCTTCACCTTGGACATCCTCCTCCTCGAATTCTTCATCAGCTTCTACCCCACTTGTCTCAGACCAGTCCTCCACTCAATGGTGATGTGTGTCAGCTTGGAAAACATCATCGCTCCTTCTTCCCGCCGAAGCAAGGCCGTGTCTCTTCTCGCCCGTTTGATCTCATTCACTCTGATGTCTGCGGTCCTTCTCCTACCCTCACCGTTGGTTGGGGTAGTTCCTACTTTGTAACTTTTATTGATGATTTCTCTAGATGTACCTGGGTGTATAGCTCTGAACTCTTTTTTGTCTGGATATCCTTTTATTATATGATTAAAACTCAAATTGATATTTCTATTAAAGTCTTTCGCTCTAATAATGCTAAGGAATATCTTAGTCATGAGTTTTCCTCTTTTTGTATGCAACATGGTCTTGTTCATCAGAGCAGCTGTGTTTACACCTCCCAGCAAAATGGGGTGGCGGAGTGTAAAAACCGTCACCTCCTTAATGTCACTCGCACTCTCATGACGCAGATGCAGGTGCCTCACTCCTACTAGGGCTATGCTGTACTCCTCGCCTGCTATCTCATCAATTGCCTTCCCTCTACGGTTCTCCACGGCCAGACCCCCTTCTCCATTCTCGACAAAATGAGCTCGACGAAATGAGCTTGAAGAAAGGCTGTGTTCGACGAATTCTTGACTGAAGGCGAGTTCGACGAATTCTTGACAGAAGGCAAGTTCGACGAATTTAAAGACATTCATCGAATGTAGAAAGAAGAGGGAGATCGACGAATTAAGCTGAGATCGACGAACTGGCTGCGCTCGACGAAATGAGCTCGACAAACGCCTGAGTTCGACGAATTCTTTTAAGATCGACGAAATGGCTTCTAGCAGCAATCTTCCTAGGGATCAGGCTACACGCCTTGTGACACGCCCAGGGAGGGCGTGTCATGGGGGCGTGTTGGGTCATTTTGGCCGAAAAATGAGAAAATCTACAAAAAAGAAGAGAAAACATTACTGGTATTAAAATATATACAAAATGATGTTAAAATAAAACTTTGCAAACATGATTTCTATATTAAAAACTAATAATTAACCTAGTAGTTTAAACTACAAAATATATTATCAATGGCCCAGTTCGTCGAACGCTGAGCTTTCGAGAAAACATTGACTTCTCGAGAAAAATGCTACCGCGCAGCGTTAGCCTTATCACCGGCGTTAGTCTTATCGCCGGCGTTAGTGCGACATTATTTTTCTGCCATTGGCTAGGGAAGCTATCGCCCGACGTTAACGTTAATGCTCGACGATAAAGGACAGAAGCAGATTCGTCGTTTGGCTTTTTAACTGTCCGATTTCATTTAGATTTTGATCCTAAGTCCCAAGACTCTCACTCTAGAGTGCTTTTATTGGGCTGACCGGTTGTTTCCCCTCATTTTCTCATTTTATAAGTGGGTGTTAGGGTTTTGAGAAGGAGAGTTGAGGAGGAAGAAGAGAGCTTTCTTCTGCCATTGACGAAGTTTCAGACCTCTAATCGTCGTTCCGAGGCCAGATCTGTGGAGAGGACTTGGAGGCGCTGATTTTAATCAGATATCTCAAGTGAGAGGGATTTTGGTTTCCATGGTTCAAGAGGAGCCACCACGTTGATTGTGTCCGTCCCCAACATGATATTACATTAGAGATCCGCTCCGTTAGCGGATTAGGCATTGTGGGTGAAGCCGTAGTCGTGACCGTTAGTCCGACTCGGTGATGTTGCATTGCAAGCCTTAAGGATTTTGTAAAAATCTATTAGCGACAAGATGCACCTGTGTTGATGATTTTCACCTTTCTCGTGTCAGTATGTGTGGCCGAAACCAGACCGGGTGGAAATTAGAGTACACGCAGTGGCACGGGGATGGTACGGTACAAGAATTAGAATAGGGTGGGAAAGGCATGGGATTGTGATGTGGTAAGGCGTGATTTGTCTCTGTGGTCGGCTAGCTATCTTGTGATATTGCAAAGTCACATGTGGAGAGTGTCCCGGCTAGAAAAGTCCCCTTCTGTGGAACTGAGGAGAACGCGAAGCTTTGGACAAGCACGGATAATCCCAACTTGGTCCCGCTGGGTATCCTTCGGTGGACTTGGTCCCGATATTAGAGCTGGGCCTGGGTCATCGCGAACGGGTGGGATCTAGCAAGTGTTCATAGCATCTGTTTGTTTGTGTGGCGGAATCCTGACGTGAGAAGCCCGAGCTTGCAGGCAAGCCCGGGGTTTGAGACCCATGAGAAGGTGGGGCCTAGATGAGCATTCCGTGTGGTGGCTTGTATGCCGTTTGGGGAAATTGGAAGTACCGTTATGATTGCGTCTTGAACACCGATGGAGAAATTAGAGCACCCTTGTGATTGCGGCTTGAACGTCGATGGGGAAATCATAGTATCCTTGTGTTTGCGGCTTGAATGCCGATGGGGAAATTGGAAGTACCCGACGTGATGATGTGTTAGAAGCATACGCTTTAGGATGCCTTGGGTGAAACCTAGGATTGCATTCATGCTGCATTGTAGGCCCCTTTATATTATTTGCTCAACTTAGAAACATGTTTGCTGTATGAGACATCCAAACCTATATTACATCTTTATATATTATTATTTATTACATACGAAGTGTTGACCTACAGGGTGATGGAGTGCACCGGGATCTGCTAGGGACGACCAAGAGGAGATGTGTTGGTTATAAAGTTGAGGTCAACCTTTGCTGACCCATGGTACCGCAAATTTTTAAAGGGCAAGGTTCGCAAGCAGGAGCAAGCTTGCTTGCCAAAAGGGCCTAAGCCTCATGAAGTGAACCTTTATTTGCTCATGTTTTGATGCTATGATATGATCCTTGAGTTATATTCCGGCTTGCATGCCGAGGTAGCCTCATAGTGCTTTGCACATTGATAGGATTGCTATTCAGCTTTGGACTCTTGTTGTGTAAGGCCTTAAGGCCATTTTGATACTCCTGGTTTGGTGGATAACTTCTAGTTTTGTCTGTTTATTTCCGTTGGTTTATTCTGAGTTTTGAGTTGGGTAGATTTATATCATCTTTTAATGCTTAAGCCGTGGCATCTGTATGTTGTGGGGCCCTGGCCAGACCCATATTATACGGTCATTACAGGGGGGGCATTACACAACTGGTTCAGAAATCTGAGTTTCCTTTCCCTTAGTCTAAAATATAAGTTGTGGAATGACTGGCCCCTTTTGTCCTATCATCTCTTTGCCTTTCCTTCTCTTGGGTTTAACATACTCAAGTCCACTTTCAGGAGTTCCTGAGAAGGTATCTATATTGGGTAGCACAGTTTTAGGTTTAGAAAACAGCTGTACTAGTCTTTTCTCATTCAGGAGTTTGAATTCTAACTCCTAAATGGTTGTATCCTTTTATTTCAGAAATATGATTTGTTCATCAATGATCTTAGTCAGCTTAGCCAACTTTGAGCTTTGTAGACCTATCTTCTGAGTATCCCTCTTATGATGATACTCAAGATCTTTTAATGATGCAATTTCTATATCTTGTTCTTTGACAAGCTTCTTGCTCTTTACAAGAGTTTCTAGCAGTTTTCCAAATTTACATGTGAACTACTACAGTTCAGTCTTAGGGTTAGACTTATATGAATCAAACTTTGAGTCACATGAGTCTAGTTCACCTACAGTTTCATGAACAAAATTTGTAGAACAACATGAATTATCAAAGATTACCTGAGTATCCTAACATTCAGCATTTTCTATTTTTGGATTATCAGATAGTGCCATCAAGTTAATCTCCATATCATCTTTAGAGTCACTATAGTATGATGAAGTTGTGGAGTTATTGCCCTTAGATATGGCCTCTCTGATGAAATCCTCTTCAGAAGAGAACAATCCAATATGAGCATGCTCTTCTTCTGATTCAGTTGAATCAATATCACTATCAAATAAGGTCTTTAGCTTCTTTGCCATCAGACCCTTTTCTGATTTCTTATTTTTTATAGAACTTCCTTTCCTTTGACTGTCTGTTCTCCTTTCTTTTTACTGGACAGTCAGCAATGACATGTCCAAGCCTGTTACAACAATAACAGATAATGTCAGTCTTAATTTATTTATTTTGATGAGAATCATACCTGACCACAGATTTGTCTCTGTGTTTGTCATTGCTTTTAATGGAACTTGGTCTAGTTGATTTCTTCTTATTCCATCGCTTCCTTCTTCGCATCATTTTCTTGAATTGCCTGGTGAACAGTGCCAATTCATCATCTGATAATTCTTCTGATGAAGAACTGGTTCCAATGCTATCTGTATCTTCATCCCTTCTTAGTGATGAAAGGATTTCTCTTCTAGCATTCATTGGTGTATCTGCTTTGAAGGCCACAGATCTAGTTTAATTTCAATTTCTGGTAGACTCAGCTTCTGCTTTTCTAGAATTTAACTGAAGCTTATATGATAACAGCTTCCCATACAAATCTTGGGGATGTTTCTCAGATTCCCCATTTCTCTTACAACACAAATCTTTATGTCTCATTCTTTATTTAGGGATCTTAGAAACTTTTCATTAAGCTCATAGTTTGAGAATTCTCTGCCATAATTATTTAAGTCATTAACTATTCTAAAAAACTTTTCATAATATAGTTCTATAGAATCAGTCTTTCCTTGTCTGAATGCCTCATACTACTGGTTGAGTAGAGACTTTTTATCATCTCTTACTTCTTTTATGACTTCGATATAGATTATGAGAGTGTCCCACATCTACTTGGATGTCTTACAATGCACTAAATTCTAAAAGGTTGAATTATCTATTGCACTGCCAATTATATTTTGTGCTCTTTTATCCATGGTGGCAAGAACCACCTCATCCTTTGTCATCTCAGACAGTTTCTTAGGGTTTTGAACATTTGCATCTAAGATAGATATCTTCATTGGAATATATGGTCCCTCTTGTACAGTGATAAAGATTCTTGGATCTAAGGCCTCCATGAACAATCTCACTCTCTGCTTCCAAATAATAAAGTTATCCTTAGTACATATAGGAAGTTTCATATAGCTGAGTTCACTGTGAGATTCAGAAGCCATTAAATCTGATATATTTTCAACCACCCTTATGATCGTTTTCAGACTGTTAGCTCTTTATTTCATGAACCTCCCTCTGAAACCACTTGAAAGATAACTCTATAGGTAGTTAATCACCTAGGGGGGTGGGTGAATATGTGTCTTTTAAAATTCTATCACTTAGATTAAATGTTCAGCAGATAATATACTTTCACAATAACATAGCACAATTAATCCACAGAACACAGCTCATGCAATCCACAGTACACAGAGAATTTATAGTGGTTCCCCTATCTAGGGTACATCCACTTTCTCCATTCTTCCTCACTAACAATGTGCTAGATAAGGTTATATCTCCTCCTCTTCAACTAAGATCAAAAGATCTTATAGGCCCAGTTTCTGTTAAGAAACATACACTCAGACCAACAAGTCCTACCTCAGAGATTCACCCAATCTCCTACCTCAGGTACCACAATAACCCTACCTCTACCTTTATAATACAGGCATACACCTCAGTGATCCCACTCAAATCACCTACATCAGGTCCCTCAAGAATCCTACCTCAGCCTTTATAAATTATGCTTACAACTCAGAGAATTAATCTCCTACCCACTCAGATCTAAAATAGATCTTAAAAATTAAAAAGGTAAATGAGATTGAAAATAAACTCAGAATATAACAATCCTGTAATCTGACTTATCTGAGAATTCAGATTCTTCAATTCAGCAGTGCTAGATAGATTCTTGAAAAGCAAATACACTGAAATGATTATTCACTGGATCTGTAATGTTCTTGATGTTAATCGGCTTGATTTCCTTGAATATCTAATAGAACAGATCCACTTAATATTCTGATCAACTTTGATGAAAGGATCTGAAGATTTTCTTGAAGTCCTTCATCTTCCTTCTTCTCGTGATCGTCGTCCTCCCCTGACTTGGAAGAAATTAGAAAGAGAGAATTTCTGATCTATCAGATTGATTTTTTGATCTTTACTTTCTGTGTAGACAACCAACCCTCTATTTATAGCCTTAACGGGTTGTTGGCTTCTGATTGATGACATCATCATTATGCCATCAGTCTTCAAGTTCTCCTTCAAATAGCTTCTGATGAGATATCTCGTTATTGTAGCTAATGTGACATTTCTGACTGACTTGACGCTTCTGTGTGGACTCTGTTCAACTTCAGGCTTAAAAGTGTCGAGATGTTCCACATGTCTCGACACAATATTACTTATTGTTCTTAGAAGGTGTCGAGACATCTTATCAATCCCGACAAAATATTACTTTGTTGAATTTTCAGTCTGAACTTGAAGGTGTCGAGACAATTTACTTGTCTTGACACAACTGTAATCTATGTCGTCATCTTTAAATCTGCACTGTGTCGAGACAGTTGAATTGTCTCCACACAACTGTCTGTCGGGTGTCAACACTTTTATACTTGCTTTAATTCTTCACTTTGTTGAGTTAGTTGAATTATCTCGACACTGCAGTCTGCCGGTGTCGATACTTTTATACTTGCTTTAATTCTTCACTGTGTCTAGACAGTTGAATTGTCTCGACACTTCAATCTGCCGGTGTCGACAATTGTTTAAGTCTACAATTCAGTATTCATTATGTCGAGACAGTTGTATTGTCTTGACACAGATGACTTAATCTTCAATGTGTCAAGTTAGCTGACTTGTCGCGACACAACTGACTTGATCATCAATGTGTCGAGATAACTGACTTATATCGACACTGCTGACTTAGTATTCAAGGTGTCAAGTTAACGGACTTGTCTCGACACAGCTTATGCAAGACATCGACATAGTTGAAGTATGTCGATACTTTTGTACTTAGCCATTTTTCTGCACTGCAAGTTGATATATGTTGACTGTGCCGACTTCACTCAGCACTTTGCTGACTTCACTCGATGCTTTCGTACTTAGACAATTTTCTACACTTTCTAATCATCTTCTTTGAGTTCACCTGTTAATATAACTTGGACCCAGTGCTGCAAACGGGCCGAGCTCGAGTTGAGCTTGGCAAAAATAGCCGGCTCAAGCTCGAGCTAGAGCTTGTTGTTTTTGAGCTAGAGCCCGAGCTCGAGCTCGACAGAGCTCAACGAGCTCGCTAGAGCTCGACGTGCTCGTATAGCTGGACGAGCTCCACGACTAAGCCTCTCCATGATTTCAACAGAGCTCCTCCCCCTCTTGGTCCACCGTCCGCCGTCAGTCGATGTCCACCGGCTCATGGCTAGCGAGAAAACTGTCGTCCGCAGGCACTGGCTCTGCAGCCGCTCGGCCCGCTCCCTGAGAAGCCCTAGCAGGGAAGGTTAAAAGAGGAGATGATCAATAGTTTATTATTATTATATAATAATATTTATTAAAAAAATTAATATATTTATTATTATTATATATGCCCAGACTGTCACATCATGACATATTGACAGCACTCACCTCGGGACCTGCAACAGCCAACAGGTTCGTAAATTATAATTTATTATATATTTATTATTATTTATATAATATATTAATTATCTTTACTATATAAGCAAAGAGCAAAAGAACCCTTGGTGTAACATTTTATTCCCTATATACCCTCAAAAAACTCAAGTTTTTCTAAACATCCGCAACTTTTTCGACATTTCTTCCGTCCCGGCACTATTCCATCGCCTCATAATCGCGATACCCCGCGATTTCTTCTTCTTCTCTTCTACTCGGGTAGGGCATCACAGGAGACGGTGTAATAAACCCCGCGATCTTCTTCTCTCCAGCGCAATAAACCCCCGCACTCCCTCCTCGCCGAACCCCATCATTACCTCCACTGGTTGCGGCTTCGCCGGAGGAGATCGCTGGAAGCAGGCAGCGGGCTTCCTCTTCCGACATTTTGGAAAGCTCCTCTAACTCGCACAGGGCTTTCTCCTCCCCGCACGTAACTGTTGCCTCATGTCGTCGCCTCTCCCCATACAATCGCATCCAGCCTCGACTGCCACCGATGCGTGTATAACCCAACCTCCCCTACACAGAGCCCCGCCACACCGCAAGAGCTTCCTCTCCCTCGACAGAGCTTCTCCGCCATCTTTCTCCTCCTCAACAACCTCTAATCTCCGGCAAGCTCCTCACGGTAAGATACCAACATTACTTTTCCCCATCTTCTTCATTGCTTTTATGAGTTAAATTAGGGGGTATTTCAGTCATTTGCCCGTATTAAGGCTAAATTAAAGGAGATCGGCACTGTTCATCCACCTAAAAAACCCGATACCCCGCTTCTTCTTCTGCGCAGCTAGGGCAAAGGGATCTTCATTCGCCTCTTCCTGCTCGGCCTTGCAGTTCCTGCATCCGCAAGGAGCTTGAGCTTCTTCCTTCATTCTTCTGCGTAGGTAGGGCATCACAATCTTCTCGCGACTGGAACTCCCGCAGTTCTGCTTAATCCCTCCACCGCAAGACTTCTCGCGAAAGCCGATGCAATCTTCTCGCGAAAACCTCAAGTTAGGGCATTATTTTATACATGTTCCTTCTCCACTTCCATGGTTCCCTCTCATACTACATCTTCTTCACCTCTCGCCGACTGTAATGCGACCTCTCCTCTCACGTTGGCTCCACATCCTCTCAACCTCACGTTAGGACATTACAACCTCAGGTTTAGGGCATTATTCTCTACATGTTCCTTCTTCACTTCAATGGTTCCCTGTCCTACTACTTCATCTTCTTCATCTTTCTCCGACATCTCCTATTAATTAATTTTCATTTGTTATTTGTCAATGTAGCACCTCTCTTCATCTTTTGCAAACAAAGGACCGGCGATTTACAGCGAGGAACCAACCATATTCACTGAAATGTGAGTCATATCTCTCACCGAGGTACATGAAATGCTCTCTTCTAATTAACAAGTCAATTTTCACCCATCTGCGTTAACATTTCTCACAGCTCACCTTCATTTCTGTTGATAGTTATATGTCCTAGGAGTGATTAAGCACTGAATGGAGATGTCGTCCACCTCCATCTTCTGTCTATATTGATTTCCTACTCTTGGCTGTAGATGTTAAAGTATGTGATATGATATACTCTTCTTCACCATCAAAGGTATGTTAAGTCGGTAATACAGATTAATTTTAAAAGCTTGAAATTCCAGTTGTTTAATGAATGCTAATACTTGCAGTTGGATGAACAATAGTTGGATCTCTAATTCTATTTTTTACCAGAAATTCAGGAAAGATCATGGACTGGTGTTATAAATTATTTGATAGCTGAGATGGTTTGTAAGGATAGCCTAATTTGCAATTCATAATTCTTATTTCATAAGCTCACTAATACAGAGGTATGGAGTGATAGGTAAATTTTTCTTTATAACATCAACCCTAAAATTCAGATTTCATTACAATCTAAAAATATTTAGGGACACTCAAATGAGCATGCAATTTAAAATCATTTAGCTATGGACAACATCATCACAACAATACATATTTCTAATTTCAGAGGAACATGATTGGTTTGATCCGAAGAAAAAAGTGTACGTTCATTTTTAAAACATTAATGTGAGTGTGATTTCACATAAGTTACCTTCACTGAGCAGATAGATGCTTGCATGACCTATGAACTTGATAGCTTAAATTTGAGTACAGGGTGTGATTTCACATAAGATATCCATATCCAAGTTACATGTATTCCCCTTCTATAATCATTACTGTCTGCTTTTTTAATATTAAAGTTAAAAGTTATATAGTTGTGCCTACTCCTGTAAGAGGAGCATAGGATAATTTTTGGTCAACTTTTTTCATTTTATCACCCGTAAGGAAGTTGATTAAGATAGGTCAAACTTTGATCATTTTAATTCATTTTAGCTAAATTTATTTGATCATTGATTAAGATGCATGCAGAAATTTATTTCTTACTAGCAGAAATGTAATTTCTTATTTGTGCTTCTTCCCAAAAAAAGGAAAAAAGAGAAAAGCCATGTGTGCTCTATGGGGAAAACAACCACTCATAAGTGAACGCTAGCTCTATGTTAGGCATCCTGCTCAAACCTTTAACTGCTCTGAGGAGATATTCTTATTACGTTCAACATTTTTTATCTCACAAATCACAATGATCTACCTCAATGCCAGGAAACCTCCTGATCCGCTATAGAGAAGTAAAATAAGTTGGATTTTTTCCCCTTAGTCTATATTTATTTGTGTGTTTCACAAATCACTTTTTGTCATTGGGAGGATCTAAGCCCTGCCTGAGTTATTTACCTGAGTTGATTATATTTGTCACTGATGTCGATTCACTTCTTGCTTTGTATATTTAGATCTAAAAAATTGATACAAATTTAAGAGCTATCAATTTTTTAGTTCTACTTTTAGTGGCTTTTTCTTCTTGGTTAATGGGAGTTCTTGGTTCCACCTCCTTATGCCAATTTTCATCTTGGTTTCTATATTTAGATCTAAAAAATTTTATACAAATTTAAGAGCTATTGATTTTAATAAACAACTTTTTAATGAGATTTCTAACGATGGCAGAGGTTGAAAGTAAGATTAATATTCATATTATGATTCTCATCCCTACTCCACTATTCAATAGATAACATGTTGCATGATGTTATTATGGAAATGATAACCCATCTTACTTCACAGTTTAACATGAGATCATTTTTCTCACTGACGTTTTACTTTGCCCAGCCCAACAGTCCATAAAACCTATTGGTCAGTTTCCTAACTTTCATTCAGTGCTAATGGTATTTATGATTATTGGGTAGCACCACTAATATCTGGACAACACCCAAAACCCAGATATGAGGTCACTTGATGTCTATGCTTAAAATTTAAATTATTTGTATGCTGCTTGCTACTTATTTTCTGGCGCCTCTGTACTAAAAAAATCTATTTCTGCATGTAGCAACTGTACTGAAGGATAAGATGTACATTTTCAGTGGAAATCACAATGGTATACATCTGTGGTAAATTTTATGTGGTGTAATTTTTGTGTGGTGTAATTGCAGAAATGTCAGTTAACGTCAGTGCATCTTATTTTTTCATTCACATATGGACATTACCATTCACGCACATCTATATTTTTACCTAAAAAGAATGCACTTTCATCTTGAAGTTTATACAGGTCATGGAAGCTCATTCCCAAATTGACTTTCATAGATAGTAGTTCAAGTGAAGCTATTAAAATAGTCTTAAAATAAAAGCTCCAACCTAATTATTTACCATTATTATGTTATGTAATTTTAAATTTATTATCTCCTATTTGTATGCCTTAGCTACAGGATGTAGTTATTCATGCTTGCATTTTTTGAATAAAGGTTGATCATCTCCACTCTCATTAGCATTCCTCTCGAACATTGCATTGAGATCTATGGTTTTTATTTGCGGTTACTTGCTAATAAAAGCCATGGTCGAATTATTCAGATTTATTACACCAACTGTTCTTCCCATTTTTCTATTATTGGATTTCATTTTTTTTGATGCAGGATGATCCCAATGTATCGTCTTCCAGAGTATTCATTAATTTGTTGCCACCGCAGACCAAGTTACTCTTTCTTTCTCATATCTTAAATTTAATCTTTCTATTATTTAATTATGTCCAAGTTGTTTATCAAATGACACTTATTTGATGAAATCTTTTTTTACTGGCAAGATAAACAATTTCAATGATTGTCATATTTACTGTTAACATGCCACTTCATGCTTATTGCACTTTTTAGCGCCCTTGACCAATGTCGCCACCCTTGACCAATGTCGCCGCCCTTGATCAATGTCGCCGCATTCCATGACCAATGTCGCCATCCATGGCCAATGTTGCCATCGACGACCAATGTCGCCCCCACGACCAATGTCGCCCCCACGACCAATGTCGCCCCCACGACTAATGTCGCCCCCGACCAATATCATCCCCCCGACTAATGCAGCCAATACGACATATGTCGCCCCTACGACAAATGTTGCTTCCACGACAACTGTCAACCCCCAAACTAATGCCCCCCCGACATATGTCACCCCACGACAAATGTCGCCCTCACGATAAATGTCTTCCCCATGACTAATGTCTACCCCATGACAAATGTCGCACCCACGACCAATGTCGCCCCCCAACCAATGTCGCCCCGACAATATTTGTCGCCCCCATGACATTTGTTGTCCCTCTGACAAATGTCACCTCGATGACCAATGTTTCCACCGCTATCAATGTTGCCCCCACGATCAATGTCGCCCCCACGACGAATGTCGCCCCTGACAAATATCGCCCCCACTGAATATAGCCCCCACACCGAAGATCACCCCCACGATGAATGTATCTCCCATGACGAATGTCTCCCCCACGTTGAATGTCTCCCCCCATGACGAATGTCTCCGCCACGACGAATCTCGCCCCCACTACGAATCTTGCCCCCACGACAAATGATGCCCCCACGACAAATGATGCCTCCACGACGAATCTCTCCCCATGACTAATGACGCCCCCACGACAAATGTCGCCCCCATGCCAAATGTCTCCCACTCGACAAATGTATCCACCTCGACAAATGTCGCCCCATCGACAAATGACGCCCCCTCGACAAATGTCGCCCCCTCGACAAATATCACCCCTCTACAAATGTTGCACCATGACTAATGTTGTCGCCTCAACCAAATGTCGTCCCTTGACAAATGTCGCACCCACGACGAATATTGCCCGCATGGGGTCCCCAGTGCACGACTGCTTGTATATATATATAAAGCCCGACAACATGCTTAGGAGACAGTACGCTCAATACAGTGGTACTCGTTACTAGAGACTATGGAGGGAGGAGTTACCCGCACCGCAAAACGGATGACCGTTGGAGGGCACGTCGGTTTAGTTCCCCCCAACTTTCCTGTCAACATGCTTGAAGCAGAACCCCTCCACCCCCCCCCCCCACATGGATGTTCAAGGCCACAAAGTCCGTCCTGCCAGAGAACCTGAAGCTCAAAATCACTGCAACTACCCTGAAGTAGCGGGCCTCGATGAAAGGATGACGTGCGAAGAAGTTCTCAACTTAATCACAGAAGAGTGTGAGCGAGCCAAGCAGAGCGCCTCTTCGTCCAACCACCCCCTCCATCGTTACTTGCCATTTGCACCTCAGATCCTGACAAAACCAATCCCTCACGGTTTTAGACTCCCAAAGATTCAGACGTACGATGGTACAAGTGACCCGTCAGAGCATCTCAGTCACTTCACAATCATGATGCAACTTTGCAATGCCTCAGATCAACGGTTATATCATGCTTTCCCGGAGACTTTGAAAGGACAAGCTCGCATATGGTTCCTATCTCTGAAGGAGGAGGAGATGAAGAATTTTGTAGAACTATCACAACAATTCACGGACCAATTCATCGCCAGCCGCCGAATAGTTAAAGATTCTTCCCAATTATCTTTGATCCGCCAAAGTGAAGGGGACACCCTCAGAGATTTTTTTCCATCATTTCACTGCAGAAGCACGACTTATCCCTTCATTCTTAGGAGGGATCTTCATTCATTCTTCACTGCCAAAGTGGAGCTTCTATTCAACTTCCTCTTAGGAGGGATCTTCATTCACCTCTTCCTGCTCGGCCTTGCAGTTCCCACACCCGCAAGGAGCTTGAGCTTCTTCCTTCATTCTTCTGCATAGGTAGGGCATCACAATCTTCTCGCGACTGGAACTCCCGCAGTTCTACTTCATCCCTCCGCCGCAAGACTTCTCGCGAAAGCCGATGCAATCTTCTCGCAAAAACCTCAAGTTAGGGCATTATTTTATACATGTTCCTTCTCCACTTCCATGGTTCCCTCTCATACTACATCTTCTTCACCTCTCGCCGGATGCAATGCGACCTCTCCTCTCACGTTGGCTCCACATCCTCTCAACCTCACGTTAGGACATTACAACCTCAGGTTTAGGGCATTATTCTCTACATGTTCCTTCTTCACTTCCATGGTTCCCTGTCCTACTACTTCATCTTCTTCATCTTTCTCCGACATCTCCTATTAATTAATTTTCATTTGTTATTTGTCAATGTAGCACCTCTCTTCATCTTTTGCGAACAAAGGACCGGCGATTTAACGCGAGGAACCAACCATATTCACTGAAATTTGAGTCATATATCTCACAGAGGTACATGAAATGCTCTCTTCTAATTAACAAGTCAATTTTCACCCATCTGCGTTAACATTTCTCACAGCTCACCTTCATTTCTGTTGATAGTTATATGTCCTGGGAGTGATTAAGCACTGAATGGAGATGTCGTCCACCTCCATCTTCTGTCTGTATTGATTTCCTACTCTTGGCTGTAGATGTTAAAGTATGTGATATGATATACTCTTCTTCACCATCAAAGGTATGTCAAGTCGGTAATACAGATTAATTTTAAAAGCTTGAAATTCCAGTTGTTTAATGAATGCTAATACTAGCAGTTGGATGAATAATAGTTGGATCTCTAATTTACTTTTTACCAGAAATTCAGGAAAGATCATGGACGGTGTTATAAATTATTTGATAGCTGAGATGTTTTGTAAGGATAGCCTAATTTGCAATTCATAATTCTTATTTCATAAGCTCACTAATACAGAGGTATGGAGTGATAGGTAAATTTTTCTTTATAACATCAACCCTGCAATTCAGATTTCATTACAATCTAAAAATATTTAGGGACACTCAAATGAGCATGCAATTTAAAATCATTTAGCTATGGACAACATCATCACAACAATACATATTTCTAATTTCAGAGGAACATGATTGGTTTGATCTGAAGAAAAAAGTGTACGTTCATTTTTAAAATATTAATGTGAGTGTGATTTCACATAAGTTACCTTCACTGAGCAGATAGATGCTTGCATGACCTATGAACTTGATAGCTTAAATTTGAGTACAGGGTGTGATTTCACATAAGACATCCATATCCAAGTTACATGTATTCCCCTTCTATAATCATTACTGTCTGCTTTTTTAATATTAAAGTTAAAAGTTATATAGTTGTGCCTACTCCTTTAAGAGGAGCATAGGATAATTTTTGGTCAACTTTTTTCATTTTATCACTCGTAAGGAAGTTGATTAAGATAGGTCAAACTTCGATCATTTTAATTCATTTTAGCTAAATTTATTTGATCATTGATTAAGATGCATGCAGAAATTTATTTCTTACTAGTAGAAATGTAATTTCTTATTTGTGCTTCTTCCCAAAAAAAGGAAAAGAGAGAAAAGCCATGTGTGCTCTATGGGGAAAACAACCACTCATAAGTGCACGCTAGCTCTATGTTAGGCATCCTGCTCTAACCTTTAACTGCTCTGAGGAGATATTCTTATTACGTTCAACATTTTTTATCTCACAAATCACAATGATCTACCTCAATGCCAGGAAACCTCCTGATCCGCTACATAGAAGTAAAATGAGTTGGATTTTTCCCCTTAGTCTATATTTATTTGTGTGTTTCACAAATCACTTTTTGTCATTGGGAGGATCTAAGCCCTGCCTGAGTAATTTACCCGAGTTGATTATATTTGTCACTGATGTCGATTCACTTCTTGCTTTGTATATTTAGATCTAAAAAATTGATAAAATTTAAGAGCTATCAATTTTTTAGTTCTACTTTTAGTGGCTTTTTCTTCTTGGTTAATGGGAGTTCTTGGTTCCGCATCCTTATGCCGATTTTCATCTTGGTTTCTATATTTAGATCTAAAACATTTTATACAAATTTTAGAGCTATTGATTTTAATAAACAACTTTTTAATGAGATTTCTAATGATGGCAGAGGTTGAAAGTAAGATTAATATTCATATTATGATTCTCATCCCTACTCCACAATTCAATAGATAACATGTTGCATGATGTTATTATGGAAATGATAACCCATCTTACTTCACAGTTTAACATGAGATCATTTTTCTCACTAACGTTTTACTTTGCCCAGCCCAACAGTCCATAAAACTTATTGGTCAGTTTCCTAACTTTCATTCAGTGCTAATGGTGTTTATGATTATTGGGTAGCACCACTAATATCTGGACAACACCAAAAACCCAGATATGAGGTCACTTGATGTCTATGCTTAAAATTTAAATTATTTGTATGCTGCTTGCTACTTATTTTCTGGTGCCTCTGTACTAAACAAATCTATTTCTGCATGTAGCAACTGTACTGAAGGATAAGATGTACATTTTCAGTGGAAATCACAATGGTATACATCTGTGGTAAATTTTATGTGGTGTAATTTTTGTGTGGTGTAATTGCAGAAATCTCAGTTAACGTCAGTGCATCTTATTTTTTCATTCACATATGGACATTACCATTCACGCACATCTATATTTTTACCTAAAAAGAATGCACTTTCATCTTGAAGTTTATACAGGTCATGGAAGCTCATTCCCAAATTGACTTTCATAGATAGTAGTTCAAGTGAAGCTATTAAAATAGTCTTAAAATAAAAGCTCCAACCTAATTATTTACCATTATTATGTTATGTAATTTTAAATTTATTATCTCCTATTTGTATGCCTTAGCTACAGGATGTAGTTATTCATGCTTGCATTTTTTGAATAAAGGTTGATCATCTCAACTCTCATTAGCATTCCTCTCGAAAATTGCATTGAGATCTATGGTTTTTATTTGCGGTTACTTGCTAATAAAAGCTATGGTCGAATTATTCAGATTTATTACACCAACTGTTCTTCCCATTTTTCTATTATTGGATTTCATTTTTTTTGATGCAGGATGATCCCAATGTATCGTCTTCCAGAGTATTCATTAATTTGTTGCCACCGCAGACCAAGTTACTCTTTCTTTCTCATATCTTAAATTTAATCTTTCTATTATTTAATTATGTCCAAGTTGTTTATCAAATGACACTTATTTGATGAAATCTTTTTTTACTGGCAAGATAAACAATTTCAATGATTGCCATATTTACTGTTAACATGCCACTTCATGCTTATTGCACTTTTTAGCGCCCTTGACCAATGTCGCCACCCTTGACCAATGTCTGTCCTGCCAGAGAACCTGAAGCTCAAAATCACTGCAACTACCCTGAAGTAGCGGGCCTCGATGAAAGGATGATGGGCGAAGAAGTTCTCAACTTAATCACAGAAGAGTGTGAGCGAGCCAAGCAGAGCCCCTCTTCATCCAACCACCCCCTCCATCATTACCTGCCATTTGCACCTGAGATCCCGACACACCCAATCCCTCACGGTTTTAGACTCCCAAAGATTGAGACGTACGATGGTACAAGTGACCCGTCAGAGCATCTCAGTCACTTCACAATCATGATGCAATTTTGCAATGCCTCAGATCAACGGTTATGTCATGCTTTCCCGGAGACTTTGAAAGGACAAGCTCGCATCTGGTTCCTATCTCTGAAGGAGGGGGAGATGAAGAATTTTGTAGAACTATCACAACAATTCACGGACCAATTCATCGCCAGCCGCCGAATAGTTAAAGATTCTTCCCAATTATCTCGGATTCGCCAAAGTGAAGGGGAAACCCTCAGAGATGTTTTTCCATCATTTCACTGCAGAAGCACGACTTATCCCAGGCATCAGCCCCGAGCTCTTATGAGGCTTCCTCTTAGGAGGACTCCGCCCCGACAGCTTCTATTCAGCATTAATGAGATAAATGTCATAAAGTTACCATGATCTAATATGACGAGTCAAAACCCAGATTGCAGCCAATGAAGTAATTGAGACGCATCAAAAACATTTTGATAGAGGCATAAAAAGGGGAAGGGAGTAAGGAGCTTCATTGGACCTAGGGAAAAACAACAAATGTCGCGGAAACCCATGACCTCGACATCACCTGAAATACACACCCCTCAATACATATAGAACAAATGTGCTTTACGCAATCCAAGGTAGCGAGGCACTCTGCAAGCCCAAACCCCTCGCTAAAAATGTGGGAGCTAAACTAAGTATGGTGAGTTCCACCATGGACAAGGAGACGACACAAATATTGCTCAAAGCTTAAGGAGGAGATCGAGTATCTCATTAAACAAGGCCTCCCGGGGAGATTCTTATAGGACTAAGCACTATGTCCGCCAACAGGAAATTGGCCAACTTCTTGGTAGAACAGACTAGAGAGCAAGCCCTAAGTTGACTAGCCCAAGAAAGGGATTCGTACCTATCAGGGGGGCTCTACCTATTGTAGTGTTTATCAATTTTACTTCCCTATGAATTCTTCATATAAAGTTTCACAAGAACAGTCTAACGACTATAATTCTAATAACTTTAAAAGTTTCCTTATTTCAATCCTATAAAAGGAGAGCATCATCCTTGCGATTTGAAATGCATACTCACTTCGCCCAAGTACAAAGACGTCTATTTACATTTACAACAACTGCCTTCGGGCAACACGCTTCTTACAGCAACTGCCTCTGAAAGTTTTGATTTCAAGAACAACTAATCACCTAGAGGGGGGGGCGGGGGCGGTGAATAGGTCCAATTCCAAAAACTTAGTCAACTAATCGATTAAAAACACATCACAATAATCAATACCAGCACAACATAGCACACAGAGTTTATAGTGGTTCCCAAATTATTGGGTTCATCCACTTTCTCCCTTCGACTACCTTGCAGTATACTAGATTCGGCCAAACTTCCTTCTATCTTTCTCAGATCCTTAGATCTTACAGCTCAGTGCCCAACCAGCTCCTATAACTCAGGCACAAGCCATACCACTCAGATCACCAAGATCCTACAACTCAAGTTCTTCCCAAGAACTCTACCTCAGAGTGAATCCACACTCCTACAGCTCAGGAAATCCTGCCCTACCTCAGTGTGAATTCACACACCTACAATTGAGCCAACTCCTGACCTACCTCAGCCTTTATAACATAGGCTTACAACTCAGGTCTTAGCCTTACCACTCAGATTCAGAATAAATCTTACAAGAAATATAAATGATGATGAATTACAGACACCAGAGAAAATTCTCTGTGCTTGTCTACCTGAACTGAGCAGATATCAGCACTAACTTCTTCTTCACAGTAATAAGATGACACAGAGATCTTGAAATGATGCCTGACTTGTTCTGGAATCAATTAGCAGATGAATCTGCTTCTTCTTCTTCGGGAATATCTCCTAATCCAGACTGAGCAGATTTCAGCCCTTCCTTCTTCTTTGATCCAACAAATTGATCTTCAGATTCTGGCTAGGCTTGGATCAGGAAGAAAACTTCAGCTAGGGAACTCCTAGGCTGATTTGTCTCTCTTAGAGGATTACTCTAATCCTGTTGGAGTGGATGTTGATTACACCAACAAACTCAGAAGCCCTTCAGATTTGATCTTGAAGTTCTTGGATCCTGCAACAATGGTAGATGAAGATGACGAACTCTGCTTCAGGTTTTTTAATCACAGTTTAATCCAATTAATTCCTTCTTTTTTTATTCTTCAGATCTCTTCTACTATTTATAATCCCGTCACATTGGCGAGATGATCGACACGTGTCTCAGTTTTAATGGTGGTTAAAACCTCAGCTCTATTAACATTAGATCCACTGTAGACTGACGGCGACATTAATGTTGTCTTGCATCGAATCTAAGCTTTGTTGACTTGTTGACTTTGCTGAGTCAGCATCATTCTGGACTTAGCCAAAATCAACAACTTTTCTAAAAACCTGCATTCGATGAACATCAAGCTTAGCTCGATGAAATCTGAACTCAGCTCGACAAAATAGTGAAGCAGAGATCAACGAATTCCCTCAGCCCAGTTCTTTCTTCAGGTGAAGGCTGAGTTTGACGAATTCTTTGAACTCTGGTCGACGAAATCTGAACTTCGTTTGATGATTCTGATAGCTGAGTCCTTCTTATAGGTAAATGCTATGATCGACGAACTCTGAACTGCGTTCGATGAAAGCTCAGCTCAGCTCGACGAATGGTAGACTCAGCGATTCTAGACTTAGAAATTTCTTCAGCTTTGCATGATGACATTAAGAGCATTGAGTGTAAATCCCTCATTTAATGCTTTTTCCCTTAGCCATATTCTTCAACTTTCTTCCTTATGACGATGAGAGCGTTGAGTATATATCCCTCACTCAACGCTTTTTCCCTTAGCCATATTGTTCAGCTTTCTACCTGATGGCGTTGACAGACTCAGCATAACGTTGAGTGATGAAGCTTCACTCAACGCTTCCGGACTTAGTCGATTTTCTTGATTCTTTACAGTAAGGCTATGACAGGATAACCTTGATTCAACGCTTCTAGCTGTATGGCTTTGAGTGAGTTGAGCTCACTCAATGCTTCTAGACTTAGCCGGAGTTTTGCCTTGTCTCAACGCTTCTATCTCAACGGTCTCAGTTGTCTCAGCACTTTTTGCCATAGTTAACTTTTTTGGCTATCTCAGCGCTTTCTTCTCAGCGGTCTCAACTGTCTCAGAGCTTTTTGCCTTAGTCAACTTTTCTGGCTGTCTCAGCGCTTTCTTCTCAGTGGTCTCAACTGTCTCAGTACTTTTTGCTGAATGACATTGAGTGAGCTTGCCGCACTCAATGCTGTTGGACATAGGTAATTTTCCTGCCTACCTTCTAGCAACGCTATTAGCTGGATGGCGTTGAGTGAGCTTGCCTCACTCAACGCTTTTGGACTTATGTAATTTTCTGAGTTTCCAGCTCCACCTTAAGTCCACTTGTCATAGTCTCTTGAACTAGCTGTCCAATCATTATGACAAAGACTAACCTGTATGCATGAACTTAACCACACATTAAATACAACTATGACAATCTCATTGACATATTTGACATCACCAAATCAGGGCCATTGGGATCAATGGACCCAACAATCTCCCCCTATTTGAAGATGTCAAAACCAATGATCAAGCATGTCAAAACCACTGATCAAGCTTCTTTAGTCAATGAGATACACATTACACAGGCAATAAAAGCATATTCATATTAAATTCAGCGAAATGAATTTTACCTACTCCCCCTGGATTTCGACTCCCCCTGGATTTCTGCATGGTGAGTTACACCTTAAAGGAGTACCTCTTAGCTTGATATTTTCTGATAGTCATCTTCTATCTCTCTCCCTTGAGCTTGAACAACTAAAGGTAAACATGACCTCCATCTCTCCCCCTTTTTGACCTCTTCAAATAGTCAGGAAGGAGCATCAGGTCTTTTTCTCCCCTTGTGTTCTCCCCCTAGCTGATGTAAATGTAGCCAGGATTGCAGCTGCCAACATGCGCCATATACATGGCTGACTTGTATATCACTTGATACCACATGGAGTACTAGAAATTCAGTATCACTGAAAATTCTCTACACCACTAGAGAAGACTACTTAAAAGTCTGAAGTCCTGCAGCTGCTGATACCACTTGAGAACAAGCATCATGTCTCATCTTCCTTTCCACTAGGTCTGCAGAACCTCCAAAATGAACAAACCTATACCAAACATAATACCTTAGGGAGTACCTGTGTAACACCCCCATCCGTCACATGGAATATAACAGAAGGTCTGGTCGGGGCCCCATGCCATATTCCACAGAGAGTTAGTGGAATTACATAAGAATACCAAATTAACAACATAGGAATACGCATCCTAACACAGAGCATTCTAGCGGAAACTTTTAAAATAGTTATTAGAACCCAAATACCAAGGTATGAATGTCCACCAAACCCACAGTAGGAATGACAACAAAATACACCAAAATCTCGGCCTTAGGGCCTTACAAGAGTTTACTGAAATAATACATGTTTTTCATACTTTGGCATGCAGGCCGACCACATATGATCATAATAAAGTAAACAATTCACTTTGGCCTTCAAGGGCCAGCACAACATCAAGGGCTTCAACCCGCTACTTTCCACTAGGCTTACCCATTCCTACATAAAAACAATCCACCGAATGATGGTAAAACAAAGCAACGGTCAGCTAAAGCTAACCAAATTATAATGACCCCGCCCCTTAATCGAGGCGGCAGTGCTCCTTCCCTACATTACATTAGTAAATCAAACATGATAGTGAAAGTACAATTTAAGCAAACTTCACCACAGGAGTAGGCACGCACGGCCACATACCCCGTGCTCTCAGGTCACATTCCGGTGAATTCGGTCCATTCTGAGGCTTCACCACTGCCCCCAGGACGACAAACATTGTGAGCATTTTAGTCTTTCCGGCCAAAGCCTAAGACCCTCCATCTATTCCATCAGTAAGTTCCATGTACCTTAGGTCTCTTTAACCGATCCACATAGAGCGGGTACGGTTTCGCCTAACCCGTTGCTCACACCGCCACGTCAATTTAAGCCGTAGGCACGGGTCAAGCTTCCCTGAGTCCCAAATCGATCACACAGTTTACATAACCCAGTTATGTGCAAGTTGGCTCCCAGGCCACCAAGATGGCAGAACCACGATTCTGCCCAGTTTTTCGGGTGCACCTTGGAGTTAGTCCCCAAGGCTCCCTATTGCAATCTATCACGTAGAAAACCTGAAAAACAAACGGCACGGAGTCTTCTCTGGCAATACATGCATAATGAAAACAACACCGATCCAGACCAACATGTTCGGATAGGCTTCACACACCATTCCTACGTCCGTACTTCGATTCCAGACTCTATATGCAAAACTATAGGGATAAACATTATCTACCCGAAGGAATACCTCACACTCACCCCCACTCACGGGAGAGAGTTTCCTATGCAAAATGGAAGAGGACTTCATATGTCCAAGTAGAGAATTGTTACCCTAGAGGTTCGCTTCACTGCCATGGAAAACTAGCCGGATGAAAACCACCGCAACGGACTCGCCTCCGCGGATCTGGGCTCGGCTCGTTATTTGGAACTCCCAAGCTCCAACAATGGCAGGATTCCTCCTTCTTCTTTTCCCCTTGCTATCCCCTCTCTCTACCTCTTAGAAATAGAAAGTGCCAAAGGAAATGATATTTAAAGCCTCATTTCCCGACCTTATACCACCGACGAGGATTCCAGGCCATCGAATCCCACTTACATGAAACAAAAGGCCCTGATTCGCCTTTAAAATCATCTTCCTAGATTCGTACACAGCCTGTGATACGCCCGTATCACAGGTCATGTCTCACATTCGTAAAAAATTCGTCGATCTCAGAACATGACACAACCACTAACACGCCCGTGTCAACCCTAAACACGCCCGTATCAACCCCGGACACATCCGTGTCACAGGTCGTGTGCCTCAATCGATGCTAAAACTGTCACGCCCAAACAGGACACGGCTTTGGACACGCCCGTGTCCCAGGGCGTGTTGCTCACTCGACACAACCCGGCAAACACAGAGCAGGACACGGCTTTGGACATGCCCGTGTCTGCCCTGGACACACCCGTGTCCCAGGCCGTGTTCAACACTCGACAATCTCAGCCAAATCCAGAAAAGGACACGGCTCTGGGCACATCCGTATCTCAGTCCATGTGAAATCTAAATGGATCCAAAGCTCTTAAAAACACTATCCATTCATCCCCAACTTTCATAGGGCTACGTTAAGGGTATTATAAACCTATTAACCAATTCGTAAACAAGTTTTAGGGCGTTACAATTCTTCCCTCCTTAAAAAAATTTCATCCCAAAATTACAGAATAGAAAATTACACAAAGTTAAATGGTACCTGAGTAGAAAAGCTCGAGATACTCCTCAAACATGGTCTGGTCTTGATCCCACGAAAGATCCTCACAACCACAATTATCCCATCGGACCTTGACCATCCTGATAGCTTTGTTCCATAATTGTTTGACCTCCGTATCCTCGATTAGAATGAGTCTAACTTTCATTGTTAGCCCACTATCAACCGATACTTAATCCGCAAAAACCACCTGTGCTGGTTCTTTCACGGCTTTGCGTAGGACCGAAATGTAAAATACATAATGCAATCCACTCAGTTCTACCGAAAGAGCCAACCGATAAGCGGCTTCATCAACTCGCTCCAAGATCTCAAAAGGCCCAACATACCTCAAACTAAGCTTATTTAAGCGTCGAATCCTTGATACGCCTTTAAACGGCTTTATCTTAAGGTATACCCAGTCGCCCACCACAAACTCTACATTCCGATGCTTGACGTTGTAGTACTTGGCCTGTCTATCTTGAGCAATCAGTTGCCCTTCCCAAATCAACCGAATTGTTGACGTAGCATCTTCAACCTATCTTCGCTTAAAAAGATTCGATTCTCCTGTTTCTTCCCAAGCCAAAGGTGTACAACACCTCCTTCCTTATAGAGCCTCAAAAGGCGTCATTTAAATACTGACTTGGTAGCTATTATTATATACAAACTCAATCATGTAAATATGGTCCTCCCACCTTTTACCAGAATCCAATGAACATATACAAAGCATGTCTTCCATCATCCTGTTCACCCTTTCAGTTTGCCCATCTGTCTGCGGGTAAAAAGCTGTGCTGAAGTTCAGCTTGGTACCCAACACCTGATGAATGAGCCTCCAATCGTTGGATATGAACCGACCATCACGATCACTAACGATGCTCTGGGGTACACCATGGAAATGGACTATATTATCCACATAAAGCTTCGCCAACTTCTCCACGAAATCATCCTTACTATTGGGTATAAAATGTGACACCTTCGTTAAACGATCAACAATCACCCGAATGGCATCGTTCCCCTTGTGCGATCTCAGCAAACCGTGCATGAAATCCATAGAGATGTCATCAAACTTCCACTCTGGAATATGGAAGGACTTTAGAAATCCACCTGGATTCTGACATTCGGCCTTCAATAAGGCACAAGTCTGACACTTCACCACGTATAGCGCTATGTTTTTCTTCATACCTGGCCACCAGAATAGCCTCTTCATGTCTTTGAACATCTTTGTGCTCCCAGGGAGGATTGAGTACTTGGTAAAATGCGCCTCGTACATCAATTCTTCTCGCAATTTCCCAACATTAGGGACGCACAACCGACAACCTTTCCATACAAGGCCATCGTCAACAAAGAACTTGTCATTTGACCCATCCACGGACTCTGCCAAACGACATTTCAAGCTTACGTCCAACTCCAAGTCCTGTAGAATCCTATCCACGAGGTCGTATTTAACGTCCGTCCAGCTCAAACATGCATTAGCACTAGATCCCTTGTCAACACACGAGATCTCCAAAGCATCCAAATCATGAATGAGCCGCGTGTCATGTATCTGCAACCAGTTGGCCTGCACAGGAATTCTACGACCCAGAGCATCCGCCACAACATTCCCCTTCTCGGGAATATAATGAATCTTGTAGGTGTAGTCCCCAAGGAACACCATCCACCTATGCTAGCGCATGTTAAGGTCCTTCTGATCAATCAGATATTTCAGACTCTTGTGATCAGAATAAATGTCGACCTTTACTCCGTACAGGTAATGCCTCCAAAGCTTGAGAGTGAATACCACAGCCGCCAACTCCAAGTCATGGACCAGGTATTTCCTCTCATACACCTTTAACTGACATGATCCATAGTCTTTCATCAACTCGTGCTGAAACAGAACACAACCTAACCCACTCCCAGAGGCGTTAGTGTATACCTCAAATCCTTTAGAACCACAAGGCGAACATAACACAGGTGCCGTGGTCAAACGACACTTTAGTTCTTCAAAACCTTGTGCGCATTCAGGTGACCAAACGAACTTATAATCGTTCCTTGTCAGAGTAGTGAGGGGTAATGCTATACGTGAGAGTTCTCCACGAAGCGCCTATAATAGCTGGCAAGCCCCAGAAAACTCTGGACTTCCGCCACTGTGGACAACACAGGCCACTCCCGTATAGCAACTATCTTTGACGGATCTACCGTAATACCTTCTCCACTAACAACGTGACCAAGGAACGCTACCGAGGACAATAAAAATTCGTATTTGGAGAACTTTGCATACAGTTGGTTCCTCCTCAATGTATCCAACACCATATGCAGGTGCTTGAAATGATCCTCCTCGTACTGCGAGTACACCAGTATATTGTCGATAAAGACTATCACAAACTGGTCCAAGAATTCTCTGAACGTTCTATTCATCAAATTCATAAACACAGATGGTGCATTCGTCTGCCCAAATGACATGACAATGAACTCATAATGCCCATAACGTGTGCTGAAAGCCGTCTTAGGAATGTCACTTTCCCTTATCTACAGCTGACAGTATCCGAATTTCAGATCCAACTTTGCGTACACAGTCGACCACACCAGCTGGTCGAACAAATCATCAATCCTTGGGATTAGATACTTTTTCTTTTCCATTAGCTTATTCAACTCATGGTAATCAATACAGAGTCGTAAGCTTCCATCCTTATCTTTAACAAAGAGGAACGGTGCGCTCCAAGGCGACGAACTTGGACACACATACCCTTGTTCCAATAGTTCTTGAAGCTATATTTTCAGTTCTGCCAACTCCTTAGGTGCTAACCGATACGGAGAGCGTAATACAAGTTTGACACCTAGCACTAGCTCAATGGTGAAGTCAATCTCTTGCTGAGGTGGAGCTCCAGGGCGATTTTCAGGGAATACATCAGGAAACTCAGATACAACTGGGATGTTGTACAAACCAGGCTTGGGCTTCAAAGCCTCCACTAAATTGAAAAACAGCTCTGCACCTCTACGAACTGCCTTAACCACCTGAAGAGCAGACATCAAAGTCCTGCTTGACCCCTTCAAGCCTGAGAACGTCGTCTCACGATCTATCTCCAGTCCTAATCTGACCACCTTACGGTTGCATTCAATGTACGCATGCTGCTCCGATAGATAGTCCATGCCAAAGATCACATCGAACTCCACTATCGGCAGTAGCGACGCTCGCAAGTCATATTCATGACTCCCAATCCCTACCTTCACGCAACAAACTCTATCCGCGTGCATAGAGCACCCGTTAGGCAGCAACACATCCAATTTGTCCCTTGCCATCGAAGAAGGTGCTCCGATGCGCGATACAAACTCTTCGGACAAAAAGGAATGCGAATCTCCCGTATCGAACAGTGCTCTCGCCGGAAAATTAAAGATCGATACAAAGCCTAGCACAACCATTCATAAGCTAACATGCGTAAGGCAACACGTACTTAAAGCTAAACTGCTATAAATTAAAGCATACCTGTCATCACGTCAGCCTTCTTCTTGGCCTCCTGTTGGCCAAGGTTTTACACTCTAGGCTGGGCTGGGGCATAATGTGATGCTGTTGACTCCAATGCCTTGCCCTTCTCCTCATAAGTTGGTCCAGGATTCTTCTCGGACTTCAGACATCCACTCCAACAATCTCGGGCAAAGTGTTCCTACTTCCCACAGCTATAACATGCGCCCTGGGTTCGGCCTGTAGTTGCCCCAGATGCACCAGAAGAAGGGGCTGGACCTGAAGTCCTAGCCTTCTTATTCCACTTACGTAACCCAGATTTTGAGGAGGTCGGCACCTTGAACTCCGTCTTCTTCACACTAGAGTCCTTCTTCTCTTAGACTCTCTTCAGATCTTTCTCCAACGATCGGGCCCTATTGACCATGGTTAGGAAGCCCTGCGTCATAGTCCCAGAGAGTAGTAGCCTTAGGTCATCACGCAAACCCTCGTAGAACCGGTTGGTCTTACGCTCCTCATCAGCAAACGTAGAGCTAGCATAACGACCCAACCGTGTAAACTCGTGGAGGTACTCATCCATGCTACTATCTCCCTGAAAGAAATGGTCAACCACTAATACCAATTGAAAGTGACTAAGACAATTAATAATCATTTGATGGCAATTGAAAGTCAAGGGGATAGATCTAATTAGCTCTAAAGAGGGGGGGTGAATAGAGATTTAAAAACTTTTTACAGATTTATAATTATTTAGCTGTAAAATAGGTGATAGTAAATATTATGTAAAGAGATTAAAGCTAAACTATCACAACACAGTACAAAAAGAAAAGGGCCAACCAGACATCACAAGAAATTTTATAGTGGTTCCCCAAACTGGGTACATCCACTCGTCTACCACCCTGGTTGGAATCCACTAGCAAGTTTTGATCAGGTGACTGCCACCACAAGATCTATTTGCAGGGAGATCTCACAACCCTTTAGGATTTTGATCAGGTGCCCAAAAACAAACAATAAACTTTTGAAGGGAGTTAATAAACCTTTTATACACTGAAAGAAAAGTTGATGATGTCTTCTCTTTTTCTGTAAACAACAGAGAAGACAAAAGTAGATCTTTGTTGTCAAAGTTCCCCTTGAGATGTAGAGTAGTCCAGGAAAGAAGGAAGCTTTGCTTCAGGGTGTAGGTCTTCAGATTGATGTTGATCTCCAGCAAGTTTTTTAGACTAATTGTATTCGATTTCTCTTTAAAGCTTGGAGAAGATTTGTTGATGATGAATACAAAATGAATTTTCAGACTCACCAAACTTTCTGTGTCTGCCCGTATGACTTAGTAGATTCTCTAACTTCTCGTTTTCTTTTGTGTCATTGATAACAGATCATTCTTCTCTGTATCTCTTCTGAATTTAAATTTTACTCCTTGATTGACTACTGAATTCTTGGAACTTGGACAAATGGCTAGAAGGGCTTTAATTTGATTCCTCAACTATCCCAGTTGTTAAGCCTAATCTTTACTCTGTGAAATCCAGTAATTAATGCTGCCAATGAACGGCTAAATTCATATGAATATATGCATTTAATTACTCAGAGCAATATAGGCAACAATATATTAAATCATCCTTAGTCAATATGGAAATGAACCGCAGAGAAGGAAATACTGAACTGACAGATTTCGTTGACCTTAGAACATATTTTGTCGACATGAAATCAATGTTCATCGAGTTGAGAAATCATCTTCGTTGACCTGAGTTCAACGAACATCAATTTGGAAATATCTTGCTAATTCTAAGCTCCAAGTTCGTCGATCAGAGAATCTGTCTTGAGGGACGAAATCGTCGACCTGAGCTCGAATATCGTTGAGCTCAACTCAGAGAAAGAACTCTGAGTTCGTCGATCAGAGATCGATGATTGTCGAGCTGAGTTTGAAGAACTTTGAACTAATAATCTGAACTCTGAATTATTCTAAGTTTGAGTTTCCTGAAGTCCACTGCAGGCTGGTCCATGAAGCTTGATTCTAAAGACTAGCCTAAACTCTAGGATTGACAAACTTGACCTTGGCTATATAAGGTGGGTCAAAACATCCTAATAGTGAACCTTAGCCCAAATCCAAACTAGGAATCCAACGCTCCTTGCGTCAGTCTCTGGAACTAATTATCCATAGCGATCCTCTATGCTGAGGGGAGGTATCTTGCCAAGAATAGCCTCGAGAATTCCTCCCTCTGGACATCAGTGAGTTGCCTTCCAACTAAGTGATGCAGCTCCAACTCTTCCCACTACAACCTCGCCTCATCCAACATGAAGGTGGCTATGGTGCTCTTCTGCCATTCCTCCGTTTTCGTAGCCGTCATGACTCTCTTCACCCGAGAGAGCCAATCTTCGACCTGGGATGAGGTTCTAGTCCCCAAAAACACTGGAGGGTTAAAGCTCATTACATGTTTGAGCTGCTTCATTGTTGCTCTTCTTGGTACTAAAGGCTTTACCACCACTTGTTCCACCATCCTAGGTTCTGCTGTCTGAAGTGGTACCTGCTCCCCTATAGGGGCAGGATGCTGCACTAGCGTTCTTGGCTGGGAGTTTAGCATCGCAAAAACTACCTCAGCCACAAGTCTTATTGTTTTTGTCAAAGGAGGGGGTTGCAGGCCGTCATTGGGTGCACTACTTGTCTCAGAAAGTAGGCGTTCTAACTGCCCTGTGCCACTCCTGGTCACCTATAGTCATACAACACACCATTAAGCGAACAAACAAAATTGCAAAAAGCAATTATAGGAACATGCAGGTTCCTCAAACATGTGTATTTTCATTCCAAAGTGGACATTCGTAGGTTATTTTCATGTTATAACGATGACGCACACACATGTGCACACCACCCATTAAAATAATTTGTCCACAAATTCAAATAAACAAAACCGATGCCTTGGTCTGATACCAATTTGTAACACCCCCATCCGTCACATGGAATATAACAGAAGGTCCGGTCGGGGCACCACGGCATATTCCACATAGTTAGTCGAATTACATAAGAATACCAAATTAACAGTATATGAATACACACCCTAACTCAGAGCATTCTAGTGGAAACTTTTAAAATAGTGATAAGAACCCAAATACCAAGGTATGAATGTCCACAAAACCCAAAGTAGGAATGACAACAAAATACACCAAAATCTTGGCTTTTGGGCCTTACAAGAGTTTACTTAAATAATATATGTTTTCCATACTTCGACAAGCAGGCCGGCCACAAATGAACATAATAAAGTAAACCTTTTGCTTTGGCCTTCAAGGGCTAGCATAGTATCAAGGGCTTCAGCACGATACTTACCACTAGGCTCACCCGTTCCTGCATACAAACAATCCACCGAATGGTGGTAAAACAGAGCAACGGTCAGCTAAAACTGACCAAATTATAACGACCCCACCCCTTAATAGGGGCGGCGGTGCTCCTTCCCTGCATTTCATTAGTATAATCAAACATGATAGTGAAAATACAATTTAAGCACACTTCACCATAGGCTTAGGCACGCACGACCACACACCCCGTGCTCTCAGGGCACATTCTTGGTGAATCCGGTCCATTCCGAGGCTTCACCACCACCCCCAGGACGGAAAACATCGTGAGCATTTTAGTCTTTCCGGCCGAAACCTAAGACCCTCCATCTATGCCGTCAGTAAGTGCCATATACCTTAGGTTTCTTTAAACAATCCACATAGAGCGGGTACGGTTCCGCCTAACCCGTTGCTCACACCGCCACGTCAATTTAAGCCATAGGTGCATGTCAAGCTTCCCCAAGTCCCAAATCGATCACATAGTTTACATAACCCAGTTATGTGCAAGTTGTCTCTCAGGCCACCAAGATGGCAGAACCACGCTTCTGCCCAGTTTTTTGGGTGCACCTTGCAGTTAGTCCCCAAGGCTCCCTGTTGCAATCTACCATGTAGAAAACCCGAAAAACAAACAACACGTAGTCTTCTCCGGCAATACATGCATAATGAAAACATCACAAATCCAAACCAGCATGTCCAGATAGTCTTCACACACCATGCCTATGTCCGTACTTTGATTCCGGACTCTATATGCAAAACTACGGGGATAAACCATATCTATCCGAAGGAATACCTCACACTCACCGCCTACTCACGGGAGAGAGTTTCCTATACAAAAAAAATAGGACTTCACATGTCCAAGTAGAGAATCTTTACCCTAGAGGTTCTCTTCGGCACCATGGAAAACTAGCCGGATGAAAACCACCACAATGGACTCGCCTTCGCGGATCTGGGCTCGGTTCATGATTCGGAACTCCGAAGCTCCAACAATGGTGGGATTCCTCCATCTTCATCTCCCCTTGCTCTACCCTCTCTCTACCACTTAGAAAGAGAATGGGACAAAGGAAATGAGGTCTAAAGCCTCATTTCCCAACCTTATACCACCAGAGAGGATTCCACGTCATTGGATCGTACTTACATGAAACGAATGGCCCTGATTTGCCTTTAAAATTATCTTCCTGGGTCCGTACATGGCTTATGACATGCCCGTGCCACAAGCCGTCTCTCACATTCGTAAAAGAATTTGTCAATCTCCGAACAGGACACGGCCCCTGACACGCCCGTGTCAACCCTGAACAAGCTCGCGCCAACCCTGGACACGCCCGTGTCATAGGTCGTGTGCCTCAATCGATGCTGAAACTATCATGCCCAAATAGGACATGGATTTGGATACGCCCGTGTCCCAGGGCATGTTGCTCACTCAACTTAGCCCGATAAACACAGTGCAGGACACGGCTTTGGACACGCCCGTGTCCGCCCTGGACACGCCCGTGTCCCAGGCCGTGTTCAACACTCGACAATACTCAGCCAAATCCAGAAAATGACATGGCTCTGGACACACCCGTGTCTCAGGCCGTGTGAAACCATAATGTCTCCAAAGCTCTTAAAAACACTACCCATTCATCCCCAACTTTCATAGGGCTACGTTAAGGGTATTATAAACCTATTGACCAATTCGTAAACAAGTTTTGGGGCATTATAATTCTCCCCTCCTTAAAAGAATTTCGTCCTGAAATTATAGAATGAAAAAGCACACAAAGTTAAATGGTACTTGAGTACAAAAGCTCGGGATACTCCTCAAGCATGGTCTGCTCTAGCTCCCACGAAAGCTCCTCACGACCAAAATTGTCCTATCAGACCTTGACCATCCTGATAGATTTGTTCCACAATTGTTTGACCTCCGTATCCTCAATCTGAATGAGTCTAAGTTTCGTTGTTAGCCCACCATCGACTGATAATTAATCTACAACAACCACATGCGCTTGTTCTTTCACAGCTTTACGAAGGACCGAAATGTGAAATACATCATGCAATCCACTCAGTTCTACCGAAAGAGCCAACCGATAGGCGGCTTCACCAACTCGCTCCAAGATCTCAAAAGTCCCAACATACCTCAGACTAAGCTTCTTTAAGCGTTGAATCCTTGATACGCCTTTAAACGGATTTATCTTGAGGTATACCCAGTCGCCCACCGCAAACTCCATGTTCCGATGCTTGACATTGTAGTACTTGTCCTGTCTATCTTGAGCAATCAATTTCCATTCTCGAATCAACCGAATTGTTAACATAGCATCCCCAACCTCTCTTCGCTTAAAAAGCTTCGATTCTCCTATTTATACCCAAGCCAAAGGTGTACGACACCTCCTTCCGTATAGAGCCTCAAAAGGCGCCATCTGAATACTAGCTTGGTAGTTGTTATTGTATGCAAACTCAATCAAGTAGAGATGGTCCTCCCACCTTTTACCAGAATCCAATGCATACATATGAAGCATGTCTTCCATCGTCCTATTCACCCTTTTAGTTTGCCCATTTGTATGCGGGAGAAAAGCTGTGCTGAATTTCATCTTGGTACCCAACAACTGATGAATGAGCCTCCGATCGTTGGATGTGAACCGACCATCACGGTCACTAACGATGCTCTGAGGTACACTATGCAAGCAGACTATATTATCCACATAAAGCTTCGCTAGTTTCTCCACAGAATCATCCTTCCTATTGGGTATAAAATGTGACACCTTCGTTAAATGATCAACAATCACCTGAATGGCGTCGTTCCCCTTGTGCGATCTCGGCAAACCATGCACGAAATTCATAGAGATGTCATAAAACTTCCACTCGGATATAGGCAAGGACTTAGAAATCCACCTGGCTTCTGGCATTCGGCCTTCACGAAGGCACAAGTCTGATACTTCTCCACGTATAGTGCTATGTCTTTCTTCATACTTGGCCACCAGAATAGCCTCTTCATGTCTTTGAACATCTTTGTGCTCCTAGGGTGAATTGAGTACTTGATAAAATGCACCTCGTACATCAATTCTTCTCGTAATTTCCCAACGTTAGGGACGTACAACTGACCACCTTTCCATATAAGGCCATCGTCAACAAAGAACTGGTCATTCGACCCATCCACGGACTCTGCCAAACGATGTTTCAAGCTTACGTACAACTCTAAGATCTGTCGAATCCTGTCTGCGAGGTCGTATTGAACCTCCATCCAGCTCAAACGTGCATTAACACTAGATCCCTTGTCAAAACACGAGATCTCCAAAGCCTCTAAATCACGGATGAGTCGCGCATCATGCATCTGCATTTGTGTCAGTAGAGTGCGCATGACATCAAGGGGGTGATGGTTTTTGCGTTCTGCCACGCCATTTTGCTGTGAGGTATAGAAACAGTTAGTTTGATGAACAATACCATGTTGTACACAGAAAGAGGAAAAATCATGACTAAGATATTCTTTTGCATTATCAGTGCGAAAGATTTTAACAGAGACATCAAACTGATTCTTAATCATAAAATAAAAAAGATGTCCATACATTGAATAATTCAGAGTGATCTTTTAAGAGATTCACCCACGTATAGTGGGAGAAATTGTCAATAAAAATTACAAAATATGAACTACCCCGACCTTTGGTGAGGGTAGGTGCAGGACCCCAGATATCCGAGTGAACTAGATCAAACAATCTGGAAGATCCATGACCTTGCTTTGGTGGGAAGGAGGAGCGGTGATGCTTGCCAAGCTGACTTGCATCATAGTTGAGAGGAGGACTCTGCGGAGGAAGTTGGGGCATAAGCTGGCGAAGAATTCATGGAGGAGCATGAACAAGACAAACGTGCCACTGGAGAAGATCAGTAGAAGTGGAGGAGAAGGTAGACAGCGCAGAAATGTTGTCGAGAAAGTAGAGGCCGCCGATCTCAGTCCCAATAGCAATCATCCATTGGGAGCCTAGATCTTGAAAAGAACAAGAAGTAGGAGTGAATGTGATGGAACACTATAGTTTCTTGCACAAAGAAGTAACAAATAATAAGTTGCAAGGGAACTTGGGCACGTAGAGGGTATCCGCCAAGAGAAGAGATGGAGTGACCTGAACCACTCCCGTTCAATTGACCGGTGAGGGAGAGCCATCCACAATAAAGACCGGGGAAACTGATCATGCTTTTCTACGAGAGAAAAACACTGAGGATTGCCTGTCATGTTATTGGTAGCACCAGATTCGATCAGCCATTACCTTAAGTAGCAACATGGGCACTACCTGAAGACATGACCACCGAGGCGGACTGCTTCTAAGAGGAGATGGAAGCATCACCAATTGGTCGAAGATGAGGATGCTTCTTCCAGCAGCAATCAACCATATGACTGGTACAGCCACAGTGAGAGCAGAGAAAACATGAAGCACCTCATTCACTAGATTGGTGTCTACGACCACTAGAGCCACTCCACTGTGTCTGGTGAGTGTAGTTGTCCGATTGAGAAGGGGAGGATAACAATGGATGTTGTAGCAGAGAGGTAACCATGACTATGCGGGCAACAATGGCATCCAGGGTGGGATATTCCGCCTCGCAAAGGATCTGTTGACGGATCATGTCATAAGACTCAGGAAGTCGACGAAGGTAGCACACAACCAGAATCTCCTCGAAGTGCTTGTGTTGCTCATCCAGATCTGCAGAGAAGGGGTGATTCTGGAGAATTTCGGCTCCGAGAGCTTGAACTTGTTGGTAAACAACAACAGGAGACATGGAGGGATGGGAAAAGAGGTTCGCATACAAAGTATACATGCGAGATGTCTGAGCCCCCTTGGAGTAGAGAGCGGCAAGATAAAGCCAAGCAGCTTTGACTATTTCATAATGACAAATAATAGGTAGGCATTCATCAGAAAGACTGTTAGCCAGCCATGTTCGACCAAGAGCATCGTTGGCATCCCAATCATCAAAGAGAGCAAAGACTTTTGGAGGAGGGTCATCGATGAGATTATGGCGTTTGCATTGAGAGCAGAGAAGGAAGGTGAAGGAGACACTCCAGTCCGGGTAGTTGGGACCGATGAGTTTGGAAATAGTGCCAAGATTGCCCGAAGGAGTAGGAGGAGGAGCGACAATAGGAGTAGTGGTGGTAGAGATATTGAAGGTTTCCATATAAGAGAGCAGAGAGCAACGAGAAGAACAAGTCGTGGCTAAAAACGTAGGGCGTGGCGACAAAGCACAGGCCGCGACAAGAGAACAGGTCGCGACGACTTAAGAACAGGTCGAAGCAATAAGAATAAGTCGCGACGACTTAAGAACAGGTCGCAACAAGAATAAAGGGCAATCAAAGAGGTCGCACACACAAAGGGAAACGATAAGGATAGAAAGAAACCGCGCAAACAGGGCGCAAACAGGCAGAAGAAATAAGTCACAAAGGCAGGTCATGAGAAGAAGGGTCAAACCGTGTGGACAGGTCGCACGGACAGAGGAAGCTCACAGAATTAGGAGGAAAAGATCGAGTCCTATGATACCATGTGCGAACAAAAAAAAGTATACCAAAACTTTGGAGTAACAAAACTTTTATTATCCAAAAAGGTGAGTATTACAAAGGTATATACTCCCTTTTATAGAATGGAGGAGATGAAAGAGATTATAAATAAGCAATGTGAGACTAAATAATTACAGGTATAAGCGGCTTTACAAAAAATAGACCAAACAAGCTGCATAGTTAGACAAATAGGCTAACCACTCGACAAACACCAGAAGGAGATAACAAGCCGCCAAAGGAGATGTTTAGACGGCCGGTCTTTAAGTCGTCGGAGACAAACCACCAGACCACTCATACACCAAATAGAAACATCCTGGCTACCAAGCTGCTGGGAGAAACTGCCAGACCACCAGACCACCAGACAGACCACCAGACTACCCGATCTCCATACTAAAACATCCCTGAACCGATGCCTTCAGGCACCATAAAAAAGTTAGCGAATCGGCGAGCTGGACCTTTTTGAATTTTAAAGAAATTAGGGGAAAAAAATATCTTTTGGAGTTACCCACTTATTGGGGAATTTCCCCTATTTTCAATGTTTTGGATTTAATGCCATATGTTTCTCCACCACTTGAATTATCTGACTGTCTGTTTGGTTCCACTGTATTTTCTAATGGGGTTAGGGGTGAGCCTTTTCCTGGATCGCTCTCTCCATAGGTCTCTACTGGAGGTACGTTGAATGTTAATGTAGAAACATTTTCTCCTTCTTTGACTAGTGCTTTTCCAAGGTTCCCTAGGACCACCTTTTTGCTAGACAGGATCCTCAAATATGAAGTGCTCTCCTCCCCAAGTGGTGATGTTCGCCTCTACTTGATACGTTTGTGCGATCGTCCGACCTACGATGACTCTTGGCTTCCTGAATCGGAGGTGGCTCTTTTGGATGATGCTCTTCTGCGCCGGTACATACATGCCAACTCATCGGTGATGAGTACTTTTAAGTGGGGGAGGATTGATTGAGACGGCGACATCCCACATGTTGAAGATGATGATGACATGCTTGCGGAAGATGCTTCTCCGTCTCCAACCAAAGACTTGTGGCGCCGTGGTGACCTTGTGGAGCGACGCTACAATCTCCGCCCTCGGTGCAAGACGACTTATTAAAATTTATTTGAATTTCTATGATATTTTTAGTTGTAATTTCATTCTATGTTGTTTCAAAATTATAAACTTTTTATGTTGCTTCTCTTCCACGAATGAAAAAAATGCAGAACAAACAGTTCGCTAACTCGCGAGGCTCCGAAAATCTGAGCACCGGAGAGAACTCCCGCTCCTTTCCCTTTTGGCGACGGCAACAGTCAAGCAACGAGTTCCACAGCTCCGGCAAGCCCTAAGAATTCCTGACATAACAAAACAAAGTATTTCCGAGGCGGCGGCCTGTCCGAATTTCAAAATCAAGCCAAATCTTATCGCTGTAAATCTCCACCCACTCACCACCATCAGAACGAACATCATACCAATCCCGAAAGTAATCCAAAGAAAGTTTCCTGCCATGCTCGCGAAAGAAGATAACCTCATGAGGCGTAGCACTCCCAAGGGAGTAAACTGGGAAATCGGCACGTTGCAGAACTTGAAAATCTCGACCACTTCCTTGCACTTGGGGAACCTAAATCCCAATCACAAGGTAGTCTCGCAGATCGTCAATTATGCACGAGGAGTATTTTGCACCTTCTCCTCAACATGCGTTATACTCACTTCAAAGTCAACAGGAAGGCCGAACCTCGGTAAAACAAGAGCGAAGATGCATCGGCCGAGCAATACGTTTCGAGTAGGACTCGCTTTCATTTCCCGCCTACTCGTTTGAGTAGGACTTGTCATTTACTACTTTCATTTTCCTCCTACTCGTTTGAGTAGGACTTGCAATTTACTGCTTTCTTTACTGCTTTAATTTAATGCTTTCTTTACTACTTTATTTTCTGCTTTCATTTTATCGCTTTCTTTCCACAAGCCATCCCCATTCCGATGAGTGGCTAACCACTCTTAGCCCTCAGTATCCAAGAGCATTGAGACAAATAAAATCGCTTAAAATAATTAAAGGTCCTGTTTTTTCACATTAATTAAATTTCTTAAGGTTTGTCCCGGGTTTACGACGCATAGAACAACATATCGATGTGTGGGCTCTATTTCGGTAGTCCATATACTAGCTAGCCGAGAGGCCGTGCGTATTGACCGATCACCCCTTAGTAAATGGAATTCCTCACTAACCCTCGAGAGAGGAGGCGTGGAATTCTACTGGATTGGGTTCCCCACCCAATAGCGTGGTTCTTAGCGTAATCAGGGCATTAAGAGAAATCCTTCGTCGGACGAGAGCCCGATCGAATAGTCTTAATGTTCAGGTGAGTGATAGTCCTAGAGATAGGTGATCTCATGTTTGTTGAACCTCAACGGCCATGTCTCCGCCTTTATTAATTTGAAAATTAGGATCTCTTTTTATTAAAAGTTTATTTTAGTTCAAATTCTTTTAGATACAGTTGCGCTAAATTATTCTTCGGCTCCATTCTAATGCTTTTATTTTCTATTTATATATATATAAATAATATCCCGACAAGATAATTTTCGGTAAAATAATAGTCCCCTCCAGGCAAGAGTAGAAATAATCAACCCTTCCCCGAGAACAATACGACCCCGATATTCCTCACCGGAATATCCTATACTACACGCGATAGGTGCACTTGCCTCCTTTCATTAAAAGTAGATTTCAACTGTTTTATATCCAAATAACAAATCCGCGCGCCCCGTCTTCCCAAATAAAACCAAATACTTTTTCTAAATAAACCGCCTGGGGCGCCGCGTGTTCTATATAATTTTTGGAGTTTTAACCCTCATCAAGTTTTGCCGCCGTTGCCGGGGAATCCATGTGTTATTATTTTGAACTCTGAAAATCAATTAATTTTACCTATTTTATTTATATATATAAAATGGCCAACATAATAATAATAAAACTACTTTTAAAAAACTTAAAGAAAAAGAGTTTATTTTATACTTATTATTTCATATATATTTATCTATATAAAAAAACACAAAAATGAAATAGCACTGTTTCCAAAAAAATTTTAAAACTATAAAACTAAAAACTTGAAAAAACTATAACACCAAAAAACAAAAATTTCTTTAAATTTTTCTTTAAAAACTTTTAAGATATTTTTTTTCATTATTTTATGAAAACACTAAAAAACAAAAAAAATCTAAAAACTTAAACTAAAAAAAATCTAAAAACTACAAAACCAACCAAAAATCTAAAAAACTACAACTAAAAACTAAAAAACTAACAAATCTAACACCTAAAAAACCAAAAAAAAACCAAAAAAATCTAAAAACTACGAAACTTAAAAAACCTACAAAAATAAAAAACCAAAAAAAAATAAGTACCTTATCTAAATAATAAAAAAAAGCATAAGAATTTTATAATAATTTGTTATTTAAAATGTATATATCTAAAACCATCTAATACCAAAAATTCTAGAAACTAAAAAACGAAAAAAACCTCAAAAATAATAAAACTATCTTAAACCAATGTAAAACCAACTAAAAAACTACTTAAACTAAAAAACCCCGATATAATAAAACAAAAAAAAACTAAAAAACCTATCTAAAACAAATTAAAAAAAAACTACTCAAACATATATATAATAATTTGTTATTTAAAATGTATATATCTAGAGCAAAAATAAATCCCCTCCTAAAAACCACAAAAAGATCTCGCATATATGTTTCGTTTTAACTTCTTTTATTTCTTTTCAAAAACCCAAACAAATTTACCAAAAAATACTAAACACTGGAAATAAATAAAAATTTTCTATTATTAAAAATTATATATCTATTTGCTCGCTTCAGCGTGCTTCACCCTTTTATGGGCGCTAGGGGAACACATATCTGTAATGCTCTTATAACTAAGACGTTAGCTTACGAGTCACATACACACTTGCCCCCTACCACCCACAAACTTTTGGCCGAATTTATCTTATTCATTTTTCTGTTATTTTTCTTTCCTTTGTTCTAAATAATGTAGGGTAACAAATGGGCCTCCCCGACCTCGTCTCAGTGAAGCTTCTACCCTTCCATTTTTTTCTATAAATTGTATTTTATCTATTATAATTCCGCATACTTACATTGCAACATTGGGGACAATGTTGACTTTAAGTATGAAGGTGTTTTCCTATTATACACTCTTTTATATTCTACACTTAGCAAAAAAAAGCATAAAAATTAAAACCTCAAAAAACATTTCTTGTTTTTTATAATAAAAAACTAAAAAAAACCATAAAACAAAACAAAAATTTCCATAAAAAAATTTATAAACAAAAAAAATGCAAAAACTTTGTTATTTTTTACTTTGTAAATTTTTTGTAAAAAAATCTTTCTCTCCCCCCCTCTATTCTTTAAAAAAAAACTTTCTCTTTTTCCCTCTCTTCTTTGTAAATAATACCTTTTTCTCTCCCCTTTCTTGTAAATAAATTGATAAAAATGTTAAAAAAATCAAAAAGCAAAAAAAATCAAAATTGTTTTTAGAAAATCCAAAATCCCCAAAAAAGACAATAACTCAAAAATCCAAAATAATATAATAATAAAAAAAATACAAAAAAAGGTAAAAACCCTAAAATCCCACAAAAAATTATTTATTATGTAACGAATAAATCAATTGTCTTATTCTTAACCCCTTTTCGCTCTCCAAAAATCTAGTTGCGAGTTTATTTATAAGTGAATTTTATTAATTCTTTGTTTACTATTCATTTATTAATTGGAGATCGATAGATTTAAATATCTGGGGTTAAGTTTTAAAGAACTTCTTATTCTTTATTTTTTTATTTAGATAAGGTACTTGTTTTCAGCACCACTTCTAACTTATCTAAATAGTTGCACATTTATTTTGTTTGAAAATAACAACTTTAGATTTCAATTATGTTTACTCCAATTTTTTTTTGAAATATAGGAACGTTTAATTTATAAAGGTTGGTCTCAAATTTTTTTTTAAACCTAGTTTTCTTTCTGAAACAAAACCTATCTCCTTTTTTTTTCATGTCTGACTTGACATGATTTTGATCCTTAAAAGATCCTATATCAATGAGAATAAGATTTCATTCCGTAAACATAGACATCCAATATTTGAAAAGATTATATATTACGAAGTAAGAGGATAAAATTCATTACTCATATACATATATTTTGGGTTATTATAAAGTTGTTAAAAATAATATTATGTTATGGAAAATAAGATTTCGTTTTACTAAACATCCATATTTAAAAAATTTTCATTAGAGGTTTGAGCAAAACATATCCCTCACTTCTAAACTAAAGCACTTTTCATAAACCTCAACATCACATTCCACCAATTTCAAATGATGCTAAAATTAATTTAAAATATTTTTGAGAGCATAATTTGTAAATTGCATTATTTCCTTTAATTCTTTCAAGCTAAAGTTTTTATAATACAATCTATTTCTGTTAACCTAACAAATATAATTTTTTACTATCTATTTGATTATATCAGAAGACTTTAGCTGAAACTTTTCCTTTATTTAAATTTTTATAATAATTTACGACTTAACTCTTATACCCAGGATAATTATTTTGATCTTTCTTTCGATTAAATCAAGCAGTAGCTAAACGTTGGATTTGTTTAATTCCTTATAAGTATATCTCCAACTTTTGCTCTGGAATAACAAAAGCTTAAGTATGAGGGTATTTGATAAGTTATAAATATACGTATTTTTATGTATAATAAATTAGTCGTTTTAGTTTATTTTTGTCATTTTTAGTAATTTTTCTTTAATAAAATGTTCCTTTTTGTAAATATTGTACTAACTTAGCTTTATTTTATTTTCCTGAAAATTTTCGGAAACATTGTCAAAATAGCATAGTACACGCCTGTGTACTTCAGGTTATGCCCATGACCTGGGAGTGTAACCTCAATTCCAAGTGAAATCAGCTGCCTGCAATGAAATTGCTGAATACGCCCAATTACATGCCCGTGTCCAATATAACATGCCTGTGACCAAGCCCCGTGTCACGCCCTCGACGATTTCACGCTCGACATTCGTTGACCGAACAGACACGCTCGTGTCAAGATGTGACATGCCCGTGACCTCTCCACATGGCCTAGACAAGACGTCGCCGATGACTTATTGATGCGACGCCGTCCCCAGTTCAGCCTTCCCGACATGCCCATGCTACATGCCCGTGTTAGCAGAGTCACTCCCGTGATAGATACGTGTACAACCACAAAGTCAAACCCGCCATTAGATCTCTGTATCACATCATGAATAATGCTTCCACGCCCCCCTTACACGCTCGTGACCTAGGGTGTGTACTTAGGATTTTTTGCCTATAAATAGGAAGTTGCTGTATGAGCTGCTGTTCTCTTTTTTGAACCATTTTGCCTAAGGGGTTGTGCTGTTAGTTGCTTTTTAAGGCTATGAAAGGGAAATTTCTCCCCCTCTCCTTAGTTTTTTTAGCTTTCATTGTAACTTGTTTATAACTTAATAAAATACTTGTTTTTCTTTCCTTATCTGGTTTTGGAATGCATCTGAGCTCCCTACTTAAGCAATCTTATTTTTGTTTTATCTTTATTTTTCTCATCTTTAATATGGGTGTGTGTGTATGAGTATAAATTCTTGATTTCTATTATTTAGTTAATTTTACTTAGCTTAGTTTAGACTTAGGATTTTTTTGCACTCTTCATGTTCATCCTTATGAAACTATAAAAATGGTATTGATTTTTTTACTTAGCCTTTTATTTTTATTTTTGTAAAACTTTTCATTGTTTTACCGGTTCTTCCACTTTTTAAGCGTTTTTATAGAGTTATAAGAATGGATTAGCTGTCGTTTTAATTTTTCAAACACATTTATTTTGCTTTTATTTCAAAAACTGTTTTGCTCATTTAATTTTTCTGTTTTTTATGCATTTCTACCACATTCTAGTGATAGAAATGTATTTATTTTAATTTTTCGAGCACTTTGATTTTCCCTTTTATTTGCAAAACTTTTTGCTCCTTTAATTTTTATTTTGTCTTTTTATGCATTTCTACCACATTCTAGCGGTAGAAATGTAGTTGTTTTAATTTTTAGATAACTTTGTTTTTTGCATTTTCGTATGTGTGTATGCGTGTATGAGATAATTTTTATAGCTTTTATTCATTCCTGTAGAGTGTGCGCATGTATGAGTTAGTGTTTATCGCTTTCTTTCAATTTTTATAGAGTGCGTGTGTGTGTTTTTATTTCAATAGAGTGAGTGTGTGTTTTTTTCTGTAGAGTGTGTGGGTGTGCTTTTATTTTCTATAGAGTGTGTGTGTTTTTATTTCAGTAGAGTGTGTATGTGTTTTACTTTATGTAGAGTGTGTTTTAATTTCTGTAGAGTGTGTGCATGTGTTTTACTTTATATAGAATGTGTGTGTTTTAATTTCTGTAGAGTGTGTGCATGTGTTTTACTTTATATAGAATGTGTGTGTGTTTTAATTTCTGTAGAGTGTGTGCATGGGTGCATTTATTTCCTCCTACTCTTTTGAGTAGGACTCCATTTCATTTCTCGCCTACTCGTTTGAGTAGGACTTGTCATTTACTGTTTTCATTTTCTGCCTACTTGTTTGAGTAGGACTCGTAATTTACTGCTTTTTTACTGCTTTAATTTACTATTGAAATTTGCAAAGTGGAAGTGGTTGACGGGACAGGCCGGGCGTCCTGGGCGGACAGCGTCGACGGACTAGGCGGACTGGGCGGACTGCTGTGTGCGGCCTGGTGAAAAGTCTAGTGGAAGCCGGTTGTTCTTCTGAGCAGGTTGTACGGGTGAAGTCCGCGGACTATGCGGCCTGTTATCTGTGGATAGGACGTTGGCTGTTTGGTTTAGCCAAGGAGCGGCCTGAGCGGATAGAGGCTTGCGGACTGGTGCATTGCTCAGTGGCCGTGGTGCTTGTGCTGATTGGCGGTTTGGCTCTTGTCCGCAGGAAGCTTGCGGACTAGTGTGTCCGCGGTATGGGCTGTTGCGGACTGAGCTTAGAGCTTGGCTGAGGCCTTGTCGAGCTCTAGTGATACATCAGGTGCTTGCTGTGGAGGTCGTTGGCGGACTGGTGTGTGGAGTTCGGGAGATGGCTACTGCGTTGGGCAGGTGTGCGAGTAGCTTGCGGACTGCTGGAGGTCTGTGTGCTAGGGTGTTTGGCGGACGAGAGTTTATGTCCGCCATGCTCACATTGGCCTTTGATGGTTTTGGACTTGGTCACACTCTGTGCCAAGACCATGGTGTCCGCCGTATCCGCCAAGTCCGATGTTGACCGGGAGGACTGTTGCTATCTGCTTTTGGTCGTGGACTTGTGGCGGAATGAGGTTTGAGTCTTGTGGACTGCCTCGGGTTTGTGCGGACAGCCATTGAAGGGAGTTGCTGTCCTGCAGAGGTTGAAGGCTTTGCAGCCGGATGCCTTGTCCGTATAGCTTGGGCAGACTGATGAGGGTTCGCCAAAGTTGCCTTGCTCCTGGCGGTTTATTCCTTGGTATCCGGCTAAGTCCTTGCGGACTCGGCGGACGATATTTTGCGATCATGCGGGCTAGGGAGGTGTCGCTATACCTAGGGCAGTGACCACACTCCTCACCTCGTCTATAAATAGGACCCCCCTGACACATCTACAAAAACTGAGTGAACAGTAAGTTGGGTTCGGCGAGGTGCTGCGGTCTCAGTTTTTTTGTCCACGCGGATTGATTCAGAGTTAACTGTGTGCTGTATGCAGGTTGCACGGGTATCTTCAAGGAGCCAGGAGTTTGGCTGTGACTTCAGTCAAGTACTTGGAAGTTGTGCGGTCTCTGCGGATTCAGCAGGAGGTTGCTCTGCGGCTTGTCAGCTCTGTTTCAACTTTGCCTGCTTCAATAACCTGTCCGCCGGTCTCAGGAGGGTAGGCGGTTGTTCCTCAGTAGGATGCGAATAACAGTGTGTCCGCGCGGCCTCGCGGTCTCGGCGGACTGCGTGTCTATTCAGCGGATTGCAGCTAAGCTCGGGCGACTTCGGCAGACTCGGCGACCTCGGCGGTCTCGGCGGACTCGCGTGCTGTCCGCCCGGCTTGTTTTGTTGAACATTCTGTTATAGCTTATGTACAAGCGAAATCATGTCTCGCTACGTATACTTTGCCTTGTAATGAAGTGAATGTATAAAAGATCTGCTTGTGCTTCCATTGTTTGTTGGGATTAACCTTGTTCCTTGGTTTTCTGCTGGTTCAACGTGAGAACTGGGTAGTGCCGAAGATATTAATTTGGCATTTGGGCTACCTTGCTGAACACGCTGAAAAAAGTTAACATGGTATCAGAGCGAGGTTCAGTTGCGTGAGCGGTAGTCAACCAGTGTTGTTACTCAGGGCTTGAGTGGTGATCAACCTGTGTTGTTTCTCAGAGCTTCTGAAAGGTTGCCAATAGGTGTTGCAATGGAAGGGAGCTTTGCAAGGGGTCTTGACATTGAACTCTTAACGCCGACTAATTTCAAGAAGTGGAAGTCGTGCATGAAGAGTTATCTTCTTGGCGAGGAGCTGTGGGAAGTCGTCAGTGGTGACGACAGACAGGAAGTGACTGCTGCGTTCGGTACTGCTGAGCAGGTTAGGCTCTGGAGGAAAACAAATGCTAAGGCGGAGTTTATCCTCGAGAGGGTCGTGTCACCAGAACTGTTTGATCACATCATTGGATGTGAGTCGGCTGCTGATATTTGGACAACCATTGATGAGTTGTTCAATAGGAAGAATGTGGCGCGGCTTCAGTTTCTGGAGAATGAGTTGGCCAGGGCAACTCACGGAGACCTTTCCATCTCGAAGTACTTCTTAAAGATGAAGAGCTTGTGTGCTGAGCTGTCGGCACTGGATCCTGATGAGCCTATCTCAGAGACTAAGATGAAAAGGCACATTATCCGCAGCTTGCGGAAGGAGTATGTGGCCTTTGTGACATCTGTTCAAGGGTGGGCTACTCAGCCGTCCTTGCTGGAGCTGGAGAATCTGCTTGCATCGCAAGAGAGCTTGGCAAGGCAGATGGCTGGAGTTAATCTTAATCAGGAAGGCAGCAAAGCTCTCTTCTCAGGAAAGAAGAAAGGATGGGAAGGGAAGAAGAAGAAGAAGGTGCAGGTCGCTGGTGAGAAGGAGACTTCAACTTCATATCAGCCGGAGAGGAGCAATGCTCCTAAGGACTGGAAGAAGAATTTGAAGTGCTACCGGTGTCATCAGCGAGGGCACTTCAAGTGGGACTACAAGGTCAAACTGCAGCCTGGGCATGCTGTGGGAAAGGAGGAAGCTTGCTCGAGAAGTGAAGCATTAGAATGGGGCGGAGCTTTCATGACGGGCACTTGTGTCTGTGCCTTGTCTGCTGAGGACTTCAACAGCGAGTGGATCGTGGACTCCGGGTGTGGTCATCACCTCAACGGAGACAAGTCAAAGTTCACCTCCATGCAAGCATACTCAGGTAATGAAGCTATTATCACTGCTGATAATATTGTTTATGCAGTAGAGAAAGAGGGGGTCGTGTCTTTGGGTAGTGATCAGGGGCCACTCACGTTAAGGAGTGTGTATCACCTGCCGGGCATGAAGAAGAACCTCTTCTCGGTGACCAATACGGTGGACGCTGGTTATCATATTCTGTTTGGGCCAACAGACGTGAGGTTCCTTCGCAACATATCAGCGGTTAAGGCTGATGTTGCTCATGTAGGGAGGAGGGTGAAGAACTTGTTTGTTCTTGCCACCAATTCTTATGTTGATCGTATGAGGGCCAATGATAGCACTGCTATCTGGCATGAGAGGCTGGGGCATGTAGGCATGGACAGGCTGAAGGCGATGGCTAGTAGAAGTTTGGTCAAAGGGTTGCCTAAGTTGTCCTCCTTTGGTGACGAGCATGTTTGCGTGAGATGTCAATACGGTAAGGCACATCTCCTTCCATTTGATAAGTCAAAAACAAGGAGTAAGCAACCATTGGAGTGCATTCATGGCGACTTGATGGGACCGACGCTTACTGCCCGCCTTGGTGGCAGCAGGTACATGCTTGTCTTGGTTGATGACTACTCAAGGTATACTTGGGTGTACTTCTTAAAGGAGAAGTCAGAAGCCTTCCGTTTGTTTGTGGAATTTAATGAGTTGGTAGAAGGTTGGCTTGGCTTGCGAATTAAGAAGCTTGGAACTGATAACGTGGGTGAGTTTGTTTCCTTCGAGTTTTCTAACTTCTACAGGAAGCACGTGATCCAACAGGAGCTTACTTGTGCTCACACTCCACAACAAAATGGGGTAGCGGAGCGGAAGAACCGTCATCTGATGGAGACCTGCAAATGCTGGCTTCATGCGAAAGATATCCCAAGGTCCTTTTGGGCGGAGGGGATGTCTTGTGCTTCTTATGTCATCAACAGGATGCCACTCAGCCCTATCAACATGAAGACTCCTATTGAGCTGTTGCTGAAGGAGAAGCCGTGTGTGGGACACCTTAGGGTGTTCGGTTCAACTTGCTACGTTCATGTCCCGGATGCTTCACGGACAAAGCTGGATGCGAAGGCAAGGAAGCTTGTCTTTGTTGGCTACGATGAGCGGAAGAAGGGATGGAAATGCATGGACCCTGCGACGAAGAAGTTCGTGGTGTCAAGAGACGTTGTCTTTGACGAGATGACGTCGTATGGAGGTGGCTCGGTTGAGCTAACCCGAAGTAGCAAGGTTGATGAAGCACCGGTGGTGGCTGCTGAAGGCTTGGAAGAGGAGCTTGCTGTTTCACCAGCAGCTCCTGTTGCTTCTAACTCCGAGGCGGAGCCTTCTGGCTCAGGAAGCAGGGAGAGCACTGCTCAATGCTTGCCACAAGTAGGATTTGAGACCCAAGAAGCAATAGAAGCAGTGAGCAAGGATCTGACCCTTAGGAGATCGAAGAGGGTTGTTAAGCCACCGGCTCGGTACTGTGATGGGAATACAGTGAGCTTTGTCTCCAGCTGCTTTGCAGGTCCTCTGGATGAGCGAGAGCCTGCAACCTTCAACGAGGATACTGGAGTGAAGGAGTGGGAAGGTGCCATGAAAGAAGAGATTGATGCTTTGAAGAAGAATGAAACCTGGGACCTTGTGCCCAAGGTTGATGGCATTACTCCGGTTACTTGCAAGTGGGTGTATAAGTTGAAGAAGAAGGCTGATGGGAGCATTGATAGGTTCAAGGCTCGCCTGGTCGCTAGAGGATTCTCACAGCATTATGGAGAAGACTATGAGGAGACGTTTAGTCCGGTTGCGACGATGACTTCAGTTAGAGTGGTGATCGCCTTGGCTGCTAGCAAGGGATGGAGGTTGTGACAACTCGATGTGAAGAATGCCTTTCTTTACGGAGAGATTGACAAGGACATCTTTATGGATCAGCCACTCGGTTTTGTTTCTGAAGATCATCCGGACTATGTCTGCAAACTCAGGAAGGCTCTCTATGGGTTGAAGCAAGCTCCTAGAGCGTGGTATGCGAATATTGCATAGTACTTGTAATTCTGTGAATACCTTGCTTCCAACTCGGATTCAAGCTTGTTCATCAAAAAGAAGGGGGAGCTACAAGTCTTGGTCCTACTGTATGTGGATGACATGATCATCACAGGAAATTCGGAGGGGGAAGTAGCAAGGCTCATGGCTGAGCTTGCTATATGCTTCGAGATGAAAGACTTGGGAGAGCTTCATCACTTTCTTGGTCTTGAGGTGGAGAGGAAGGAGTGCGGGATTCCCATTTGCCAGAAAGGGTATGCATATCGCATTGTGAAGCGGTTTGGCATGGGCGAAGGGAAGAAGTGCTCTACTCCACTGGAACCTGGGCTAAAACTTCGACGAGATGAGGGAAGGGTTCTTAATGATCCCTTGGTGTTCAGGGCTCTTTTTGGGAGTTTGATTTAGCTGACGATTACAAGGCCGGACATTGCTTATGCTGTTGGCCGAGTAAGTCGGTTTATGGCTGAACCAAGGAAATCTCATCTAGTGTCAGCGAAGGGTATTCTGAAGTATGTCAAGGCGACTTCTGACATGGGACTCCTTTATGGAAGGTACTCGGAGTTTGCGTTGCTTGGGTACACGGATGCTGACTATGGCGGTGATTCAGATGATCGGAGGTAAACTTCAGGTTATGTGTTCACTTGCGGTTCAGCTAGCATCTCATGGTGTAGCAAGAAGCAGGACTCAGTGTCCGTCTCAACTACGGAGGCAGAGTATAAGGCTTCGGCCTTGGCTGCTCGGGAAGCCATCTGGTTGAGGAGGCTTATAGAGGATGTTCATGAAGAAGTGCAAGGGCCAACTTTACTCCGGGGTGACAATGAGAGTGCTCTCAAACTGGTTAACAATCCAGTGTGTCATGCTAGGACCAAGAATATAGAGATCGATCACCATTTCATTAGGGAGAAGGTGTTGGAGGGGTCTCTGCTGGTCGGGCATGTTCGGAGTGAAGATAATCTTGCTGACATCTTCACGAAGCCACTGTCGAACTGGCCTTTTGAGCGGTTGCGCAGCTTGCTGGGCTTGGTAACCACATCCCACTTCAAGGGGGAGTGTTGAAATTTGAGAAGTGGAAGTGGTTGACGGGACAGGCCGGACGGCCTTGGAGAACATCGTTGGCGGACTAGGCGTACTGGGCAGACTGCTGTGTGCGGCCTGGTGAAAAGTCTAGTGGAAGCCGGCTGTTCTTCTCAGCAGGTTGTACGGGTGAAGTCCGCGGACTATGCAGCCTGTTATCTGCGGATAGGATGTTGGCTTTTTGGTTTAGCCAAGGAGTGGCCTGAGAGGATAGAGGCTTGCGGACTGGTGCATTGCTCAGTGGTCGTGGTGCTTGTGCTGATTGGCGGTTTGGATCTTGTCCGCGGGAAGCTTGCGGACTAGTGTGTCCGTGGTATGGGCTGTTGCGGACTGTGTTTAGAGCTTGGCTGAGGCCTTGTCGAGCTCTGGTGATACAGCAGGTTCTTGCTGTGGAGGTCGTTGGTGGACTGGTGTGTGGAGTCCGGGAGATGGCTGTACCGCCCCCGATTTTCCAGTGATTTATTTAATTTCTTATTTGACGTATTATGACGTCAGAGCGTTATGTTAGCGCGCGTTGGTCATGTGACGTTGTTAGAGCGTGCTCTTAGCTCTTTAGGTTCCCTGCGTGGCTTGGTGATGCCTGGTAGCAAGATTCCCTAGCGAGCCGGAGTCTGTTTGGTGACTCGGTGGAGCCTCTTGGGGAATGCTTGTGTTTTGGCTTCGGGAGAAATTTGCACGAGTTTTGTTCGTCGGATTTGGTTACCGACTTTGTCGTTAGCGCGTTTTGCGTTCGTTAGGTTTGACCGGCCAAATTTTGGGATTTGCGTCGGGAGTGGAAAATTTTACATTAGGAAATTAGATCGGCTAATTTTAGACTTGCTCGTCAAGTTTCGTCGCGTTCCGAGCATTTTTTTCGAGCCTCGGCGTGCGATTGAAGTTTGTATGTTTTCGCGTACGCCGTTAACTTTAGAAATTATTATCTCGAAAACGGTGCGTCGAAATTCGATTTCGACTTCGCCGTTGGATTCGTAGCGTCGTCATTCGCCTACGGTGCGAATTTCGTTCGATTCGGCGCGCGTTTGGCCCTCCGTAACGATATATGTTATATCATTTCTTTGTAAATAATTATAAATATTAATATTTTATAAATATATAAAGTATTATTAATAATAAAAAAAAGACAATTAGAATTATCATAAGGTAGAAATATCGTATTTATATTATAAAAACAAAGAGAAATCTCTTCTTCTTCCTCCGATCAGCCCCCCCCCCCCTCCTGTGCGAAACAAATTATGCGAGTGCGGAACCTTTCGTTCGCGAATCTTCCGGCGGCCGCCACCGCCGATCCGGTGGTCGGAATTTCGATCCGATCGCGGCGTTGGAAAGCTCTCGGCGAGAGCTTCGAGATCGCGGTAAGCGTTTCCCGTTTCGGTGACCGTTTCGCCATAGATTTTTTCGGCCCTAACCCCGGTTGTCCGTTTTTTCGTAGATCGCGTCTCCGCGTGCCCCCTTTTGGACGGATCTACGTGCTGGAGTATTTTGGGTGACGTTTTCAAGATCGATTTGAGGCAAGTGGATTTCTCCCCTCTTGCGTGCCTCCATGAGTTATTTTTTTTCGCCTTATTAACTCTCCTTGTCGTAGAATACCGGAATAATATAGGTGAGACTAGAAATATTCTTAGGTTAGGGCGTGTAGTCGGCCTAAACTAGGAAGTTTCGGAAGTTTTTTCTTAGTTGAATTCGGGGGGTAGGGGAAATAATTCGGCGGGTAGGGGGAAATAATTTGGCGGGTAGGGGGAAATAATTCGGCGTGTTTTGATTGTAGAACTTGCTAGTTTCTAAGTGGTGTTGTCGGCTAGTTTTGGCGCCGAATCGTGGATCCTTAGCGTGTGGTAGCTGGGTTTCTGAGGGAGTATGGTACCGGGGAGTTCGAGCCGTGGCCACCACCATTCCCTCCTTTGGACATTTTGGGTTCCTGTAAGAGGTTGGAACTCTACGTGTGTGGACTCTGTGGCGGCCCCTTTAGTACTCTTGAGACACCTGGACCTGGTTGTTCGGTTGTGACTGTTCTTAGTCTCCGACACAGGTTTGGGATTTGTGCCAGTCCTAACGATTTACAAGTTTAGGACTGTTAGTTCCTTTCATACTGTTCTTTTGATGCATATTGGTTTCCTTTTTGTCTCTGCAGGCTTGAGCAGAGTTTGGTACGTTTTAGTACTTGATGCATTTATCTCGTTTTACTGATCGTTTTACTTACATTTTGTCCCTTTTTGGATTCTTTAGCTGAGATTTTCAGCATTTTCCCTTGCAGGGTTGGTAACCCTTTTTCTTTCTGCTCTTTTCATTCGATTATTATCTGATGCTTCTTTGCCTCTTGTTTTATTATTTCTTGCTGAGGTGTTCTTCTTTTGAATGCCTCAGGTTCAGGTCTGTAGCCGGCTGTGCGGCTAGTTTCAGGAGTTTCCTTGTGGACTGCGTTGTGGCAGTGTTTTCCTCACTTGTTGAGGTAGTTCTTTAGCTTTGTAGTAGTACAGACATACATGCTCGCCAGCGAGTTCGTGTCAGGTTGTTGACGCTCGTTGGTGATTTTCCTTTGTGATACTAAGTCTTTGCTTAGCTGCTAGTTTACCTGTTTTGTGGTAGTTTCACTTGCTCTTTGGGAATATTTTATGCTAGGTTGCTAGTTACCTTGAAACCTATAAAAAAATTACTATATGTATTGCATGATCAGCATGTTTTATAAAAGCTCAATCATTATTTTCCAAATGCGTAAAAGATTGTTTTTCTTTATAAATATTATAATTGAAATCTAGGGTCTTGCATAGTGTGAGTTGTCCTCTTAGGACACTTATGCGCTCTTTTAGGATGTTAGCTTAAATGAAGTATTTTTCCGCTACGTATAAAAATAGTTTTCAAACCGTGGACTATCTGATCCACTGAGCCGAGGGATACGGCCAATTAATTTAAAAATCAGTTTTCTATTCATTTTAACTTATGATTTGAAGGATTAGAGTGTTGCCTGAGCGTCAGCAGTTATCCCCTGCTTGACGTGGCATCACAGCTCGTAGTTATCTAGTGCTCTGATTTATTTATTAATGAGAAAAATGCGGGTTGTGACAGTTGGTATCAGAGGGAGGTTGCTTGACAAATTGTCGGGCAACCTGTCCCTATAAGTATTAGGTGTTTAGAGTCATATCATACATACACCGATATGTCATCAGCACGTCTTGGCTTAAGCACGAACACTATACTCATAGCATGACATGAAGTATACGAGGCATATTATGTAGTATGAGATGCATACTATGTGTTTGTATATGGATCCACCATAGGAGGCAACATGTGAGGGTTATGTAGTATGGGATGCATAACCTCACCACATGAATGCGGCTAGCACATTTTCTTTTTCGTTGCATGGAAATGTTATGTAGTATGGGATGCATAACATTTTCATGTGTACGCCGCTCATGACATGCATTAGGGCCTTTTTAGAATGCATAGCACAATCATGCATACCATAACATTGCATAAGCACAACGTGCCAAGCTAAAGATTTGCAGGATGACATGTGTACACACATAATTTTTGAGTCAAAAAGAATATAAATTCATGCATTCCCGATCTAGGCACAAGAGTTAGTGTGATGATAGTGAATCATCGTAGGATAAGCATAACATCATTATTGAAATCCCAGAGCAAGTTAGCAGCATGAGCAAGTACTTAAGTATGTATTGTTTGTACTATGTTGTTTGGTTCTAGTGGGTGGGCTAGGTGTCTAATTAGTGTTTTGTTGTTCCATTAGAATGTCGAGGCGTCCTTCGACAAGGTTGACTCCCCAATCGGAGGGAGAATCTTCAGGTGCGCAGAGCAGCGCAATGATAGAAGTTCTGCGATAAAGCAATGAAGCCTTGTCAAAGCAAGTAGTGGATTTGCAGTCTCAGGTCCAGTCCTTGTTAGCAGTTGTGGCAGGGCAAATTCCGAGTGTTCAGGACCCTGTTGTGGGTCAAGCTGTCCCTGTTCCCCCCGCTCCTCTGGTGCCTCCGGTCGTGGTGCCACCAGAGATGACCTTTATTTCTCAGTTTCAGCGACTTAGGCCTCCGACGTATGATGGCAAGGCAGATTACATGGTCTTATACGATTGGATGATATCAATCGAGGAGATGTTCTCATACTCCGGGATCACTGATGATCAGAAAGTGATGTTAGCCGCTTATCAGCTCAAAGGGTTGGCAAAGGGCTGGTGGCTGAGGGAGAAAGAAGGTCTGAAGGACGGGTGTTCCTGGGAGTCCTTTAAGGAGCTACTTCTGAGCAAGTTTCTGCCATCGATCGAGAGGGACCATCTGATGAATGATTTCCTGCACTTAAAGCAGAGGCAGCTCACGGTTAGTGAGTACGAAATCGAGTTTAGTAAGCTAAGCCGATTTGCCCCAGACTTGGTGAGTTCCGATGAAAATAGAAGCAAGCGATTTCTGGCTGGGCTAAGGAGTGACGTCCAGCAATTAGCAAGTGCCTATGCGACCTCAAGTTATGCTGGTATGGTGGAAGCTGCCTTAAAGGTAGAGGCAATAAATAACGCCAAGAATCGAGGTCAACAACTGAGAAAAGATAAAAGAAAGTCTGATGAGGGTAAGAGTACTCAGGTCCCTGACGCTGCTCCGAGGAAGAGAAACAAAGAGGTATGCAGTTTCTGTGGCAGACCGGGCCATCCATTTGAAAGGTGCTATCAAAGATTAGGAGCTCAGAAGAAAGAGCAGATTCATGCGATCCAAGTTATCCCAAAAAAAGACTTGCTTTGTTCTGTATGCAAGAAGCCGGGGCACGATGCTGCCCATTGCTGGAAGAAGACGAGAAGTTGTTTCTTGTGCGGTCAAGAGGGTCATCTCAAGTATCAGTGCCCGCAAGCTCAGCTTACTCTGCAGCCAGTTCCTCTTCAGGCTTTGCCGCCGCCGTAGCGAGTGGACAAGGGAAAAGGAAAGTTGAACGTGGTCTCTATGGAGGAAGCTCAGGCGTCCACGCAAGTGATATCAGGTTAGATTCTCCCCTAGTTTTAATGTTTAGCTCATAGTTATAGTTTTGAGCGTCCGCTTCCTTAGTCGCGTGTGCAATTTTATAGGACGATTTAAGGTAAAGAACCGCTGAGAGCGTGTTCTGTTCGATTCCGGCGCTACCCACTCATTTGTGGCTAGGGCCTTCGTAGAGCGTTACCGTTTGAATCTCGATCGTGTTGGTGATGCGTTCTGTGTCAAGTTTCCTTCAGGCGAATCTGTAGTTTCGGATCAGGGTATTCAGAGTTGTCCGATTTTACTAGGAGATTTTCTCGCGATTGCTGATTTGAAGCTGTTGGATCTGGAAGACTTCGATGTGATCCTAGGCATGGACTGGTTGTCCAGATATGATGTTGTGATCCAATGCAAGGGTAAACGCTTGGACTTCAGGATGGACAACGGTCAGCCCGGGAGTGTTTACGGTTATCCGCGCCAGGATTCTCCGACTATATCGGCGGTATGTGCTCGGAAGCTTGTAGATTCCGGATGTTTTGCTTGTTTGGTTTCGGTTTTAGAAACCAAGGTTAGTTTGCCATGTTTGGAGGAGATCCCGGTGGTTCGTGATTTTTCTGATGTCTTTCCAGCTAACCTTCCTGGTCTCCCGCCTGATCGAGACGTGGAGTTTGTTATAGATTTGGAGCCGGGTACGCGTCCTATTGCCAAGGCGCCTTACCGGATGGCCCCACGCGAACTGGAGGAGTTGCGTATCCAGTTAGACGAGTTGCTTGAGAACGGATTTATAAGGCCGAGTTTTTCGCCTTGGGGTGCTCCCGTTTTGTTCGTCAAGAAAAAGGATGGATCGATGAGGTTGTGCATCGATTATAGAGAGCTAAATAAGGTAACGATCAAGAATAGGTATCCGTTGCCGAGGATAGATGATTTGTTTGATCAACTGCGAGGCAGTGCCGTGTTCTCTAAGATTGACCTTCGTTCGGGCTACCACCAGTTAAGGATCCGTGAGTCAGATATCCCGCGGACTGCCTTCCGTTCCAGACATGGACATTTTGAATTTTTGGTGATGTCGTTTGGCTTGACCAACGCACCTTCTGCTTTCATGGACATGATGAACAGAGTTTTCAAGGACTTTCTGGACAAGTTTGTAGTCGTATTTATAGACGATGTGTTGGTGTATTCGCGCAATGTTGAGGAGCATGACCAACATCTGCGTCTAGTTTTATCTGCCTTGAGGGACCATAAGTTGTTCGCCAAGCTAAGTAAATGCGAGTTCTGGTTGCCTCAGGTTTCTTTCCTGGGTCATGTGGTTAACAAGGACAGAATCTCTGTCGACCCAGAAAAGATAGCCGCAGTTATGGAATGGACGAGGCCTGCCACACCCAAAGAAATAAGAAGCTTCCTAGGGTTGGCGGGCTACTATAGAAGATTTGTAGAGGGTTTCTCTACGTTATATGCGCCATTGACCAAATTGACGCAGAAGAATGCAGCATTTGTGTGGAGCGATAAGTGCGAAGAAGCGTTCCAAGAGCTAAAGAATAGACTGTGCACTGCTCCGATATTGACATTGCCTACGGAAGGATTAGACTATGCCGTTTACGTGGACGCATCCCACGTGGGTCTTGGTTGTGTGCTGATGCAAGAAGGAAAAGTGATTGCGTATGTGTCAAGATAGCTTAAGATTCATGAAAGGAACTACCCAACGCATGACTTGGAATTCGCAGCAGTTATTTATGCATTGAAATTATGGAGACACTTGATGTATGGCGCGCAGTGCAAGATTTATACAGATCATAAGAGTTTGAAGTACGTCTTCACTCAAAAAGAGTTGAACTTGCGCCAGCGCAGATGGTTGGAGTATGTGGCTGATTATGAAGTGGAGATCTTATACCATCCGGGTAAGGCTAACGTGGTAGCCGACGCCCTAAGCAGGAAGACAGGGAAAATTTTCAATCTCTCCACTGAGTTGTTAGTAGAAGAGTTCCTTTTAATGGATATTTCAGTTGGTAGATGTGACTCGCCAAGCAGTTTGGAAGTGTCTGAGCCTTCATGGATTTCTCTTACAAGGTTTCATCAAAAGGACGATCCTGATCTACTGCACCTTCATAATAGAACTGAGAAGGGGGAGCTGCCTGACTTTTCGATCGATGACGCGGGTACTCTAAAGTACCGCGGTAGATTTTGCGTCCCTAATTTTCGAGACATTCGAGTTGAGTTGTGCAGTGAGGCACACGGTTCAAGTGTGGCCTACCATCCAGGGTCTACAAAAATGTATAAGGACTTGAAACAGATTGCCTGGTGGATTGGGATGAAGGGTGACATTGCAAGGTTTGTGTCAGAATGTTTTACGTGCAAAAGAGTTAAGGCTGATCATGGAAGGCCTGGTGGAAAGTTAGCGCCTTTAGAGATTCCAACTTGGAAGTGGGAGAGTATCTCAATGGATTTCATTACTGGTTTGCCGAGATCTCCCCGAGGGCATGACTCTGTTTGGGTGATTGTTGACAGATTAACAAAGTGTGCGCACTTCGTACCCTTTCAGATTGGTTACTCGATGAAAAAGATAGCGGAGCTATATTTGAATGAAGTTATCAGGTTACATGGAGTACCCGTAAGTATAGTATCAGATCGAGACTCCAGGTTTACGTCTCGTTTTTGGAAGAGCCTTCAAGAAGGATTGGGAACTGACTTGAGGTATTCTACCGCATATCATCCATAGACCAATGGTCAAACGGAGCGTGTTAATCAGATTGTGGAAGATATGATCCGTTGTTATATATTAGACCACGGAGGTGCGTGGGATGAACGCTTGAGGTTGATGGAGTTCGCATACAATAACAGTTATCAAGAGAGTCTGCAAATGGCTCCTTTCGAAGCGCTATATGGAAGACGATGTAGAACTCCTCTATTTTGGGCTGAGGTTGGTGAGAGGCCGATGTTAGGTCCAGATGCCTTAGAAGAAATGGAAGTCTATGTAAAGCTTATTCGAGAGAAGCTTCGGATACCTCAAGAGCGATACGAGAAGAACGCCAATCGGCGTAGGTCCGTTTTGGAATTTTCTGTGGGGGACATGGTATTCCTTAAGGTTTCCCCGATGGTTGGAGTGAAGAGGTTCGGTAAGAACCATAAGTTGGACCCAAGGTATGTGGGACCATTTGAAATTGTGGAGCGGATTGGTGTGTCAGCCTACAAGTTGAAATTGCCCGCAAATTTTCCTGGCGTGCACAATGTTTTTCACGTGAGCCAACTGCGGAGGTGCGTGCTAAGTGACAAACAAGTTCTGGATGTAGTGCCCTAGTTGGAGCCTAACCTTTCCTACGTGGAAGTTCCTATTCGTGTTTTGGATGTGCAAGATCGAGTGTTGCGGAGAAAGACAATACCGATGGTAAAGATTCTGTGGAAAAACCAAGACGTGGAGAGCGCGACTTGGGAGTTGGAGTCAGCAATGAGGGAGGCGCATCCTCATTTGTTCTCCTAGCTGTGCTCGGTAAGCATTCGATAACCCTTGGTTATTTTCTTTTACTTCTTTGGTAGAAGTGTTTTATGCGTAAAGTTTCGGGACGAAACTTTCTTTTAGGGGGAGTGACTGTAACGCCCCCGATTTTCCAGTGATTTATTTAATTTCTTATTTGACGTATTTTGACGTCAGAGCGTGATGTTAGCGCGTGTTGGTCATGTGACGTTGTTAGAGCGTGCTCTTAGCTCTTTAGGTTCCCTGCGTGGCTTGGTGATGCCTGGTAGCAAGATTCCCTAGCGAGCCGGAGTCTGTTTGGTGACTCGGTGGAGCCTCTTAGGGAATGTTTGTGTTTTGGCTTCAGGAGAAATTTGCCCGAGTTTTGTTCGTCGGATTTGGTTACCGACTTTGTCGTTAGCGCGTTTTGCGTTCGTTAGGTTTGACCGGCCAAATTTTGGGATTTGCGTCGGGAGTGGAAAATTTTACATTAGGAATTTAGATCGACTAATTTTAGACTTGCTCGTCAAGTTTCGTCGCGTTCCGAGCATTTTTTTCGAGCCTCGGCGTGCGATTGAAGTTTGTATGTTTTCCCGTACGCCGTTAACTTTAGAAATTATTATCTCGAAAACGGTGCGTCGGAATTCGATTTCGACTTCGCCGTTGGATTCGTAGCGTCGTCATTCGCCTACGGTGCGAATTTCGTTCGATTCGACGTGCGTTTGGCCCTCCGTAACGATATATGTTATATCATTTCTTTTTAAATAATTATAAATATTAATATTTTATAAATATATAAAGTATTTTAATAAAAAAAAAGACAATAAAGAATAGTGAATCGGTGAGAATCATTCTCACCGAATCATGTTTTCGGTGAGAATGAATCTCACCGATCATATATAAAGTATTTATCATAAGATAACATATAAAATATTAATATGTTTATTAAGGTATTTATATTATAAAAACAAAGAGAAATCTCTTCTTCTTCCTCCGATCAGCCCCCCCCCCCCCTCCTGTGCGAAACAAATTAGGCGAGTGCGGAACCTTTCGTTCGCGAATCTTCCGGCGGCCGCCACCGCCGATCCGGTGGTCGGAATTTCGATCCGATCGCGGCGTTGGAAAGCTCTCGGCGAGAGCTTCGAGATCGCGATAAGCTTTTCCCGTTTCGGTGACCGTTTCGCCATAGATTTTTTCGGCCCTAACCCCGGTTGTCCGTTTTTTCGTAGATCGCGTCTCCTCGTGCCCCCTTTTGGACGGATCTACGTGGTGGAGTATTTTGGGTGACGTTTTCAAGATCGATTTGAGGCAAGTGGATTTCTCCCCTCTTGCGTGCCTCCATGGGTTATTTTTTTTGCCTTATTAACTCTCCTTGTCGTAGAATACCGGAATAATGTAGGTGAGACTAGAAATATTCCTAGGTTAGGGCGTGTAGTCGGCCTAAACTAGGAAGTTTCGGAAGTTTTTTCTTAGTTGAATTCGGCGGGTAGGGGGAAATAATTCGGCGGGTAGGGGGAAATAATTTGGCGGGTAGGGGGAAATAATTCGGCGGGTTTTGGTTGTAGAACTTGGTAGTTTCTAAGTGGTGTTGTCGGCTAGTTTTGACGCCGAATCGTAGATCCTTAGCGTGTGGTAGCTGGGTTTCTGAGGGAGTATGGTACCGGGGGAGTTCGAGCCGTGGCCACCACCATTCCCTCCTTTGGACATTTTGGGTTCCTGCAAGAGGTTGGAACTCTACGTGTGTGGACCCTGTGGCGGCCCCTTTCGTACTCTTGAGACAACTGGACCTGGTTGTTCGATTGTGACTGTTCTTAGTCTCCGACACAGGTTTGGGATTTGTGCCAGTGCTAACGATTTACAAGTTTAAGACTGTTAGTTCCTTTCATACTGTTCTTTTGATGCATATTGGTTTCCTTTTTGTCTCTGCAGGCTTGAGCGGAGTTTGGTATGTTTTAGTACTTGATGCATTTATCTCGTTTTACTGATCGTTTTACTTACATTTTGTCCCTTTTTGGATTCTTTAGCTGAGATTTTCAGCATTTTCCCTTGCAGGGTTGGTAACCCTTTTTCTTTCTGCTCTTTTCATTCGATTATTATCTGATGCTTCTTTGCCTCTTGTTTTATTATTTCTTGCTGAGGTGTTCTTCTTTTGAATGCCTCAGGTTCAGGTCTGTAGCCGGCTGTGCGGCTAGTTTCAGGAGTTTCCTTGTGGACTGCGTTGTGGTAGTGTTTTCCTCACTTGTTGAGGTAGTTCTTTAGCTTTGTAGTAGTACATACATACATGCTCGCCAGCGAGTTCGTGTCAGGTTGTTGACGCTCGTTTGTGATTTTCCTTTGTGATACTAAGTCTTTGCTTAGCTGCTAGTTTACATGTTTTGTGGTAGTTTCACTTGCTCTCTGGGAATGTTTTATGCTAGGTTGCTAGTTACCTTGAAACCTATAAAAAATTACTATATGTATTGCATGATCAGCATGTTTTATAAAAGCTCAATCATTATTTTCCAAATGCGTAAAAAGATTGTTTTCTTTATAAATATTATAAATTGAAATCTAGGGTCTTGCATAGTGTGAGTTGTCCTCTTAGGACACTTATGCGCTCTTTTAGGATGTTAGCTTAAATGAAGTATTTTTCCGCTACGTATAAAAATAGTTTTCAAACTGTGGACTATCTGATCCACTGAGCCGAGGGATACGACCAATTAATTTAAAAATCAGTTTTCTATTCATTTTAACTTATGATTTGAAGGATTAGAGTGTTGCTTGAGCGTCAGCAGTTATCCCCTGCTTGACGTGGCATCACAGCTCGTAGTTATCTCGTGCTCTGATTTATTTATTAATGAGAAAAATGCGGGTTGTGACAATGGCTGCTGCATTGGGCAGGTGTGCGAGTAGCTTGCAGACTACTGGCAGTCTGTATGCTAGGGTGTTTGGCGGACGGGAGTTTATGTCCGCCATGCTCGCATTAGACTTTGGTGGTTTTGGACTTGGTTACACTCTGTACTAAGACCATGGTGTCCGCCGTATCTGCCAAGTCCGCTGTTGACCGGGCGGACTATTGTTATCTGCTTTTGGTCGTGGACTTGTGGCGGATTGAGGTTTGAGTCTTGCGGAATGCCTCGGGTTTGTGCGGACAGCCATTGAAGGGGGTTGCTGTCCTGCATTGGTTGAAGGCTTTGCGGGCTGATGCCTTGTCTGCATAGCTTGGGCGGACTGATGAGGGTTCGCCAAAGTTGCCTTGCTCCTGGTGGTTTATTCCTTGGTATCCGGCTAAGTCCTTGCGGACTCGGCGGACGTTGTTTTGCTATCGGACGGGCTAGGGCGGTGTCGCTATCTCTATGGCGGTGACCACACTCCTCACCTCGTCTATAAATAGGACCCCCCTAGCACATCTACAAAAACAGAGTGAACAGTAAGTTGGGTTCGGCGAGGTGCTGCGGTCTCAGTTTTTCTGTCCACGCGGATTGATTCAGAGTTAACTGTGTGTTGTGTGCAGGTCGCGCGGGTAGCTTCAAGGAGCCAGGAGTTTGGCTGTGACTTCGATCAAGTACTTGGAAGTTGTGCGGTCTCTGCGGATTCAGCAGGAGGTCGCTCTATGGCTTGTCAGCTCTGTTTCAACTTTGCCAGCTTCAATAACCTGTCCGCCGGTCTCAGGCGGGTAGGCGGTTGTTCCTCAGTTCCTCAGTAGGAGGCGAATAACGGTGTGTCCGCGCGGCCTCACGGTCTCGGCGGACTCCGTGTCTATTCGGCGGATTACAGCTAAGCTCGGGCGACTTCGGCGGACTCGGCGACCTCGGCGGTCTCGGCGGACTCCGGTGCTGTCCGCCCGGCTTGTTTTGTTGAACTTTTTGTTATAGCTTGTGTACGAGTGAAATCATGTCTCGCTACGTATACTTTGCCTTGTAAAGAAGTGAATGTATAAAAGATCTGCTTGTGCTTCCATTGTTTGTTAGGATTAACTTTGTTCCTTGGTTTTCCGCTGGTTCAACGTGAGAACTGGGTAGTGCCGAAGATATTAATTTACCGTTTGGGCTACATTGCTGACCACGCTGAGAAAATTTAACATTTACTGCTTTCTTTACTGCTTTATTTTTTGATTTCATTTTATCGCTTTCTTTCCGCAAGCCGTCCCCATTCCGATGAGTGGCTAGCTGCTATTAGCCCTCAGTATCGAAGAACATTGGGACAGATAAAATCGATTAAAATAATTAAAGGTCTTGTTTTTCACATTAATTTAATTTCTTAAGGATTACCCCGGGTTTACGACGCGAAGAACCACATATCAATGTGTGGGCTCTATTTCCGTAGTCCATACGCTAGCTAGCCGAGAGGCCGTGCGTATGGACCGATCACCCCTTGGTAAATGGAGTTTTGCACTAACCCTCGAGAGAGGGGGAGCGAAATTCTACCGGTATTGGGTTCCACACCCAATAGCGGGGTTCTTAGCGTAATGCATGCATTAAGAGGAATCTTTCGTCGGACAAGAGCCCGGTCGAATAGTCTTAATGTTCAGGTGAACGATAGTCCTAGATATAGGTGAGCTCATGTTTGTGGAACCTCCACGGCCAAGTCTCCGTCTTAATTAATTTGAAATTTAGGATCTATTTTTATTAAAAATTTATTTTAGTTCAAATTATTTTAGATATAGTTGCGTTATGTTATTATTCGGCTCCATTTTGATGCTTTTATTTTCTGTTTATATATATATAAATAATATCCCGACAAGATAATTTTTGATAAAATAATACTCCCCTCCAGGGAAGAGTAGGAATAATCAACCCGTCCCCGAGAACAATACGACCCCGAAATTCCTCACCGGAATATCCTATACTACGCGTGATAGGTACACTTGCCTCCTTTCGTTAAAACTCAATTTCAACTATTTTATATCCAAATAATAAATCCGCGCGCCCCATCTTCCTAAATAAAACCAAATCCTTTTTCTAAGTAAACCGTCTGGGGCGCCGCGTGTCCTAAATAATTTTTGAATTTTTAACCCCCATCAATGCCCAAAATGTCCACCTAGACCACCACTATGTAACTCCCATACAATGAAATGCTGAAGGGAAGAACGAGGAATAAAAAGCTTCGCATGTTTAAATAAATAACCATCTCGTATATAATAGGCGGAAATGGTAGTGGGAGAGTTGTTTTGAGTGGAATAATAAATGTCCCTGAAATCTGAACAATTAACGTACCCATCCTTTATTCTATCAAAACCAATCACTTTTACCTCTAGCATAGACACCAATAAGGAGACATGACTAAGAGCATCCGCCACTTGATTTAAAGTTCCCTTTAGATGTTTAATTATGAAGGTATACTCTTGAAGATAGGAGACCCATTTGGCATGACGCGGGCTAACCTTATTTTGGGAATTAATAAACCTCAACGATTCATGGTCGGATAAAATAACAAATTCCTTAGAGATCAAGTAATGTCGCCAATGCTGTAGACACCGAATAACCGCATAAAACTCTCTGTCATAATTAGAATAATTTAATTTTGGTCCCAAGAGTTTCTCACTAAAATATCCAACAGGAGGTCCCTCTTGACTCAAGACACCACCAATAATGACTCCCGATGCGTCACAGGATAATTCAAAAACTTTATTAAAATCGGGTAATCATAAAAGAGGAGCTTCCGACATTCGGGATTTAATTATTTTAAACGCTTTGGCGGCCAATTTGGTCCACGTAAAATATCCCTTTTCATGCACTCCGTGATTGGTGCCATGATACTACTAAAATCTCCGATAAATCAGCGGTAAAAAGTAGCTAATCCGTGGAAACTCCAAACAACGCGTATGTTGGATGGTTCTGACCGATCCTTGATGGCTTGTACCTTCTTAGGGTCAACATGGATGCCCTCCAAACTAACTATATAACCTAGGAACTCTACAGAAGGAACATTAAACGTACATTTCTTAAGATTAACAAATAATTTTTCTATACGTAATGTGGTAAGTACAGTCCTCAAGCTCATGATTGTTCGGTGAGGCGCTAAAAACTAGGATATCATCAAAATAGATAACTACGAATTTTCCTAAATAAGGCTTGAACACTAAGGTCATAAACCTCAAAAATGTACTCGGGCCATTTGTGAGCCCTTCTCCGAGCACTAACCACTCATAGAGTCCATCCTTTGATTTAAACGACGTCTTCCACTCATCTCACTCACTAATCCTGATTTGGTGGTAGCCACTCTTAAGATCTAACTTGGAGAAAATCGTGGCCCCGACTAACATGTCCAATAAGTCGTCCAATCGGGGGATGGGAAACCTATATTTAACAGTTATTTTATTGAGGACCCTATAGTCTACACATCATCCAAGAACCATCTTTCATAGGGACCAATAATGCGGGTACAACACAAGGACTCTTACTATGATGAATGAACCCCTTTCTTAGCAAATCCGAAAATAATTTTTGCAACTCTAAGTGTGCGGAGGGGTTTAGTCGATAATGAGGAAGATTTGTCAATGAGGAACCCATGACAAAATCAATCTCGTGTTGAATTTCCCGCATGGGGGGTAACTCGGGCGGTAAATCATCCGGATAGACATCCTTAAATTCGTCTAGAAGGTCCTTCAATGTTGGAGGTAAATTTTCAAAAGAGGGACTATCTTCCTTGATTTGCAAACAAACTAGCGCATATATGACACCATCTATAAAAGTCTCGCACTCAAGCTCCTTCTTACCTATCAAACTTAACGTCTTCTTGTCTACAGGTACAATAGTGTCTTTGGAAGAGACCGATAGATCTTTAGGAGGAGTGGGTTTTAAAATAATGGTCTTGCTATTAAATTTAAACTCATAAGTATTAGGTTGCCCTAGATGAGTAACGTCATGGTCATAAAGCCATGGGTGTCCACGTAGGACATGACAAGCATCCATGGGGATGACGTCACACAATATCTTTTCAGAATAAGCCTTGATGGTAAGGGGTACCAAAAAATGCTTCTACATCTGGAGGGACGTTTTGTTTACCCATGCCACCTTATAAGGGTGAGGGTGCGACTCAGTAGCTAATGACATTCGGGTGACCACATTTTCAAAAATTACATTCATACAACTACCACTATCAATAATCAACTTACACCACTACTCTCCACTATTAAAATTTAACGAAAAGATATACGTCCTATTCCATTCATCTAAAGCTCGTGGAGTAGCCAGAATACACCGCATGACCATCATATTGGAATCATCCTCTAAATCGCTCGGTACTCCTTCTGACTAGCTATCTTCACCTGCCTCATATACCAAGTCGTCGGACTCACAAATGGAATCTAAGAGGGATAAGGGCTTGGGTTTAGTAGGACACTCAGTAGCGTAATGACCTTGAATCCCAGAAGCAAAACATGTAGCGTTCATTTTGCTAACCCTACCTACCAAAACTCTCTCACCCGTTGGGTTTCTACTATTCCTGGCGGTCACGACTATGGAGTTTGAGTCAGTGGATCAGAACTTCCCCTTATCCTTATAGGTGGAAGTGGGAGGTGATCCTAAGATGGACTTTCCCTTCTAATACGAATGAGACTAATTTTTAAGAATGTTGTGCTTCTCAATATCTAATGCGGCATTAAAAGTGACGTTTAGGTCAGTGTGACCATAACACAGTAATTTTCCCTGGATGTCGGGGTTTAACCCCTTACGAAATCTAGAGAGGGTTATCTCGGGCATCTCCTTCATGCCACACCTAACCATCATATCCTTAAGAAGACTCATGTAATCAGAGACAATCCTATTCCCTTGCTTAAGGGTGGCTAAATCATCAAACATCTACGTTCAATGGTACTTGGGAACGTACTGTTCTGTCAACATTTCCTTCATGGCTGCCCAACTAATGAGTAATTCACCGTTCTCACCTCTCAGACGTCGTTCCTTATTCAACAAGAAGATTTTTGCTCGACCTAACAACTTCATTCTCGCCACTCGCACCTTATCCGCATCAGTCAGATTGTACCACTCAAAGTAGCACTCAATTTCCATAACCCAGTCTAGGAAAACTTGGGGTTTTCCCAATCCATCGTATGGTGGGGGTTTGACCTGGACGGCCCTAGTAATATCAAACTCATACGGTGCTCGGAGAACTTATTCATTATTATTGTTTAGGTTAGGGTTAATATTTCCTTCCGCACGTTAGTTTGCAGGTTGATTACGGGGAGCCGCGATACTTAATCTCAGATCATGAAGCGTCTCCCTAATAGCCGTCATTTGTTCAGTGAAATCCTGGTGGAGTTCCTCAAGCGTTGTGAGACCATGATCCTCATCCCATTCGTCCGCCATATTAGAAGAAGACGGGGAATACTCCGTACCTAATCTAGTGTGCATGCAATTAAACAGTAGTTCTGGCCTAAAGAAAAGACAAAGAAAGAATTGTTTCCGCTTACTAGCTAGGGTAGGAATTTTTTTTATTTTCTTTTTGGAAATAAATAAGGGACTATTAAAAAAATTATTTTTGAATTTGTTTTGCAGAAAAAATATAGACCTCTATTGGCAGACAAAAAATTATTATTTTTTTGTTATTTTGACAAATTAACGTGCAAGATAAGTGCGTGTACACATACTAAGTAAGTGGGGGATGGTGCCAATTAGGAAATTGACATGAACCTCCCTATGATACCAAATTGATATAGGCCCACACGTTGGCACCGTGAAATCTACGACTTTAGCATGACTCTCTCAACATTCAAATTCTACACTCACACAATTTTCAGTGCAGTGCACACACAAGCAATTATTTCAATTAGATGCTAACGTACGGGTAGCCAAACAGTTTACGATCTAATAATAGGCTATAGGCCAATATTCTTTCCGGTTAAAAGGACCCACCCGGTCCGATCGATCGAAGGTTGTACCAAAAGAGATCTACCAAAAATTATGATTCGGAAAAAGGTAGATCTCTCCCAACAAACGTAGACGAGATTCGCCAATCCTCTCGAAAAATAAATCAATCAAGATAAAAAGAAAAATCATTTGAAGAAAACCAAGATTATTTAAAGCTTCAAGATTCAACGCCAAAATTTTCCACCACAAGAAAATCTAGGAAAAGAACACACGAAGGTAGAAATTTCGTTACCCAATTGGAATAGATGATTCTGATTTCTCTAACTCGTACTGCTCTTCAACGGCTCTGCCAGAGTTTCGTCGGATGGAGATGAAACTCGTCCGCCTTCGTCGCTTCACGCCTTGACCGAGATCCACCCAAAAAAGGAAGGCTGGCAGACCTTTTGAAGAGGTTGCTATTGGTCGATTTTGTTTGGGAGATGGAAGTGGCCGAGTATTGAATAAGTAGAGAGAGAAAAGGTGGTGGCTAGAGATATTGAAGAGGAGGTCAGGTGTTGAGAGAGGGTGGCCGGTTGGGGGTGGTGATGAAGAGGAGTGCTCGTGTTAGAGAGGAGGTGGCTTGGAGGATGGCAGTTTTGATATGGGAGAAGGTGGCGGCTAGGTTGAGGGGAGAGGGTGGCAGCTAGGATGAAGGAGAAGGAGGAGGGGTTGGCGGCTAGGGTGAGGGGAGAAGGGCTTGGCCGAAATATTTAGAGAAGAGGAGAGAATGAGAGAGATTATCAAGGAGGATCAGGGTTCAAAATTCTTTCATTCAAATTGAAATGAAAATACACACATCATGGCCTTATATAGGCTTACATCCAAGGGTTTGGCTACATGCAGCCCAAATATAAACAATAACACACATACACCATAGTTTTAAACATTAAGTGAAATAAACATGCTCATAAAATAACAAATAAATTAAAATATAAATTAAGTTGTAGTTTTGCATCGATGGAGGAGATTATAGCATCGCTCCACAAGATCACCACGACACCGTAAGTCTTTGACTTGAGGCGGAGAAAAATCTTCCATATGCAGGTCGTCGCTGTCTTTATCATGTTGGGGGTCGTCATCTCCATCACGCTTGCTGGCAGGGAGTGCGCCCAGTGCTTTCTTGGCGCTCACTGGAGGAGAGCGCGCAGAGTTCTTGCAAGACACTTGTTGGTGGAGAGCACGTGGAGCACTTGATGGTAGAGGGTATGCAGAGCCCTCACTTATAGAGAGCACATAGAGCACTTGCTGGCAGAAAATGCATGGAGCGCCTGCTAGCGGGGAGCACACAGAGCGCTTGTTGGATGAGAGCACACAGAGTACTTGCTAGATAAGAGCGCGCAGAGCTTTTGTTAAATGAGAGTGTGCAAAGAGCTTGTTCGATGAGAGCACATGGAGCACTTGTAGTGGTCTTGAGGGCGGAACGCACAGGGGCGAGCTCAAACGGTCTTGGCAGCGGAGCGCACAGAGGCGACGTGCACAGGTAGAGTGCACACAAGGAGGAACGTACGCATAAAATGGATGTGCATACGGAGGGGCGTGCACATAAAGAGGAATGTGTGCACGGTGGGGCATGCACAAATGGAAGGAAAATTGAAGAGAGAAAAGTCGTACAAGGAGGGAAAGAGAAAATCCGTAGGAGGAAGAGAGGTTAGGCAAAATCCGTAGGAGGATTTTTCAGCGAGGAAGAGATGAAAATGAATAGGAAGGGGTCTATTTATAGATCTCAAGAGGTTCATGCCGGTAATTCCCCCTCGTAACCACCGGCTTGACAAATAGGATCGCTCTATTTAGAGCACACAGATTGCCATATTTATAGAAAAGACAAGACCGGCCCGACAGGAAAAATAACCGCCCTTGGCAAAACAATCGCTCCTCCGGCGAAGGAGGAGTGATCGCCAAGGGCGGCAGCCGGAGAGCGCCGTGGGCCAAGGTCGGGCAGTCCATTTGTCCACCCGGCCTCAACGAAGGGGAGGCTACCCCTCAATGAGGGCGGTGGTTGGAAAGGGGCAGCAGGAAGGCCGCCCATTTTTGGTGGAAGGGATGCCACCCCTCAATGGGTGTGGCGGTAAACGGGCGGCTGGGCCGACGCTCGTTTTCGGCGGAAGGAATGTTGGATCTTGAGGTGCCCTTAGAGGGGGGGGGGGGGGGGTGAATAAGGGCAAACTATAATTTTATAAATTAACAAACTACTTAGTCAAATTTTTCTAGATTCGATGATGCTTGATCACAACTAAATAATTATAACAAATTACTTTGAAATTTATGATAAAACAAATGTAAGTTAATTTCACAAGAGATAAAAAGTACAAACAAAAGATTTTAATAAATCTTGAAATCGAGTCCGTGTTGGACAAATTAAATCTCCTTTTTTTTAATTTACCGGTCCTTCACCCAAGGACCGGCAGGCTAAAGCCTATATCTCCCTAGATACAATAACTAGCCTCCCCATAGATCTCACCACGACCTAGTTACTACACACACGATGATGATTTCCCCCTAAACCACACACAGGGATATTCTCCACTCGCAAGGATGCAATTTCCCCCTAAACCACACACGAGCCTAGTCGCCACTCACAAGGAGGTGAAGTCTCTACCGATTACAAAGGGAATGAAAAAAGGAAAAATAATCTGATAATAAAAACTCCCTCAGGTCTTGAGCGCTAAAGAGGCCGGAAAATCCTTGCGAAGATCGCCAGAGATGAGAAGCACGAATGGTCCCTTCTTCGCTCTTAAGATTTCACGAACCCTTAGGAAGTTATCTGGTTGCACAAAGTTATATAGCTGGAGATGCACAAAATCAAGGCTCCTGGAGGTGTGTCGCCTCAAATTCCCTAAGTTCAGCCCATTTATAGTTTTTCCACAATCGCGCGGCGGTAATACGATATTGACTGCGATAACTCCAATGGTTGACATGTGATCCACTCTGAAATAACCATGACACGGTGCTGGGGTCTTGTACAGTCGTGGGACTATTGCGCCATGATAACACAATATCGCCAAGCAGTTTCTCCAATAATGCACACCATGCCAACCGTTTTGAATTGTGGCCTACATCATGGCTGACATCATCACGCTAATGCAGGTCGGTAATGACTATTACCTGCGATAACTCAACTTTATACAAACTAATGTACGTCACCCATCCTAAATTATCAGAATATTATTCTTGTTATATCTGCACACCACAAACACACTATGATAAAATACAATTGGGATTTGTTATTTTCAAACCAAGGAATGCAGAATGCATGCTCCAAATATCTTCCCTTTTGATAATAAAAAGTCCTCTTAGAAAACAAACCACTATGATGTGCATAATAGGGTGTACAAAATATGATAAGCAACATAAGTACTTGAAGTGCACATGCTCCCCCTAAATGGATGACCTTAAATGTTTATTATGTCCAAAGATAAATAAAATATATTACTCCCCCTTATAGATGACCTTAAATGTTTATTATGTCCAAAGATAAATAAAATATATCACTCCTCCTTATAGATGACCTTAAATGTTTATTAAAAGTAAATACATTACTTCCCCTTAATGTAAGCTACTTACCATTTACAATTAGAGTTAGTTGTAGTTCTTTCAATATTCTTCTATTTTGTTATTAATAAATGACATGAAAGTGGAAATTTGAGAGAAAAATATAGAATGAATTTGAAAAAAAAATGAATGAGAAATGTTAGATCAAATATACTAGACATAAATAGACATGAAAAATTTGATTTGTGATGACAAATAAAGTGTACAATGTGTATATTATAAAATATCAAGTAAACATTTTTAAAAATATTTAAAGGAAGTATGAAATGTGATACATAAATATTGAAATCATTTTCAAGCCAATTCTCAAGAGAAGAAATTTTATAATAGATAATGATGTGTACAATTTGTTCTTTGGTAGTTAAGAACAGGTGACGTAATTAAAATAACATGAGATTGTGAAATGTAAACACAAAACAATGACTATACACAAGTCAACTTGACAGTCATTTATGAATCTATTGAATGTAGAAAAAAGAAAAATGGACAGAAATATGTGCTCAAGGTACTTTACGATTCTTTTCAAGATGCTCAACCTCATAATGCTGATGAAGACTTATTAGGAGGGTGAGTAGTGCTTGATGGAGTATCATGAACATATTATTAGAACATTTTTGTAGCATATATATATATATATATTTTCATCTTCTATCATTCAGGACTCCAAATCCACTTGTATAACACAACATAATATATTTTTTTAAAAGTCATTGCATGTAAAATAAAATTGTGCAAGATTCAATGATAAACAAGTTATTGTATGTATATCAAATTTGTAATGTTAAACAAAAACACATTCATGTAGATGAAAAATTGCCAAACACTTGTATAGTACCAAAATGTGTAAATGTGAAATAATTACCAGGTATAAAATATTACTCATACTTAGAGGCATGTAAAAATAATTTGAAACATTTACTATACACATATCCAAGATAAAAGAGAAGATATTCAAAACATTAAAGTTTGTTTATAATGTTATACGAGACTTTAGGAAATGAAAAGCACATTTAACTACTTTCAAAATGTATAAACCAACAAACAAGAGTTGAAATCATATGTCTAGACTATGTGTAGTATACAACAAATAAGAGTGGATAGAGAAAGTTTAATTTTGAAGGAATAAATTATTATTGCGAGTGATACAGATATCGCGCCGCAACAACTTTTTTATATAAAAGGGCAGATTTCAGTCTCGGGCTTTATTCTTGTCCCCTTTCTCTACAACCCTGGCACGAGAAACGACCATGACGCCTGTGGAAGCTTTGGATCTAAGGTATTCTTCATGATTTTTGTTGAAAGTTTTGATAGATCTTCATTTAGATTGCTATTGTGAAAGTTCTATGGGATTAAAAAGTATTTTTATGAAGAAAATTTTGGAATTTGAAGTGATTTGAAATGGTTTGAAGAATACTTAAGAGTTTGGGATAAATTTGTATAGATCTAGTAGATCTCTTACATATATCCAATTTTTAGGTTGCTTTTTGATTTAATGTAGTCTTAGTCATAGGGATCTAAATTTTTGAGAGAAATTTTGGGATGAAGAAGCTTAACCGCTATCGCCCTACGACTGCCATTATGCCCAACAGTAGTAAAATTTTGTCTTCTAATGGAATTTTGGGATTATGGCAATATTGGCTTTCAGTTCAAGAGCAAGAAAGAGTTCTTCCAGTAATCCACGGTCATCTTACCAATTATTTTCAGGGATAAAAAAGTAGCTATAGGGATTTCGAAAATTGTGGAGTTTGACATTCCCCGAGACACACATATTTACGATCTTCTAGCACAAGCATGCATAATGTATATAATCATCCCGAATTTGTTTTGTTATGTATTCGTCAGTTTACAATCACTTGGAAGATTCCATACACTCTAGATTGAATAAAGGAGTGCAATCTCATATCCAAGGAGGAATAGTTGAGATCACTCATGAAGACTTGAGGAATAAATTTGGTTTATTAGATTGTGAGAATGTGCTTGATATAGTGGAGAATTATTACAAGGAGAGAGATTGGACTCATGCAAATATACCTGTCCATGGAACTACATCGAAAACACTGATCCATTCCACAATGAATCTCACTCCTGATGTGTACATGGTTCATGATAAACTTAAGAATACTATATTATTGAAGGGAGGAGAAATTAGGAAAATCACTACCCAACTCACATTTGTCACTTATAAGATTTTAGAAAAGGTGCCGTTTGATGTCGCAGAATTAGTATTATCTATGATCTGCTACACTTATAAGATGAAGGATCTATAGAGAAAGAAAACTAATATGCTTCCATTCGAAAGGGCAATTTAGCAAGTTATATACTCGAAGTATAAATGGATTCATCAAAGTTTATAAGTAAGTGACTGTATTCCTCCAATATATAATATATAGATGACTAGATTCCCATTAGGACATGTTGAAGCATTCACTTTAGCCACACCACGATCGACTAGAGGTGAAGCATCTACATCGACTGTACCTCCCCTTCCTCGAGGTGGATCGTTATGCGAGAAAAAAAACAGCCTTTCTGACTTGGTGGAGACCTGATACGCGGAGAAGACTGCAAGCCTTAAGGGAATCAAGAAATTTATGAATTTTATTGCTCGAGACTTGAAACTTAAAGTTACCCCGGTAGAAGAGAAAAAGTGGGAGAGTCAAGTGGAGGATCCTCCTCGTCACTTTATTCGACGAATGAGATGTCCAATGCAGCAACGAGATCAAAGCTCGAGTGAAGACCAACTGGCTACCAGTGAGGATTGGGAGTTTTAATTTAATTTTATGCAGGTTCAGGTTTCTGGAGCTATCGCGGGGTGTTAGATGTGTCGCCCGACGATAGTGAATTTTTAGAATTTCTTATTTTTGTGATGTGAGACATTACATTTTTCAATTTTTTCTCTCCACTACACCATTTTGCTGTGGTGTACGAGGAGAAAAAAATTCATGTTTAATCCCTAATTCAGTACAAAATGAAATAAATCTACCATTATCAAACTCACCTCCATGATCTGATCGTATGCATTTAATTTTCAAATCAAGTTCATTTTGAATATGAATACATAATTTTGTAAATTCAAAATACGCATCAGATTTGGAAACTAAAAAGATTGTCCAACAAAAATGTGAATAATCATCTATCAAAATAAAAGTATACTTTCTACCACCTACACTCTAAGTAATAACTGGACCAAATAAATCCATATAAATTAATTGTAAAGGTCTAGTAGTAGAAATAGCATTTTTGCTTTTAAAAGATGATTATGTGAATTTTCCTTTTTGACACGACATGCATAAAGAAGAAAGCTTTTCATCTAACAAAGGTAAACCCTTAATCAATTTATTTCTGAAACGTTTAACTACAAGTTTTGTACTAGAATGTCCAAGTCGCCTATGCCATAATTCTATTTCATCGTTTTTTTAAATAAAACATTTAAGTGAAGATTGGGAAAGATCATGACAAGTAATCATATAAACATTGTGAATTCTCGGTGCGGTAAGAACAATTTCTTGAGTTTTTGAATCAATGATTTTGAGAAGGTTTGAAGATGATTCAAATAAAATATTTAAAATCCTATCACATAGTTGACATTTAGAAACTAAATTACACTTCAAACCATCTACAAATAGAACATTCGAAATAGTAAAGAAATTGTTACCAACTACACTGATGCCCATGATTCTTCCTTTACTATGGTCGCCAAAAGTCAATACTGCTCCTTTCTTCATTTCAAGGCTAAAGAACTTGAATTAATTGCCCATCATATGTTTTGAACATCCTAAGTCCAAGTATCACGCATCTTCTTTGCCCTTAGCCTGCGAACTGATAAGTAAAGCTATTGAGATAATTTATTTTGAAAAGTAAGTTGGATGAGTAAATTACAAATTTGTGTGTTCTGTCTCTTTTTACTTATATACTATGATTAAGGCAAGCGTACCTATCGAGTAATAGTTATAATATTTTAAAATGTCAAGGTCGTATTTTTTCATGGATCTGTGTCGAGTACTCTACTTTAAAGAAGGAAACTATTATTTTATTGAAAAGAGTTAATGTTTTTTTAAAGTGAAAACAAAAGTAATATGTAGGGTTTTGAAAATAGATGAGGGTGATAACCCTCAATTTTGACTAACTTTGTACATTAATTTTCAAATAAGAAAAACTCTACTTTTATACTAATCAACATACTTGACCATTGAGGTTCCCTAAATATGAATGTACCTCTATCGAGGATACGTCCACCTGAGATTAAGGTAGTTTGACCCAAACTTTCATCCTCTAATCAAAATACCTTAATACACGCTTTGCGTTGTGAACCCTGCTATTGACCTCATACCGATATTCGAAGATTCAACTCGGGAGGCTTATTTTCATCTCTTTCGAGAGTGGTGTATAATTTATATTTACATGAGAGTGTTCAAATCATGGACGTGAAGCTTTCGACTACAAGCTACGAAAATGGAAATGAAAACCATATATCGATATGTATGGTTTCACTCAACTTCATTCTCGAGTAAATCTTAAGTTTTTATTAAATTGCAGAAATAATATCCTTCCCAAAGCTCATCTCAATCGAATGCTAAAAAGTTCTTAGCCTCTCATTCGGGATAGGGGTGGTAGTAGAAAAAAGGAAAACTATTTTTAAAAGTAAGGTTTTGAATTGCAAAAATATATATATCCTTCCCAACATATCTCAGTTGAATGCTAAAAAGTTCTTAGCCTCTCAATCGGGATAGTGGTGGTAATAAGAAAATTAAAAGACCTATAAAATGTAGAAATATATCCTTCACAACACATCTTAATCAAGCTATAAAAAGTTTTTAGCCTCTCATCCGAGAAGAGGGTGGTATAAAAACTTGAATTACAAAAAAGAAAGTAATTACGCACACACCCTATCTCAACAAAACTGGAAACTAAGTTAAAAGAAATAAAGTGGGAGAATAACTTGAAAGCTGAAATTTTATAACTTCAAAAGTGTTACACACTAAAGAACCCAAACTAGGCATTGGAAAATATCACTCTAAAGCTACTCATAAACACAATGTAGAACTATGCAGAACTCTGCCAGTTCTCCTCTAAACTTTAGCTGGAGCACTCCTTTTTATAGACGAAGTTTTGATGAACATGCCCCCTTACATGCCCCCATAGGGCATGTCAACTAGGCATTTCACTGGCATGACATATAAGATGGTCTGTAGGTAGAAATTTTGGAGGCTTCTGGAAGGGTCTGGAGGCATTACACGTGTGTGACATGAGGGGCATGGGCATGTCAGCTAGGCATGTCTGTAAGCTGGCATCAGGAATTTGACATGGCATGACAATGAGCTTCTAGCTTGGTCACCAGTGATGTCACGGGCAAGCCAAATGGACCAACGACATGTAACCAGGGCGTGACTGGGTTTGCTGGCATTAGGACTTTGGCCCGACGCAACAACGAGCTTCTGGCTTGGTCACAGGTGATGTGACGAGCGTGTCAGCTGGAACACCGGCCTGTCAGCTGGGGAGTGACTGGGTTTGCTGGCCAAAATCTGCACTAGAGCAAGAATTGCTAGTTTTAAAGTTACACGCCCAGGTCACGGGCGTGACTTAACAAAATTTTGCCGAATTGGCCAAAATTTGCAGAAATACCTATAAAGTACAAAATAAGGTCAAGTTAGAACTAAAAATCAAAAAGAAAGAATTTATTTAGGTATGTACATAATATAATTACATTTTTTTTTCTTAAAACTAAACTATAATATAAACTAAAATATGTATATTTTATTACTCATAAAAACCCCCATACTTAAGCTTTGCTATTCCAGACCAAAAGTATGAGTCGACTATACGAGTAGTCACCCCCAGACTTAACTGTTTGCGCGTCCCGAGCAAACAAAATCTAAGCAGATTGGGAAAAATACTAGTTAACAAAGAAATTGCGATACGAAGTACCATGCGAAGGCGTATGCTCGCGCGCGTAAAAATATAATAGAAGAAATTTCTAAGTATAAAAAATAGTTTATACTTTTCACAATGCGTATCAACATTTTATAATTACTCAAAAATAGAATCACGGTGAATCATCCGGTCATGCGTAGGGAGAAAGTAGACTAATCGCTAGGCGAGCATTGCCAAAGATCAGGGCTCAGGATAACCTCCAAAGGAATCCACCAATGTCGGTGACCATATGCTTGCCTTTTCGCATTCTCTCCACGACACTGGTTTGGTTCACACACGAATCAGTAGGACTTTAGGTGAAGAGATGGGGCTTGGGTTTTGGTGAGGTAAACAAGGATAAACAAGAAGGCTATGCACCTAACCCAAATGAGCTAGTATGAAAGGAATCACTCTACTAAGCAAAATACACGCGGGTACACCACACCCACAGACTTAATTTTTCAAATATGGGTGTGTGTACCGCCTACTCCAAATACATTCTCATTTCCAAAATGATTTTCAATTAAAACGTTTTCTTTTCACTTTTTTTTCTTTACAAAAATATATATATATATATTTTTCTTTATTCAAATCATCTTTTTATTTTTGCAATTTCAGCAAATATAACATTGGAGCACATCCACATAATCACAAGTAAAATCACCACATCACACCCCAACATTAAAATGTAAACACTAAAGCTCAACTTGGGTGTGCGACTAGGATTGGCTATGAGGCTTTGGTGAAATCATGGTGGAGCTGAATCAAAAGGAGGGGTAGGTACAACAGGGCTAGCGAGGATAAGACGTCAGGAATGGTACAAAGCTCAACCGGGCCAAAATGATGGCCTACATCACGCTCATGCATGCCTAACCTATACCCATGCTTCAAGAATAGCTTGGGGCAAGTTCTTAGCCAACAAGAAAGACTATCCCTCCTCCCAACTCAAGCAATACGAACGTAACGGCCGTCTACACACATCCCTAAGCTACCATCGGATTCACACCGGATTCACCAACTTTTGAGTAGAATAAAAAGTATTTACGCAATTAGAAAAATATAAAACTAAAAGCATATAGAAAAATTAAATCTAATCCAATTTCTACACGAGACGAGAGTAGTTGAGTAGGAGCACAGCAAGGTCAACATTTTACTCTGTCTCACAATCCTATGTCAGCACCATAATTTTCCCAAATCTAACGAAGAAATGAGTTTAACTCGCAGCATGAAAAAAGCTAAGCACGCGCTCATGTGGGTGCAGTGGTGTGTGATGCAATGAACTAAGCAAAATAAAATAATAAAAGCTTCTAGTATGTACATGAGATGTGTGCGTGCAATAGGTAACAAATCTCTCTCCCAGACTTAAACTAAACTACATATCATATGATTGAGAAATTAAGATCATATAGAGCTAAGGTAAGAGGTTACTCAATGCTCAGCTAGTGGGCATACCAGAAGACGCGTGGAAACCTGAAGCAGGCCCGCCATACGAAGAATCACAACCCCGCCAATGCGATGTTGTCAAGAATACCTGTAGGGGTGAGCTCCGCAAAAACAAAGCAAAATATACAAAAAGAAATGCTAAAATTAAAATAGACAAGAAAAATAAAATACAGAAAATAAAAGATAAGTACTAGGGTTATTGTCATCCCAGCAAGACTTATTAAATTCTAAACAGTTCTAGCTTATAGGTCTATGAAATAAAAAATGCATAGGTAATTGTTCCAATATCCGTTTTGGTAACGGGTACCGATACGGTGATAAAACAGTTACTCCACTGCCTAAATAATCATACCTGCTCCTCGCAAGCAGAGGAAATAGGAAGTAGGATGAGGAGGAGGCCTGGTCCTCACTCATCTCACCACAAAACAAATCCTTGCCTAGCAAGGTATCGTCTATCACAGGCCCGCAGGAGGTAATGGCAACGGCATGAGCACAAAGCTCATCATCATCCCAACGTACCTGTGGAGACTCATCCTGCACAGGCTCAGATAAGTAAGGGGGATCAAGTAATAAAAGAGAAGAAGAACTTAAAGAATCAGAAAATGGGAGAGTGATATCGGTCTCACTCTCAGCAGGATCCAAGCAGAGATCATCGTCGGTATCATACGAGTCGTACTGAGGGGAATCCGAGAACTCGAGGTCCGCAGTGGTAAGAGGAACGGCCTCATCAAATAAGGAGGTGCAAGCCTCCGCATCGGAAAGGGGATATTCCTCATCCCACGGGGGTGCGTAAAAGTGTTCCGAAGATCCACCTTCTCCATCGGAGATAGAGGAAACATCATCCCACTTCGGTGCAACCTCGGGCACCGAATCATCAACAAATACGGCATCGTCAACCGACTCACACAAAAATGGAGTAGCACAATCCGACAAAAATTGCGGAGGGGCAAGGCTGCTCTCAAAATCAAGCACTAAATGAGCAGGCCCCATCGCAAAATCATTCGCTGACGTCACCCCGTCGACGACCGGAACAATCTCATCGTCCCATACAGGAGCGTCCATGAGTTCCTGCTTCTCTTTTTGTTGGCTAACAACAGAGTGATCATCATCACTCGAGGAAAGCTCGTAAAAAGGGATCGAGGGACCCATGAAAGAGCTGTATGCAGCTAGAGATTCTTCAGTAATCTCAACGGGTAAAGAATGAGCAAAGTGCGTTATATCAGTGTATGGGCCAGGCAACACCCTGGTAGGCCTGTCCACAACAGTCTTCCGCGAACGGGAGGTTGTTGTGCACATGCCCTCAGAGGGAGAAGGCTTGCACAGACGAGGGCAATCCTTCAACATGTGGCCCACACCTTGACATAACAAACACCGAATGAAATGCTCGGCATTCATAACAGCAATGGCATCGATGGATCGGCACAAAGTGTCAAGGATACGGCACTCAACATCAGGATCCATCACGAACAAAAATAATTGCTGAAAAAGTGCTACACAGCTAAAATAAAAAAAAATAGCACGGATCTGCTATCTAAATCAAAAATCAGAACAGGGTAAAAAGAAATAAGCAAAATAAAAATTCTAATAACAAAAGCAAATAAAAAAAATGATATGCACAAATGGAAAAGGGCTTCAATCTATTATCTCCCTCTCCACAAACTCACACGACTGTGTTCCCCGGCAACGGCGCCAAAAACTTGATACTATAGATCACGGTAGTGAACCGGTCGCGCAAGTAATATAAAATGGGGGTTTTCCCAAGTATCGATCTCACAAGGAACACAGTAAGGTGGAGTTAATTTTGAGGATGACTTGAGATTGAAGTCCTCAGGTCGGAGCTAACTAAGGGGGGGGGGGGGTTTGGATTGTTACGATAAAAAGAAAGTAAAAATCTAACAACTACTCCTATGCAACGCCGCTATGCGATGCTTCGCCAGGCGGGATGGAAGACTAGTCGGGCCGCTATGCACCGAATCACTAGGCGGATGGATGAGAAGGCTAGCAGATGAGGTGGTTAGAATGGCGGAATGAGGGTCGTGAGCACCTCTTCGCAATGCACGCCGCTAGCAATTGCTAGTGCGGCAAGGGTGGATGGTGGTAGATGGAATATGGCGCAACTCAAGCAACTTAAGCAGTAAAATGAAATAGGAATCATATAGACATGATACACATAACATATACAACCAAAGTGCACTTCATCAATATAAATAGATTTAAACACCAATATTCAACAAGAAAGCAGGAACAAGTCAAGAGATCGACCGAATACGAAGCCTTGCTGAGGATTCACGGTTGGAATCGTCGGGTTGTCATTCCGCGTCCAAGCTCGGTCCTCAACTGCGTCCGGGATAGAGAAGGGCTGTCACCACCTTCCAATGGCCCGTATTCTTCGTCTCACGATAGCGGACGAAGTTTGCTAGCTTTCCTTTGCTTGATGGCTATGGCATCAAACCCTACTTGAAGCTCACAGATGAAGGAGAAGGCTGAGAGGAAGCTCCGGCTTGGATTTGGCGGTGAAAGATTGCCTGGAGCACCTCCCTAGGGTGGAAGATGAAGGGGAACGACGGAGAAGGCGGAAAATGGCGGGGAAATGTCGAGCTCTGGATCCTCCTCTGAATCAGGGCGAGACCTGCACTATTTATACAAAAGCATAATTGACCAATGCACACGATCACAGGCGCACAACCAGTGGTCGTGCGCACTATGTCCTATGCTCGTGCGCACTGGCATGGAATATCAGGAAGAAGAACTAGGATAACGCGCACGAGTAGTGGCGCACGACCAGTGGTCGTGCGATTACCCTAGACAGGACTCCAGAAAAGAGGAATCAATGCACACGATCAGTGGCGCACGACCGGTGGTTGTGCACATTATGTCCAGTGGTCGTGTGCTTACCCCAGGCTGATTATGGAAAACGAAGAGTAGTGCGCACGATCAGGGGCGCACGACCAGTGGTCATGCGCATTAGATCCCATGATCGTACGCAGTATTCCTGTTTCACAACCCTCTCGGAACATGCACACGACCCCTGTGCTGAAGGAAAAACAAATCACTAATCTGTGCAGACATTCCAGGCAATCACAAAAAGGAGTGCAGACTATAAGAATAACAAAATACACAACCACGAGCATAAATGTGCACTTCCTATGGAAATAAAGATTAGATGAAATATGAACAATAAAGAACTAAAAGTGAAGTGCAACCGCGTGAAAACTAGCCCAGATGAGTCCGAAAATAGGTATATAAAGTGGACTCATCAAGTAGTTATACAATTTCTAATTTAACTATCATTTTATTGAATCAAGGGAAGGATAGACATAAAGATCCGGAGTATGAAGAGTTAAGTCCTGCATTATGCAAATAATTTAGCTAGGGATAAATATTCGTAGGCAAAAGACTTCTTGAGAAAACCATATAGCAAGCAATATTACAATCATTAGTAACAAGTTTAGATTGAAATTATAAAACCCTACTTTTGAAAGAGATATGATGAAAAATAGACAATCTATTAATTATGTTCTCTCAAAATTTTTAAGCAAAATTAGATCAATTTGTAGTGGTCTTATGGGGTACAAACTTGGTTTTCTCCTATAAAGTAATCTTTGATGTTGGAGGTGATGGATTTTATCCTATCACCATATTTCATATTCTTGCTTTGTTACAACTACTTAGGAAAATATTTTCCAAAGCAGAAAAAAACTTTGTAGTACTAAACTTCACTTTAACCCAATGTATATGTATAAGAGCACGCACTCCATTTCATATAGTTTTTTTTAACAATTATTGGGTGCTTATGTTTACGGAACGAAATCTTATTTCCATTGATATAAGATGTTTTCTTTTCTAGGAGTGCATACTCCTAGATGCTTGCTTGCATAAGGAAACATGCCAAGCAAAGAGTACATAGGGGGTTTCAAAAAAAAAGTCTAAATTTTGATAAAAGATTTTGAGAGCAACTGTAATAGTTTGAAAATTCCTATATTTTGATAAGATTGAAGTAAATATAATTACAGTATACAGATGTTTGGCTAACATAATACACAAGCCTCTATTTATCATAAACTAGAAGTAGTGCTCAAAACAAAACCTCTAACTTTTTAAATAAAATACACAAGATATTTTTTAAAATTTAACCCAAGATATTTAGATCTATTTACTTATGATAAATAAATGACTAACAACTTGAAAAACTAAATAACTGCTTATACATCAACTCTTTTTTTGGTTTTTGGAAAGAGACAAACGAAGTAGGAGTATCAATTTTGTTTTCGGATGATTGACTAAGCAAAAATATATACTCAGCTGGATGTTTTTGTTTCTAAGTAAATATATACATGAGCATTGAAGAGAAAATATTGTATATAAAAACAAGACTGCTAAAAAAGATTTTGAAAAATACTTATACGTATAAATGCAATTTTTTAGAAAGGAAATATACCACCATACTTATATTGTGCATAAGTTGGAAGAAAAAGGTGATATATACAAAACTTAAAGTACAATAGAGTAAATAAGCTTTTTTGATTGGAGGCTAGGGAGACCGTAAGAAAAACCTATATATTTAGTAGAAGAACAAGTATAAAAAGTAGATAACCATGAGGTGACTCCCACAAGTGCTTTGTTTACCATCATGAAGCTTGACATGCAGGATGATTTATATGTTAGGGAGGGTGTATGATTCTATTTGTTTATTTGAAGAGTCCCCTGCAAGGTAAAGTTTTAAGTTGTGCCCGTTTACTTTAAAAGAGCCTAGTTCGGGGTGAAAAATAAGAACAGTCCCATATGACCAAACCTCTTTAACAGTAAAGAAGCCGGACCATTGAGATTTTAATTTCCCTTAAAAAAGTTTAATACGTGAGCTATAAAGAAGGACTAGATCTCTCTGTGAAAAAGATTTTGGAAATTTTATTTTCCTATCATGATAAAACTTAGAACGCTCCTTATAAATTTATTGCTTTCGTAGGCGTTGGCACGCAATTCATCAACTTCATTTAGTTGAAATTTTATTTGTTTGGAGGCTAAGTTCATATCAAAGCTTAAATATTTTAGTGCCCAGTATATGCGATATTCTAATTCTACTAGAAGATGACACGCTTTTCCGTAAACTAAATGATTATGCGTACAACCAATAACGGTTTTATATGCCATGTGATAAGCTCAAAGCGCGTCGTCAAGTTTAAGTGACCAATCTTTTTGATTGATGACTACAGTTTTCTCAAGAATACACTCCAGTTCCCTATTGACTACCTCCACTTGGCCACTCGTTTGTGGGTGATAAGCGGTGGCGAGTTTGTGAGTGACTCCATATTTAGCTAAAATTTAAGCTAATTGGGAGTCACAGAAACATGTATCTCGATCACTAATAGTTGCATGAGGCGTGTCAAAACTAGAAAATAAGTTTTTCAAAAAATTCTGGACAACTCTCGCATCATTGGTGGGGAGAGCTTGCGTTTCTGCCCACCTTGAAACGTAGTCAACCACAACTAAAATATAATGATTTTTAATTGATGAAGGTAGAGGGCATATAAAATCTATTCCCCATAGATCAAATATTTTTCCATCTATAAACAAGTTCTAGCTCATTTTATCCCGACGGGAAATATTACTTGACTGTTGGTGGCTATTGCAAGTGCTTACCAATTTCTGAGTATCTTTGAATAAAGTGGGCCAAAAGAAGCCCGCTTTAAGAACCTTCCATGCAGTCCGGTTTGCTTGATAATGTCTGCCAGTTTGTCCTTCATGGAAGTGTCGTAAGATTTTGAAACCTTCCTCGCCAGAAATATATTTCCTAATCACTTGGTCCGCATAAACTTGGAATAAAAATGGGTCTTCCCAAAAATAGTTTTTTAGGTCAGAAAAGAATTTCTTCTTTTGATGACTTAAAAAAGTTTTTGGAAGGACTCGAGCCACTAAAAAATTGGCCAAGTCTGCGAACCAAGGAGTAGAGGATGGCATTACCATTTCAATGACGAGGAGGCATTCTTCAGAGAATTTTTCCACAATGTTGGCCTCTACTAGCATATCTATAGCATTATTCTCTAGTCGAGAAAGATGATCGACCGCCAAGTTCTCTGCAACTTTTTTTTATCTCGGATCTCCAATTCAAATTCTTGTAGGAGGAGAATCCAGCATAGTAAATGGGGTTTGGCATCTGCTTTATTTAATAAATATTTTAAAGAAGAATGATCAGTAAAAACTATAACTTTAGATAACTTTATATATGATCAAAACTTATGAAAAGCGAATACAACTGCCAGCAGTTCCTTTTTCATGGTGGTGTAGTTGGATTTTGTAGATGTGAGCATTTTACATGCGTTATAAATAAGATGAAAATACTTACTTAGGCGTTGTCATAATACAACTCATACTGCATAATCGCTCGCATCACATATTATTTCAAAAGGAAAGTACCAGTCTGGTGCAACTAGAATAGGAGAATTAATAAGTTTTTCTTTTATAAAGTTGAATACTGATAAGAATTCACTATCAAAAATAAAGGGGGATTCTTTTTCTAGGAGGTGGGTTATCGGTTTTGTAATTTTGGAAATTTTTTGAATAAACCGTCTATAAAAACCTGCATGGCCTAAAAAACTTTTTATGACTTTTACGTTTGTAGGTGGGAGAAGTTTTTCAATAATTTATATTTTGGCCTTATCGACCTTGATTCTCCGGATAGAAATTTTTTGACTAAGAACTAAACTTTCTCAGACCATAAAATGACAATTTTCCCAGTTTAACACTAAATTCATGTCTTCGCAGCATTGAAGAACACGAGCGAGGTTATCTAAGAAATTTTGGAACGAGTCTCTGAATACAAAAATATCGTCCATAAATCGTAAGACCCCCCCTCCCGGAACAAAAAAACATGGCATGAGGGGAGTCGTATGCCCAGAACAGCCGCCTTGCAGTAGCGCTAGCGCACGGGCTAACCTGTACCACAAGACACCTATCCTATCGGCTAATCATATCATCCATGCCAACCCAACATGAAGAATATAAAAACAGAAGTCAAAACACACACTAGTATGTAAGTCCACGAGTACAATAAAACAAGAAGCAACCAAGGCTTCTAAACATCAGAATACATGGCCAAAGTGCTACAAAAGTGTCCCTCTATAAAACACTCACATTAGTTACTGATGGCATCGACGGTGCTGTCCCATCAGGCCTTGTCACCCTGACCTGGCTGTCCACCTGCGTAATCTGCGGCAGCTCTACCTGCGGGGTTCCCTCCTAAAAAGGAAGACGTAGCAACCTTTAGTCATAAAGACTAAGTCTCTTCATATCCTCTCCCCCGGTGACTCCTTGACACCGGGCAGAGAAAAGGACAAGGTACAATATATATGAATGAGTAGTACAAATAGGTGGTATAATAGTGAGCAATTTTAGTGTATATCAGTAATACAATAAATGAGTGAACAATTTACTCTAGCAATTCTACCATCAATAACAATATAAAATATAGAACTATGACAGAAAGTAACTCTACTTATATGAATGCCCATATATAGATATAAGTTGAGTATCGGCTCAACAGTAAAGTAACTAATCATATAAGTGTGCCCATACAAACTTATGCGATAAGGATCTTGTGTATGCAATGTAATAAAATGATATGATGCAATGCTAAGACTCACGCATGATCACACACATGTAATTTCTATATCGACACAGACTTGTAGTTCCCATTTTTCGAGCAGGTAGCTAACCTATCAGGCGTCAACTATCATGGCCAAGCGGTGATAGTGGAGTGGGCTTCTCCACCACTAAGCGAGGATCCACACTACCAAGCCTAGTCATTCGTACGCCCTAACGCTAAGAACACAATAACGGAGCTCACATGCGTACTACGGCCCAGAAGGAGCCTCGGGTAGATGTACACCAAGGACCAAGCCTAAGTGGCCTATGCCATGACATGAAATTAGCCTATGGGAGCGTATCACCACATGACCAAGCCCAACCATCCACTTGGCATGGAAGGAGCACCGAGAATGAGCACTGAGGACCAAGCCCAACCGCCCAAGGTCTATCTGTCAACTCCCGTCGGTGTGACGACTAGCGAGCCCGTAGACCTGCCACACTATCCTTAACCCAGAATTACGACACCGTGGGTCAACTCACACCGCATGAAATTTCACATCAATGTGGCACGAAAGGAACCTATGGGAGCGTATCACCAAAGGACCAAGCCCAACCGTCCACTTGGCGCGGGAGGAGCCTCAGGAAGTAAACACTGAGAACCAAGCCCAACCGCCTAAAGTCTCTTTTCATCATTACCAAACCAGTGTGGTCAGTCACACACACTTACACCCGTTCACATTCTCGTGCCCCATGACACTTAAGGGTTCATCTTTAAAGCAGGTGGGAAAACCACCTCATACAACATACAATCCATACTACTACCCGTAGGGAGACACGACTCTAAGCAGTGGACCACTTTACACTTTCCTTATTTGGCAAGCCTCATGACCAAGCATCAATCTCTTCTGATTTCTTTCAAGGATCAAGCATTCACCAACCATTATGTTTCCATCATGGTAATCACTTCCATATAAGATAGTTCATTTACAGAGCATCAGATCTTCTTCTAATCCTGTTCCATTCCCCAAGTTATTATCATGCCTAGTTGTGTTTCCAAACCATTTGTTTAATAAATTTTCATATGGCCAAATTCACTCAAAACCCCAACAATTAATCTGACAATTTCCTTACTCGACCAAGCCCAATCATATACTAACCCGAGAGTATTAAACAGAAGGACCCGAATATACAGCCAATTTGATCAGCCATCCCCTAGTCTACGGGACTCGTGTGAAGGCGTGTAACTATCCGTTAGAAAGGCATTTCCAAGAACTACAACTTTTGTATTCGGTCCATCACCCAGATCAGACTGTAACCAACTTTAAATCGGCCTTGAAACCTGCTGTGTTCAGAAAATAGATTTCTGCACGTTTACAGTAAGTAAGTTCAATCAGACTTTCCCGTTGTTCTAGACGTCGCCTAAGACGTATAACCACTCATTGGAAAGGTATTTCTAAGGGCTACGAATTTTGTGTGTATCCAAAAGCCCAGATCTCGCCACATCATGTCCGAAAATGGCCTTGAAGATCGCTGCGTGCGGAAAATAGATTTCTATGCGCATCTCAAAGCGAAATGAATGTTGTCGGTTCGTCTTCCTCCCCCAACCAAAATTCCCAAATCACACCCAGGATTGATCCTCCCTTATTCAAACTCAAAAGATAACTTTCTTCACGAAACCAAGTCCTCATCTTCACATAGAAGGAAAGAGTGGTCGAAGACATCTTATCTCTAGGACACAAGTCCTAGCATGGTATTCTCCTAGAAAACGTCTTCTCACGAATCAAGATTCCTTTGAGTCGATATCTCTCTTAGGAATAACTAGAGATCTAGCACTAAGGGAGAGGGTAGGAAGCTCACATCATTTCCGGCATTTTCGGCCATGGATCTTGTCATCCTTCTTTGCGACATCTTCTTATCCTTCGTTGGTGTTGGTTCTTTACGGACAAGAATGACTCTTACTCCCAGAAATCCAACTCCGGCAGGTTCATTTCTCTCCGACGGTTTCGCACGGTAACGGCTCGACAAAAGAAGCGATGATAGCGGCTAGGGTTTTTGGTTTGTTCCTTTTATAGTGATATATTTGGTCAATTCACTTGCCACATGTCATCATGCAAGTGGACCGCCCATTATTAGCGAAGTAAAGACTTGGTTGAAATGACCGGTCTAAGAAAACCAAGCTGCACTCATCCCGAAATCCGCTTCAACCCTCCTATACAAGACTGCGGATTCTGCCTGGGCCAAAAAATGCACAAGTCAAATTCGGCGAGTATCAGCTTCCATACTCGTCAAATCGGCAAGTATAGTCGGGCATATTTGATGAATCCTCCTTCAATCTGTCCGAATCGGCTTAGTGATATTCTCCAAATTCGTCGAATATCCCTAGTGATATTCGATGATTTCGCCTTGTTTGGATTTCCAAATTCGATCCCGTTGATATTCGATGAATTCGTCGAATATCCTTAACGATATTCAATGAATTCCACTTAGTTATTTCTCCAAATCCCGATGTCAACTGCATCGAGTATCACCCGGTGATACTCAACAAATAGAGACCTTACTCGACAAATTTGTGTTCGTTGAATTTGGCTCAGTTCGACAAATTGAGCTCAGTTCGGTGAATTAACCCTCAGTTTGACGAATTGGAGTTCGACGAATTTATGACCATACTCGACGAATTTGTGTTCGATGAATTTAGCTTGGTTCGACGAATTAATCCTCAGTTCAACAAATTGGCGTTCGACGAATTTAACAGCCTTACTCGACGAATTCGTCGGATATCCTCAGTGATATCCGACGAATTTCCCTTGGACTTTTCCTCCAATGATAATCGACGAATTCGTTAGATATCCTTGATGATATCCGATGAATTTCCCTTAGACATTTTCTCCTAGACTATTCCTTTTGATTCGTTGGGTAACACTCTACCCAACCCTCCAACCATCGCACTCGGCACTTTTGCCAGTGCACCCCGAGCCTGAGTCAACTCTCTTGACTCAGAATGCGCGCGAGGGCCCTATCGTGAAACGGGACGCTACAAATCCTATAAACAAAATAAAAGATTTTGTCCCCGAAATCAGACTAAGGCTATGGGGAAGTAAAGCATGAAGTTAAATTAAATATTCTTTTAAAGTTACATTCGGGAATAACTCCAGGTGGCACTTTTGCATCAAGCCCACCGGTTCCCATGTATACTCCTCTTTCCCATGATTTTACCACAAAACGTTTACCAACGAGACACTTTTCTGCGACAATCTCCTTGTTTCAATGTCCACAATCTGCATCGGCTCTAGTCAAACAGATCTATGATTTACCACTACTCCATTTGTGGTGAGGAAAAGTTGCTCGGGTCACAACAGCGCCTACCGAAGTGACGACACATGGAATACGTCATGTAGATTCTCTAGCTCTAGGGGTAGCTCCAGCCGATTTGCCAAAGGGAAAATATTCTCCAATATAGTATAAGGCCAAACGTATCTTGGGCTAAGATTCTTCATACCACGTACCTGTGATACTCCATGCATCGGTCGGATCTTCAGGAATACTTTATCACCCACTTGAAATTCCACCATTCGGTGCCTCACATTATAATACTTAGCCTACCGACTTTGAGCCTCAAGCATGCGGTCCCGTATTAACCTAACAACAGCATCTGTGTCGATAATATATTCAACTCCCAACACCTTCAGATCCTCATATTGCACCCATGACAAAGGGGTTCTACACCTTCTTCCATAAAGGGCTTCATGCGGTGCCATCACGATACTCGCTTGATGACTGTTATTATATGAGAATTCTACCAGAGGCAATAGCCTTTCCTACAGCTCTCCTCTATCCAGCACACACAATCTTAACAAATCTTCCAAAGTTCTGATGGTCCTCTCAGACTGCCCGTCCGTATGAGGATGAAACGATGTGATGAAAGTAAGGAGTGAGCCCAAATATGCCTGTACCGCCATCCATTCTCTAGAGGTGAAACGACCATCCCGGTCAGAAACGATTTTCTTTGGCACACCATGGTACCGTACAAACTGCTCCACAAAGAGGCACACCAAAACGCCCACATGTTCCTATTTCTTCATAGGAATAAACCTGGCTACCTTTGTCAGGCGATCTATGATTACCCACACCGAATATTTTCCTGAGTGTGAGCGAGGCAAACCGTGGACAAAGTCCAAGGAGATATCCTCAAACTTCCACTCGGGGATGGGCAACGACTGTAATAGTCCACTGGGGCTCTTGCATTCCACCTTCACCCTTTGACAGGCCTCACAATGGGTAACAAAATATTTGACGTCTCTCTTCATTCTTGGACAACACATGGTCTTTCGCAAGTCAGCGTACATTTTGTCAATCCCAGGATGCACTGAATACTGAGAGCAATGTGCCTCTCTCAAGATATCTTTCCGAATTTTACCGCCTTCGGGAATGTAAAGCTGGCCACAGAAATGAATGAGACCGTCTTTTAAGAAATATTCATCAGTAGACCCATCATAAATTGACTTAAACACTAGGGCCAGAGAAGCATCCTTTCCTTGCTCTGCCCGGATTCGGTCCCGAATATCACAAACCATGCTCGTTGTGGTTAAGTACTCCATATACCCTTCTGAATGGTCTTTATATACCAAGATAATATCCATCTCTTCAAGCATCCGAGCTAAATTCATACTCATCAATCAGGACTCAGGCCTTGTTTCTGGTACCATCATGCTCAAGGCATCAACCACGGAGTTTGCTTTTTCAGGGTGGTAGTTCAAGGTAAATTCATAATCACATAAAATTCTAGCCATTGTCGTTGTCTCAGGTTCAGCTCCTTTTGAGTATGGACGTATTTTAAGTTCTTATGATCCAAAAATATCTCACAGTGGATGCCGTATAAATAATGTATCCAAACCTTCAAGGCCAACACTACTGCTCCCAACTCCAGATCATATACTGGGTAACTAGCTTCATGCTTATTCAGTTGTCTTGAAGCATAGGCGATCACATGTCTGTGCTGCATCAGTACCACTCCCTTCCCTTGGTATGATTCATCGATGTAAACTTGGAATCCCTCCTTTCCAGTTGGAAGGGCTAGGATAGGTGCGGAGGTAAGTCTATCCTTCAGCTCTTGGAATGCGGCTTCGCACTGGGGTGTCAACTCGTATGACACACCTATCTTCGTTAGGGCAGTAAGGGGGGTGGGGGGTGGGCTATCTTTGAGAATCCTTTCACAAACTTGCGATAGTACCCAGCAAGTCCAAGGAAACTCCGCACATCGGCTGCTGACTTTAGAGGCAACCATTCCTTCACAACACACACTTTGGCTGGATCCACAGCTAAACCAACACCACTGAACACGTGACCTAAAATGGCAACTTCTGATAGCCAAAATTCACATTTGCTTAACTTTGCAAACAAGGTATGCTCCTTTAACTTCTTCAGCACCAGGGTCAAGTGTTCTACATGCTCCTCCTCCGTCTTTGAATAGACAAAAATGCCATCGATGAAAATGATAACAAAGACATCAAGGTACCACTCAAACACTTTGTTCATCAGACTCATGAATGTTGAAGGGGCGTTCGTGAGCCCAGAAGGCATCACAGTGAACTTATATAACCCATACCTCGAGCTAAACAACATTTTCTAGATATCTTCCTCTTGTATCCTCAATTGGTAATACCCCGAGCGTAGATCCAACTTGGAAAACCAGTGCGCCCCACTAGTTGATCGAATAACTCATCTATTCAAGGTAAAGGGTAGGTGTTTCGCACTATTAAACGGTTGAGTTCCCGGTAATCTATACATAATTGTAAGATTCCATCCTTCTTCTTAACGAACAAAACAGGGGCTCCCCAAGGTGATGAACTGGGGTAAACGAACCCTGATTCTACCAGTTCTTATAACAGAACTCTAAACTCTGTGAGTTCCTTCGGGGCCATTCAGTAAGGGGTCCTAGAGATTGGCTTGGCACTCGGTACTAGCTTAATTTGGAAGTCCACTGCTTGATGCTGGGGTAATCCGGGCAGCTTCTCGGGAAACACCTCAGGAAAATCCCGCACCACTCGCACATCCTTCATATCTATTGTCATCTCTTTCAATTCGAAACATATCGTGTAAACTTCACCCCCTTCATGTGGGCTTTCAAGGCCTTAATTGAAGATAATAACAAACATGGTGCAAATCTTATACCTTGAAAAATGACTTTAATGTCTCCATGTCTTAAGTAAATTCGTTTCTCCGCGCAGTTAATTCTTGCATAATGCCAATCCAACCATGCCATGCCTAGAATGAGGTCGAACTCTGGCATTCTCAAGACTGTGGTAGGGGTATCAAAGGTCCTTCCTCTAAGAAGTATCTCCAATTCGCACTTGGCGGTTGCAGTCATCTCAGAGCCATCTGGGAGGCATATTCTCCGAGCAATATCAGTGATGTATTGCAGTCCTTCTAGGTCTTTAACGAAGTCCGCCGACATAAACGAGTCTGTGGCACCGGTATCGAATAACATATAGGCCCATTTCCCACCTGAAAGAGAGGATAGATCTTATTTAACTCTAGTTAAATATATATGTTATATAAAAGAGTGAGCACAACATAAAAATAAAGAAAGAGAGCTAGCAACAGAGATGACACAAGGATTATAGTGGTTCCCCAAATCTGGGTACATCCACTCTTCTACCACCCTGGTAGGAATCCACTACAGGTTTTTGATCAGGTGCCCTGCCACCACAAGATCTATTTTTTCAAGGGAGATCTAGCAACCATTTTGAGCTTTTAATCAGGTGCCCAAAAACCAACACACTGGTTTTTGATCAGGTGCCCTGCCACCAAGAGTTTACTTTTGAAGGGAGTAAAAACCCTGTATACAGGAAATGGAAAAGAAATGATGTTGTCTTCTCTGTCTTAAATCACTGAGAGAAGACTAGTGGATGTTGATGTTAAAGTAGAACGATCCCCCTGAGTTGAGTATAGTTGATGATCAGGTGAGGGTAGCTTTGCTCTTCAGGGTGTAGGCCTTGAATGAAAAGTTCTCCTTCCAGTATCTGTATCTGAGAGATTGTAAGCTTTGATCTTAGAATGAATATTGTTTCCTGGAAGAAAGGTTGGATGGATAAACTCTTTTATTTGTCATTCTTTTTCTTTATATCACTACTTCACCTGCTTCTTCTGTACTGCCTAAATATATCTATATATTATCTGAACACAGTTCAAAACATTTGAATTTACTTTGACTGCAATGGCTAAAACATTCCCGAGAATGGTAATTGTTTTGGTAATCAATTAGCATTAAATCATGATTTAATCGATAATTAATGCAGCCTCCAAATGACTATATTCATAAGAATATATAGCATTAAATCTGATAGCTATAATCGCCTTTAATTAAGCCTAAATTAATTCGGCCAGCGGTAAATAATTCTGCATGCATACTACAAAGAAATCGTCAAACTGAATTTTAAAGCTTTCTTCAAACTGGGCTCGGAGTTTGTTGATCTCAGCTCGGAGTTTGTCGAGCTCAGCTCAGAGTTCGTCGAGCTGAGCTCAGAGAATGTGAACTGCATAATCGTTGAACTAAGTTTTACAGCTTTATTTGGGCTGAGCTCAGAGTTCGTTGAACTGAGCTCAGAGTTCGTTAAACTAAGTTCGGAGAATTTCTTTGAGCTGAATTTCTAAACTTCAAATCTGAACTTCTCTGAAATTGTTCTGAAGGAGCAAACCTGAAAACAAACTTATGACCCATGACTATATATTTTGGGTCAATATAATCATCCTAATAGTGATCCTTGCCCAAATCAGAACTAGGGTTCCAACAATCTCTCCCTATTTGGGTGAGGACACTATTTACGCAAAACAAATAAAATACAAAGCAAAATAATCTGCCTGAATTATAAAAAAATTTCAGTAGATGTACAAGGGTGCTTTGAGAAATAAAATAAATAAAACAAATCTTCTACTGCAACCTCTTAAGCAATTTCCCCTTTATAAAATAAAAAATCTCCCCCTATACAACCACTGATGTATCCTCTATATTGCTGAGACTATAGCTTTTGATTATTATCAAATACCACTGCTCCTTTGTGGTAAGATAAGCCTTTTCCTGCAAAGAGAGGTTAGGAGTTCTGGACCCAGATTACCTTGGGTCCTATTTTTCTTTCATAATAATAATTTGAAATGAAAGAGCATTCAGGTTGATCCTTGTATCCAAGTGGATGATATTTCCTAGCAGGGATTATCCACTCAGTAAAAGGATTTATAAAATGTTGATTTTGATTATGATTTTGAAATAAGTTAAAATTTCTGCTCTGAAATTCTGGATTCGACGAAAAATATTTTTGCCAATCTGAGTTCGACGAAGTGTATTTATTTCGTTAAGCATAGATTCCTGAACAGTAAAAATCAAAATCTCTGTTCATAGTTCGTCGATCTGAGTTCGATGAATATTGTTGATTTCGTCGAGCTTGGTTTGACGAATTATTTTGAACAAAAAATTTCTGAAGATTTTTAGATTGATTTGTTTTATTCTTTTGTAAATCCTCAGTAATTTTATCTGTGTCCTCTAACTTTTCTTTTCATTTAATTGATTCTAAAGAAATTATCTGTTCAAGAGCATTCTTCAAATTTTCTTTGAGTTTTATATTTTCAGAAGATACCTCATTTAATTTCTCTTTGAGAAATTTTATTTCCTTCTCAGATTGAATTAAATCTTTACATAATAATTTAAAATCAGTTTTAAGTTCTTCTAATGAAAAATCAAGGGTAGAGATTACCTGATCTTCTTCTGATTCACATTCTGATTCTTCATCAGAGTTGCTACAAGATCCATTTATTTCCATCAGGAAAAGCCCTTTTGCTCTTGACTCTTCTTCATCTTCAGTTGTACAGGATGAAGCTTCGGAGTCACTCCAAGTTTAGCTTCAAAGTTTCTTTCTTTAGCTGATCCAACAACCATTATTGTGAGGGAGTCCCACATATCTTTTGCTAATGAACATTCAACAATTTCCTGAAAAATGTCATCAGACATTGATTGTGCAAAAATGTTCATTACTTGTGCATCAACAATCTTTTGCCTTTTCTGGGCATCTGTCCATTGAGATGATGGAACAACATTGATGTTTGTTGTTTCCACTGATTGATAAGGACCTGTCAAAATGGAATTAAAAATATTTTCATCAATGGAGTTCATATAAAACCTAATCCTTGCCTTCAATAGTGCAAGCTTATCTAGATTGCACATAGGAGGTCTGGTGCTTGAAAACTCTTCATTTTGTGCCATAATAAACTCTTAAGAAATATAAGATCTATCAGATCATTTTGGTTCAGGTGTTAACCTGTACAACCAAGAAAACCTACTGTGATACCAATTGAAAGAGAGGATAGATCTTATTTTACTCTAGTTAAATATATATGTTATATAAAAGAGTGAGCACATCACAAAAATAAAGAAAGAGAGCAAGCAACATAGATGACACAAGGATTATAGTGGTTACCTAAATCTGGGTACATCCACTCTTCTACCACCCTGGTAGGAATCCACTACAGGTTTTGATCAGGTTCCCTGCCACCACAAGATCTATTTTTCAAGGGAGATCTGGCAACCCTTTTGAGATTTTGATCAGGTGCCCAAAAACCAACATACGGGTTTTTGATCAGGTGCCCTGCCACTAAGAGTTTACTTTTGAAAGCAGTAAAATCCCTGTACACAAGAAATGGAAAAGAAATGATGTTGTCTTCTCTGTCTCAAATCACTGAGAGAAGACTTATGGATGTTGATGTTGAAGCAGAAAGCTCCCCCTGAGTTGAGTATAGTTGATGATCAGGCGAGGGTAGCTTTGGTCTTTAGGGTGTAGGACTTGAATGAAAAGTTCTCCTTCCAGTATCTGTATCTGAGAGATTGTAAGCTTTGATCTAAGAATGAATATTGTTTCCTCGGAGAAAGGCTTGATGGATAAACTCTTTTCTTTGTCTTTGTTTTCTTTGAATTTACATTGACTGCAATGACTAAAACATTCCCGAGAATGGTAATTGTTTTGGGAATCAATTAGCATTAAATCCTGATTTAATCCATAATTAATGCAGCCTCCATGTTGAAGCCAAAAATGACCTCAACGGGAGTTCAAAATAGGGGTGCAGCCGACACCTACTTCTCTCAAGCCTCAAACCTCGACCAGATTCAAAGGTTCCTGTACTGACCCAAAGCCTCAACAGAGAGGTCCCACCTCACACCAGGAAGATCTTTGAGAGCTTCGCCTCTAAAGCCAAAAGCTGGGCTAGGAGCTCCTCAGAAAGCATTGGAAGTTGGAAGATAATGAAAGGCTTGCTTTCTAAGGAGCCCTTATGGGTCTATTTATAACCTTTGCTGACCTGAGATTACTGAAATGCCCTTGGTTGATCTGCCAATAGCCAAATCTCGCTGTTTATCCTGAGGGTATCAGTGTAATTTCGCCTGAGGGCAATTAGGTCATTTTACCCGAGGCCCTGGGCCCCACTCGGCGAGAGATCTGAGCCGAGAGTCTTCTGTCCAGAGCCAGGTGCAACAGTTCTCGCCTACTTATAGGTGAGAGCTCCTTTGAGATTCGAGCTTGGCGCAAGCGCAAGCGTTCCCGCGTTGGCTGCGTTAGACGATCTGGATTCGACGATTTGGCTGTGCCCGACGATCTGGGTTCGACGATCGTCAAGCGCGGGGAGCTTTGTAGGCGAGGGAGCTTGGCTCTAGCGCAAGCATTCCCGCCTACTTAGGCGAGATCTTCTTTAGGGCGAGAACTCCTCTAGCTAGCCTAATTGTGACTATTGGTGCCTCCTGGTCTGACTCAGCGAATATGGGGTTGTACACAATCCCCGCTCTTTTTGAGCTAGCTCTGCGCTCGAAAAGACACATCCAACCCATACATATTCGCTGAGCACGTGTCAACATCAGAGAATCTTTTGGTGGGCCATACCGTGGCTATAAATATATGTGATGAGAGACGGCCATAATTCTTCCCTCAAATCATCATTCTTCGCCTGTGTTCTCGCCTCCTCACACGATGCCTTCCAAGCGCGCCAATAAACCGCTTCCGTAGGATCTCCAAGACCGTATTGATGTGGCACAGGCACGAGCCAAGGCTAATAGCACCTTGGTTGCCCCCTGGTTGGCAAGAAAATCGTCAGCTGCCGAGCCTTCCCAGTCCAAGAAGAAAAGAAGGCGAAGGCGGTCTAGCGAGATCTCCCCCATGAGAACAGGAGCCCACCTACCCCGACCCCAAGCCGCGCGAATGATCCCTCTCCGTAGAAGGTATGTCTGATTCGCTGATTATTGAATCCACTAGTTGCTTTGTAGCTGACGCGATACTTCTCGCAGGAAACGGTTCCCGACATCGCCAGGTCCCCGCGGGAACCCTTAGACCCATCATCTTGCCCCCTTGAGGACCCACCGCGGGTCTCGAAGGTGGCTCCTCCGCCTGACCTGAGAACTGCAGGTAACCTTTCAATTCTCACTCTTAACTCACATCTTAGAACGCTGAATTATCTTCCCGCAGTGCCAGCTTCCGCGCTGCCTAGTCTTGCTACCCGGGAGAACGAAGCAAGGGCTACAAATCAGCCTGCCGTCACTGTTGATTCCTCCATACCGGCGGGAGGAATGGCTGCTAAATCTTCTGTAGCTCCCCAGGATGCCAGCCATCCCGCGAGAGTGGATAACTCTCCCACTGCTTCCGGCCAAGCTGGGATCACCACTCTCACAATCTTCCCCCCGGGAAAAGGGAAGCCGATCCACCTACTCTTTAGAACTGAGGGGGGGGGGGGGGGGCTGGGCCTTCTCGCCTGCCGTCGACCGGGGGTTCTCGCCATACTGCAGGTATGCAGTATGTCCATAACGGTCTCGCTTAAATCTCGCCCTAACCGTGGAAATCTTTTGTCAGGGGATCTGGGCTTGCGGTCGGGAGCTAATGGAGAGGATGACGAAGATGAAGAAGACGAAGGCAGAGAGGGGGAGGATGGCGAGAGCTTACCCTTCCCCTCATCTGACGAGATGGAGGAGATCTTCACCAGCGCTGGGAGCGCTAAAAGATGGGGGAAGAAGGTTGTCGTTGTCCTGCCAAAGCTTATCCAGCGGGAGCGGGCCCACGACTCCGTGGCGAGAGAGTTCCTCCAGTCGGTGGAGAAGAGGCTGGAGGCTCTGGAGCGGCATTACTTCATCGGCGAGACGGATCGGTCAGGTGGGCCTACCGCGGGGTTGTCTCCCCAAAGGTGCATCGCGCGGATCCGAGACCTGTCTCGCCAGATCAACCTGAGATACACCATCTTGTCGTCCTACTTCAACCCGTAGGCGCCACCGAGGACCAGGAAGCGGGAGCGAGGACGATGGAGGTGGGAACCCTACTAACTGGCGAGACCTCACCGTTCCTTGCCCCCGGCCTTCCCCTTCTCCGATGTACCCCGTTAATTTCATGTATTAACTGATAACTTTGATATTAATGTTGTTACTTTCTATTTAGCTCTCACTTGGCGGGAGTAATAACGCTGCTTGTTGTTATTATTCTTTTCAAAGCTCTCGCTCGGCGAGAGTGACTCTGCTTCCGCATATTTTACACGTCGTGTGTCAACTCATAATGCTTATGTTAATCATCTGTCAGTCACTATCAAACTTGGGCGGGAAAACGAAGCGCCGCCGACTTAGGGCGTGACGGCTGTACCCCCACCTCCTTTTTGAAAACAGTCATGATGATCATGGCTTCCTATAAATAGAGGGTCCACCTACTACATTTATTTCTCCGATTCGAATCCTCTCTTTTCTCTTATCGCTTTCGCGGTTTGTCAAAATCTCTCGCTTGCTTTTGCCTCCTCTTCCCATTCTCTCACAGTTCTCGCTCTCGCCTCCCTTCTAAAGACCTCGCCTACAACTTCAAATCGATGCCGGGTGGAAGCGAGGGACGTTCAAATTGCGCAGAAGCCTTCCAGAAGCACCTGTTTCCCTCCTGCACTCTTACCATGGACGAGTTCAACCTGACCCAAACTTGCTACGTTCCTGCCGGCTTCACCGCGCGGAACCCCGACAACCACGATAAGGTAAAAAGCGCGGGGCATGGGGAGCTCGCCATCCCCCTTGAGCATTTGAGGTGGGCTTCCGCCTCCTGCTATGGCCCGAGATATGCCAGGCCCTCCGGTATTACGGAGTGGTTCCCGCTCAACTGAATCCAAACTCGGTCGCGATTCTGGTGGCTTTCATCTGCTACATGCGATCCGAGAGGATTGAGTTCAGCCTTCCGATCTTCCAGAAGCTGTTCACCTTCCGCGATAAAGGAGGGGTGGCCTTCTTTTCAGGGCAGCTGCTCAAGACCATCGGTTTCCGATGATTTTGGGAACGTGCCTCTCGCGCCCATTCAATATGAGGACGCTGCCTACAAGCCGCACTCCTTGGGCTCGCGTGAGAGCGCCCTCCTTGAGTTCTTCGAAACCAAGGACTTCGACGTCCTCTCAACCTCTTGCTACGGGCCGCTCTTTTGAAGAGATCCTGCAGGTCGTCAGCGAGATCGCGGCCACCAGAGGTGGCACCGAGGCCCCTGCCGAGAACCCCCCGGCCCCTAGTGGACCAGATAGCGAGGGAGCCGCCGCCGGGACCTCCGGACAGTCTCTGCCTGGAGAGGTGTCGCGGGGCCACCGCAATTTTGGTCTCGGCACAAAGTGTCTTGACGCGAAAAACAAACCGCTCCTTCAATGGGACCCTGATACCAACAGGGTCTCAATCTCATCTCTTCTCCCCAGCTGGGCGAAGCGAGATGAGGTCACCAGCGAGGCGTTCTCCCTGGGCTACGACCTCTACAGCCGGGAGAACGCCAGCATCCATGACAGGATGACCACCAGGCTCCTAGCTTATGACTCCACCCGCGCTCTGATGCGCGGGCTGGTGCTTGCGCATATGTGTGCTCGCCGCAGCATCACCATCGACCGCAAGTTCCAGGATATGTTCAAGGCCAGGGAGGGTGCGGTGGCTGAGGCGGCTGCATTGAAGAACGAGCTAGAAGACGCCAAGCAACTTTGTCTTCACGCCGGGAAGAAGAGGTAAGCGAGACCTTTCACGGCGCTAGCTCTTGCCACTGCAGATTTCAACTTCATTATTTTTCTTTCATGCTAACTTCTCGCTATATAGGATTCCGCTCAAGCCGTGGTGCTTCGCGCGGAGCTGGCCCAGGTGTGATACGAGAGTGTCCTGTTGAGGGACTAGATCCTGCGCCTGAAGGCGAATGGGCCCCCTCCCCTGGACGAAAGGTTGAAGAGCCACTATTACTCCGTCTACGATATCGACAAGCTCCTCTAGGCCAAAGCGCAAGCGACCGTCAAGCTGACCTTGGAGACGCTGCGAGATGTCGGATGCCTGGACGGGAGGGGCAAGATCATTACTGCTCAATAGCTCGTCCCCTGGCTCTTCGAGCCTATCCCGAAGCCCCCGGGAGCGCCTGATACCCCGCCCTCGGATGTCCCGAAATCCCCTCCCGCGAGTGGCGAGACATTCGGGGAGAGCTCAGGCGAGAGCTCCAGCATGAGTTCAAGCGGGAGATCTGAGGGGTATAGCTTGTCTCCCTGAGGGGCCCCCTTTTTCTCTTTTCTTTTCGCCTCAGTGTAAAGTTCGAGACGCTCTAAACTTATAATTATATAAAATACACTGTAAATGTTTCATTGTAAATGTTGTCATTGTCCTGTTCTTATTGTGAATGCGCTTGATGCAATTGCTGTGGCCGAGTGCTTCTTAAGCACGCTTTCACTAAGGCCCTCGGCCTCCCTAGGGTAGTCTCCCTTAGTGATGGATAGGAGGGAACCTACCGAAAGAGCTCAGGGCTTAGATGTTTCGCTTCCGTACTCTGCCAAATACCGTCTGTCGGGAACATTGTTCGCGGGCCCTTTTAGACGAGGCCGTCCCCCTTTAGCTTGCGCAAACTGTCTAAAGCTTTCGCCCAACACCTCTCGCTGTCCGTCCAAGATACCGTCAGGAGTCTTCTCGCCGAGAGCTTCCTTTGGTGAGATCTCTTTGGCGAGGACTTTCCTGCCGAGATCTCCTTTGGCTGAGGCCTCTCCTTCCTGAAGGGGCCTTACCTCTTTTTCATTCCGTGGTTGGTTTCTTGCCTTGCTAAGAGCATCCAAGTCGGAGTGTCTCCTAGGATCAAAAACTTCCCTCCGCCAAGCGGGCCTTCGGACCTGCCAGCTAGATGAGAGCCTGCGTAGTGGGTCTGCCTATGGCCGAGCCGAGCTCGGGGTGTCGTTGACGTTTCCTCAAACCAAACCTATCCCACGCAGGCGAGCCTTCGGGCCTGCCAGCTAGATGAGAGCCTGCGCAGCGGGTCTACCTTTGGCCGAGCCGAGCTCGTGGTGCCGATGAAGTTCTCAAACCAAGCCTATCCCCCACATTCGAGCCTTCAGACCTGCCAGCTAGATGAGAGCCTGTGCAACGGGTCTACCTGTGGCCGAGCTGAGCTCGGGGTGCCGATGAAGTTCTCAAACCAAACCTATCCCCCACAGGCGAGCCTTCGGACCTGCCAGCTAGATGAGATCCTGCGCAGCGGGTCTACCTGGGGCCGAGCCGAGCTCGGGGTGCCGATGACGTTTCTTCAAACAAAACCTATCCCCCACAGGCGAGCCTTCGAACCTGCCAGCTAGATGAGAGCCTGTGCAGCGGGTCTACTTGGGGCCGAACCGAGCTCGGGGTGCCGATGACGTTTCCTCAAACAAAACCTATTCCCCACAGGCGAGCCTTCGGACCTGCCAGCTAGATGATAGCCTGCGCAGCGGGTCTACCTGGGGCCGAGCCGAGCTCGTGGTGCCGATGAAGTTCTCAAACCAAACCTATCCCCCACATGCGAGCCTTCGGACCTGCTAGCTAGATTAGAGCCTGCGCAGCGGGTCTACATGGGGCCGAGTTGAGCTCGGGGTGCCGATGATGTTTCCTCAAACCAAACCTATCCCCCACAGGCGAGGCTTCAGACCTGCCAGCTAAATGATAGCATGCGCAGCGGGTCTACCTGGGGCCGAGCCGAGCTCGGGGTGAAGATGATATTTCCTCAAACCAAACCTATCCCCCATAGGCGAGTCTTCGGACCTGCCAGCTAGATGAGAGCCTGCGCAGCGGGTCTACCTGTGGTCGAGCCGAGCTCGGGGTGCCGATGACGTTTACTAAAACCAAACCTATCCCCGACAGGCGAGCCTTCGGACCTGCAAGCTAGATGAGAGCATGCGCATCGGGTCTACCTGGGGCCGAGCCGAGCTCGGTGTGCCGATGAAGTTCTCAAACCAAATCTATCCCCCAAAGACGAGCCTTCGGACCTGCCAGCTAGATAAGAGCCTGCGCAGCAGGTCTACCTGGGGCCAAGCCGAGCTAGTGGTGCCAATGACGTTTCCTCAGACCAAACCTATCCACCATAGGCGAGCCTTCGGACCTGCCAGCTAGATGAGATCCTGCGCAGCGGGTCTACCTGGGGCCGAGCCGAGCTCGCGGTGCCGATGACCTTTCCTCAAAGCAAACCTATCCCCCACAGGCGAGCTTTCGGACCTGCCAGCTAGATGAAAGCCTGCGCAGCGGGCTACCTGGGGCCGAGCCGAGCTCGGGGTGCCGATGACGTTTCCTCAAACCAAACCTATCCCCCACAGGCGAGCCTTCAGACCGCCAGCTAGATGAGAGCCTGCGCAGCGGGTCTACCTGGGGCTGAGCCGAGCTCGGGGTGCCGATGACGTTTATCAAACCAAACCTATCCCCCACATGCGAGCCTTCAGACCTGCCAGCTAGATGAGAGCCTGCGCAGCGGGTCTACCTGGGGCCGAGCCGAGCTCGGGGTGCCGATGACGTTTCCTCAAACCAAACCTATCCACCACAGGCGAGCCTTCGGACCTGCCAGCTAGACGAGAGACTGTGCAGCGGGTCTACCTGGGGCCGAGCCAAGCTCGGGGTGCCGATGACGTTTCCTCAAACCAAACCTATCCCCCACAGGCGAGCCTTCGGACCTGCCAGCTAGATGAGAGACTGCGCAGCGGGTTTACCTGGGCCCGAGCCGAGCTTGGGGTGCCGATGACGTTTCCTCAAACCAAACCTATCCCCCACAGGCGAGCTTTCGGACCTGGCTGCTAGATGAGAGCCTGCGCAGCGGGTCTACCTGGGGCCGAGCCGAGCTCGGGGTGCCGATGACGTTTCCTCAAACCAAACCTATCCCCCACAGGCGAGCCTTTAGACCTACCAGCTAGATGAGAGCCTGCACAGCGGGTCTACTTGGGGCCGAGCCGAGCTCGGGGTGCCGATGACGTTTCCTCAAACCAAACCTATCCCCCACAAGCTAGCCTTCAGACCTGCCAGCTAGATGAGAGCCTGCGCAGCCGGTCTACCTGGGGTCGAGCCGAACTCGGGGTGCCGATGACGTTTCCTCAAACAAAACCTATCCCCCACAGGCGAGCCTTTGGACCTGCCAGCTAGATGAGAGGCTGCGCAGTGGGTCTACCTGGGGCTGAGCCGAGCTCGGGGTGCCGATGACGTTTCCTCAAACCAAACCTATCCCCCACAGGCGAGCCTTTGGACCTGCCAGCTAGATGAGAGCCTGCGCAGCGGGTCTACCTGGGGCCGAGCCGAGCTTGGGGTACCGATGACGTTTCCTCAAACCAAACCTATCCCCCACAGGCGAGCCTTCGGACCTGCCAGCTAGATGAGAGCCTGCGCAGCGAGTCTACCAGGGGCCGAGCCGAGCTCGGGGTGCCGATGACGATTCCTCAAACCAAACTTATCCCCCACAGGAGAGCCTTCGGACCTGCCAGCTAGAGGAGAGCCTACGCAGCGGGTCTACCTGGGGTCGAGCCGAACTCGGGGTGCCGATGATGTTTCCTCAAACCAAATCTATCCCCCACAGGCGAGCCTTCAGACCTGCCTGCTAGATGAGAGTCTGCGCAGCGGGTCTACCTGGGGCCGAGCCGAGCTCGGGGTGCCGATGAAGTTCTCAAACCAAACCTATCCCCCACAGTCGAGCCTTCGGACCTGCCAGCTAGATGAGAGCCTACACAGCGGGTCTACCTGGGGCCGAGCCGAGCTCGGGGTATTCATAAAACACATAATCATATCCTATTATAAAACTTTCACGATAGTCAAGAGAAAATCAACTGATGTAGTATAATAAGTTTATTTTTGAGATACATGGTTACATCCTTCCCCTTTCATGGGTAGAAGCATTTTAGGTCATCACCGCTCCAGGTGTGACTTAAGGCCCTCCCCTCAACGTCCTGGTGGTAGTAACCTCCTGTTTCGAGGGCTTCCTTCACTATGTACAGTCCTTCCCAGTTCGGGTTGAGCTTGCCCACGGGAGCCGACCTTCCTGCCGCGTCAACCTTTCTCAGCACCAGATCCCCTTCAGTAAACTGCTTGACCCTGACATGCTTATCAAAATACTTAGCCATCCGCCACTTGATATATTCTTGCCTGATAGCTGCCACGTCCCGCAGTTCTTCCACCATATCTAGCAAGAGGCGTTGCCCCTCTTCATTCTCCAACCTCCAAGTCTCATCTCCTTTGCCCGCGGCTGTGACCCACGGGGACCGAACCTCGAACTCCACTGGTAGGACTGCCTCACACCCATGAGAAAGATTGAAGGGGGTCTCATCGGTGGATGTGTTCGGGGTCGTTCGCAAGGCCCACAGGACTGAGGAGAGCTACTCCACCCAATTTCCCTTTAAGTTCTCCACCTTTTTCTTTAGTAGGTTTACAATAATTTTGTTCGCCGCTTCCACCTGGCCGTTGTGTAACACCCCCTATCCGTCGCATAGCATATAGCAGTAGGTCCGGCCGGGGCCCGACGCCATATACCACAGACATACCGGGTGGTTACTTATGGAAACCATCCAACCAATCTCAACGTCCTACACAGAGCATTCTAGCGGAAGCAGTTTATAAAAGTTGTAAACAAGAACCCAGCATCGAAGCACGAATGTCCACTAATATGAAATAGGAATGTTATACAAAATACCAAAAACAAGCCTTAAGGCCTTAAAAAATGTTTTACTTGAATATTACATGTTTTACAAACCACGGCACGCAGGCCGGTCATACATGAATAAAACAGTAAACACTTCCATTTGGGCCTTCGAGGGCCGGCTTCGCAAAAAGGGCTTTAGCCTGCTATTGACCGCTTGGTCCAGCTGCACATGCAAGCAACAAACCACCGCAAGGTGGCAAAACAAGGCAACGGTCAACAATGTTGACCAAATTATAACGATCCAGCCCCCAACTCGGGGCGGCGATGCTCCTTCCCTGCATTTCATTAGCATAAGCGAGCAATGTATATCAATAGCCATTAACATCACAGACGTTGGCTCGCACGGCCACATGCCCCGTGCACTCCGGGCACATTCTCGGTGAACCAGTCGATGTCACGTCAATTAAAGCCATTGACATTCCGGACTCACCACCGCCACTTAGACGGCTAAACCTATGAGCAATCTGTCTTCTTGGCCTGGGTCACGACAATTTAAGCCATTGACCGCCGAAGACCCTAATCTATGCCAACGGTAAGTGCCACGTGCCTTTAGGTCTCTTTAACCGAACGACATAAAACGGGTACGGTTCCATCTAACCCGTGCTCACATCGCAACGACAATTTAAGCGATTTGCGCGGGTCAAACTTCCACCGAGTCCCATTTCCATCACAAGTCACATAACCCGGTTATGTTCAAGTTGGCTCTCAGGCCACCAAGTTGGCAAGATCTCGCATCCGCCCAGTTTTCCGGGTGCACCTTTGGGTTAGTCCCCAAGGCTCCCTGCTGCAATATACCGCGTAGAAAACCCGAAAAACAACCAATAGCACGGAGTCTTCTCCGGCATTTATGCAATGCAACATCACCGATCCAGACCACATGTCCGGGTAGGCTTCACACATCATGCCTATGTCTGTTCTCGCTTACGGACTCTAAACAATGGGGACTTCACATATCTACCCGAAGGAACGCCTCCAACCCTCCGCAAACTCGCGAGAGCGGGCTTCTTATGCAAAGAAAGAGAGCTACTCATGCTCAAGATGAGGATCGTTACCCTTGAGTTCCTCTTTGGCGCCATTGAAAAGTAATCGGATGAAAACCACCACACTAGCGTTGCCTCCGTGGATCTGGAGTCGGCTCGCAATTTGGAGCTTCGAAGCTCCTCCAATGGCGGGATCTAACTCCTTCTTCCTCCCTTGGCTCTCCTCTCTCTCTAAGGATTTAGAAAGATGATAAGGTATGAAAAGTGAGGGTTTTCCAAGTCCACTCACGGGTATATCCCTTCAGGAACAACCCCCAGCCGTTGGATCTTCAGTCAAAGAAATGAACGGCTTCGATTCGGGACTGAAATGCCCAATCTGGGCCGAACACGACCTGGCACATGCCCGTGTCCAGGGCCGTGTGCCGCATTCGCCGTCAAAATCGAATCACCTGGAACCTCACACGGGTATCGAACACGCCCGTATTCGAGCTGACATGCCCGTGTTCCACCTGACACGGCCGTGTGACCGGCCGTGTACCCCATGATTTTTCCCCAAAATCAACCCGAGCACTACACGGGTTCTAGGACACGCCCGTGTCCTTTCCCGTGTCTCCTTGACACGCGTGGACCCCAGGCCGTGTACACGGTCTCGACATTTCGTCGCGTGAAGATCGACGACTTGATGACACGGCCTTGGACATGCCCGTGTCCTAGGCCGTGTGCCTTGTCTCGACGATCGTCGAGCGAATCTCGACGACTCCCCGGGACGATCGTCGATACGGGTCGACACGCCCTGCGACACGCCCGTGTCGCGGGCCGTGTGCCTTGTCTCGACGATCGTCGAGCGAATCTCGACGACTCCCCGGGACGATCGTCGACACGGGTCGACACGCCCTGCGACACGCCCGTGTCGCAGGCCGTGTGCCCAGTCTCAGCGAATCTTCGAGAGAATCTCGACGACTTCGCGGCTAAGTGTCGACACACGCTTGACACGCCTAGGGACACGCCTGTGTCCCAGGCCGTGTGCCTGCTGCCAGAACCCAAACTGGCACAAAACGTCCCCCTTTTGCTCCTTCGAGTTTCGGGGCGTTACAACTCTCCCCCTCTTAAAAGAATTTCGTCCGCGAAATTACATAAAGGAAAGACATGTACAAAACTAAAATTTGTACCTGAGCGGAACAACTCCGGATACTCGTCAAGAATAGTCTGCTCTCGCTCCCAAGAGAGCTCCTCACGACCACAATTGTCCCACAAGACCTTGACCATCCTGATCTCTTTATTGCGTAGCCGCTTGACCTCCGAGTCCTCGATACGCACGTGCTTGACCTTTGTCGTTAGCCCACTATCCACCGACACTTGATCAACCGCGATCACTTGCGTAGGCTCTTGCACCGCCTTCCGAAGCACCGAGATATGGAATACATCATGTAACCCACTAAGCTCCACTGAAAGCTTCAACCTATAGGCCGCTTCACCAACTCGCTCCAAAACCTCAAACGGTCCAAGGTACCTCGGGCTTAGCTTTTCCAATCGCCGCACCCGCGAGACACCCTTGAACGGCTTGATCTTTAAGTATACATAATCGCCCACAGCGCACTACACGTTCCTGTGCTTGGCATTATAGTACTTTGCTTGTCGGTCCTGAGCGATAAGCAATCTCTCCCGAATGGTTCTCACCAAAGAAGTAGCCTCCTCCACTTCCGATCGCTTATACAACTTTGACTCACCCATTTCTAACCAAGACAATGGCGTGCGACATCTTCTACCATATAGGGCCTCGAAGGGCGCCATCTGAATACTCGCTTGGTAGCTATTGTTGTATGCTAACTCCACCAAATAAAGGTGGTCTTCCCATTGCTTTCCAAAATCCAAGACACACATGTGAAGCATGTCTTCCATGGTTCTATTGACCCTCTCGGTCTGCCCATCTGTTTGCGGATGGAAGGCTGTGCTGAATTTCAACTTTGCTCCCAACATTTGTTGCACCAGCCTCCAATCATTGGACGTGAACCGCCCATCACGGTCACTCACGATGCTGCGGGGCACACCATGAAGCCGTACTATGTTATCCACATAAAGCTTTGCCAAATTTTCCACCGGATCATCCTTCCTATGCGGAATAAAATGCGACACCTTCGTTAATCGATCCACGATCACCCAAATGACGTCGTTCTCCTTTTGCGACCTTGGCAAACCGTGCACAAAGTCCATAGAGATGTCGTCGAATTTCCACTCCGGAATAGGCAAGGACTTAAGAAATCCTCCCGGCTTTTGGCACTCCGCCTTTACCGAGGCGCAAGTTTGGCACTTCGCTACGTATAGCGCCACATCCTTCTTCAAACCCGGCCACCAAAACAGTTTCTTTACATCGCGGTACATCTTCGTGCTCCCCGGGTGAATCGAGTACTTGGTATGGTGTTCCTCGTACAACAATTCCACCAGTAAATTGCCCACACTTGGGACGCACAGACCACCGTCTTTCCACAGCAATCCGTCCTCCACGACGAATTGGGAATTTGACCCATCCAGAGCCTCTATCATGAACTGCTTCATATGAGCATCCATATCCAAAGCCTGCCGCATCCGATCAGGCAGGTCATATTGGACTTCAGTCCAATTCAGAACTGCTTCAGCACTTGATTGTCTATCCACGCAAACAATCTCCAACGCCTCCAACTCTCGCACCAACCGCTCATCTTGCACCGATAGCCAATTGGCTTGAGCTGGGGCTCGGCGACTCAACGCGTCTGCAACCGCATTCCCTTTACCGGGCACGTAGTAGATCTTGAATGTATAGTCCCCCAGGAACTCCATCCATCTACGCTGCCGCATATTCAGATCCTTCTGATCAATTAGATACTTTAGGCTCTTGTGATCGGTGTAGATATCAATCTTCACACCGTACAAATAGTGTCTCCACAGCTTCAAGGCAAAAATCACGGCCGCTAACTCCAAGTCATGGACCAGATTGTTCCTCTCATGCACTTTTAGCTGTCTCGAGCCATAAGCTATTACACTTCCGTGCTGCAGTAGCACGCAACCCAAACCGCTGCCCGAAGCATCGCTATATATCTCATAGCCTTCGGTTCCACATGGCGAACTCAGCACAGGCGCCGTGGTCAACCGACACTTCAATTCCTCAAAAGCTCGCGCGCACTCCGGCGTCCAAACGAACTTATGATCCTTCCTCGTCAAAGTAGTGAGAGGTAACGCTATCCGCGAGAAGTTCTCTACGAAGCGCCTATAATAGCCGGCAAGCCCTAGAAAACTCCGGACTTCCGCTACAGTAGCAAGCTCAGGCCACTCCCGTATCGCAACAATCTTTGTCGGATCCACCGCAATACCCTCTCCACTCACTATATGCCCGAGGAATGCCACTGAGGATAGCCAAAACTCGCACTTCGAGAACTTGGCATACAACTGATTTCTCCTTAGCGTCTCCAATACCAAATGAAGATGCTTGAAGTGATCTTCCTCACTTTGCGAGTACACCAAAATATCGTCGATGAAGACGATCACGAAATGGTCCAAGTACTCCCTGAACATCCTGTTCATCAAATCCATGAACACTGACGACGCATTATTCAGCCCAAATGACATGACCGTAAATTCAAAATGCCCGTATCTCGTACTAAACGCTGTCTTCGGGATATCCCTCTCCCTTATTCGCAGCTGATAGTACCCAGACTTGAGATCTAACTTCGAGTACACCGTCGACCCGACTAACTGATCAAAGAGATCATCAATCCGGGGGATCGAGTACTTGTTCTTCTACGTCAGCTTGTTTAGCTCCCGATAATCAATACATAACCTCAAGCTTCCGTCCTTCTTCTTAATAAAGAGGACCGGTGCGCTCCAAGGCAAAGAACTCGGGCGCACATAACCTTGCTCCAGCAACTCTTGCAGTTGAACTTTCAGCTCCGCCATTTCCTTAGGCGCTAGCCGATACGGAGATAGTGACACAGGCTTTGCACCTAGCACTAGCTCGATCTTAAAATCTATCTCCCGCTGAGGCGGGGCTCCAGGAAGATCTGCGGGGAACACATCCGGGTATTCCGATACCACTGAAATACAATCCAACGCGGGCTACGGCTTTTCAACCTCCACTAGTGTAAAGAACAGTTCTGCACCAGCACGAACCGCCTTCACCACCTGAAGAGAAGACATCAACGTCTTGCTCGACCCCTTTAAGCCCGTAAAAGTCGTTTCACGACTTGCTCCCAGCTTGACTTCCTTGCTACCGCAATCTATATGGGCCTGCTTCTCCGAGAGCCAGTCCATGCCAAATATGACGTCGAACTCCACTAACGGAAGTAAAGACGCCCGCAGGTCAAACTCCTGCTCCCCAATACGAATCTTAACATCGCAGATCCTAACCGCTCGCATCGAACACCCATTGGGCACCCACACATCCAACTTATCCTTCGCCATCAAAGAAGGGACTCCGATGCGTGATATAAATCCTTCGGACAAGAAGGAGTGTGAAGCTCCCGTATCGAAGAGTGCTCGTGCCGGATTTTCACAAATCAATACAAATCCTAAACAAGTAGTGGTAAGGTAACATGTGCATAACAAGTATTTATAGAAATTGACTTGCTATAAATTAAATCGTACCTGTCACCACATCAGCTTGTTTGATGGCCTCCTGTTGGCCAAGATTGTAGACCCTTGGTTGAGCCGGAGCATAATGGGATGCGGTCGATTCCACCGCCTTTCCCTTCTCTTCATTAGTAGCTCCCAGCCTTCTCTCGAACTTAGGACGTCCGCTCCAACAGTCATAGGCGAAATGCCCCGTCTTTCCACATGTAAAGCATGCGCCCGGGGTCCGACTCGTAGTCGCCCCAGAAGCACCAGAAGGAGCTGGACCCGAAGTCCTATGCTTCTTAAAAGCCCTCCGATAGCCAGACTTTGCAGTAGTCGACACTCTGAACTCAGATTTCTTCTCACCCAAGCTTTTCTTCGCTTGCACGCTCTTCATGTCCTTCTCCAAGGACCGGGCAGTATTGACCAAGGTTAAGAAACCCTGCGTCATCGGCCCCAAAAGTAATAATCTAAACTCATCCCTCAGGCCTTCATAGAAGCGATTAGTCTTGTGCTCCTCATCCATGATGGTGGAGCTAGCATAACGACTCAAACGAGTGAACTCATGGAGATATTCATCCACGCTCTTCTCACCCTGAACCAACTTCAGAAATTCGTTCTCCATCGAAATCCTCTGAGTAGAAGGGAGGCATCTTGCTAAGAACAATCCAGAGAACTCTTCCATCGGAACGTCTATCAGTTGTCTACCCCTCAAATGATGCAGCTCCAATCCTTCCCACCACATCCTCGCTTCACCGTCTAGAAGGAACGTAGCGATGGTGGTCATTTGCCACTCCTCCGTCTCCGTTGCTGTCATGACTCTCTTCACCCTGGAGAGCCAGTCTTCAGCCTGAGATGGGGTTCCCAACCCCGAGAATAACGGAGGGTTAAAGCTCATTACATGCTTCAGCTGCCTCTCAGTTGCCCTCCTTGGCACCACCGGTTCAACAACCACTTGCTCCACCCTCCTCGGCTCAGCCTCTTGAAGAGGTACTTGCTCCATCACAGGAGCAGGCTGCTGCGCTTGCCTTCTAGGCTGCGCATTAATCACGGCCAACACCGCTTCAGCCACCAATCGTATGTTCTCAGCCGACAGAGGTGTTGCGGGAGCAACATCCGGTGCACTACTAGCCTCAGAAACTCGGCATTCTGACGGCCCAACACCACTTCTGGTCACCTATAGTGGTACAAAACACCGTTAAGCGACCACATAAAATTGCAAACAGCAATTATAGGAACATGCAGGTTCCTCAAACACGAGTATTTTCATTCCTAAGTGGACATTCATGAGTTCTTTTACCATTATAACGATGACGCACACAATGTGCTCACCACCCCTTAAAAAGAATTCGCCCACGAATTCAGCTTAAGTCCTACCAAAACCAGTAGTCTGATACCAAATTGTAACACCCCTATCTGTCGCATAGCATATAGCAGTAGGTCCGGCTGGGGCCCGACGCCATATACCACAGACAGACCGGGTGGTTACTTATGGAAACCATCCAACCAATCTCAACGTCCTACACAGAGCATTCTAGCGGAAGCAGTTTATAAAAGTTGTAAACAAGAACCCAGCATCGAAGCACGAATGTCCACTAATATGAAATAGGAATGTTATACAAAATACCCAAAACAAGCCTTAAGGCCTTACAAAATGTTTTACTTGAATATTACATGTTTTACAAACCACGGCACGCAGGCCGGTCATACATGAAAAAAACAGTAAACACTTCCATTTGGGCCTTCGAGGGCCGGCTTCGCAAAAAGGGCTTTAGCCCGCTATTGACCGCTTGGTCCAGCTGCACCTGCAAGCAACAAACCACCGCACGGTGGCAAAACAAGGCAACGGTCAGCAATGCTGACCAAATTATAACGATCCTGCCCCCAAATCGGGGCGGCGATGCTCCTTCCCTGCATTTCATTAGCATAAGCGAGCAATGTATATCAGTAGCCATTACCATCACAGACGTTTGCTCGCACGGCCACACGCCCCGTGCACTCAGGGCACATTCTCGGTGAACCAGTCGATGTCACGTCAATTAAAGCCATTGATATTCCGGACTCACCACCGCCACTTAGACGGCCAAACCTATGAGCAATCTGTCTTCTTGGCCTGGGTCACGACAATTTAAGCCATTGACCGCCGAAGATCCTAATCTATGCCAACGGTAAGTGCCACGTGCCTTTAGGTCTCTTTAACCGAACGACATAGAATGGGTACGGTTCCATCTAACCTGTGCTCACATCGCAACGACAATTTAAGCCATTTGCGCGGGTCAAACTTCCACCGAGTCCCATTTCCATCACAAGTCACATAACCCGGTTATGTTCAAGTTGGCTCTCAGGCCACCAAGTTGGCAAGATCTCGTATCCGCCTAGTTTTCCGGGTGCACCTTTGGGTTAGTCCCCAAGGCTCCCTACTGCAATCTACCGCGTAGAAAACCCGAAAACAACCAATAGCACGGAGTCTTCTCCGGCATTTATGCAATGCAACATCACCAATCCAGACCACATGTCCGGGTAGGTTTCACACATCATGCCTATGTCCGTTCTGGCTTACGGACTCTAAACAACGGGGACTTCACATATCTACCCGAAGGAACGCCTCCAACCCTCCGCAAACTCGCGAGAGCGGGCTTCCTATACAAAGAAAGAGATCTACTCATGCTCAAGATGAGGATCGTTACCCTTGAGTTCCTCTTTGGCGCCATTGAAAAGTAATCGGATGAAAACCACCGCACTAGCGTTGCCTCCGTGGATCCGGAGTCGGCTCGCGATTTGGAGCTTCGAAGCTCCTCCAATGGCGGGATCTAACTCCTTCTTCCTCCCTTGGCTCTCATCTCTCTCTAAGGATTTAGAAAGATGATAAGGTATGAAAAGTGAGGGTTTTCCAAGTCCACTCACGGGTATATCCCTTCAGGAACAACCCCCAGCCGTTGGATCTTCAGTCAAAGAAATGAACGGCTTCGATTCGGGACTGAAATGCCCAATCTGGGCCGAACACGGCCTGGCAAACGCCCGTGTCCAGGGCCGTGTGCCGCATTCGCCGTCAAAATCGAATCACCTGGAACCTCACACGGGTATCGAACACGCCCGTGTTCGAGCTGACACGCCCGTGTTCCACCTGACACGGCCGTGTGACCGGCCGTGTACCCCATGATTTTTCCCCAAAATCAACCCGAGTACTACACGGGTTCTAGGACACACCCGTGTCCTTGCACGTATCTCCTTGACACGCATGGACCCCAGGCCGTGTACACGGTCTCGACATTTCGTCGCATGAAAATCGACGACTTGATGACACGGCCTTGGACACGCCCGTGTCCTAAGCCGTGTGCCTTGTCTCGACGATCGTCGAGCGAATCTCGACGACTCCCCTGGACGATCGTCGACACGGGTCGACACGCCCGTGTCGCGGGCCGTGTGCCTTGTCTCGACGATCGTCGAGCGAATCTCGACGACTCCCCGGGACGATCGTCGATACGGGTCGACACGCCCTGCGACACGCCCGTGTCGCAGGCCATGTGCGCAGTCTCAGCGAATCGTAGAGAGGATCTCGACGACTTCGTGGCTAAGTGTCGACACACTCTTGACACGCCCTGGGACATGCCTGTGTCCCAGGCCGTGTGCCTGCTGCCAGAACCCAAACTGGCCCAAAACATCCCCCTTTTTCTCCTTCGAGTTTCGGGGCGTTACACGTTGTTCCGGGGGTGGTGGACAGAGGCGAATCTGAGGTCTATCCCCAATTGGGTGAAGAAGCTGATGAACTCTACACTGGCAAACTGGGGGTCGTTATCTATCACTATTGCTTGAGCTAACCCGTGTCTTCATATGATCTCCCCCCAGATGAAGTTCCTTATGACCTGCGAGGTGACCTTAGCCAAGGCTTTAACCTTCAGCCACTTTGAGAAATATTCGGCCATAAACAAGAGGAACCTCCTCTGTCCACTAGCCTGAGGAAAAGGTCCAACTAAATCCATCCCCCAGATGGCGAACGACCACGGTGCCGTGATGCTTCGGAGTCTTTGAGCTGCCAAGAGCTGAAGGGGGGCGCAGAGCTGGCATTTCCGACACCTCCTTGCGAACTCCGCGGTATCCTTCCTTAGGGTGGGCAAGAAGTACCCCTGTCTTACCAACCTTGGCTCCAACATCCTCCGTCCAAAATGAATGCCGCACTCGCCCGAGTGTACCTCTGCAAAGATCCTTGGGATCTCTTCTTCGGTTACAAATCTAGCTAGGAGCCCAGACAACATCTTACGATACTGGCCCCCTTCTATCATCAGGTAGTGAGATTCCTTGCGCCTGAAGCTTTTCCCTTCCTTGGTCCCCTCTAGAAGTTCACCGGTGGTTAGGAAGGTCACCAATGGATCCACCCATGAGGGTCGCCGATCCACCACCATCAACTCTCCTTCCTCGATAGCTGGTCGAAATAGCTCCATCAAGGTCCCTCATCCCTGAGGTCCAAACTTAGCCAATCGGTCGGCAGCTATACTTTCTTCCCTCAGAACATGTTGGATAGAGAATGTCCGGAACCCTCCGATGATCGCCCTTACCTTGGAGAGGTATTTTATGAGGGTACGCTCCCGAGCCTCAAACTCTCCCCGGATCTACGACGCTACTACCTTTGAATGAGTGAAGGCCTCCACATCCTGATTCTCAAGCTCCTTTGCCCGGCGAATGCCGGCGATCACGGCCTCATACTCCGCTTGGTTGTTGGTTACTGGAAAATTGTATGCCACCGCCTGTTCTATCGCGACTCCCTGGGGGCTGACCAACACCACACCTCCCCCGAGGGAATGCTTTCCCGAGGCCCCATCGACCATCATCTTCCACGCTTCCTGTGGCTGCTGCTCTCCCTCCTCGACTTCAACAACATAATCTGCCAGGAAGTCCGCCACCTCCTGCGACTTGATGGAGAGTCTCAGAACGAAAGAGATGTCAAACTCGCTTAGCTCAATAGACCACTTAGCAAGTCTCCCCAAGTGCTCTACTCCTTCGAAGATCTTGCGAAGAGGATGGTCGGTCACCACCCTAATCGAATGTGCTTGAAAGTACGGTCGGAGTTTCCTTATAGAGATGACCAAGGTGTAAGATAGCTTTTCGAGGATGGGGTAGCAGAGCTCTGCTTTCTTCAATATCCGACTGACGTAGTAGATGGGCAGTTGCTTCTTTCCTTCTTCCCTTACTAGGACGGAGCTCAGCGCCTCCGCTCCTACTCCAAGGTACAAGGTCAGGTCCTCCCCTTCTTTTGGTCTCTGAAGCAAAGGAGCCTGAGAGAGCTATTTCTTCAGCCCTTGGAAGGCTTCTTCGCACTCGGCGGTCCACTCAAACATTTGATTCCCTCTCAGCACCTTGAAGAACAAAGAACACTTGTCCCCTGACCTGGAGAGGAAGCTGCTCAGCCCTGCCAGCCTTCTTGTCAAATGCTGGACCTCCTTGGCATCGCGAGGTGATTCTAAATACAGGATGGCCTTTACCTTGTCTGGGTTAGGCTCCACCCCTGCCGGAGTCAAGAGATGCCCAAGGAACTTCCCGCGGCTGGCCCCGAAGACACACTTCAAGGGGTTCAGCCTCATCTTAAACCTCCTCAGGGTGGCAAACGTCTCCTCGAGATCTTTTAGGTGCGAATCCATGCACTTGCTCTTGATCATTAGGTCGTCGACATAGACCTCCAAGTTTCTCCCCCATTGATCTCGAAAGACCCGATCCATCATGCGTTAGTAGGTAGCCCCTGCGTTATTCAACCCAAATGGCATCATTTTGTAACTGAAGCACCCCTCCCTCGTGATGAAGGAAACATCCTTGACATCGCGAGGGTGCATCCGGATCTGGTGATAACCTGAAAAAGCATCCAAAAAGCTCATGATAGAAAAACCACAGCTGAATCAACCAGCGCGTCGATCCGAGGCACGGGGTAGCAATCCTTAGGGCATGATTTATTTAACAAAGAAAAGTCAATACACATTCTCCATTTCCACCCCCTTTTTTAACCATTACCACATTGGAGATCCAGCCTGGATACTGGATCTCTGAGATGAAGCCGGCTTCCAAGAGCTTCCTTACCTCTTCGCGGATGGGCTCCTCCAGCTTGGTGGCGATGGCTCTCATCTTTTGGCGTATGGGGCGAGTGTGGCGGTCCAGGTTCAGGCGATGGCAAGCCACGTCCGCGTCGATGCCCGACATGTCTTCCTCGCTCCAAGCGAAGATGTCGATGTTTCTTTGAATGCAGGCCTGCACTCGCTCCCGGGCCTCGGGAATCAAGCCCCCGCACCAGCCCTGCACCCTCCGCACCTGCCCTGCGCTGGCGAAGACCTCCATCTCCACCACTTATTCGGCCAGTTACAGCCGCGACTGCTCCCAGCCGAACCTTGCTTCTTCCTCGAGCTCCAGATCTTCCCTTCCTACCTCTGCTTTGATCTCCATTGCTTCCATCGGCCCCTCCTGATGCTGCTCGACTTCCACGCCCCTCTAGGCCTCTTCCTCAGCTCCTCCTGCTTCTTTCTCTTCTACCTCTATCGCCCCTCCCGGGCTCTCCTGCTCCTCATCCCCCTGGACCTCCTGCACATCACCTCCCTGCTGCTCCACAATCTCCTCTCCTCTGACTTCCTCTTCAGCTACCTCTCTCGCCTCCTCTAGGCTCATCTCCTCTTCTCTGACAACCCCTCCATGTGCCGCCATCTCCATCTTGAACTCCTCTGCCTATGCCATCCATGATATGGTGTTGACTGCCGTAACGTAACACTGTCTTGCCACCTTCGTGTCCCCTCTTACCCTGACCTGCACCCCTCCATTGTTGAACTTGAGGCACTGATGAAACGAGGAGGGGACGTAGCGAAAGGCGCTGATGAGGGGGCACCCAAAGATGGTGTTATAGCTGCTTGGGCCGTCTACAATCATGAACGTGTAGTTCCGTGACACGCCCCCCAACTTCACGTGCAGCCCTACTCCCCCTTCCACTTCTTTCCTCTCTCCGGAGAACCCGAACAGTGGTCCATCCGAAGCCAAAATCCTCTTCCCTTCGACCCTCATCTCATCGAAGGCCTTCTTGAAGATGACATTCGCCAAGATCCCATTATCTACTAGTATCCTTGACACCGTATAATTTTCTACCGCCGTCTGGATCACTAGTGCATCACAGAATGGATCTTCGTAGTCCGGCATGTCTGCTGACGAGAAGGTGATTTTTTCTTCCGGTGGAGGAGCCTGAGAGGTAGAGGCGACCCCCCTTCGGTACATGGTTTGCAGGCTCCCCTTGCGGGTTGCCTCAATCCACACTCCTCCATGAATCACCCTGATTCCTCCCCGGGTCCCCACGTCTACCCGATCTTCACATCTATCTTCCATCTCACCTGCTGTACTTCTACAATCCTCACCGGCGGATCCTGCCTCCCTGCTCCTCTTGCGTCCCTCATTTCTAAGAACTCCGGGCAGGTGGCCGTTGCGTGACCTTCCTCCTGGTGGAAGTCACAAAAGAGCAATGCCACCCTACCCCTTCTTCCTTCTCCTCCTCCTCTTCTCCCAGCTCCTCGAACTCCTCTCCTCGCTCCTCTTCCTCTGCCTACGTCCATGGCCTCTTGCGGCAGCAGGACTCGACCCCTTGGCTCCTTCCTCCATGCCGGTTGGTCGAACCTCCTGGGTTCCCGTAGATTATCTCTCCCCTGGTAGCCTCCTCCTTGTCCCTGGGGGCGACGCTCCTGGGGCCTCCAACCCAACCGGTTGTTTATCTCCCGGGCCCCCCATCCCTGCTACTGCCCCTGCCTTCGGGGCTCTTCCCTCCTCCTTTCTTCTCTCTGCACTCTCTGCTCCCTCGGCTCCCTCTGCCTTCCCGTTGCAGGTTCCTTCACATCATCCTCCGCCAGCCTGGCCAACTTCCTGGTGAATGCTGGGTTTGCTCTCTCGAAGTCTGTCTCCTTTGCCGCCCTCTCGACGAGCTCCTCAAAGGAGCGGGGGGGGGGGGGGGGGGCACTTTCTTCAACTCCATACTGAAGAATCCTGGCCTCAGCCCCAGGGTAAAGGCGAGTATCAACGCGTACCCTGGGACCTCCTGGACCAGGAGGATCTCTTCCTGAAACCGGTCGACATAATGACCCAGTGTCTCATCCGGCTTCTGCCTCACCACAAACAGGCACTCCTCCTCCTTCTTCCTCTTCTTCGATGCTGAGAACCTCAACAGGAAACTTCTCCGCAGATCTTCAAAGCAGTAGATCGACCTTGCTGGCAACTGGTGGAACCAGTCCCGAGCCTTCTCCTTCAACGTGATGGCAAATAGCCGGTACTTGAAGGCATCCATCATCTGCCTTATCAAAATGACATATTCAAACCACTCCACGTGGTGTACAGGGTCATCCTTCCCAGAGTAGTAGGACATATCAGGCTCCCGGAACCCTTCCGGTACCGGAGCTGAGATGATGAGCATGTTGAAAGGGCTCTCGCCTCCCGCCTGGCGAGATGGCACGTCCCGCGGCCTCGGCTGGCTGGCCCGATCCGCGAGACCGTGCCCGGGGAAGAGTTCTCGCACTGTTGCCTCCCTCTCGCCCAAATTGGTCAAAGCCTCCTTGCCCGGGCACTGGCCTGGGAAGAGCTCCCGCGCGGCTACGTCCCTCTTTCCAGCCTCTGCCGGGACCTCCTTCCCCGGGCGCTGTCCTAGGGTGTTCTCGCCCAAGAGTGGGACCTCCTCAATCGGAACCTGAGGAGTGGCCCACTCGCTTCGGGCCGAGAAGTCCAAGCTAATGGTTTGCATGACTTCTCGCCTGAAGTCATCTGGCATCTTCCTCATCGCTTCCTCTCCCCGGGTAGGGGAGCCTCCAGAACCAGACCCTTCACCTTCACCTCCATCCATGGGGCAAAACTTAAGGCTTTCTTGTATCTGCTGATTTCCACGCTCACCGTACCAGAACTATTGAAGCCAAAAATGACCTCAACGGGAGTTCAAAATAGGGGTGCAACCGACACCTACTTCTCTCAAGCCTCAACCCTCGACCAGATTCAAAGGTCCCTGTACTGACCCAAAGCCTCAGTAGGGAGGTCCCACCTCACACCTGGAAGATCTCTGAGAGCTTCCCCTCCAAAGCCAAAAGCTGGGCTAGGAGCTCCTTAGAAAGCACTAGAAGTTGGAAGATAATGAAATGCTTGCTTTCTAAGGAGCCCTTATGGGTCTATTTATAGCCTTTACTGACCTGAGATTACTGAAATGCCATTGGTTGATCTGCCAATAGCCAAATCCCGCTGTTTATCCTGAGGGTATAGGGGTAATTTCGCCTGAGGGAAATTAGGTCATTTTACCCAAGGCCCTGGGCCCCACTTGGCGAGAGCTCTGAGCCGAGAGTCTTCTGTCCAGAGCCCGGCGCAAGCGTTCTCGCCTACTTATAGGCGAGAAATCCTTTGAGATTGGAGCTTGGTTCAAGCGCAAGCGTTCCCGCATTGGCTGCGTTCGACGATTTGGCTGCGCCTGACGATCTGGGTTTGACGATCGTCGAGAGCGGGGAGCTTTGTAGGCGAGGTAGCTTGGCTCTAGAGCAAGCGTTCCCGCCTACTGGGGGGAGATCTTCTTTAGTGTGAGAACTCCTCTGGATAGCCTAATTGTGATTGTTGGTGCCTCCTGTTCTGACTCAGCGAATATGGGGTTGTACACTCCAAATGGCTATATTCATAAGAATATAAAGCATTAAATCTGATAGCTATAATCGCTTTTAATTAAGCCTTAATTAATTCAGCCAGCTGTAAATAATTCTTCCTGCATACTATAAAGAAATCGTCAAACTGAATTTTAAAGATTTCTTCAAACTGGGCTCGAAGTTCGTTTATCTCAGCTCGGAGTTCGTCGAGCTCAACTCGGAGTTCGTCGAGCTGAGCTCAGAGAATGTGAACTGCATAATCGTTGAACTGAGTTTTACAGTTTTCTTTGAGCTGAGCTCAGAGTTCGTTGAACTGAGCTCAGAGTTCGTTGAACTGAGTTCGGAGAATTTCTTTGAGCTGAATTTCTGAACTTCAAATCTGAACTTCTCTGGAATTTTTCTGAAGGAGCAAACTTGGAAACAAACCTATGACCCATGACTATACATTTTGGGTCAATCTAATCATCCTAATATCGATCCTTGCCCAAATCAGAACTATGGTTCCGACACCACCGACCATCGCGGTGCCTACGTATCAATTGTAACGACTCAAAGCTAGGTTCCTAGCACATCTTACACAATCAAAAGGAAATGCTCGTAACACAATAACCAAACTAAGACGTACCTGCGATCACCTCCTAAGGGTTTCTCTCCTGCACCATGTCTAGTGCAAACACCTGATCCCAAGCAGATCCTTGGTTCCTTACTTGTAGTCCTCTTCCCCATCCATGCACGTGTCCCCATCCTCGTGGAGCTGCTGGAGGGAGGGCAGGAGGGGCATTCCTACCTAGATGCGAACAATAGCGCCGGATTTGTCTTGTATGGTTGCATTGGAAGCAAATTCGCCCATTCTATTCCCTAGGTTACAGATACATTTGTTGCAGTGGAGGTAGTGTTGGCTGCGGTGCCGGAATCTCCATTCTGAAATTCTGTTGGAAGCGACCTCGGCCTCTATTGTTTCCTCTTCCCCAATTGTCCTGTCTCCTTCTATAACTGGTGCCAGGCTCCATTACAGCCTCAGCAGGTCTCTTGTTACTACCCAGATGATCTTCCTCCAACCTTTTTGCCATGTTGATGATCTCAGCTAGACTCGAGTCTGCTATAAACAAAAGGGCTTGCCTTAGTGGATCCCGCAAGCCTTTGTAGAATCATTTAGCATAACCTCGATCGTCTAACTCGTAGTAGTCAGCAAACCTTGCCAAATGCTGAAACTCCCTCTGATATTCTGTGACCAACTTGGATCCCTGCTTCAGCTGCAACAATCTTTCCTCGAGTTCATCTCTCACATTCGATAGGATGAAATGTTCCAAGAAAGCACCTGAGAACTCTGTCCAACTGATCTCCGTATAAACGCGACCCTGGAAGGTGGAACCCATCAGGGAATTCCATCATCTCTTGGCATGTAGTTCCAGGACAGACACTACTAACGTCACAGCCATGTTGGCTGGGAAATGGATTCCTGCCAATAGATCTTGTACTGTGTTGGAACCCTAGTTCTGTTTTGGGCAAGGATCACTATTAGGATGATTATATTGAGCCAAAATGTATAGTCATGGGTCATAGGTTTGTTTCCAGGTTTGCTCCTTCAGAAAAATTCCAGATAAGTTCAGATTTGAAGTTCAGAAATTCAGCTCAAAGAAATTCTCCGAACTCAGTTCAACGAACTCTAAGCTCAGTTCAACGAACTCTGAGCTCAGCTCAAAGAAAGCTGTAAAACTCAGTTTAGTGATTATACAGTTCACATTCTCTGAGCTGAGCTCGACGAACTCCAAGCTGAGCTCGACAAACTCCGAGCTAAGATCAACGAACTCCGAACACAGTTTGAAGAAAGCTTAAAAAATCAATTTGACGATTTCTTTGTAGTATGCAGGCAGAATTATTTATAGCTGGCCGAATTAATTAAGGCTTAATTAAATGCGATTATAGCTATCATATTTAAGACTATATATTCTTATGAATATAGCCATTTGGAGGCTGCATTAATTATGGATTAAATCATGATTTAATGCTAATTGATTCCCAAAACAATTACTATTCTCTGGAATGTTTTAGCCATTGCAGTCAAAGTAAATTCAAATGTTTTGAATTATGTTCAGACAATATATAGAGATATTTAGGCAGTACAGAAGAAGAAGATGAAGCAGTGATAGAAAGAAAAAGAAAGACAAAGAAAAGAGTTTCTCCATCAAGCCTTTCTTCTAGGAAACAATATTCATTCTAAGATCAAAGCTTACAATCTCCCAAATACAGATACTCGAAGGAGAATATTTCATTCAAGTCCTACACCCTGAAGTGCAAAGCTACCCTCACATGATCATAAACTATACTCAACTCAGGGGAGCTTTTTTGCTTCAACATCAACTAGTCTTCTCTCAGTGATTTGAGACAGAAAAGACAACATCATTTCTTTTCCCTTTCCTGTGTACAAGGTTTTTACTCCCTTCAAAAGTAAACTCTTGGTGGCAGGGCACCTGATCAAAAACCTGTGTGTTGGTTTTTGGGCACCTGATCAAAAGCTCAAAAGGGTTGCTAGATCTCCCTTGAAAAAATAGATCTTGTGGTGGCAGGGCACCTGATCAAAAACCTATAGTGGATTCCGACCAGGGTGGTAGAAGAGTGGATGTACCCAGATTTGGGGAACCACTATAATCCTTATGTCATCTATGTTGCTTGCTCCCTTTATTTATTTTTGTGTTGTGCTCACTCTTTTATATAACATATATATATTTAACTAGAGTAAAATAAGATCTATCCTCTCTTTCAATTGGTATCAGAGTAGGTTTTCTTGGTTGTACAGGCTAACACCTGAAACAAAACGATCTGATAGATCTTATATTTCTTAAGAGTTTATTATGACACAAAATGAAGAGTTTTCAAGCACTAGACATCCTATGTGCAATCTAGATAATCTTGTACTATGGAAGACAAGGATTAGGCTTTATATGAACTCCATTGATGAAAATATTTTTAATTCCATTTTGACAGGTCCTTATCAATTAGTGGAAACAACAAGCATCAATGATGTTCCATCATCTCAATGGACAGATGCCCAAAAAAGGCTAAAGATTGCTGATGCACAACCAATGAACATTCTTGCACAATCAATGTCTGATGACATTTTTCAAGAAATTGCTGAATGTTCATCAGCAAAAGATATGTGGGACTCCCTCACAATAATAGTTGTTGGATCAGCTAAAGAAAGAAACTTTGAAACTGAAACTTGGAGTGACTCTGAAGCTTCATCCTATATAACTGAAGATGAAGAAGAGTCAAGAGCAAAAGAGTTTTGCCTGATGGCAATAAATGGATCTTGTAGCAACTCTGATGAAGAATCAGAATGTGAATCACAAGAGGATCAGGTAATCTCTACCCATGATTTTTCATTAGAAGAATTTAAAACTGATTTTAAATTATTATGTAAAGATTTAATTCAATCTTAGAAGGAAATAAAATTTCTCAGAGAGAAATTAAATGAGGTATCTTCTGAAAATATAAAACTCAAATAAGATTTAAAGAATGTACTTGAACAAATAATTTCTTTAGAATTAATTAAAGAAAAAAAAGTTAGAGGGCATAGATAAAATTACTAAAGATTTGCAAAAGAATAAATCAAATCAATCTAAAAATCTTTAGAAATTTTTTGTTCAAAATAATTCGTCAAACCAAGCTCGACAAAATCAACACTATTCGTCGAACTATGAACAGAGATTTTGATTTTAGCCGTTCAGGAATCTATGCTCAACGAAAGAAATACACTTCGTGGAACTCAGATCGACAAAATTATTTTTCGTCGAACCCAAAATTTAAGAGCAGAAATTTTAACTTATTTCAAAATCATAATCAAAATCAACACTTTTTAAATCCTTTTACTAAGTGGATAATCCCTCCTAGGAAATATCATCCACTTGGATATAAGGATCAACCTGAATGCTCTTTTATTTCAAATTGTTATTATGAAAGAAAAATAGGACCCAAGGTAATCTGGGTCCAGAACTCCTAACCTCTCTTTGTAGGAAAAGACCTATCTTACCACAAAGGAGCAGTGGTATTTGATAATAATCAAAAGCTATAGTCTCAGCCAATACAGAGGATACATCAGTGGCTGTATAGTGGGAGATTGTTTATTTTATAAAGGGAAAATTGCTTATGAGGTTGCATGAGTAGATTTTTTTATTTATTTTATTTCTTAAAGCACCCTTGTACATCTACTGAAATTTTTTTACAATTCGGGCAGATTATTTTGCTTTGTATTTTATTTATTTTTGTGTAAATAGTGTCATCACCCAAAAAGGGGGAGATTTTTGGAACCCTAGTTCTTATTTGGGCAAGGATCACTATTAGAACGATTAGATTGACCCAAAAATATATAGTCATGGGTCATAGGTTTGTTTCCAGATTTGCTTCTTCAGAAAAATTCCAGAGAAGTTCAGATTTGAAGTTCAGAAATTCAGCTCAAAGAAATTTTCCGAACTCAGTTCAACGAACTCTGAGCTCAGCTCAAAGAAAGCTATACAACTGAGTTCAACGATTATGCAGTTCACATTCTCTGAGCTCAGCTCGACGAACTCCGAGTTGAGATCAATGAACTCCGAGCCCAGTTTGAAGAATGCTTTAAAATTCAGTTTGACGATTTCTTTGTAGTATGTAGGCAGAATTATTTACAGCTGGCAGAATTAATTATGGCTTAATTAAAGGAGATTATAACTATCAGATTTAATGCTATATATTCTTATGAATATAGCCATTTGGAGGCTGCATTAATTATGGATTAAATCAGGATTTAATGCTAATTGATTCCGAAAACAATTACCATTCTCGAGAATGTTTTAGCAATTGCAGTCAAAGTTAATTCAAATATTTTGAATTGCGTTCAGACAATATATAGAGATATTTAGGCAGTACAGAAGAAGAAGATGAAGCAGTGATAGAAAGAAAAAGAAAGACAAAGAAAAGAGTTTCTCCATCAAGCCTTTCTTCCAGGAAACAATATTCATTCTGAGATCAAAGCTTACAATCTCTCAGATACAGATACTGGAAGGAGAACTTTTCATTCAAGGCCTACACCCAGAAGAGCAAAGCTACCCTCACCTGATCATCAAATATGCTCAACTCAGGGGGAGCTTTCTGCTTCAACATCAACATCCACTAGTCTTATCTCAGTGATTTGAGATAGAGAAGACAACATCATTTCTTTTCCCTTTTTTGTGTATAGGGTTTTTACTCCCTTCAAAAGTAAACTCTTGGTGGCAGGGCACCTGATCAAAAACCTTTGTGTTGTTTTTTTGGCACCTAATCAAAAGCTCAAAAGGATTGCTAGATCTCCCTTGAAAAAATAGATCTTGTGCTAGCAGGGCACCTGATCAAAAACCTATAGTGGATTTCTACCAGGGTGGTAGAAGAGTGGATGTGCCCAGATTTGTGGAACCACTATAATCCTTATGTCATCTGTGTTGCTTGCTCTATTTCTTTATTTTTGTGCTGTGCTCACTCTTTTATATAACATATATATTTAACTAGAGTAAAATAAGATCTATCCTCTCTTTCATACTATGTCGAGCCATTCTTCCGTCCGTATGGCCGACACTATCCTAAGGTAGGTAGGAGGGGAGAGAGCCCAAAAAGTGCTCAACCACTTTGAGCCCGGAGCCTATTGCTGCACTGGGGCCTGTTGAGACCTAAAGGCATCCAGGATGGCTATAAGCATCTACCCCAACTCTGATTATTTGAACTAGATAGGTATGGGAGGGGCAAGAGTGCTCCTACTGGCTCAACGTGCACTGGGATCTACACGGAACGTACAAACCTAAGGTCAGGCTGGCTAATCATAAGGTGAAAATTGAACATACATAGTGTGAAATACATATGAGCAGACTACTGCTTTCGCTAAGTCAGTTTGTCCTCAAACTGACTAATCGAACGGGGGTGGCACCAATATTCAATGAATTTTTTAGTTCAGGATCGTAGCAAGCTAATACCATTTGTAAGACCCCCTCCCGGAATACAAAACACGACACGTGGGGAGTCTTATGCCCAGAAATGTCGCCTTGCGGTAGTGCTAGCACATGGGCTAACCTATACCACCAAACGCCTAACCTGCTAGCTAATCATATCATCCATGCCAACCCAACATGTAGAGTATAAAAATAGAAGTCAAAACACACACTAGTATATAAGTCCATGAGTACAAAAAAAAGAAGCAACCAAAGCTTCTAAACATCAGAGCACATGCCCAAAGGGCTACAAAAGTGTCCCTCTATAAAACACTCACATCAGTCAGTAATGGTATTGACAGTAGCTAACCTCTCAGGCCCTATCGCCCTGGCCTGGCTTCTCACATGCGTAATCTGCTGCAGCTCTACCTGTGGGGTTCTCTCCTAAAAAGGAAGACGTAGAAACCGTTAGTCATAAAGACTATGTGGCTTCACATCCACTCCCCCGACGACTCCTCGGCACCGGGCACAAAAAAGGACAAGGTACAATATATATAAATGAACAGTAGTACAAATAGGTGGTATAAGTGTAACAACTCCATCCGTTCATATAGCATATAATTGAAGGTCCGGCTGGGGCCCCACACAATATGCCACAAAACAGGCGGCAAGGTTATAAGTAAATACCAATTAATACACGCATCCTAACATAGAGCATTCTAGCGAAAGTTTTTAACATTAATATTGAACTCCAACCATGAATGTCCACTATATATATAAACTCTTGAAGGAATATACAACAAAGACAACATCGTTTGGCTTTATGGCCTTACATTTACTCTTTATAAGTGTGGATTCCAAACATCGGCGCGCATGCCGACCACACATGAACAACACAACATTCTTTGCTTAGCCTTCAAGGGCTAGCATCAGCAGTAGTAGTAGGGACTTCATCCCTTATATGTTCTGCTCGGTTCTCCAGCACCTGCACAAGGACAGCCCACCAAGCGATGGCAAACAAGGCAACGGTCAACATTCAACTGACCAATTTATAACGACCCTACCCATTTCCCAGGGCATTGGTATTCCTTCCCTGCAGGCATAGCAATTCATAGGTAGATATATATCACACATTGTGCTCTCACGCACAAATAATCCATCACAACCATCAGCCATGTGGGCCGACGATCCGTGTACTCAGGGCACATTCTTGGTATACCGGCGAACCAGGGTCCCACCACCATTCCAGGTCCGAAACCCGACGGTAAAATTGAGCATTTAGCCCTAACAGCATGCAAGCTTAAGGCTCTCATTATGCACTCCAACTAACTGCACTTTCAGGTCTCCAAGTCGAACGGATATAACGCAGGTATAGATCAGCCACCCCCCAATGCTCAAGTCGCCTTGCCATCACCGAATACCAACGTACTCAAGGCCAAATTTAAGGCGTGGGTTGGATTCACCTTTCCTGTTCGACACGAGGCCTTTTCAAGAGCTTACAGCTCACAATAGCCATACTGTCCACCAAGGACTGGCTTTACAATAGCCACGCTATCCACCAAGGACTGGCTTCACAATAGCCATAATGCCCACCAAGGTCTGGCTTCACAATAGCCACAATGACCACCAAGGACTGGCTTCACATCAACAAGGGGAGTTCATGCTAGCGTCCTTCACGATGGCTTAGCGGGTTCAGCAAAAACTCTCTTTCTGCACCCAACTCCGCCCAAACCCTGCAGCATCCTGCAGTGCTAGAAAATTGGTCTTGCCAAAGCACACAGCACAAGCATCACAAGTGTATTTTCCTGGACTACCACTCCAGTACTTACTGCTACTGACCTTCACAGGTTCCACCCATCGACTCCACAAACTACACGTTTAACCACAGAGTCTTCTCCGATGTGCAAATAAAACATCACATATCCAGACCAACTGTCTAGATGGGATTCATACAGCATGCCTATTCAGTAATACACACTTCTGAATGTATATGCAAGACTATTAGGGATTCCAAGAATCAACCCAAGGAAATCCCTTCACAATCCACCCTCTGGTGGTGGAAATCCATGCACATGCCAAAAAGAAGGACTTCACATGTCCAAGAAGGAAGATCATTACCCTTGATGACCTCTTTGGAGCCATGGAAATCTAGACAGTTCGAAAGCACCGCAGTGGCCTTGGCTCGACAAATCTGGCCTCAGATCTCGATTCAGAATTCAGAAGCTCCACCGGCAGCCGGATCCTCTCTCCTCCTCCTCCTCGCTCTCCCTTCTCTCCATCTCTTGTAGAAAGAGAAATGGCCAAGATAAATGAGAGTTGATCTCTCAATCCCGGCGTTAAAGAAGCAGGGGCAAACTTGGACCCTTGGATCTCAAAAGAAGGAAACGAACGACCATAAATCGCTCTCAAATTTCTATTTTTGGGCTGAAATGACCTGTGATACGCCCGAGTCAAATACCGTGTACCTTAAGCAGCACACAACTGACTCAACCTGAACAGGACACAGCCATGTGATACACCCGTGTCACAGGCCGCGTGCCCTGACACGGCTTGGGACACGCCCGGGTCCTGCCCGTGTTCACCAGGCCTCATTTCCTTGGCTGAATCCAGAGAAGGACACGACCATGTGACACGCCCATGTCACAGGCTGTATGCCATGTGACACGCCGGTGTCACTCACCTCTAGTGCATTTCGTCGAGTGGAGTTCGTCGACCCAGAGGAGGACACGGTATCAGACACGCCAGTGTTGCAGGCCGTGTTCCCTCTCGAGAACTTCTCGAGTGCATTTCGTCGAGCACTCAACAGGCTGCTCAACCAAACATAGCAGGACACGGCTTGGGACACGCCCGTGTCCCAGGCCGTGTTGCCCTGCATAGACCCAATTTTGGGATTTGGGGTGTTACAATAAGAGTGAGTAATATCAGTATATCTCAGTTATACAATAAATGAGTAAACAATCTAAACTAACAATTCTACAATCAACAGTATAAAATATAGAACTATGACAGAAAGTAACTCAACTTATATGAATGCCCATACAGACATATAAGTTGAGGATCAGCTCAACAGTAAAGTAACTTATCGTATAAGAGTGCCCAAACAAACTTATACAATAAAGATCTTATGTATGTAATGTAATGAAAGGATATGATGCAATGCTAAGACTCACCCATGATCATGCACATGCAATTGTTATGTCAACACAGACTTGTAGTTCCCACTTTTAGAGCAGGTAGCTAACCTCTCAGGAATCATCTGTCATGGCCACGCAGTGATAGTGGAGTGGGCTTCTCCACTACTAGTGGACATCCACACTACCAAGCCTAAGCCTCTATATGCCTCAGCACTAAGAACACAACAACGGAGCTCATATGCGTACTACGACCCAGAAGGAGCCTCGGGTAGATGTGCACCGAGGACCAAGCCCAACTGGCCTATGTCATGGCATGAAAGGAGCCTATGAGAGCGTATCACCATAGGACCAAGCCCAACTGTCCACTTGGCATGAAAGGAGCCCAGGGAATGAGCACCAAGGGCCAAGCCCAACCGCCCAAGGTCTATTTGTCAACTCCTGTCGGTGTGACGACTGGCGATCCCACAGACCTGCCACATTGTCCTTAATCCAGGATTACGACACCGCGTGTCGACTCACACCGCATGAAATTTCACATCAACGTGGCACAGAAGGAACTTATGGTAGCGTATCACCAAGGGACCAAGCCCAACTGTCCACTTGGCATGGGAGGAGCCTTGGGAAGTAAACACCGAGAACCAAGCCCAACCGCCCAAAGACTCTTTTCATCATTACCAAACTAGTGCGATCAATCACCCGCACTTACACCCTTTCACATTTTCGTGCCTCATGACACTTAAGGGTTCATCTTCAAAGCAGGTGGGAAAACCACCACATACAACATACAATCTACACTGCTACCCATAGGGAGACACAACTCTAAGAAGTGGACCACTTTACACTTTCCTTATTTAGCAAGACTCATGACTGAGCATCAATCTCTTCTGATTTCTTTCAAGGACCAAGCATCCACCAACCATTATGTTTACATTACGATAATCACATTCACACAAGATAGTTCATTTATAGAGCGTCACATCTTCTTCCAAGCCTATTCCATTCCCCAAGTTATTATCATGCCTAGTTATGTTTCCAAACCATTTTTTAATACATTTCCATATGGACAAATTCACTCAAAACCCCAACAATTAATCTGAGAATTTCCTTACTCGACCAAGCCCAATCATATACTAACCCGAGAGTATTAAACACAAGGACCCGACTGTACAGCCACTTCGATCAGCCATCCTCGAGTCTATGGGACTCGTATGAAGGCATGTAACCATCAGTTGGAAAGTCATTTCCAAGGACTACAATGTTTGTATTCGGTCCGTCGCCCAGATCAGAATGCAACTAACTTGAAATCAGACTCGAAACCTGCTGCGTTTGGAAAATAGATTTCTGAACATTTACAGCCAGCAAGTTTGATCAGACTTTACCTTGGTTACACAAGTCACATGAATACGTATAAACACTCATTGGAAAGGTATTTCCAAGGGCTACAACTTTCGTGTTTAGCCGAAAGCCAAGATCTAGCCGCATAATGTCCGAAAATGGCCTTGAAGATCGCTGCGCGCGGAAAACAGATTTCTGCGCATTTCAAAGCGAAATGAACGTTATCGGTTCATCTTACTCCCCCAACCGAATTTCCCAAATCACATTCAGGATTCATCCTCCATTATTCACCCTCAACAGCCAACGTTCTTCACGAAACCAAGTCCTCATCTTCACATAGAAGGAAAGAGTGTCCTAAGACAACTTATCTCTAGGACACAAGTCCTAGCATGGCCTTCTCTGAGGAATCTTCTTCTCACTAATCAAGACTCCTTTTAGTCGATATCTCTCCTAGGAATAACTAGAGATCTAGCACCAAGGGTGAGGGTAGGAAGCTCATATCATTTCCGGTATTTCCGGCCATGGATCATGTCACCCTTCTTTGAGGGATCTTCTCTCCTTCATTGGTGTTTATTCTATATGGACAAGAAAGACTCTTCGTCCTAGAAATCCGACTCCGGCAAGTACATTTCTCTCTGATGGTTTCACACGGTTACGGCTCGGCAAAAGAAGCGATGATAGCGGCTAGGGTTTTTGGTTTGTTCCTTTTATAGTGATATATTAGGTCAATTCACTTGCCACATATCGTCATGCAAGTGGACCGCCCATTATTAGCCAAGTAAAGACTTGTTTGAGATGTCCGGTCTAAGAAAACCAACTCGCACTCATACTGAAATACGATTCAACCCGCCTACAAAGGACTGCGGATTCTGCCTGGGCCGAAAAATGCGCAAGTCAAATTCGGTGAATATCGGCTTCCATACATATCGAATTAGCGAGTATAGTCGGTCATTTTCGACGAATCCTCCTTCAATCCCGCTGAATCGGCTTAGCTATATTCGCCGAATTTGTTGAATATCCCTAGCGATATTCCGCGAATTCTACTTGGCCGGAATTCTAATTTCGATCCCATCGATATTCGTCGAATATCCTTAACGATATTCGACGAATTCCACTTAATTATTTATCCAAATCCCGGTGTCGACTGCGTCGAGTGTCACCCGGCGATACTCGACGAATAGAGACCATACTCGACGAATTTGGCTCAGTTCGACAAAATAATCCTCAGTTTGATGAATTTAGCTCAGTTCGATGAAAGGTTTGACGAATTGGCATTTGACGAATTTAGTGGCCATACTCGACGAATTCGTGTTCGGCGAATTTAGCTCAGTTCTCCGAATTAATCTTCAGTTCGATGTGTAACGCCCCATATCCGTCGCATAACATATAGCAGTAGCTCCGGTCGGGGCCCGACGCCATATACTACAGACAGACCGGGTGGTTACTCATGGAAACCATCCAACCAATCATCACGTCCTACACAGAGCATTCTAGCGGATGCATATTAATAAGTTGTAATAAAGAACCCAACACAAAAGCATTAATGTCCACTAATACCAAATAAGAATGTTGTACATACAGAAGTACAGGCCTTAAGGCCTTACAAAATGGTTTACTTGATATTATATGTTTTACAAACCATGACACGCAGGCTGGTCATACATGAATAAAAGAAGTAAACACTCCAAGTATGCCTTCAAGTGCCGGCTTCGCAAATTGGGCTTTAGCCCGCTATTGACCGCTTGGTCCAGCAGTACCTGCAAGCAACAAAAAAACCACCGCACGGTGGCAAGAAAGGCAACGGTCAGCAATGCTGACCAAATTATAACGATCTCGCCCCCAACTCGGGGCGACAATGCTCCTTCCCTGCATTTCATTAGCATAAGCGAGCAATAAAACAATATTCATTTCATCACAGACGTTGGCTCGCACGGCCACACGCCCCGTGCTCTCAGGGCACATTCTCGGTGAACCGGTCGATGTCACGTCAATTAAAGCCATAGACATTCCAGACTCACCACCCCACTTTGATGGCCAAACCTATGAGCATTTTGTCTTCTTGGCCTAGGTCACGACAATTTAAGCCATTGACCGCTGAAGACCCTCATCTATGCCAACGACTCTAACCGAACGACATAGAATGGGTACGGTTCCATCTAACCCGTGCTCACATCACAACGACAGTTTAAGCCATATGCGCGGGTCAAACTTCTCCCGAGTCCCATTTCCATCACAAACTTCACATAACCCGGTTATGTTCTAGTTGGCTCCCAGGCGACCAAGTTGTCAAGATCACGTATCTGCCTAGTTTTCCGGGTGCACATTAGGGTTAATCCCCAAAGTTCCCTGTTGCAATCTACCACGTAGAAAAACCCGAAAAACAAACAATCACACAGAGTCTTCTCCAGCATTTATGCAATGCAACATCACCGATCCAGACCAACATGTCCGGGTAGGCTTCACGCATCATGCCTATGTCTGTTCTCGCTTCCGGACTCTACACAACGGGGACTTTACATATCTACCCGAAGGAATGCCTCTAACTCACCGCAAACTTGCGAGAGCGGGCTTCCTATGCAAAGAAGGAGAGCTACACATGCTCAAGAAGAGAATCGTTACCCTTGTGTTCTTCATTGGCACCATGGAAAAGTAAGCAGATTAAAAGCACCGCACTCTCTTCGCCTCCGTGGATCCGGAGTCGGCTCGTGATTTGGAGCTTCGAAGCTCCTCCAATGGCCGGATCTAGCTTCTTCTTCCTTCCTTGGCTCTCCTCTCTATCTAAGCTTTAGAAATATAACCACTCAAGTAAAAGTGAGGGTTTCAAGGGTCCAATCCCGTGTATATCCTATCAGGAGCAACCCACAGCCATTGGATCTCAGATCAAAGAAATGAATGGCTTGATTCGGGACTGAAAAGTACAATCTGGACCGAACACGGCCTGGCACACGCCCGTGTCCAGGACCGTGTCCCTCATTCGCCGTCAAAATCGACGCGCCTGGAACATCACACGGGCATCGAACACGCCCGTGTTAGAGCCGACACGCCCGTGTTCCAACTGACATGGCCGTGTGGCCGGCCGTGTACCCCCATCGATTTATCCCGAAAACAACCCGAGAACTACACGGGTTCTAGGACACGCCCGTGTCCTTGGCCGTGTCTACCTCAACACGCCTGGGCTCCAGGCCGTGTACACGGTCTCGACACTCGTCACTTCATCGAGCGAAGTTCGTCGACCTCACGACACGGCCTTGGACACGCCCGTGTCCTAGGCCGTGTTCCTTATCTCGACACTTCGTCGAGCAAAATTCGTCGATTCCCCGAGACGAGTGTCGACTCGGGTCGACACGCCCTGCGATACGCCCGTGTCGCATGCCATGTTCCATGTCTCGACACTTCATCGAGCGCGCACAGTGTCGACTTCGCGGGCTGGGTGTCGACACGGGTCGACACGCCCTGCGACACGCCCGTGTCGCAGGCCGTGTGCCCTGTCTTGACAGAACGTCGAGTGAAATTCGTCGACCTCTCGACCAACTCGACGACAGAAGCCTGACATGCCATGGGAGACGCCCGTGTCCCAGGCCGTATGCCTCCTGCCAGAACCCAAAACTAGCCCAAAACGTCACCCATCACTCTTTTGAGTTTCAGGGCGTTACAACTCTCCCCCTCTTAAAAGAATTTCGTCCACGAAAGTATATAAAGTAAAGACATGTACAAAACCAAAATTTGTACCTGAGCGGAACAACTCCGGATACTCGTCAAGCATAGTCTGCTCTCGTTCCCAAGAGAGCTCCTCACGACCGCAATTGTCCCACCAGACCTTGACCATCCTGATCTCTTTATTGTGTAGCCGCTTGATCTCCGAGTCCTCAATCTGCACGGGCTTGACTTTTGTCGTCAGCCCACTATCCACCGACACTTGATCAACCGCGATCACTTGCGTAGGCTCTTGCACCGCCTTCTGAAGCACCAAAATATGGAATACATCATGTAATCCACCAAGCTCCACTGAAAGCTTCAACCGATAGGCCGCTTCACCAACTCGCTCCAGAACCTCAAACGGCCCAAGGTACCTCGGGCTTAGCTTTTTCAATCGCCGCACCCGCGAGACACCCTTGAACGGCTTGATATTTAAGTACACATAGTCTCCCACAGCAAACTCCACGTTCCTTTGCTTGGCATTATAGTACTTCGCTTGCCGGTCCTGAGCGATAAGAAACCTCTCCCGAATGGTTCTCACCAAAGAAGTAGCATCCTCCACTTCTAAACGCTTATACAACTTCGACTCTCCCGTTTCTAGCCAAGACAACGGTGTGCGACATTTTCTACCATATAGGGCCACAAAGGGCGCCATTTGAATACTCGCTTGGTAGCTATTGTTATATGCGAACTCCACCAAATAAAGATGGTCTTCCCATTGCTTTCCAAAATCCAAGACACACAAGCGGAGCATGTCTTCCATGGTTCTATTGACCCTCTCGGTCTGCCCATCCATTTGCGGATGGAAGGCTGAGCTGAATTTCAACTTTGTTCCCAACATTTGCTGCACAAGCCTCCAATCATTGGACGTGAACCGCCCATCACGGTCACTCACGATGCTGCGGGGCACACCGTGAAGCCGTACTATCTTATCCACATACAGTTTTGCCAACTTCTCCACCGGATCATCCTTCCTATGCGGAATGAAATGCGACACCTTTGTTAACCAATCCACGACCACCCAAATGGCGTCGTTCCCCTTTTGCGACCTTGGAAAACCGTGCACAAAGTCCATAGAGATGTCGTCGAATTTCCACTCCGGAATAGGCAAGGACTTAAGAAATAATCCCGGCTTTTGGCACTCCGCCTTCACCAAGGCGCAAGTTTGGCACTTCGCTACGTAGAGCACCACATGCTTCTTCAAACCCAGCCACCAAAACAGTTTCTTGACATCACGGTACATATTCGTGCTCCCCGGGTGAATTGAGTACATAATATGGTGTGCATCGTACAACAACTCCACCCGCAAACTACCCACACTTGGGACGCACATACGGCCGTCTTTCAAAAGCAATCTGTCCTCCACAACGAATTGGGAATTTGACCCATCCAGAGCCTCTACCATGAACTGCTTCATATGAACATCCATATCCAAAGCCTGTCGAATCCGATCAGCCAGGTCATATTGGACTTCAGTCCAATTCAGAACTGCTTCAGCACTTGATTGCTTATCCACACAAAAATTCTCCAACGCCTCCAACTCCCGCACTAACCGCTCATCATGCCTCGATAGCCAATTGGCTTAAGCTGGGGCTCGGCGACTCAACGTGTCCGCAAACGCATTACCTTTACCAGGCACGTAGTGGATCTTGAATGTATAGTCCCCCAGGAACTCCATCCATCTACGCTGCCGCATATTCAGATCCTTTTGATCAATCAGATACTTCAGGATCTTATGATCGGTGTAGATATCAATCTTCACACCATACAAATAGTGTCTCCACAGCTTCAAGGCAAAAATCACGGCCGCTAACTCCAAGTCATGGACCAGATAGTTCCTTTCATGCACATTTAGCTGTCTCGAGCCATAAGCTATTACACTTCCGTGTTACAGTAGCACGCAACCCAAACTGCTGCCCGAATCATCACTGTAAATCTCATAGCCTTCGGTCCTACATGGAGAACTCAGTACAGGCGTCGTGGTCAACCGACACTTCAACTCCTCAAAAGCTCACGCTCACTTCGACGTCCAAACGAACTTTTGTTCCTTCCTCGTCAAAGTAGTGAGAGGTAACGCTATCCGCGAGAAGTTATCTACGAAGTGCCTATAATAGCCGACAAGCCCCAGAAAGCTCCAGACTTCCGCTACCGTAGCAAGCTCAGGCCACTCCCGTACCGCAACAATCTTCATCGGATCCACTGCAATACCCTCTCCACTCACTATATGACCGAGGAACACCACTGAGGATAACAAAAACTCGCACTTCGAGAACTTGGCATACAACTGATTCCTCCTTAGCGTCTCCAAAACCAAATGAAGATGCTTGAAGTGATATTTCTCACTTTGCGAGTACACCAAAATATCGTCGATGAAGACGATCACAAAATGGTCCAAGTACTCCTTGAAAGTCCTGTTCATCAAATCCATGAACATTGACGGCGCATTAGTCTGCCCAAACAGCATGACCGTAAACTCATAATGCCCGTATCTCATACTAAATGCTGTCTTCGGGATATCACTATCCCTTATTCGCAGCTGATAGTACCCAGCCTTGAGATCGAACTTCGAGTACTCCGTCGACCCGACTAACTGATCAAAAAGATCATCAATCCGGGGGATCGGGTACTTGTTCTTCTCAGTCAACTTGTTGAGCTCCCGATAATCAATATATCGCCTCAAGCTTCCGTCCTTCTTCTTAACAAAGAGGACCGGTGCGCTCCAAGGCGAAGAGCTCGGGCGCACATACCCTTGCTCCAACAACTCTTGCAGTTGAACTTTCAGATCCACCATTTCCTTAGGCGCTAGCCGATATGGAGATCGTGACACAGGCTTTGCACCCGGCACTGCTCAATCGTAAAATCTATCTCCCGCTGAGGCGGGGTTCCAGGAAGATCTACGGCGAACACATCAGGGTATTCCGACACCACTGAAATACTATCCAATGAGGGCTTCGGCTTTGCAACCTCCACTAGTGTAAAGAACAATTCCGCACCGGCACGAACCACCTTCACCACCTGAAGAGCAGACATCAACGTCTTGCTCGACCCCTTTAAGCCCGTAAAAGTCATCTCACGACTTGCTCCCAGCTTGACTTCCTTGCGACCGTAATCGATATAGACTTGCTGCTCCGAGATCCAGTCCATACCAAATATAACATCGAACTCCACCAACGGGAGTAACGACGCTTGGAGCTCGAACTCCTGATTCCCAATACGAATCTTAACATCGCAGATCCTGTCCGCGCGCATCAAACACCCATTGGGCAACAACACATCCAACTTATCCTTCTCCATCGAAGAAGGGACTCCGATGCGTGATATAAATCCCTCGGACAAGAAGGAGTGTGAAGCTCTCGTATCGAAAAGTGCTCTTGCCGGATTTTCACAAATCAAAATAAATCCTAAACAAGCAGTGGTAAGGTAACATGTGCATAACAAGTATTTAAAGAAATTTACTTGCAATAAATTTAACCGTACCTGTCACCCCATCATCCTGTTTGATGGTCTCCTGTTGGTCAAGATTATACACCCTTGGTTGGGCCGGAGCAAAGTGGGACGCGGTCGACTCCACCGACTTGCCCTTCTCTTCGTAAGTAGCTCCCGACTTCCTTTCGGACTTGGGACGTCCGCTCCAACAATCACGGGAAACGTGCCCCATCTTTCCACAAGTAAAACATGCGCCCGGGGTCCGACCCGTAGTCGCCCTAGAAGTACCAGAAGGAGCTGGACCCGAAGTCCTATGCTTCTTGAAGGACCTTTGATAGCCAGACTTTGAAGTAGTTGGCACTTCGAATTCAGACTTCTTATCACCCCAGCTTTTCTTTGCTTGTAGGTTCTTCATATCCTTCTCCAAGGACCGGGCCGTGTTGACCAGTGTTAATAAACCCTGCGTCATCGGCCCCGAGAGTAGTAACTTCAATTCATCTCTCAACCCTTCGTAGAAGCGATTAGTCTTGCGCTCCTCATCCACAATAGTGGAGCTAGAATAACGACTCAGACGAGTAAACTCATGGAGATATTCATCCACGGTACTGTCTCCTTGAACCAAATTCAGGAACTAGTTCTCCAACGCTATCCTCTGCGCCGAAGGGAGGTATCTAGCCAAGAACAATCTCGAGAACTCCTCCATAGAGACATCAAAAAGTTGTCTACCTCTCAGTAGATGCAGCTCCAATCCTTCCCACCACATTCTCGCTTCACCGTCCAAAAGGAACGTAGCGATGGTGGTCATTTGCCACTCCTCCATCTCCGTTGCTGTCATGACTCTCTTCACCCTGGAGAGCCAGTCTTCAGCTTGAGATGGGGTTCCCAACCCCGAGAATATCGGAGGGTTAAAGCTCATTACATACTTAAACTGCCTCTCGGTTGCCCTCCTTGGCACCAACGGTTCCACTACCACTTGTTCCACTCTCCTCGGCTCAGCCTCTTGCTTCGGTACCTGCTCTATCACAGGAGCGGGCTGCTGCGTTTGCCTTGCAGGCTGCGCATTAATCATGACCAACACTGCTTCGGCGACCAATCGTATGGTCTCAGCCGATAGAGGTGTTGCAAGAGCTTCATTAGGTGCGCTGCTAGCCTCAGAAACTCGACGTTCCGACGGCCCAGCACCACTTCTGGTCACCTATAGTGGTACAAAACACCGTTAAGTGACCAAATATAATTGCAAACAGCAATTATAGGAACACGCAGGTTCCTCAAACATGTGTATTTTCATTCCTAAGTGGACATTCATGGGTTCTTTTACTGTTATAACGATGACGCGCACACATGTGCTCACCACCCCTTAAAAAGAATTCGCCCACGAATTCATTTTAAGCCCGACCAAAAACAGTAGTCTGATACCAAATTTTAACGCCCCCTATCCGTCGCATAGCATATAGCAGTAGGTCCGACCGGGGCCCGACGCCATATAATACAGACAGACCGGGTGGTTACTCATGGGAACCATCCAACCAATCATCACGTCCTACACAGAGCATTCTAGCGGAAGCAGATTAATAAGTTGCAATAAAGAACCCAACACAAAAGCATGAATGTCCACTAATACCAAATAGGAATGTTGTACATACATAAGTACAAGCCTTAAGGCCTTACAAAATGGTTTACTTGATATTACATGTTTTACAAACCACGACACGCAGGCTGGTCATACATGAATAAAAGCAGTAAACACTCCAAGTAGGCCTTCAAGGGCCGGCTTCGCAAATTGGGCTTTAGCCCGCTATTGACCGCTTGGTCCAGCAGCACCTGCAAGCAACAAAAAAAACCACCGCACGGTGGCAAAAAAGGCAACAGTTATAACGATCACGCCCCCAACTCGGGGCGGCGATGCTCCTTCCCTGCATTTCATTGGCATAAGCGAGCAATAAAACAATATTCATTTCATCACAGACGTTGGCTCACACGGCCACACGCCCCGTGCTCTCAGGGCACATTCTCGATGAACCGGTCGATGTCATGTCAATTAAAGCCATAGACATTCCGGACTCACCACCGCCACTTTGTCGGCCAAACCTATGAGCATTTTGTCTTCTTGGCCTGGGTCACGACAATTTAAGCCATTGACCGCCAAAGACCCTCATCTATGCCAACGGCTCAAAAAGAACGACATAGAACGGGTACGGTTCCATCTAACCCGTTCTCACTTCGCAACGACAGTTTAAGCCATATGCGCGGGTCAAACTTATCCCGAGTCCCATTTCCTTCACAAACTTCACATAACCCGGTTATGTTCTAGTTGGCTCCCAGGCCACCAAGTTGGCAAGATCACGTATCTGCCCAGTTTTTCGGGTGCACATTATGGTTAATCCCCAAAGTTCCCTTTTGCAATCTACCACATAGAAAAACCCGAAAAACAAACAATCGCACGGAGTCTTCTCCGGCATTTATGCAATGCAACATCACCGATCAATACCAACATGTCCGAGTAGGCTTCACACATCATGCCTATGTCCGTTCTTGCTTACGGACTCTACACAACGGGGACTTTACATATCTACCCGAAGGAACGCCTCCAACTCACCGCAAACTCGCGAGAGCGGGCTTCCTATGTAAAGAAGGAGAGCTACACTTGCTCAAGAAGATAATCGTTACCCTTGCATTCATATTTGGCGTCGTGGAAAAGTAAGCGGATGAAAAGCACCGCACTCTCTTCGCCTCTGTGGATCCGGAGTCGGCTCGCGATTTGGAGCTTCGAAGCTCCTCCAATGGCCGGATCTAGCTTCTTCTTCCTTAATCGGTTCTCCTCTCTCTCTCTAAGCTTTAGAAAGATAACCCCTCAAGTAAAAGTGAGGGTTTCAAGGGTCCAATCCCGTGTATATCCTATCAGGAGCAACCCCCAGCCATTGGATCTCAAATCAAAGAAACAAATGGCTTGATTCGGGCCTGAAAAGTACAATCTGGACCGAACACAGCCTGGCACATGCCCGTGTCCATGGCCGTGTCCCTAATTCCCCGTCAAAATCGATGCGCCTGGAACATCACACGGGCATCGAACACGCCCGTGTTCAAGCCGACACGCCCGTGTTCCAACTGACACAGCCGTGTGGCCGACCGTGTACACCCATCGATTTATCCTGAAAACAACCCAAGAACTACACATGTTCTAGGATATGCCCGTGTCCTTGCCCGTGTCTACCTCAACACGCCTGGGCTCCAGGCCGTGTACACGGTCTCGACACTCGACACTTCGTCGAGCGAAGTTCGTCGACCTCACGACACGGCCTTGGACACGCCCATGTCCTAGGCCGTGTTCCTTGTCTCGACACTTCGTCGAGCAAAATTCGTCGATTCTTGAGACGAGTGTCGACACGGGTCGACACTCCCTGCGACAAGCCCGTGTCGCAGGCTGTGTGCCACGTCTCGACACTTCGTCGAACGCGCACACTGTCGACTTCGCGGGCTGAGTGTCGACACGGGTCGACATGCCCGTGTCGCAGGCCGTGTGCCCTGTCTTGACACAACGTTGAGCGAAATTCGTCGACCTCTCGACCAACTCGACGACACAAGCCTGACACGCCCTGGGACATGCCCATGTCCCAGGCCGTGTGCCTCCTGCCAGAACCCAAAAATGGCCCAAAACGTCACCCGTCGCTCTTTTGAGTTTTGGGGCGTTACACGACGAATTGGCGTTCGACGAATTTAACAGCCTTACTCTATGAATTCGTCAGATATCCTCAGCTATATCTGACAAATTTCCCTTGGACTTTTCTTCCAATGATAATCAACGAATTCGTCGGATATCCTTGATGATAGTCGATGAATTTCCCTTGGTCATTTTCTCCTAGACTATTCCTTTTGATTTGTTGGGTAACACTCTACCCAACCCTCCATCCAACGCACTCGGCACTTTTGCCAGTGCACCCCGAGGCTGAGTCAGGTCTCTTGACTCAAAACGTGTGCGAGGGGCCTAACATGAAATGGGATTCTACATAAACAACCCCATAACATCCTCTACTAACTTGCCAAAAATTATCAGCATACATCTTTGAAATGTAGTTGGCGCATTGCATAGGCCAAACGACAATCTTCTATATGCGAAGGTGTCGAAGGGGCAAGTAAATGTTATTTTCTCCTGATCTTCGGGGGTGATTGGATTTATAAATACCCCAACATGCCATCAAGAAAATAATAATATGAGTAGCCAGAGAGCAGCTCCAAAATTTTATTGATAAACTGAAGTAGAAAGTTATCTTTTCGGGTGGCATCATTTAATTTTCTATAGTTGATGCACATCCTCCAACCCGTAACAGTACAAGTTGGAATTAATTCATTATTAGCATTTGGCACTACCATTATACCGCCCTTTTTTGAGATGACTTGTACGAGACTAACCCACGTACTATCTGAAATAGGGTAGATAATCCCTACATCCAGAAGTTTCATTACTCAGTCTTAATGACATCCTTCATATTAGGATTAAGTCATCGTTGAGGCTGGAAAGATCTGCGAGGATTATCTTCGAGATAAATTTTGTGTGCAGAAGAAGGAGTTTATCCCCTTAATATTAAAAATCTTCCATTCAAATGCATGACGATGTTGTTTTAATACTTCCACTACATAGGAAGTCACCAAATCGTTTAACCTTGAAGAAATAATAACAGGGAGTTTTGAATTTTCTTCGAGAAAACGTATTTTAGAAGATCAGAAAGTGGTTTAAGCTCGAGGGTTGGTGGTTCTTCGTAAGATATTTTTAGTTTGAAATTTTTAGAAGTAATGAATTCAAAAGGCAAATTTTTAGGCATTTCCTTTGAATAAGGTAAGTTCGCCAAGTCCGTTTCATCTAAAATTACATAAAATAAGTCAGAAATAGAAAACCATTATCCTCAAAAAAGCCTTCCACATGAAAGCAGGAATCGTCATTTGAAAGAGAATTTCGCATAGAGGGAGTGATATTAATCGTAACTACATCATCTCCAACCTGAAGGAGGAGTCTACCGTTACTTACATCAATTAAAGCGCCAGAGGTGGCGAGAAAGGGGTGACTGAGTATAATGGGTGCATCAGTGTCCTCCTCGATGTCGAGAATAACGAAGTCTACCGGGAAGATAAACTTATCAACTTTCACCAGAATATCCTCCACTATCCCTATCAAATATTTTATGGAATGATCTGCTAATTGGATGCTCATTTTGGTTGGACTTGGACTACCCAATCCTAATTTTTGAAAAAGCGAGTACAACATTAAGTTTATACTGGCGCCTAAATATGCTAAGGCGTTTTTATTAATAGATTATCAAAAATGAGCGAGATTGAAAATCATCCCCATCAAATGGTTTTTGGGATAATTTGTTTAATAAAATCGGCGAACATTCAACATTATGGGAAACTCGCGATATATCCTAGAGCTTTTTTTATTAGAAAGTAACGCTTTAAGATATTTTTCATATTTTGGCATCTGTGCGATTGCCTCGCAGAATGGGACATTTATTTGTATTTGTTGTAAAATTTGTAAAAAAAATTATAATGCTCGTCTTGTCGCTCATTATTTAATTTAGAAGGACAGGGTAAAGATGATGGAGAAATACGCGGCGTAGTAATAAAAGTAGAAGAAACATGAGGTGGGGGTAGAAACTCCTTCCTCAGATTCAGATTCTACCTTGTTAGGTGAATGTACCTCCTTTCCACTTCAAAGTGTGATGGCGTGGGCATTCTCCCGTGGATTTTGCTCCATATTACCTGGTAAAGCTCCAGGTTGGCGCTCTGACAACATCCTTGAAATCTGTCCAATTTGAGTTTCTAGATTTTTAATTGATTCAGTCAGGTTCTGGATATTGGACTTAATTGTAACAACATATTTAGTAAAGAGGTCTTCTATCAGTGCGGGTTGTAGTGGTTGTGATTGTGGTGGTGGTTATGGTGCAAATCTAATTGGATTTGCATTAGGCGGGCACTAAGCATTATTGGGGTTGCTCCATGATAAATTTGGATGATTCCTAAACCATGCATTGTATGTATTATTATAGGAATTATTATTTGGGTTATAGGAAGAAGGTCGAAATGGATTTCACATATAATCGACTTGTTCTTTTATTATATTATTACTTGAATTCCAAGTAGGGGTGGCAGAGGAAGTAGACATCACCGCTACCTGTCTAGCTGGATACTCTATTTGGAGTGCTAAATTGGAAGAAGCGTCAAGCTCATAAAGACCAGTTGGTTTATTAAGGTCTGACCTAGGCAAGTTCCATTGGTAGGCATTCATGGCCATTTCCTCAAACAAAGCTTGAGCGTCCTCTGGGGTTTTATTATTTAACATTCCCCTGGCGGCAACATCAATCATTTGTATGGTTTGGAAATTCAAACAATTATAAAAAGTCTGCACTTGGAGCCAAGCTGGTAGTGCGTGATGTGGAAACCTATGCAAAAATTCTTTAAAGCTTTCCCAAGTCTTATAAAGAGACTCAGACTCGCCTTGAACAAAAGAAGAAATATTTGCTTGTAATTTAGCAGTTTTAGCAGGCGGAAAATAATTTCTTAAAAAAACAATTCGGTCATATCAGCCCATGTAGTGATGGATCCCCGAGATAGAGCACCCAACCACTGTTTGGCTTTCGTCCGTAGTGAAAATGGAAATAAACGCAAATGAATGTCATTAGTAGTGACATTTTTTATTTAAAATGTGTTGCATATTTTTAAGAAATTTGACAAATGGATGTTGAGATCTTCATCTGGAAATCCATCAAATTGTACTGAGTTTTTAATCATTTGGATTATATTAGATTTAATTTCAAAATTATTTTTATCAATCGTGGGATGAATAATACTTGACCCGGTGTCTTCCAAGTTCAGCCTTGCATAATAAGACATGGTCCTTGCGGTGCCGTGACTGGAATTTGTTCTTCCATAACTTCAATGTGCGTGGTTCTGATAGACTCTTCCAGACTTAATACTAAGTCTTAGTCATGAGATCGAAAGCACCTATGATAAGTGCGATCGATTTCAGGATCAAACTCAAGATTATGGTCAAGTGAACAGTTTCTTCAGGTTATGCACTAAAAAATGATATATAAAAAAACTTTAAACACAAAATAAAAAGTAAACAAAAATGAAAGTTTTGTTAATACAAAATAGTTTTTATATAAAAAAAGAATTTGTAATCAACAGTGTATTTGTGGTTTATTTATGTTTATAAAAACAATGGTTTTTAATAACAACTAAGATAAAAGTAATAGTGATTTCTTTTTACTTCAAATATTAACACAAAATGATCCCTGACAATGGCGCCAAAAACTTGATAAGTAAAACTATTGAGATAATTTAATTTGAAAAGTAAGTTGGATGAGTAAATTACGCGTTTTTGTTTTCTATCTCTTTTTACTTATATATTGTGATTAAGGCAAGCGTACCTATTGAGTAATAATTTAGTATTTTAAAATATCAAGGTCATATTTTTCCACGGATCTGTGTCGACTACTCAACTTTAAAAAATGTAACTATTATTTTATCGAAAAGAGTTAATGGTTTTTTAAAAGTGAAAACAAAATTAACACGTATGGTTTTGAAAATAGACGAGGGAGATAGCACTCGATTTTGACTTATTTTGTAACATAATTTTCAAACAAGAAAAACTCTACTTATCTACTAATTAACATAATTGACCGTGGAACTTCCCAAAATATGAATGTACCTCTATCGAGGATACGTCCACCTGAGATTAAGGTAGTTTGACCAAACTTTCATCCTTTAATTGAAATACCATAATACACGCTTTACGATGTGAACCCCTCTATTGACCTCCTACTGATATTTGAAGGTTCAACTCGAGAGGCTTACGTTCATCTCTTTCGAGAGTGGTGCATAGTTTCTCTTTACCTGAGAGTGATCAAATCGTGAACATGAATCTTTCAGCTACTAGTATGAAAAACCGAAAAGAAAATCATATATCGATATTTATGGTTCTACTCAACTTAATTCTTGGGTAAATCTTAAGTTTTCATTAATTTAGAAAATATGGTTTTAAATTGCAGAAATAACATCCTTCCCAAAGCTTATCTCAATCGAGTGCTAAATTGTTCTTGACCTCTTATTCAGGATGGGGGTGGCAGTAGAAAACGAAGAAAACTATTTTTTTAAAAAAAAGTAAGGTTTTGAATTGCAAAAGTATATATCCTTCCCAACGTATCTCAGTTAAATGCTAAAATGTTCGTAGCCTCTCAATAAGGATATGGGTGGTCGTAGGAAAATTAAAAGACTTATAAAATACAAAAATAATACCCTTCCCAACACTTCTTATTCAAGCGCTAAAAGTTCTTAGCCTCTCATCTGGAATGGTGGTGGTAGAAAAACTTGAATTACGAAAAAGTAAGTATTTATGCACACACCCTGTCTCAACAGAATTGGAAACTAAGTTGAAAGAAATAAAAGTTGAAGAATAACTTGAGAACTAAAATTTTATAACTTCAAAAAGTGTTACACACTAAAGAACCCAAACAAGGGCTTGGAAAATATCACTCAAAAGCTACTCATAAATACTATGTAGAACTATGTGGAACTCTACCAGTTCTCCTCTAAACTTCAACCGGAGCACGCTTTTATAGATGAATTTTGATGAACAAGCCCCCTTACATGGCCCCATAAGGCGTGTCGACTAGGCATGTCGCTGGCATGACAGATAAGATGGTCTACAGATAGAAATTCCGAAGGATTCTAGAAGGGTCTAGAAGATTTACATGGGCATGTCAGTTAGGCGTATCTACTAGCTGGCATCAGGACTTTGGCACGGCATGACACTGAGCTTTTGGCTTGGTCACAGGTGATATTACGGGCATGCTAGCTGGACCACGGGTGTATAGCCAGGGTATGATTGGGTTTGCTGGCATCAGGACTTTAGCGCGACATGACAACGAGCTTCTGGATTGGTCACCAATGATGTCACGGGTATGTCAGCTGGACTACAGGCGTGTCAGCTGGGGATTAACTATATTTGTTGGCCAAAATCTGCACTAGAGTAGGAATTGCTAGTTTTAAAGTTACACGTCCAGGTCACGGGCGTGACTTGGGGGCGTGACCTAACAAAATTTTTCTGAATTGCCCAAAATGTGTAGAAATACCTATAGAGCACAAAATAAGGTCAAGTTGGAACTGAAAATAAAAAAAGGATTTATTTAGGTATGTACATAATATAATTACATTTTTTTCTTAAAACTAAACCAAAATATAAACTAAAAATATGTATATTTTGCTACTCATCACCAACCCACCTAGAAAGGAGATAAGAGTAAAGATCTGGTTACCTAAGTGTCGCCTCCCATAGAGTAGGTTGACGACTTAGGTACACAAACTTGTTTAATTAAACTATGGCCCATCTTCCTATAAGAGTCAGTAGTGTGTCCAAACCTATTACATTTGGCACAAGTAATAAAAAGTGATGAAGCTTTTTTCACAACTGAATTTGGACTCTTACTGAAAGATGGTTAATCAATAGAAGATTTATTTTTATTTTTAAAATTTAATTTTCTGAACTTTGAGTTAGCATCGAAAGTAGTTTTTATCGTGGGGCGATAGCTTTTAGTAATATACCAAAGTTCGTACTTTGCAGATCCATGACACTAGTTGGCTAAAATCATATCCAGCAATTTTTGGAGAATTCCAAATTTCTTAATAGCCAAATTTAGATCATGGATCCGGGCTTTCAAAGCGGTGTTTTTAGTGACTAACATAACACACCGATTTGTAAATGCCTTTTTGCCACTTTCTATTTGAGATTGAGAAGATTTTAAAGTTCTCTCTAAGTCCCTTTTTTCTTTGGTAAGAGAATCTACTTTGGATTGAGTCTTAGTAAGAGATTCTTTTAATTATTTTGTCCTTGCCGAAGAGTGATCACACTCTTGACAAGTGACCTTCTCCTTCCCAAGAACTTTTAATTCACTTCATAATTTTTTATTATCTTTTAATAAAATTTTGTTTTCAGATTTCAATAGATCTATATCTTTAAGACTTTTATCAAAAAATTTACAAGTATGTATACATTCAGAATATAATTCTTCAAAAGTAAGATTTACCACATCGTCACTTTGGACATTGAATTCATCTTTAGATGAATTAATTCTCCTTCCCATCAAACATAGGTTGGCTTCCATATTATCGTCTAAACCTAAAACACTTGAATCTTCAGATGACGAATCGTCCCAAGTTTCTGCCTACAACACCTTCTTCTTATTCTTTTTGTCATGATACTTCTCTTTTTGTTCTTTCTGATACTTTGGGCACTTGCTTCTAATATGACCAATCCTTCTACAATGATAGCACTCTGTTGGCTAACGCTCTTCATCTTCCTCAGCATCGACTTTTAGTCTACTTTTCTCAACTCCAGAATCCTTTTTGTTAAAGTACATTTTAAATGAGTTCCTCCCCTCTGGATTCCTCATAAACCTTTTGAATTTCCTTACAAATAGAGTCTCATCATCTTCTTCATCCATTTAACTTTCAACTTTTTTCTTAGAATTCAACGCTAATGTCTTCTTCTTTGGCTCCAAGTTGTACTCTTGTTGTTGAATTTTCAACTCTACTTCATGAGTTTTCAAATTTCTGATGAGGCTCTCAATTTGAAGAGTTTTAAGATCAGGTAATTTTGAGATGGAGGTCGCCTTCAAATTGAACTTTGGGGGAAGTGATCTTAAAATCTTTCTGACTAAATCTCCGTCGAAGAAATTCTTTCCTAAGGCTTTGTAGTCATTGAAGATTTTTGAAAATCTTGGGTACATTGAATCAACGTCTTCGTCAACCTCCTTCCTGAAATTTTCAAATTATAACTCTAATTGAAACAACTTCGAGTCCTTTACCTGTGGTGTACCTCCATGCGTAACTTCAAGCAAATTCTAAATATCATATGCAATTTTACATGCATAAATTATATTTAATTTAGTTCGATCTAATGCACAAAATAACGCGTTCATAACCTTAGCATTATTTTTGCAACGAAGTTGATCTAAATCATGCCATTTATCTTTTGGTTTTTCCATTGTAACACTTCTAACTACCGTTGTAGGTGGAGTGTAGCACTATTCTGCCATTCCCCAGACATCTATATCTAACGCAATAAGAAAACATTGCATTTGAGTTTTCCAGTAATTATTGTCTGTGCCAGTGAATAAAGGAGGTCTGCTAATTCCTTACCCCTCAAAAAATGCGTTATCATTAGCGTCATTTCTCCCAGTGGTAAAACTATTTTGGAGAAACCTTGCTCTGATAACAAGTATTGGATCTTGAGGAGCCCTTAGAGGGGGGGGGGTGAATAAGGGCAAACTATAATTTTATAAATTAACAAACTACTAAGTCAATTTTTTCTAGAATCAATAAAGCTTGAACACAACCAAATATTTATAATAAATTACTTTGAAATTTATGATAAAACAAAATGCAAGTTTATTTCACAAGTGATAAAAACAGCAAACAAAAGATTTTAATAAAGCTTGAAATCGAGGCTGTGATGAACAAATAAAATCTCCTATTTTTTCAATTTACCAGTCCTTCTCCCAAGGACTGGCAGGCTAAAGCCTATATCTCCCTAGAAACAATAACTAGCCTCCCCCTAGATCTCACCACGACCTAGTTTCTACACACACGATGATGATTTCCCCCTAAACCACACACGGGCCTAGTTGCCACTCACAAGGATGCAATTTCCCCCTAAACCACACACGAGCCTAGTCTCCACTCACAAGGCGGTGAATTCTCTACCAATTACAAAGGGAATGAAAAAAGGAAAAATAATCTGAGAATAAAAACTCCCTCAGGTCTTGAGCGCTGAAGAGGCCGGAAAATCCTTGCGAAGATCGCCAAAGATGAGAAGCTCAAATGGTACCTTCTTCTCTCTTAATATCACACGAACAATTAGGAAGTTTTCTGGTTGCACAGAGTTATCTGGCTGGAGATGCACAAAATCAAATCTCCTGGAGTTGTGTCACCTCAAATTCCTGAACTGATGTACACACCATAAACATAACATAAACACAATATGATCTTATATATTTGGGATTTGTTATTTTCAAACCAAGGAGTGCGGAACACATGCTCTAACAAGGGAGGCCGTCCCTTAACGGGGGTGGTGGAGGGAAATAGGAGGCCAGAAGGCCGCCCGTTTTCGGTGGAAGGGATGCCGCACCTTAACGAGGGTGGCTGTGGGAAACGGGGAGACGAATGACCTCCCGTTTTTGGTGAAAGGGAGGCCTCAACTTAAAGGAGGTGGTGGTAGGAAACAGGCGGCTAGACGGGCGCCAAATTTTGGCGGTAGGGAGGCCGCTGCTTAACTTGGGCGGTAGCGAGATACGGGTGGCCGGATGACCGCTTATTTACAGTGGAAGCGAGGTCGCCCCTTACAGGGGATACAACAGGAAACATGCAGTCAGACGTCTGCCCATTTTCATCGGAATAGAGGCCACCCCTTAATGTGGGCGGATGCGGGAAACGAGCAGCCGGAGGGTAGTCCATTTTTGGCAGAAGGGTTGCCGCCCCTTAATGTGGGCGGCGGAGAGAAACGGGAGGCAAGATGTTTTTGACATATGGGTGGACGCCCCTTAACGTGGGCGGCGACGGGAAACAGGCGGCCACATTGCCACCTTTTCAAAATGATGGGGAGGCACAACCTGATAGGGGCGGTCGGCGAGAAGCCACAACAGTGATGGCGGGGAAGACGATGGCAGTCTCTGAGGCGATGGCAGTTATGGCGTGGATGGTGAAGGTGGTTGTGTTGGTGTTATCATTGTGATCTGGAAGTGATCAAACACGTAGTATTACTGCCAATGTAATATGAGCTTACAGGGTCGCACATAATTGCGTTTGGAGAAGTTGGAGGATTGGATTGTTTTTGTCTTACTCATATGTGATGAGTGAAGGACCAAGCACTGTCAGGTGTTGAGTGTGTCGAGAACACACTGTCTTGCATTGAGTGCATCGAGACCACAATGCTAGGCATTGAGTCCACTCAGCCAGGGGTTGAGTGCGTTGAGACCACTCGACGCTTCGTCGAGTCAAGTGTTGATTCATTGAGTGCTGGTATTGAGTGCGTTGAGAACACTCGATGCTTCATCGAGTCAAGCGTTGATTCATCGAGTGTTGGTGTTGAGTGCATTGGGACCACTCGAAGCTTCGTCGAGTCAAATGTTGATTCGTTGAGTGTTGACATTGAGTGTGTTGAGACCACTCAATGCTTCGTTGAGTCAAGTGTTGATTCATCAAGAAAAATTCCGTTTGTTACGGGTCTGCCGATAGCGATGACTTCTTGTTGTTTATTCCTTTGGGTATAAATAAAAGATGTCTTAGGGTTTTATTGGAGAGCCGAGTGCGACAGTAACCTGAGAGGAAAAAGACCGACAAAAATTATTTCTGAATGTCCCGATCCCGTCGCCGTCGCTTAGCCCGTTTCTGACACCCGTCGACGCCACCTCTTTTGGAGCAGATCTACTAGTCTGGAATGAGGCAGAGTGCTTTACTCCAACCTAGATCTTGTGTGACAAGAGTCTAAGGGTTCTCCCATTCATGTGGATCACCTGTATAGGTGTGGACACAATTCTGCGCTTGGAACTCCAGTCGCTAGTGTCTGCTAATTTTATTGGAGCATCTAGGTTGAGTTGTCAGTCAATCCCGAAAAGGTAAATTTTATTTACAACAACTTTACTTCTTGATCAATGTGCATCAAAGATCTATTTCTTTTGAGGTTTTCTTGTTTACTTATTCCACTGCACACAAGTGTTGTGACGTATAGAAAAACACAACAGTGGTATCAGAGGTAGATTGCACGATTATCATTGTTTTAGAAGTTGCTAAATCTATTGCATGTAGATCTGGAAATTTAGAAGTGTTATAAATGCACAAATCTATTCTTGGAACCCTACCAAGAACGCATGTGATTTCTTTATGATATCTTTATTTCTCCTTAACAGTAATCGTCCCTCTTGTCGGTTTGTGAACCAAGTGTGTAAGATTTTGAATCTCACATAGAGAGATGAGCTTGTCTACTGTGTAAGTGGAGTTTGTGTTGCTCATGTCCAATGCACGTAAATCTGAAGATTTAAAAGAGTTCTTGATATTCTGATTTAGCCCAGTTCGTCAAGTATTGATGATCTTTCTTGTGCAAATCTAGGATGCCTTTGGATTATGTATGCTGTAAGTTTTATTTTATGAATGTGCACATTGGTTAATTGTTAACCATGATTAAGTGTTAATCAATCATACTAAAAGTTCCCTATCCAATATTAAGTATTCAGATGTCTTCCGATGGATGACACTCTTCCTTCCTTGATCGGTGAAGTGTGGGCTTGTCAAAGTAAGGTGAATTAATCTATCTTGGAAAGTGTGTGAGCAGATAATTGTGATATCCCACCGTCGACATCGGATAAAATTTAACTGGGTGACAACAAAAGTTGAGTGCCCATAGGCATAGGTTTGGCATGCATCATATGATGTATGCGAATAAAGAATTATTCACAAACCATACATGAGTTGCATAATGATGCAATCAGCAAGCGTTACCTACCTAAATAACTATATTGTGGGAGAAAATTCAAAGTTGACTCATGGTGTAGGTGAAATACAGATCTTGTCCACTAAGAGAGTAGCTCGCATAAACTATTGATGCAATCTCAGCAAGTACATCGATTGTTGTCAAGTAATAAACTAGGGGAGTTATACTCCGAGTATCGAATCTCTCAAGGAGTGCACATTGGGAGTGTGATCGTACATGTCATAAAGTGAATGCAAACGCAACAAAGGTTGGGTGTGTTTATGTTGGGTACATTGGTTTAAATGTACCTGATTTGAAGAAGCCTCGCCCAACTCAATGATATACATCAAAATGTATTTGATGTATTTTGAGTTACTTATGCAGGTTAAGTATTTGCAGGAATGAAGCAAAAAGTTTCTAAGTCCATGTGTCGACACCCAGAGGGAAAGTGTCGACACTTAAGAAGACATGTGTCGACACCCAGACAAGCAGTGTCGACACTTGGAGTCATTGTGTCGACACCAGGGATGCTGAGTCGACACCAGACAGAAAGTGTCGACATAAGGAGCTGTGTCGACACTCAATGAAGAAAGTGCAGTGAAACAGTGTCGACACTTAACAGTTGTGTCGACACCCAGTGAAGCTGTGTCTACATCAGAAAGTGTCGACACTTGGAGCTGTGTCGACACTCAGCAAAAGTTAGCAGAGACTAAGTGTAAGTGTCGACACCCAGAACAATGTGTCGACACTCAACAGAAGAGTCAACACTTAAAGAAAGTGTCGTCACCCAGAACAATGTGTCGACACACAACAAAAGAGTCAACACTTGAAGAAAGTGTCGACACATGGAGCTGTGTCGACACTTAGCAAAGATCAGCAAGTTCAACAAATTATTCTAAGTACAAGTGTCGACACTAAGGGGATGTGTCGACACTCAGCTGAAGTCTCAACACAAGAAGAAAGTGTCGACACAAGTAGCTGTGTCGACACTCAGCAAGTATCAACACTGAAGACATGTGTCGACACCAAGAAGCAGTGTCGACACTTAACAAGTACAACACATGAAGATGTGTCGACACAAAGGTGTTGTGTCGACACTTAGAAGAATTCAGCAAAATACTGAAGTACAAGGACTTGTGTCGACAGACAATATCAGTGTCGACACATGAAGAAGAAGCAGTGTCGAGACATATAATCGACAACACAAGGAATTGTGTCGACACCTTGTAGGCTAGTGTCGACACTTAGACAACTAGTGTCGACACTTGGTCTATAAGTGTCGACACTTAAAGACAGAAAGTCTCGACACTTTCAGACAGTTAGAGAATTTTCAAGAACTGACTGGATGATTTGACAGCTGCCATTCCAGCCGGTCTACAGCACCTGTCAGAGTTGTCAGAAAACAGTTATGGACCGGACCAGCCGGTTACCATGAAGAAGGCCTATAAATAGGCTTACACTGTCTACAGAAATTGAGGATTGAAAACAAGTCCAAGTGATCATTAACAAGAAGAAGATCTAGCTTTCAAGTGAAGATCTAAGAAGTTGGAGAGAGAGAGCTCCATCCAAGAAATCAGTTGTTGGAACCAGACTGAGAAGAAGGGTTCAGATTTATTCTGAGTCTTAAGTAGCAGAGATCAAGGATCAACTGCAGAAGGAGTCAATCTTATTGAGTTCTACTTTCAAGAAGCTTTGAAGAAAGCTAAGTCAGATTGATTTCAGCTGAGTTCTTCCAAGAACTCATCAAGAAACTCACATCTCATCTCTCTATTCTCTGAGTTGTTGAGTTAACATTATTATATTAAATTTTATCTTGTAGGATCCTTTGGATCTGAGTCTTGTAAGCCTGTAATTATAAAGGCTGAGGGTAGGAGAGTTTAATCTCTAAGTGTAGGCCTTGGTGGCTGAGTGTAGGCCTTGGTGGCTGAGTGTAGGCCTTGGTAGCTGAGTGTAGGCCTTTGTGGCTGAGTGTAGGCTTTGTGGAAAAGCTGAGTTGTAGGGCCTTTGGCCTGAGGTGTAGGAGCCTGTTTTGGGTTCTGAGAGAGTGGAGAAATTTGGCCGAATCTAGAACACTGCTAGATAGGCGAAGGGGGAAAGTGGATGTACCCAAAGCTTGGGGAACCACTATAAAACTCTATGTCTACTGTGTGTTTGTGGATTGCTGTGATTGCTGAATATGTGCTGTGATAAATTAGATATAATTCTGTGATATTATTTGTTTGCTGCCTAAAAAGTTAAAAAGATTCAAGTCACCTATTCACCCCCCCCCCTCTAGGTGCTTAGGGACAATATCTTTCAAGTGGTATCAGAGCCAGGTTACTCAAAAAGGACTAACAGTCTGAGGAGATCCTGTTGGCAGATTCAGTCTAAGTCAAATTGCAGAATCAAGAAAATCAAGAACCATGGGTTCCACTGAAAATCACAAGGAATTGGGATCCATGAAGCTACCCATATGTAGGAAGGAAATCTTTGGCATATGGAAGAAAAGCGTGAGGCTGTTTATGGAAGCCTCAGACCCTAGGATTTACATCACAGTAAAAGAAGGGCCATATATGCCCATGAAGGTTTCAGTCTTGGATGCCAATCAGAGAACACCTAAGGATTTCTCTGAGATGACAAAGGATGAAATTGTTCTAGCCATTATGGATAAGAGGGCTCAGAACATCATAGTGAGTGCAATAGATGATGCAACTTTTCAGAATCTGATACACTGTAAGACAGCTAAAGAAATATGGGATACTCTTATTGTGTATATGGAGGGTTCTGAAGAAGTTAGACAAGACAGAAAATCCTTGCTAAATCAAGAGTATGAAAGTTTTAGACAAGGAAAAGATGATAGCATAACTGAGTGCTATAAGAAGTTCTACAGAATTGTGAATAAACTCATGTCCTATGGTAGAGAGTTCAGTAATTATGAACTCAATGACAAGTTTCTAAGGTCCCTAACAAAAGATTGGGACACCAAGATCTGTGCCATTAGAGAAATGGCTAAGTTGGCAGAAATTCCTCCACCTACAATGTTTGGCAAACTGCTGTCATATGAAATGCAATTGACAGTGAGGAAAGAAGAGGAGAGATCAACAAGAAGTGAACATAAGGAGAGGACAGTGGCCTTCAAAACAGAAGCCCCCAAAAAGTACAGAGGTAAGTCACCAACTCCACCTCCAAAGATTGCTGAAACTGAGTCAGATGAGTCAGCAAGTACAAAGTCTGAAAGCAGTGAAAGTGATGAGGACTTTGCTGCCTTCACTAGACATTTTCAGAAGTTCTTGAAGAAGAAACAGTGGAGGACAAGGCCTTCTACTTCACAGGGAAAAGAAGATTTTTATCAGAATAAAAAGGCTTCAAAGAAGGACAGGAAAAAGACTAAGTCTAGCAAGGCAACACTTTCAAAAATAGTGTGCTATTGCTGCAATAGACAAGGCCATGTTGTTGCAGATTGTCTAGAAAAGAGAAAGGATTCTAGTGATAAGAAGAAGACTCATTTCAAAGGCAAGAAAGAAAAGTCATTTGTTGCCAAAAAGGAGAAGACTCTGTCAGATATTTCTTCATCAGAAACTGAGTCAGATGCTGAGGCATATATAGGGCTGTTTGCTGAAGAAGAAGAAGAGTTCATGCAGATTATGGATTCTATATATGAACAAGAAGATAGTCAATGCCAAGGGCTAATGGCATTAACAGAAAGTGACAAAATCCTGTAGCAGCCAGGACCTAGTAAGGTACAACATTGTTCTTCTAGTTCAGTTTCTTGTGCCAGTAAAGAATCAGATTCATCTTCATCAAGTGATGAGAGTGTATCTGAGTCTGAAGAAGATATTCATCAGTTGATAGATGAATATAAAGTTCTGTTGTAAGATTATAAGAAGAGCAAGTCCCTAGCCAAAAGTCAGGCAAAGGAAATTGCTAATCTCAAAGCTATGGCAACTGATTCTGAGAAATTGTTTGATCAAAAGCTAAATGAGATAGCCAGACTGAAGCACATAACTGTGATTCAGATGGGGACTATCACATATAAGAATGATCAAATCAAGAGTCTGGAGATTAATCTTCAGAAGGACAAAAATCTAGTTGCTAGGTTTTCTAAACCTAAGTCAGTTCTTCCTTTAATTGATGAATTTGTTCATCACAAAGGTAAAGCTGTACTAGGCTTTACTAAACCTGCAAGGACTGTCCAGTCCAAGTCCAAGGGCAAAGCCCCAACACTCAACAAGCCAGCTGTGGATAAAATAGCTAAGACTGTACCTAAGCAAAGGTACAATAAGTTTGAGTGTTGGTGTTGTGGCAAGATAGGCCACTTTGCAATGGACTGTTGGCACAATGCTAGTGCCAAAGTGAGTAGCAAACTGCCTATTGGAAAATCAGTAGGTAGCTTTGTCAGGATGCAAACTAACAAGTACCAAGGACCCAAGAATTCTTTGGGTTCTAAGGTTCATTAATCTGTTTTGCAGGTAAGTCCAAGTGGCCATGCCCCAATATGGTACTTGGACAGTGGATGTTCCAGACATATGACTGGAACTAGGGGACTACTAAAGGACTACATACCCATCAAGGATGGTCCAAAAGTCACCTTTGGTGGTTCTGAAAAGGGAATCATCAAAGGGTTTGGTAACATTTCTAGTAACTTGGTTACCATTACTCAAGTGGCTTATGTTAAAGGGTTGAAACACAACCTAATAAGTATAAGTCAATTAAGTGATGTAGGGTATGACATCTCATTTGTTAAGGATGGTTGTCATATCAAGAGGTCAACTGATCAAGAGATCATTTTGACAGGTTATAGAAAGAGGAATGTCTACTGCCTATACATTATGTGTGAGACCAATGGTTCTCAAGTGTGTCTTGTAGCAGATGAGAAAGTCTCTCATTGTGTCAAATGGCACAAGAGGCTAGCCCATCTCAACTACAAGACAATTTGCAAACTCTTTAGCAAAGAGTTAGTGAGGAATGGTCCTCAAGTTAAGTGTGTTAAAGATGGTATTTGCTCAGCTTGTCAAAAGGGCAAGCAGACTAGATCCATCTTTAGAAGCATAGAAAACAAAGATGATGTGAGGTGTTTATACCTCTTGCACATGGATCTCTTTGGTCCAATACCAGTTCACAGCCTGGGTAGGAAGGTCTATACCTTTGTAGTTGTAGATGACTACTCAAGGTTTTCCTGGGTGTTCTTCTTAAGACAGAAATCTGAAACACCTAGTGTCTTCCATAGCTTTGTCAAGCAAATTCAGAATGAACTAGACAGTACAGTGGTCAAGATTAGAAGTGACCATGGTACTGAATTTCAGTCTGATACCATGACAAAACTATGTGAAGAATTTGGGATATTTCAAGAATTTTCTTCACCTAGAACACCTCAGCAAAATGGCATTGCTGAGAGGAAGAATAGAACCTTGATTGAGGCTGGTAGGACACTATTAAGTGATACATCACTACCAGAATATTTCTGTGCTGAAGCAGTTAATACTGCATGCCATGTTATTAATAGGGCTACCATTACTAAATGCCTCAACAAGACCCCCTATGAGGTTGTGAAAGGCAGGAAACCAAACCTATCCTACTTCAGGATCTTTGGTTGCAAATGCTTCATACTTAACAATGGAAAGTCTTACTTGACTAAGTTTGCTGCCAAGTCCCAAGAGGAAATTTTTGTTGGGTACAGCAACAACAGTAAGTCTTATAGAGTCTACAACTTGTCTACACAAGTTGTAGAAGAATCTGTACATGTAGTATTTGATGAGACTAAACTTATTAACAATGAGTTGTCTAGTAGTGTATGCAGCTCCACAGGTATAACAAAGAAGTTGGACAAGCTTACTATAGAAGAAGAACCTGCTGCAAGACAGCAAGTAGAAGATAGTGGCTGCTGTCCAGGGGGAGTACTACATGTACCTAGTGCAGAAGAAGTACAAGGAGTGCAGCAAGATGAAGGAACTGAAGAGGTTCAACCAGAAGTCAGGATGCCTCTAGCCAATAGGCATCTTATAGATCATCCAGTAGAGCAGATTATTGGTGATCCAAGACAAGGAGTACAAACAAGGAGCAGAAATCTGAATGCAGCAATCTACTCCAGTTTTCTATCTCAAGTTAAACCAAAGAAGTTTGAAGAAGCCATTCTAGATCCACAATGGACTGAAGCAATGCAAGAAGAGCTGAATCAGTTCAAGAGGTGCAAGGTCTGGGAACTTGTTTCTAAACCCAAAGACCACAATATAATAGGAACCAAGTGGATCTACAGGAATAAGTTGGACGAACAAGGTGTCATCATTAAGAACAAAGCAAGATTGGTTGCTAAAGGATATAGGCAGGAAGAAGGTATTGACTTTGATCAAACCTTTGCTCCAGTAGCCAGACTGGAAGCCATAAGGATGTTCCTGGCCTATGCAACCTTTCAAGGATTCAAAGTTTACCAAATGGATGTCAAGTCAGCATTTCTGAATGGTAATCTTAAAGAGGAAGTCTATGTGGAACAGCCATCAGGTTTTGTTGATTCAACTCTACCTAATCATGTCTATAGACTTAGGAAAGCTTTATATGGGTTAAAGCAAGCCCCTAGGTCTTGGTATGAAACCCTGTCTAGTTTTCTCATTGAGAACAAGTTCACAAGGGGGAAAATAGACAAGACTTTATTCCTTAGGGAATCTAGAGGCAAAGTTATACTAGTCCAAATATATGTAGATAACATTATATTTGGGTCTACTGAAAGTAGCCTTTGCAAAAAGTTTGCAAAACTGATGAAAAGTTAATTTGAGATGAGTAGTATGTGAGAGCTAAAGTTCTTCTTGGGTCTCCAAGTAAGACAGACTGAGAATGGTTTATCCATTTTCCAGTCCAAGTTCACCCTAGAACTCATAAGGAAGTATGGTATGAATTCATCCAGTACCATGAAGACTCCTATGGGGTCAAGTATGTCTCTTAGCAAGGATGATGCAGGGAAGCCTGTAGATGAAACCTTGTATAGAGGGATAGTTGGCTCCCTATTATACTTGACTGCAAGTAGACCAGATATCATGTATGCTACATGTGTCTGTGCAAGGTATCAAGCCTGCCCTAAAGAGTCTCATTTGACAGCAGTCAAAAGGATATTGAGATATCTAAAGGGCACTCCCTATTTAGGCCTCTGGTACCCTAGGAATGGGGATTTTGAACTAACAGGTTATTCAGATGCAGACTTTGCAGGATGCAAAGAAGATAGAAAAAGCACTACTGGAACCTGTCAATTCCTAGGTGGAAGATTAATTTCATGGAGTAGCAAAAAGCAAATAAGTGTGGCTATCTCCACTGCAGAGTCAGAATATGTGGCTGCAGGAAGTTGCTGTGCTCAACTTCTGTGGATACATCATCAGCTTGAGGACTATGGAATTCAGGTAAGTAGAACTCCACTCTTTTGTGATTCTACTAGTGCTATTTCAATAGCTAATAATCATGTATCCCATAGTAGAACAAAACATATTGAAATTAAATATCATTTTCTTAGGGAGCATGTAGAAAGAGAAGATATTTACTTGAATATGTTAGAACAGATAATCAACTAGCTGATATGTATACTAAGCCCCTAGAAGAAGCTAAGTTCAATAGGTTTAAAATTGAACTAGATATGATAAACTTAGAATAAGTTTATAGTATTGGCTAAGTAATATAGTGTCGACACACAGAGTTGTCTGTGTCGAGATAGTATAGTGGTGTCGACACTTCAGGGAAAAGGTGTCGACATATCTAGGAAGTTAGTGTCGACACTTCAGAATATTAGTGTCGACACATGACAAGTAGGTGTCGACACATCCAAAGTGGTGTCGACACTTAGTTTTTACTCAGAATTCTCTAAGTAAAGTCTCGACTATGTGTCGAGTTAAGTTGTGTCGACACATAAACAAGTGTCAACACATATATATATTGACTAAAACTTGTGTCGACACATATGTGTCGAGACATTCTAAGTCAGTGTCGACACTTATCGCAAGTGTCGACACAATTTAAGTTAGCTGCCCGCCTTTTCATCTTCAAACCTAGAAAGATATAAATAGGATTTTGCCTTTGTCTGTCGACACGCTTTCAACAGTTTCGAGACCAAACTACTGTGTCGACACCTCTCTTCTCTCTAGACAAATTCTTCAAACCCTAATGGCGCCAAAGCTTGAGGAGAATGTCAACGAAGGCTACGAGCTGGTACGCAATGCTTTTGATGGTGCCGATCAAGAAATCAAGACTGTAGTAACCCTAGTAGCAGACTCAGGGTTAGAATATCTTGTTTCAGAGCCAACAAAGATTTGGAAGAAGGAAGTCTTGGAATTCCTCAGTGGTGCTAAGGTCGACGACTCTGGACTCAAGATCAAGTCAAGGGTCCATGGTGAGAAGGTTAAGGTCTCTTCCAAAAGTCTGAGAAAAATTCTTTAGTTGCCAAGAACTAAAGAAGAAGATGAAGTTACAGCCTCAAAGACCAGAGAAGCTCTAACCTGGTGTGGACTGGATTCTAAGATGAAGATTGGATCAGTGTTTCTTAGAAAGGGCATGAACAATCAAGAGAAATTCCTTTCTAAGATTGTTGGAAAAGTAATATTAAGTAAGCCAGGAGGGCATGATAGGATATCTGCCTCTATGTTCAGCATTATGACCAGGATTATCTTCAATCTGAAAACTGACTGGTCTGTTATAATTCTTGAGAAGATCAAGGAAAGCTTGAAGAAGCCAAATCTGGGCAGGATCTTAAGCTTATACCTAGCTGGTAGCATACCAGAGGTTATGCAACAAGCTGCTGGACGTAAAATAAATCATATGAGGAAAATGGATATGAGAATATTCTCTAGATGGGACAGGGTGTTGTCTAAGGAGATGCCAACCCCTGAGAAAGTGACTCCTGAGAAAGTAACTCCACTAAAGAAGAAGAGGAAAGTTGCCCCAGTGGCTCAGGTTTCATCCAGCAGCTCTGATAGTGAAGAGCAAGTTGTCTTCTCACCTGATGAGAATGAAGAAAAGACTGTTGTGAAGTCTCCAGCTCCTCAAGATGTAGCTGAAATCTAGGGGGAGCTACCTCAAGCTAGCCCCATACAGAAGGATCACATCCAGGGGGAGCCACTAGTCGTAGAAGAACCAACTACACTAGAAAGTGAACAAGCAACCAACATCATCCTAGAGGTACTCTCTGAACTAAATGCTTTCGATTTTCCTATAGAGGATACTGATTTGTCTGATGTTCATCAGCAAACTCAGCTGGATAGCCAAGTCCCAGATGCTGTCATGGAAGACACATCTGTTGAAGTTGTAGTTACTGATCCAGTGGTTGAAGAGCCAAGACTTTCTCCAGCTCATTCACCCCAAGAATTTACAATGGAAGATTTATTCCTAAATTTGGATCAACAAGACTTTGACAAGGACACTGCTGCTGCTGAAGGAGAGAATGTTCCAGTTGAGGGGGAGCAAGTTGAAATTCTTGAAGAGCCTGCAAGACAAGAAACTGAGAAGGCACCAGATGTGCAGACTGAAAAGCCCCAAGCTGTTGAGGAACTACCAAAGGAAAGGGTAGGTATAGCCAGCTCCTCAGCATCTAAAGATGAGGAGGCTGCAAGGGCAAAGAAACAGAAAATTTATGTATTCAAGAGAAGGTGCCAGAGTTATAAGAGGGCTTTGCAAACTGTTGCTCCACAGCCTATAGGACAGCCAGCTCCAACATTTGATTATAGTGCACTGATGGTTGCTATGCAGATCAAGCTGGATGAGCATAGAAAAGCCATTGAGAAATATGTGGATGAAGGGCAAAAATCACTACAGTTTGATCTTGCCCAGGACATAAAGTCAATAAGATTTGAGATGAATCTTAACAAGAAGGAGATGACAGACTGCTTCCACAAAGGGGGGAATGCAGTGGTGTACTTAGCTACACACCAAGAAAAGCTTAAGGCTCAAGTAGATGACATAGCCCTGAAGCAAGGATATGTACTTGAAAATCAACTCAGAATGAATGACAATCTGACAGCATCTCATAATGCAATTGTCACAGAATTAAAGAACATAGGTGCTGGACCTTCTACTTCTACTGCTACTGCTAAAGCAGATTTTGACAAAGCACTGCAAGAGAGCATAACTGCTGTTAAGACTGCTATACTAGACTCTGAGAAGATCATCACTGACAAACTCCAAAGGCTCAAACCTTTCTACAGAGATGGAGTTAATTATTTAAATGCCTAAATTCGATTTCAGAAAGATGACTTAAGGGATCACATGGAAAGAGAAGTCATAAAGGGGGAGAGGGTCTTAGTCAAATCTAGCTCTGATCATGCCAAGTGGATATCTAATTCTATAAGAGCTACACTGGGTTATCCTCCTCTTTGTGATGATGACAATGTTGCTGAATCTGGAATTCATCCTACATATCTAGGAGGGGAGCAACCTGAAGTGGCTCAAGTCATCTACCCTCCTCCAGATTTTGATATGATTCATGCTGACATACAGTCCATGTATAGCCCACCTGGGGGTAAGGACAATGTCATTCTTGACAAAGTAGTTCAGCCAGTATCTGAAGCCATGCAGGAAGCTATTTTAAAAGAGCAAGCTGAAGAAGAAACCAGATTATCTAAGAAGAGGTTCATGGAGCAAGCTGAACAAAGACCAGACATTGAGCAGTGGAGCCCCACCTCTAGGAATATTATTTTGACTGCCTGGAAAGCTGCCAAAGATAACATTCAAGACAGGAATAAGTGGTTTTCTGAAACTGAATGGAGAAAACATGAGTCTAGGCAGGAGGCTATAGTCCAGTATAGAAGGAAGGCCAAGATGGGAAAGCTACCTCCTACTGCCCAGGAGCCTAGCAAGTACTTTCCTAAGCCTTACCATTACTTTGAAAGGAAAAAGATCAAAGCAGAAGAACAAAAGAAAAAGGACTTGAAAGGCAAGAAGCATGCTGATGTTGAAGTTGCTGATGCTCCTGTTCAAGCCAAAGTTCAAGCTGGAAAAGGAATAGTGATTAAGGAGCCAGAACAGAAATAGAATTAGAATTTTCTTATAGTTTACTATGTAATCTTTTTGATGTAAAACATTTTGTAAACTTCTGAAAATGAATATGACAGATATTAGAACAATGTGTTATATGTTAAATCTATTTCATATTTGTTCTGTGATGATGTCTATGTATACATGTTTGATTGATACATGTTTATGATTGCCCTGCTATATATAATCCTGCTTTACATCATTTTGTAATTTATTTATGAATGGTGTATATCATTGACTAAGGGTTATGACTTCTCCAAATAGGGGGAGATTGTTGGGTACATTGGTTTAAATGTACCTGATTTGAAGAAGCCTCACCCAACTCAATGATATACATCAAAATGTATTTGATGTATTTTGAGTTACTTGTGCAGGTTAAGTATTTGCAGGAATGAAGCAAAAAGTTTCTAAGTCCATGTGTCGACACCCAGAGGGAAAGTGTCGACACTTAAGAAGACATGTGTCGACACCCAGACAAGCAGTGTCGACACTTGGAGTCATTGTGTCGACACCAGGGATGCTGAGTCGACACCAGACAGAAAGTGTCGACACAAGGAGCTGTGTCGACACTCAATGAAGAAAGTGCAGTGAAACAGTGTCGACACTTAACAGTTGTGTCGACTCCCAGTGAAGCTGTGTCTACATCAGAAAGTGTCGACACTTGGAGCTGTATCGACACTCAGCAAAAGTTAGCAGAGACTAAGTGTAAGTGTCGACACCAAGAACAATGTGTCGACACTCAACAGAAGAGTCAACACTTAAAGAAAGTGTCGACACCCAGAACAATGTGTCGACACACAACAAAAGAGTCAACACTTGAAGAAAGTGTCGACACATGGAGCTGTGTCGACACTTAGCAAAGATCAGCAAGTTCAACAAATTATTCTAAGTACAAGTGTCGACACTAAGGGGATGTGTCGACACTCAGCTGAAGTCTCAACAGAAGAAGAAAGTGTCGACACAAGGAGCTATGTCGACACTCAGCAAGTATCAACACTGAAGACATGTGTCGACACCAAGAAGCAGTGTCGACACTTAACAAGTACAACACATGAAGATGTGTCGACACAAAGGTGTTGTGTCGACACTTAGAAGAATTCAGCAAAATACTGAAGTACAAGGACTTGTGTCGACACACAATATCAGTGTCGACACATGAAGAAGAAGCAGTGTCGAGACTTAGAATCGACAACAAAAGGAATTGTGTCGACACCTTGTAGGCTAGTCTCGATACTTAGACAACTAGTGTCAACACTTGGTCTATAAGTGTCGACACTTAAAGACAGAAAGTCTCGACACTTTCAGACAGTTAGAGAATTTTCAAGAACTGACTGGATGACTTGACAGCTGCCATTCCAGCCGGTCTACAGCACCTGTCAGAGTTGTCAGAAAATAGTTATGGACCGGACCAGCCGATTACCATGAAGAAGGCCTATAAATAGGCTTACACTGTCTATAGAAATTGAGGATTGAAAACAAGTCCAAGTGATCATTAACAAGAAGAAGATCTAGCTTTCAAGTGAAGATCTAAGAAGTTGGAGAGAGAGAGCTCCATCCAAGAAATTAGTTGTTGGAACCAGACTGAGAAGAAGGGTTCAGATTTATTCTGAGTCTTAAGTAGCAGAGATCAAGGATCAACTGCAGAAGGAGTCAATCTTATTGAGTTCTACTTTCAAGAAGCGTTGAAGAAAGCTAAGTCAGATTGATTTCAGCTGAGTTCTTCCAAGAACTCATCAAGAAACTCACATCTCATTTCTCTATTCTCTGAGTTGTTGAGTTAACATTATTATATTCAATTTTATCTTGTAGGATCCTTTGGATCTGAGTCTTGTAAGCCTGTAATTATAAGGCTGAGGGTAGGAGAGTTTAATCTCTGAGTGTAGGCCTTGGTGGCTGAGTGTAGGCCTTGGTGGCTGAGTGTAGGCCTTGGTGGCTGAGTGTAGGCCTTTGTGGCTGAGTGTAGGCTTTGTGGAAAAGCTGAGTTGTAGGGCCTTGGGCCTGAGGTGTAGGAGCCTGTTTTGGGTTCTGAGATAGTGGAGAAGTTTGGACGAATCTAGAACACTGCTAGATAGGCGAAGGGGGAAAGTGGATGTACCCAAAGCTTCGGGAACCACTATAAAACTCTGTGTCTACTGTGTGTTTGTGGATTGCTGTGATTGCTGAATGTGTGTTGTGATAAATTAGATATAATTCTGTGATATTATCTGTTTGCTTCCTAAAAAGTTAAAAAATTCAAGTCACCTATTCACCCCCCCCCCCCCTCTAGGTGCTTAGGGACAATATCTTTTAGTTTAAGAACAACTAAAAGTAATTATGCAGGTCGCCTTCACCGCTTCGCAAGGGTGGAATACTCCGATGAGTATTATGGCGTGCGGTCATAATCGTTGAGGGTTGAAAACACCACTTCGCCAAGCTAGCCCCAAACACTCGTTAGTGCGGCGTAACACCAAGCAATCAACACAAAGCAAGCAAAGGAAGGAAAGCTAAGTTTTGAACCACAACAGCATTTACCATAATACCACAACATGAACATTATTAATAGTCCTAGCAAGTTTAGCTAACATCCCAAGCTTATAAACAAAGTCCAAATTAGAGTAAGAAGGAGATTTACAACCCAACGCATGAAGGCTAGGCACGATTCTCGGCCAAGTCAAAGGTTGTCGGGCTTCGTCCGGGCTCGGTCGATAGTTGACATCCGAGGAAGCTTGAAGTGCTGTCACCTACTTCAAAGGCCTTTTCCTCGTCTTCTTCACGTTCCATGAATGCTGGAAGTCACCGAAAAACTCTTCAATGGTGGAGAGAAATAGCTCCAAATGCTCCTCTTGAGATGGAGAAGCGGAAAACAACGGAAGATCTTCACTTGCGGTGAAGTTTGGAGGAAGAACGGTGGGAGGATGAGCTTTTAATGGAGGAGAGAGGAAAAAGCAGCTGAGGTAAGGATTTCACACTCAGAGGAGCGAAAATGGCGGACTGCTCTTGTCTCCAGTCAACTCCTGAACTTACATAGAAACAAGTCAGAAAAATGGTCACACACGGTTTGGCGCACAAACATGCGTTAACCGTGCGATATTATCTTCCAGGCCAAGATTGCGGAAGAAGATGCATTGACCCATGCATTTTACTCTCGTACAGGCACTTCCGCCCGTACGTGAGGAAAATGCACGGGTAACCATAGAGTGCTGAAATTCATGGAAAGTAGGTGGAACCTTGCATTTTACTCGCGTACGGGCACTTCTGCCCGTGCATGAACAAATCACACAATTAACCACAGAGCGATATAAAACCAGAATGCAACAGTAAACCGTGCGTCTCCTTCGCGCACGGTTATGAAGAAACTATGCGTGAAGAAATCACACGGGTTGGTCAGTCCATCTAGAGAAAACCTGTAGAAATCGCACGATTCGGTGGACATCGTGCGCTAAGGAATCATACGACCGTGCATATTCCACAAGTCAGAATTCCAGAATTCGGGGAAAACTGACCGCCTGCACAGCAAAACAAAGCTGGAACAAAAGCTCCCATCACTAAATATACAACAAAGGAAATCAAAAGTCGCACGAGGAGTACCCTTATACATACCCCCGACATCCCAGTGCAATTAGCAAACCAAAATGGGCTGAAATAGTGCACAATGGCTAAGTGAGACCCTAATCAAATATATGACACTTCCTACTGAAATAGTAGTAAACAAGCATGAAAATAAGCCCAGATGAGTCCAAAAAACCCTATATAATCGGACTCATCACACCACTAGACTTAAACATTTGCTCATCCGGAGCAAATCATCCCTAACGCGGACGAGTAAAATAGCATAGCTGGCGTATAACTGCGTAGCAGAGTACCATGTGAAATCGCATGCTCGTGCTCTAAGTAATATCGTAGAAGGAATTTATAATTATGCACTAATAGCCTGTTGTTTGGTATTGCATCCACAATAAGCCAGATTTGTTTGAAATCACCGTTAAACTAAGATGAATTAAGTTTGTATTTGATGTTATTTTTAGTTGAGTGTTTGCAGGATATAACTGTCATGTGTAGACCAATGTCAGTCTATAATGAGTCACCAAATACAGGACCTTACAATGTAATCCCTCATTGTGTGATGCCTGGTGTTGACTCATGTATAGCCTCTCTATTGGGACACACTTCCTTTTCAAGCACTCAAGGCATAGGAGAAAAGTTGACGGCTGTATGTCTTGAAGAAATCAAGTTTACTGTTTTTCAGAAAAAAAATCCCTAAGTATTTTTCTCGAGTAGGAAAGTTTGTACTTGAGTAGAACTTAAGTCTATTCTCGAGCAAGACTTATCATGTACTCGAGTTCCAGAAGCTGTTCTCGAGAAAGCTTAGTGTTGTTCTCGAGAAAGCCATATGTTTTTGAGTACTCCATGACTTTCCTTCTCGAGTTAATTCAGTTCCAATCATGATATTTTTCCAAGTCTTTTTCTCAAGAAGCACTCTACTTTTCTCGAGAAGCAATTTATTTTTCTCGATAAGCCATATGTCCTTACTCGAGAAGCTCAGTTTTACTTCTCGAGTAACAGATTCTTTTCTCGAGTAACAGAATGTTTTCTCGAGAACAAAAGTTCATTTTTCTCGAGTTACTTCTTTTCCAGGCAAAATATTATTCTAAGTCCTTTTCTTGAGATGCTAATGATATTTCTCGAGAAGGCAATGCTTAGTTCTCGAGAAGCAGAATATTTTTCTCGAGTGTCAGACATTTATTCTCGAGATACTTCTTTGTTTTCGAGTACCAGAATACTTCTTCTCGAGAACAAAATAATTCTTCTCGAGCACTTTTTTTCTTTCTCAAGATTGCTGATTTCCACCTCCATATTTTTTACTAAGTATTTTTCTCGAGACCCTATTCATTCTTCTCGAGAATCAGAAGACCTTTTCTCATGTACTATCTTTCTTCTCGAGAAATGTTGTATTGTTTTTTCTGAATTCTTCTAAGTTTCTACAAACGTGATTTCAAAAGTAATTAGCACATGATTGGTCCACGTGTCATGCATTTATTATGATTATGACCGTTAAGTAAGTCCAATAGAAGGTATTATCATAATCGACCAACCCTAAGAAGAATTCCTAAGTATTTTGAATTGTTTTTCTCTTTCCAAAATCAGAAGCCGTCGCTACTCATCCTCTTCATCGCCGATCTGCTTTCGATCCAGAGATTAAGAGTAAGTGATTCAACAGATCATGATCTTCTACATCGATAGACACTTTTCTTGATCGTGCTGAGTCTATAATTTTTAGATCCAGAGATTTGGCTGTGTCTTCTTTAACTATTTCTGACAGAGCTTCAAAGTTCAAGGAAGAATAAGGGCTGAAGTTTTCAGATCTGAGATCAATACTGTTTGTATTTCTTTATATTTCATTTTACTCTTGTAGGAGATTATTCTCCGAGTGTAGGAGCTTTGTTCTCCGAGTTATTTATAGGATGTTTCTCTTCCGAGTGTAGATCCTATTTTGAGGGATCGAGTTGTAGGAACTTTGTTCCGAGTGGTAGGGTTGTTTTCAATCCGAAAATAGTGGAGTAGCTGAGTCTAGTGCATTGTTAGATCGGTGACGTGGAAAGTGGATGTACCCAAGGTTGGGGAACCACTATAACTCTTGGTGTCGTCTGTGAATGCTTGCTTATTTTTCTGTGCATCACTCGTTCAATTTTTATTCCGCAAAAAGAGGCAGAACTCACCTATTCACCCCCTCTAGGTGATTTAGGTCGACAACTTAAACATTTTTCACCTATATATTTCTAAAGGCGTTTCAAAATATTATTACTACTCTACTATATAATCAAGGGGAATCATTCAGTCACGCGCAAGGAGAAAGTAGACAATCACTAAGTTGAGCATTGCCAAATTAAGGGATCGGGATAACCTCCAAAGGAATCCCCCAATGTCGGTGACCATATGCTTGCCTGTTCACACTCTCTCCACGACACTAGTTTGACTCAAGCACGAATTCGTAGGACTTGGAATATAATGGAGGCTTAGGCGAAGGTGGGGTATACAAAGATAAACAAGACGGATACACACACGAAAAATGAGACCGCTCGAAAAACACGATTTATGCCAATAGAAATAATATACGCTATAAGCAAAAAAAAGAATCTAATTCTACACGTAATCCTAAATGAGATGTGAGCAATCGATTAGGAGCACTACCGGAGTCAACATTTTACTCTGCCTCACGATCCTAGGGCAACATCGAAATTTTCCAAATCGCACACTAGTGATGATAAAACTCACAACGTACTCCTGTTCAAGACGCACTCAAGTGTGGTGCAGTGGTATGCAATTCCAATCAATAACAAAAAATGAAAATATTCTTCTAGCATGACAGTGATTTAATACACTTGCGTGAGTAACACGCATAACTCTCCCCACTAGACTTGGCCTAAATATCCTAACACTTAAATGTGATCGTGAAATTTAAAAGTAAGGAGAAGGGGTTACCCAATGCTCAGAAATGAGCACACCAGAAGATTGGCGTTAATTTATGTTGAAAAGTCCACATCCCCAATGTTCTCCACCTACAAAAGAGAATACCTCCAAGACCGAATACTTTAAACATATAATCACAACAGCATAATTGAACAAATTAGAAGAAGCGAAATTGGGTTGTATCCCATAGGCCCTTTTCTTTACCGTCCTTAAGGTGGACCAAATACCTGTATTAGTAGTCTCATATAATGTTTTACAATCCCAGAAAGAAGTTAATCCAAGCAACAAATATAAGCAAAACAACTAAAGAAGGCTAATATCCATTCGGGTCTTGCAGCAATATACAGTGCACGTCTTTTTCGATGACATTCCCCTCAAATCGCTTCAAGCAATGCCCATTTACTTTGAAAGTGTCGTCCTTGTCATCCCGAATCTCTATCGCACCATATGGAGAAGCACTTACAACCTGTAAGGATCGTTACATCTGGATTTTGACTTCCCGGGAAATAGCCACAGGTGTGAGTTGTACATAAGAACCTGGTCATCCGGCTTGAATTCCTTGGGAGAGATTTGTCTATCATGCCAGCGCTTGGTTCTTTACTTATATATGCTCGTGCTCTCATAAGCCCCGAAGCGGAATTCATCGAGCTCATAAAGCTATCCACGTCGCTTGCCAGAAGCCTCTTTAATGTCCATATTAAGGAATTTGGTGGCTCGCAATGCCTTGTGCTCAAATTCAACTGGAAGGTGGCAAGATTTTCCATATACCAGTTGGAAGGGTGACATCCCTATTGGTGTCTTGAACACAGTTTGGTAAGCCCAAAGAGCATCATCCACGTTATCTGCACGCTCCCTTCGGTTGGAGTGGATAGACTTTTCTAAAATCCGCTTCAGTTCTCTATTCGAAATCTCCACTTGCCCGCATGTCTGGGATGGTAGGACAAATAGATCTTGTGGTGAATGCCGAACCATTTCAGTAGTTGCGCGAATTGCTGGTTACAGAAATGGCTACCGTCGTCGCTAATTATAGTTCTTGGTCCGTTGAAGCGGGAGAAGATATTCCTATGAAGGAAGTGGAGAACGGTGCGAGCATCATTTGATGCAACCTCCTCCGCCTCCACCCATTTAGACATATATTCCACAACAACTAGGATGTACTGCTTCACATGAGACATGGGGAAAGGGCCAATAAAGCCAATCCCCCATACGTCAAATAACTCGTAAACCAGCATAGTGATCAGGGGCATTTCGTCACATCGAGCAATGTTCCCAGTGTGCTGACATTTGTTGCACTCTTTGACATGGGTAAAAGAGTCACGAAATAACGTAGGCCAAAACAAACCACAATGTAGAACCTTGCGAGCAGTCCGTGCAACACCTAAATGCCCGCCAGCCTCGCAATCATGATAATTCCTTAGAATCTCTTTAACTTCAAGCTCGGGGACACAAAGATGGACAACCTCGTCGACGCAGGTGCAGAACAATAGAGGATCCTCCCATATATAATACTTGACGTCTGAGAAAAACTTCTTCTTTTGTTTATATGTTAAATGCGGCTGCAGTGACTTGCTCGCCAAGAAGTTGGCAAAGTCAGCATACCAAGGATTAGAAGCCATAGAAGAAAGGGAGAACAAACCCTCATCCGGAAAAGCATCAGAAATTGGAATTCTCGGTGAGCCCTCGCCTTCTCCCCCTTCAAGTCTCGATAGATGATCGACAATCACATTGTCAACTCCACGACGATCCCAAATTTCGATATCATATCCTTGCAGCAATAAAATCCAACGCATGAGCCGCGGCTTAACATCTTTCTTGTGCATGAGAGAATTAATAGCCACATGATCCGAATGCACCACCACATTGGAGAGAATAAAGTAGGTGTAGAACTTCTCGAAGGCAAAAACGATAGCTAAAAACTCCTTCTCGGTCGTGGTATAGTTCAGTTGTGCATCGTTCAATGTCCGACTTGTGTATGTAATTTTATGAAAGATCTTATTTTTACGCTTCCCCAACACTGCCCCCACCGTGACATCACTAGCATCACACATCAACTAGAAAGGTACTGTCCATTCTGGGCATGAAAGAATCGGGGCTAAAACCAATCGATCCTTCAAGCAATTAAATGCCCGATTGCGATCGTCGTCGAACACAAACTTGACATCCTTCGCCAGTAAAATAGATAAGGGCTTAGCTATAGCTGAGAAGTCCTTAATAAAGTGCCGGTAGAATCCAGTGTGCCCCAAAAAACTACGAATGCCATGAAGTGTCGACAGAGGGAGCAGGTTTCTAATCACCTCTACCATTGCTGGATCAACCTCTAGCCCCTGTTGAGAAACCTTATGCCCCAGAACGATCCCCTTGCACACCATGAAATGGCACTTCTCCCATTTGAGCACTAAATTAGTATCCTCGTTATTGAAGCCAAAAATGACCTCAACGAGAGTTCAAAATAGGGGTGCAACCAACACCTACTTCTCTCGAGCCTCGACCCTCGACTAGATTAAAAGGACCTAAGACTGACCCAAAGCCTCAGTAGGGAGGTCCCACCTCACACCCGAAAGATCTCTGAGAGCTTCCCCTCCAAAGCCAAAAGCTCTGCTAGGAGCTCCTCAGAAAGCACTGGAGATCAGAAGATAATGAAATCCTGCTTTCTAAGGAGCCCTTATGGGTCTATTTATAGCCTTTTGCAGACCTGAGATTACTGAAATACCCTTAGTTGATCTGCCAATAGCCAATTCCCGCTGTTTTTTCCTGAGGGTATAGGGGAAATTTTACCTGAGGGTAATTAGGTCATTTTACCTAGGGCCCTGGGTCCCACTCGGCGAGAAATCTGAGACGAGGGTCCTCCTGTCCAAAGCCCGGTGCAAGTGGTCTCGCCTGCTTATAGGCGAGATCTCCTCCAAGATAGGAGCTTGGCGCAAGCGCAAATGTTCCCGCCCCACTTATGGGCGAGAACTTCTTCAGAGCGGGAGCTTCTCTGGCTAGCCTAATCCTAACCGTTGGTGTCTCCTGGTCTGACTCAGCGAATATGGGGTTGTACACAATCCCCGCTCTTTTTGAGCTAGCTCTGCGCTCGAAAAGACACATACAACCCATAAATATTCGCTGAGCACGTGTCAACATCAGAGAATCTTTTGGTGGGCCGTACCATGGCTATATATATATATATATGTGCTGATAGACGACTATAAATCTGCCCTCGAATCATCGTTCCTCGCCCGAGTTCTCGCTTCCTCTCGTGATGCATTCCAAGCGTGTTGACAAACTGCTTCCGCAGGATCTTGAAGACCGTATCGATGCGGCCTAGGCGCGAGCCAAGGCTAACTGCGCCTTGGTTGCCCCCTGGCTGGCGAGAAAGTCGTCAGCCGCTGAGCCCTCTAAAGTAAAGAAGAAAAAGAAAGAGAAGAAGAAGGCGAAGCTGGTCCAGCGAGACCTATCTCACGAGAACAGGAGCTCGCCTACCCCGACCCCAAGCCGTGCGGATGACCCCTCTCCGTAGAAGGTATGTCTCTCGACTTGCTAATCATTGAAACCACTAGCTGTTTACGCGGGAGGATTCGTAGTTGACGCGATATTTCTCGCAGGAAACATCCCATGATGATGTCAGGCCCCCGCGGGAGCCCTTGGACTCATCATCTCCTCCTCCCGAGAACCAACCGCGGGTCTCGAAGGTTGCTCCTCCGCCTGACTCCCAGAGAACTGCAGGTATCTTTTCCACTCTCGATCTTAACTCAGTCTCAGATTGCTGAATTGACTTCCCGCAGCACCAGATTCTGCCAAACCGGGTCTCGCTACCCGGGAGAACGAATTAATGGTCGCTAATCGGCCTGCCCCTGCGGTTGATTCCTCCCTACCGGCGGGAGGAGTAGCTATCGAATCTTCCACAACACCCCAGGATGCCAGCCATCCCGTAGGAGATGATAACTCCCCCTGCTTCCGGCCAAGCCGGGATCACGACTCGCAATATCTTCCCCTCGGGAAAAGGAAAGTCGATCCATCTCCTCTTTGGAACTGAGGGGGGGGGGGGGGCTGGGCCTTCTCTCCTGCCGTCGGCTGGTGGTTCTCGCCATACTGCAGGTATGCAGTATGCTTATCACAATTATCGCTTAGCTCTCGCCATGATCGTGGAATTCATTGGTCAGGGGATCCGGGCTTGCGGTCTGGAGCTGACGCAGAGGATGAAGATGAAGGAGACAATGAAGACAGAGAGGGGGAGGACGGCGAGAGCTCCCCCTTCCATTCATTTGACGAGATGGAGGAAATCTTGCCTAGTGTCGGGAGCTCTAAAAGGCGGGGTAAGAGGGTTGCCGCCGTCCTGTCAAAGCTTATACGGCGGGAGCGAGCCCATGACTCCGCGGCGAGAGAGTTCCACCAATCGGTGGAGAAGAGGCTGGAGGCATTGGAGCGAGACTACTTCATAGGCGAGACGGATCGGCCAGGTGGGCCTACCGCCGGGTCCTCTCCCGAAAGGTGTACTGCACGCATCCGAGACGTGTCCCACCGAATCAACCTAGGATGCACCGTCTTATCGTCCTATTTCAACCCGCAGGCGCCAACGAGGAATAGGCAGTGGGAACAAGGACGATGGCGGTGGGAACCCTATTGATTTGCGAGATCTCCTCCTTTCTTTCCCTGGCCTTCCCCTTCCCTGATGTACCCTATTGTTTTCATCAGTCTATAACTAATAACTTTGCTATTATTATTATTATTATTATTACTTTTTATTCAGCTCTCGCTCGGCGAGAGTAACACCTGTTTCCGCTCATTTTACTTGTGTGTCATCTCAAAATGTTTGCGCTAATCAGATTTGTCGGCCCGCCGTTGTCAATCTTGGGCGGGAAACCGAGGCGCCGCCGACTTAGGGCGTCACGGTTGTACCCCCGCCACCTTTTTGGTAATGGTCATGATGATCACAGTTTTCTATAAATAGAGAAGTCCACCTACCATATTTATTTCTCCGATCCGAAACACATGCCTTTTTTCTTGTCACTTTCGCGGTTTGCCGAGAGCTCCCGCTTGCTTCTGCTTCCTCCTCCCATTCTCGCTCAGTTCTCGCTCTCGCCTCTCTTCTGAAGACCTCGCCCTCAACCTCACAAGCGCGATGCCGGGCGGAACCGAGCGATGCTCTAATTGCGCGGAAGCCTTCCATAAGCATCAGTTACCCTCTTATAGCCTGACCATGGAGGTGTTCCAACTGATCCAGACCCGTAATGTTCCTGCCGGGTGCACCGCGCGAAACCCCGGAAACCATGATAGGGTGAACAGTGCAGGGGAGGGGGATCTCGTCATCCCCCTTCAGCACTTTGAGGTGGGCTTCTGCCTCCCCCTCTGACTACAGATGCGCCAGGCCCTCCAGTACTATGGAGTGGTTCCCGCACAGTTGAATCCGAACTCGGTCGCGATCCTTACAGCCTTCATCTGCTACATACGATCTGAGAGGATCGAGTTCAGCCTCCCTATCTTCCGGAAGCTGTTTACCTTCCGCGCTAAGGGAGGGGTGGTCTTCTTTTCGAGGCAGCTGCTCAAGACCACCGTTCTCGCCAAAAAGCACCATCATTGGGGCGAGATGTTCGCTTTTGTTTCCGGCGATTTTGGGAATGTTCCTCTCGCGCCCATTCAGTATGAGGACGCTGCTTACAAGCCGCCCTCCTTGGGCTCCCGCGAGAGCGCTCTCCTTGAGTTCTTCGGAACGAAGGATTTCGACGTCCAGTTCCTCAGGCGGGGCGTCTATTCTCTCCTCCCCGTGCCTCCGAGCGAAGGTACTGTCTCGCCTTTAACTCGCTATTCCTCCCCCTCTTTTAAGATTAAGGCTGAGTGTTGATGCTTCTGTAGGAGAGCGCGAGATCCCCCTGCGCGAACCTTTCGATGAGGCTCGCGCTGCCGAGAGCCAGACCATGAGAGATCCGCTGGCTCTCACGAAGTCTGCGGCCCAAGCTTGTCGGGACAAGCCAGCCCCGCTTTCGGCGACCATCGCCGGGAAGCGAAAGCCCGGCGCCCCGTTGCCCCCAGCACTTAAGAGGCCCAAAATAACTACTGCCAAGAAGGGTAAAGCCGTAACGGTGCCGCCCTCCCAACCTCCCGCTCCAGGCCGCTCCTTTGAAGAGATCTTGCAGGGCGCCAGCGAGATCACTATTACCAGGGGTGGCGCCGAGGCGCCTGCCGAGAACCTTCCGGCCCCCGGTAGAGTAGATGGCGAGGGAGCTGCAGCCAAGACCTCCGCTCAGTCTCCCCCTGGAGAGGTGCCGCGGGGTCACCGTAATTTTGGTCTCGGCACGAAGTGCCTTGATGCGGAAAATAAGCCGCTGCTTTAGTGGGACCCTGACACCAACAGGGTCTCAATATCGTCTCTTCTACCTAGCTGGGAGGAGCGAGATGAGGTCACCAGCGGGTCCTTCTCCTTAGGCTACGGCCTCTACAGCCGGGAGAATACCAGTATCTACGATAAAATGATCACCAGTGAGTCCTTCTCCTTAGGCTACGGCCTCTACAGCGCGGGATCGAGCTTGCACAAATGTGCGCTCGTCAGAGTATCACCATCGACCGCAACTTCCAAGATATGTTCAAGGCTAGGGAGGAGGCGGTGGCTCAGGCGGCTGCCTTGAAGAAAGAGCTGGCAGACGCTAATCAACTGCTGTCTTTGCGCCCGACAGAAGAGGTAAGCGAGACCTTTCGCGGAACTCTCTCTCGCCATTGCATACTACAACCTTTTTCTTTTCATGCTAACCTCTCGCTACACAGGATTCCGCTCAGGCCGTGGCGCTTCACATGGAGCTAGCCCAGACGTGATACGAGAACGTCCTGCTGAGGGACCAGCTCCGGCGCATGGAGGCGACTACGCCCCCTCCTCCAATGGACGAAAGGTTGAAGAGCCGCCACTATTCAGTCTACGACATCGACAAGCTCCTTCAGGACAACACCCAAGCTACGGTCAAGCTGACCCTTGAGACGCTGCGGGATGTAGGTTGCTTGGACGGGAGAGGCAAGTCCATTACCGCCCGTCAGCTTGTCTCTTGTCTCTTCGAGTCCGTCCCGAAGCTCCCAGGAGCGCCTGATTGCCCGCCTTCGGATGTCCCGAAATCCCCTGCCATGGGTGGCGAGACATCCAGGGAGAGCTCATGCGAGAGCTCTCGCGGGAGTTCAAGCGAGAGCTCAGAGGGGTACATCGCGTCTCCCTGAAGGGCCCTCTTTTCTTCTCTTTTGGTTGTACTGAGCGAGAATGCACTAGACTTGTAATTATATTAAATACATTGCAAATATTTTGTATGCATGCCATTTTCTTTTTAATGTAAATGTGTTTGATATAACTGTTGAGGCCGAGTGCTTCTCAAGCATGCTTTCGCCGAGGCCCTTGGCCCCCCTAGGGTAGTTTCCCTTAGTGATGGATAGGCGGGAACCTGGCGAAAGAGCCCAGGGCTTCGACGTTTCGTTTCCGCGCTCTACCGAAAATCGTCTGCCAGGAACCTTGCTCATGGGCCCTTTAAGACGAGGTCGTCCTTCATTACCATGTACGAACTGTTCGTAGCTTTCGCCTAACACTTCCCGCTGTCTGACCAAGGATAGTTTGTTAGGAGCCTTCCCACCGAGAACTTCCTTCGGCGAGATCTCCTTGGCGGGGACGTCCCCGCCGAGATCTCCTCTGGCCGAGACCTCTCCTGCCTGAAGGGGTCTTACCTCTTTTCATTCTGTGTTCCGGGTGCGTTTCTTGCCCTGCTCAGAGCATCCGAGTAAGAGTGTCTCCTAGGATCAAAAACTTCCCTCCCCCAGGAGAGCCCTCGGGACTGCCAGCTAACGAGAGCCTGCACAACAGGTCTACCTGGGGCCGAGCCGAGCTCGGGGTGCCGATGAAGTTTTCTCAAACCAAACCTATCCCCCATATGCGAGAATTCAGACCTTCCAGCTAGATGAGAGCCTGCGCAGCAGGTTTACCTGGGGCTGAGCCGAGCTCGGGGTGCCGATGAAGTTTTCTCAAACAAAACCTATCCCCCACAGGCGAGTCTTGGGACCTGCAAGCTAGATGAGAGCCTGCGCAGCGGGTTTACCTGGGGTCGAGCCGAGTGCGGGGTGCCGATGAAGTTTTCTCAAACAAAACCTATCCCCCGCAGGCGAGCCTTCCGACCTGCCAGCTAGATGACAGCCTGGGCAGCGGGTCTACCTGGGTCCGAGCCGAGCTCGCGGTGCCGATGAAGTTTTCTCAAACCAAACCTAGCCCCCACAGGAGAGCCTTCGGACCTGCCAGCTAGATGAGAGCCTGCGCATCGGGTTTACCTGGGGCCGAGCAGATCTCGGGGTGCCGATGAAGTTTTCTCAAACCAAACCTATCCCCCACAGGCGAGCCTTTAGACCTGCTAGCTAGATGAGAGCCTGTGCAGCGGGTCTACCTGGGGCCGAGCCGAGCTCGGGCTGCCGATGAAGTTTTCTCAAACCAAACCTATCCCCCACAGGCGAGCCTTCGGACCTGCCAACTAGATGAGAGCCTGCGCAGCGGGTCTACCTGGGGTCGAGCCGAGCTCGGGGTGTCGATGAAGTTTTCTCAAACCAAACCTATCACCCACAGGCGAGCCTTCGGACCTGCCAGCTAGATGAGAACCTGCGCAGCGGGTCTACCTGGGGCCGAGCCGAGTTCGGGGTGCCGATGAAGTTTTCTCAAACCAAACCTATCCCCCACAGGAGAGCCTACAGACCTGCCAGCTAGATGAGAGCCAGCGCAGCGGGTCTACCTAGGTCCGAGCCGAGCTCGGGGTGCCGATGAAGTTTTCTCAAACCAAACCTATCCCCCAGAGGCGAGCCTTCGGACCTGAAAGCTAGATGATAGCCTGCACAGCGGGTCTACCTGGGGCCGAGCTGAGCTCGTGGTGCCGATGAAGTTTTCTCAAACGAAACCTATCCCCCACAGGCGAGCCTTAGGACCTGCCAGCTAGATGAGAGCCTGCGCAGCGGGTCTACCTGGGGTCGAGCCGAGCTCAGGGTGTCGATGAAGTTTTCTCAAACTAAACTTATCCCCCACAGGCGAGCCTTCGGACCTGCCAGCTAGATGAGAGCCTCCACAGCGGGTATACCAGGGGCCGAGCCGAGCTCGGGGTGCCGATGAAGTTTTCTCAAACCAAACCTATCCCCCACAAGCAAGCCTTCAGACCTGTCAGCTAGATGAGAGACAGCACAGCGGGTCTAGCTGGGGCCGAGCCGAGCTCGGGGTGCCGATGAAGTTTTCTCAAACCAAACCTATCAACCATAGGCGAGCCTTCAGACCTTCCATCTAGATGAGAGCCTGTGCAGCGGGTCTACCTGGGGCCGAGCCGAGCTCGGGGTGCCGATGAAGTTTTCTCAAACAAACCTATCCCCCACAGGTGAGCCTTCGGACCTGCCATCTAGATGAGAGCCTGCGCAGCGGGTCTACCTGGGGCCAAGCCGAGCTCGGGGTGCTGATGAAGTTTTCTCAAACCAAACCTATCCCCTACAGGCGAGCCTTCGGACCTACCAGCTAGATGAGAGCCTGCGCAGCTGGTCAACTTGGGGCCGAGCCGAGCTCGGGGTGCCGATCAAGTTTTCTCAAACCAAACCTATCCCCCACACGCGAGCCTTCGAACCTGCCAGCTAGATCAGAGCCTGCACATCGGGTCTACCTGGGGCTGAGCCGAGCTCGGAGTGTTTCAAAATACATAATTACATGCTATCATAAAAATTTTGCAATAGGCAAGAGAAAAAATAAGTCAATTGATGTAGTATAACAAGCTTGATTTTGAATACATAACTACATCCTCCCCATTTTATGGGAAGAAGCATTTTAGGTCATCGCCACTCCAGGCGTAGCTTAAGGCCATCCCCTCCACGTCCTGGAGGTAGTAACCTCCTGTTCCAAGGACTTCCTTCACTATGTAAGGTCCTTCCCAGTTCGGGTTGAGCTTGCCCACGGGAGCCGACCTTGCTGCCGCGTCAACCTTCCTCAGCACAAGATCTCCTTCGGCAAACTGCTTGACCCTGACATGCTTATCTAAATACTTGGCCATCCGCCGCTTGATCTCCTCTTGCCTGATAGATGCTACATCCCATATCTCTTCCGCCGTGTCTAGCAAGAGGCGTAACACCTCCTCTTTCTCCAACCTCCAAGTCTCATCTCCTTCGCCTGCAGCTGTGACCCGTGGGGACTGAACCTCGAACTCCACTGGTAGGACCGCCTCACACACATGAGAAAGCTTGAAGGGGGTCTCACCGGTGGCCGTGTTCGGGGTCGTTCGCAAGGCCCACAGGACCGAAGGGAGCTGCTCCGCCCAATTTCCTCTCAAATTCTCCACTTTTTTCTTTAGTAGGTTCACAATAATTTTGTTTGCCGCTTCCTCCTGGCCGTTGCTCCGGGGGTGGTGGACAGAGGCAAATCTGAGATCTATCCCCAGCTGGCCGCAGAAGCTGATGAACTCTTCATTGGCAAACTGAGGACCGTTATCTATCACTATCGCTTGAGGCAGCCCGTGCCTGCATATTATCCCCCCCCCCCCCAGACGAAGTTCCTTATGACTTGCCAGGTGACCTTGGCCAAGGCCTTAACCTCCAGCCACTTTGAAAAGTAATCGACCATGACCAAGAGGAACCTCCTCTGCCCACTAACCAGAGGAAAAGGCCCAACTAAATCCATCCCCCAGATAGCGAACGGCCACGGTGCCGTGATGCTTCGGAGCCTTTGAGCTGCCAAGAGGTGGAGGGGGGCGCAGAGCTGGCACTTTTGACACCTCCTTGCAAACTCCGCGGTATCCTTCCTAAGGGTGGGCCAGAAGTACCCCTGCCTGACCACCCTTGCCTCCAATATCCTACCTCCAGAGTGACTGCCGCACTCGCCCGAGTGCACTTCTCCCAAGATCATTGGGATCTCTTCTTCGGTTACACACCTTGCCAAGAGCCCTGACAACATCTTGCGATGCAACCCCCCTTCTATCATCAAGTAATGAGCTGATTTGCACCTGAATCTCTTTGCATCCTTAACCTCCTCTGTCAGCCTGCCTGTGGTCAGGAAGGTTACCAATGGGTCCACCCACGAGGATTGCCGACCTACCTCCCTCAACTCCCCTTCCTCAATGGTTGGCCGAAAACGTTCGGTCAGGGTCCCTCCTCCCCGAGGACCAAACTTTGCCAATCAGTCGGCGGCCGCGCTCTCCTCCCTGGGGACATGCTTGATTGAGAATGACTGTAACCCACCGATGATCGCCCTTACCTTGGATAGGTATTTTACGAGGGTAGGTTCCCGATCCTCGAACTCTCCTCGGATTTGCGACGCTACCACCATTGAGTCAGTGAAGGACTCCACATCCTGGACCTCAAGCTCCTTTGCCAAGCGAAGGCTGGCGATCACATCCTCATACTCTGCTTGGTTGTTAGTCACCGGAAAGTGGTAAGCCACCGCCTGCTCTATCACGACTCCCTGGGGGCTTACCAGCACCACTCCTCCCCTGAGGGAATGCTTTCCCAAGGCCCCATCAACCATCATCTTCCACACTTCCTATAGCTATTGTTCTCCCTCCTCGACTTCAACAACATAGTCCGCCAGAAAGTCTGCCACTGCTTGCGCCTTGATGGAGAGTCTCAGAACAAAAGAGATGTCGAACTCTCTTAGTTCAATGGACCACTTGGCAAGTCTTCCCGAGTGCTCTACCCCTTCAAAGATCTTGTGAAGAGGATGGTCGGTTACCACCCTAATCGAATGTGCTTGAAAGTATGGCCGGAGTTTCCTTGCAGGGATGACCAAAGCGTAAGACAACTTTTCGAGGATGGGGTAGCGGAGCTCCGCCTTCTTCACGATCCGGCTGACGTAATAGATCAACAGTTGCTTCTTTCCTACTTCCCGTACTAGGACGGAGCTCACCGCCTCAGCTCCTACTCCAAGGTACAAGGTCAGGTCTTCCACTTCTTTTGGGCTCTGAAGCAGAGGAGCTTGAGAGAGCTGTCTCTTCAGCCCTTGGAAGGCTTCTTCGCATTCGGCGGTCCACTCAAACCTTTGGTTCCCTCGCAGCACCTTGATGAATGAAGAACACTTATCTCCTGACATGGAGAGGAACCTGCTCAGCCCACCCAGTTTGCCTGTCAAGCGCTGGACCTCCTTGGAATCGCGAGGTGATTACAAATACAGGATGGCCTTTACCTTGTCCGAGTTGGGTTCCACCCCTGTCGGAGTCAAGAGATACCCAAGGGACTTCCCGCGGCTGGCCCCGAAGACACACTTTAAGGGGTTCAGCCTCATCTTGAATATCCGCAGGGTGGCGAACGTCTCTTATAGATCCTTCAGATGCGAATCCACGCACTTGATCTTGATTATTAGGTCATCGACATAGACCTCCAAGTTTCTCCCCCTTTGATCTCAGAAGACCCGATCCATCATGCGTTGGTATGTAGCCCCTGCTTTCTTCAACCCAAAGGGCATCATTTTATAACTGAAGCATCCCTCCCTCGTGATGAAGGAAACGTCCTTGACATCGGGAGGGTGCATCCGGATCTCGTGATAACCTGAAAAAGCATCCAAAAAGTTCATGATAGAATAATCGACGGCTGAATCAACCAGCGCATCGATCCGAGGAAGGGGGTAGCAATCTTTAGGGCATGATTTATTTAACAAAGGGAAATCGATAAACATTCGCCATTTCCCACCCCTTTTTTAACCATTACCATATTAGAGATCCAGCCTGGATACTGGATCTCTATGATGAAGCCGGCCTCCAGGAGCTTCCTGACCTCTTCGCGGATGGGTTCCTCCAGCTTGGTGGCGATGACCCTCATCTTTTGGCGTATGGGGCGAGTGTGGGGGTCCATGTTCAGGCGTGGTAGGCCACGTTTGCGTCGATGCCCGGCATGTCTGCCGCGCTCCAAGAGAAGATGTCGATGTTGCTTGGAATGCAAGCCCGCACTTGCTCCTGGTCCTCGGGACCCAAGCCCCCGCTGATCCGCACCCTCTGCACCTGCCCTGCGCTGGTGAAGACCTCCATCTCCACTACTTCCTCGGCCGGCTCCAGCCGCGACTGCTACCAGCCGACCCTTGCTTCTTCCTCTAGCTCCAACTCCTTCCTTCCTAACTCCTCCTCAATCTCCATCACCTCCTCCGACCCCTCCTGCTGCTCCTCGACTTCCACACCTCCCTGGGCCTCTCTCTCCACTCCTCCTACTTGCTCTTCCACCTCCATAGCCCCCCTTCGGGCTCTCCTGCTACTGTTCAGCCTCCACGACCCTCTGGACCTCTCTCTCAGCTTTTTCCTGCTCCTCCACAGTCTCCTTCCTCGCCTCCTCTTGGATCATCTCCTCTTCCTCGACGTCCTCCTCCTGCTCCGCCATCTCCCTCTCTAGCCCTTTTACCTCGGCCATCCAGGTCACGGTGTTGACCGCCGTCACATAACATTGTCTTGCCACCTTCGGATCACCCCTGATCCTAACCTGAACCCCTCCATTGTTAAACTTAAGGCATTGGTGGAAAGAGGAGTGGACACAGCGAAAGGCGCTGATGAGGGGACGCCCGAAGATGGGTTTGTAGCTGCTCGGAGCATCCACTATTACGAACCTGCAGTTCCGTGACATGCCTCCCAACTTCACATGCAGCCATACTCCTTCTTCTACTTCCTTCCTCTCTCTAGAGAATCCGAACAGCGGCCCATTCGAAGCCAAGATCCTCTTCCCCTCAACCCTCATCTCATCGAAGGCTTTCTTGAAGGTGACATTTACTGAGCTTCCATTGTCCACCAGTATCCTCGAGACCGTAAAATTCTCCACCACCGTCTGGATCCCCAGGGCGTCACAGAACGGATCTTCATAGTCCGACATATCTGTTGACGAGAAGGTGATCTTTTCTTCTAGTGGGGGAGCCTGGGAGGTAGAGGCGACCCCCCTTCAATACATGGTTTGAAGGCTCCCCTTGTGGGTTGCCTCGATCCCCACTCCTCCGTGGATCTCCCCGATTCCTCCCCGGGTTCCCACATCTACCCGATCTTCACATCAATCCTCCATATCTCCATGCTGCACTTCCACAATCCTAACCGGCGGATCCTGCCTCCTTGCTCCTTTTGCTTCTCTCATCTCCAAGAACTCAGGGCAGGTGGCCGTCGCGTGACCCTCCTCCTGGTGGAAGTCACAAAAGAGCAACGCCGCCCCAATCCTTCTTCCTTCTCCTCCTCCTCTTCTCCCTGCTCCTCGAATTCTTTTCCTCGCTTCTCTTCCTCTGACCACCTCCATGGCCTATTGCGGCTGCGGGACACGACCCCTTAGCTCCTGTCTCCATGCTTGTTCGTTGAACCTCCTGGGTTCCCGTAAGTTATCTCTTCCCTGGTAGCCTCCTCCTTGGCCCTAGGGGCGACCCTCCTGGGGCCTCCAACACAACCGGTTGTTCGGCTCCCGGGACCCCATCACTGCTGCTGCCCATGTCTTCGGGGCACTTCTCTCCTCCTTTCTTCTCTTTGCTCCCTCTGCTCTCTCGGCTCCTTCTGCCTTTGATGTAGGCCTCTACCACAGATACTATATGGGTTACGGGAAAGAAACAGACGCCACAATCAATCCACAATCTCACACGCACTAGATGTAACAGCAGCGTTCTCGCAAACGTCTTGTCACCGTTCACCAACGTACGTTAGCCACTCCGCGGGTAGGTCAAACGAACGGCTATAGGCCGACGTTCTCCCAAGCTAAAAGGACCAATATTGTGTCCGACCGAGCGAAAGTTGTACCAAAAGAGATCTACCCAAAGTGCGATCGAAAAATGGTAGATCTCTCCCAACAAAAATGCGGGGCTCGCCAAACCCTTTCGGAAATATCGCGATTAAGATTGATGCAAATCCAAAAGGAAAAAACCACGAAGAATCTAACGATTCAAATCCAACGCAAAAATTGTTTCCGACCACTAGAACATCAAGAGGGAATCACACGTGAGTGGAGAGGATCGTTACCCAAGCCGGAATAGATGATTCTGACTACCTTTGAAGGGGTCGCTCTTACACGGTTCCACCGGAGTCGCGCCGGTTGGAGAGATAGATCGTCCGCCTTGGCCGCTTCACACCAAGGTCTCGTTTCCTCGCCGTAGAAGGAGGCCTTTCTCAGTTAAGACTTCACGAGAAGAGGGGCAGCCGGGTTCTCTTCAAAAGGGGGGTGCTCGGGTGGAGGGATAGGTGGTCGGGTCCTCTTCCAAGTGGGTTGCTCGAGGGGAGGAGGTAGGGGGCCGGTCGGTTTGGGATGATGGAGGTCGGGTTGTGGGTGGTGAGAGGAGGTGGAGGCTTGGAAGAGGGGTTGGAGGAGTGGGCTGGCCTAAGTTTTAGATAGAGAGAGAGAGAGAGTGAAGGGGGGCGGCCAAGAGAGGTAGAGAGAGGAGGATAAACAAGAATAGGAATTTTAGGGTTTCTTCTCATTCAACTTGAGTTAAACAAAGCATACATGCCTATATATAGGCTTAACAATAAGTCTTGGCTATATGTAGCCCAAAATAAAAATAAAAATAACACACAAAATGGCTACATGCAGCCCTCAATAAAATATCCCAAATAAAATAGCATACTAATAATAAGATAAATTTAACTATATATTTGTCTTACGCCGAGGGCGGAAATTGTAGCGCCGCTCCATACGAACACCACGGCAACGCGAGTCCTTTGTTGGAGACGTAGGAGGGTCTTCTGTTAGCGTGCCATCATCAACAACTTGGGGGCCGTCGTCAACTTGGGGGCCGTCGTCAACTCTGGGGCCGTCGTCCACTTGGGGGCCATCGTCGCCACCAATCCTCCCCCGCTTGAAAGGACTCATCACCGATGAGTTGTCTTGAAGATACCGTCGGAGAAGAACACCATCCAAGAGAGCCACTTCCGCTTCCGGGAGCCAAGAGTCATCAGAGGCGGGGCGATCACGCCAGCAGATCAAGTAGCGGCGCACATCGCCATCAGCAGTGGGAAACACGTCAACCTGGAGAATCCTGTCTGGCAAAAATGCGGTCTTGGCAAACCTGGGAAAAGCATTAGGCAGCAAAGGGGGAAAATCTATATCATCAACATGTAGCGTACCTCCGTTGGAGACCGACAGAGAGAGCGAGCCCTTACCCCCCTCTACAACATACCCATGAGAATCTGTAGTGGAACTAAACGGACAGGAAGATAGTTCTAGTAGCGGAGCAATATATGACGTTAAATTCGAAACATTAAAAACAGGGGAAATACCCCAATCAGTTGGCTATTCCAAAAGAAAAGCATTGTCTCCTAACCGTTTTAAAATCCGAAAAGTTCCAGCTCGCCGATCCGGTAACTTTTTTAAGGTGACCGTAGGCAACCGTTCAGGGATGAGACGTATCATGACTAAATCGCCCACTTTCAAGGGAGACACTCGCTTATGTGCATTGGCATGAACTTGATAAGACGCGTATTGAGTGGTAAGCGTTTCATTTATGCGTTTGTGAAGATCATGGATGTGAGAGGCAAAGTCCTGTGCAAATTGACTTGACTTAAACGATGGCGGTAACGGAAGCAAGTCAAGGGGCACGTGAGCCTTATAACCGTGCACGATCTCATTTGGGGACAAACCCGTGGACCTATTTATGGAATTATTGTATGCTAACTGAGCATGAGGGAGGATAAGGTCCCATGTACCCTTGTGGTCTCCCACAAGGCATCGAAGAAAACTACCTAAACTTCTGTTCACAACTTCTGTTTGCCCATCCGTCTGCGGATGGTACGCGGAAGAAAATAGAAGTTTGGTGCCCATAATCCTCGACAGGGTCTTCCAAAAATAACTAGTAAACTTCACATTCCTATCAGTAACTATAGACTTCGGAACTCCTCGATGGCCTACCACCTCTTTAAAATATAATTGTGCAACGTGTGACGCGTCGTTGGTTTTATTGCAAGCGATAAAATAAGCCATTTTAGAGAAATGATCTACAACAACTAAGATAGAGTCGTGACGTCGAAATGTGATTGGGAGGCCGAGAATGAAGTCCATGCTAACGTCTTCCCAAGGAATAGACGGAATCGAAAGAGGGTTATAAAGACCCGCATTAGTTTTGTTCCCCTTAGCCAGTTGGCACGCTCGGCAACTACCCACGATCTTACTAACCATGGCCTTAAAACCTGGCCAATAAAACTTGTCTTCAACTAACGTGATTGTCTTGTCATGGCCAAAGTGTCCTCCTAATCCTCCACCATGCAATTCCCACACTATGAAGTGGCGTAGGGAGGAACGGGGGATGCAAAGCTTCGAATGGTTAAATAAGTAGCCGACCCGAATTTAGATAGAAGTAATGGTTGTCGGCGAGTCATCTTGAGTGGCTAAATAGATATCCTTAAAATCTGGGCAGTGGACGTACTCGTCCTTAATCCTATCGAAGCCAATCACCTTTACTTCTACCGTGGAGAGCAATAACGAAACACGACTAAGGGCGTCGGCTATGCGGTTGAGAGTCCCCTTGAGGTGTTTGATAATGAAAGTGTACTCCTGAAGATAGGAGACCCATTTGGCATGTCTAGGAATAACCTTAGTTTGAGAGTTAAGAAACCTTAGCGCTTCATGATCGGATAGGATGACAAACTCCTTAGGAAGTAAATAATGTCGCCAATGTTGGAGGCATCGAATGACAGCGTAAAACTCCCGATCATAATTGGAATAATTTAATTTTGGACCTGCTAGTTTCTCACTGAAATACCCCACAGGGTGGCCTTCCTGACTCAACACTCCACCAATTCCCACTCCAGACGCATCACATGACAACTCGAAAACCTTGGTAAAATCCGGTAGTAGCAAAAGGGGGGCTTCCGACATGCGCGATTTAATTAATTGGAACGTCGTAGCGGCCGAGTTCGTCCATGTAAATTCACCTTTTTCATGCACTCGGTAATAGGGGCCATAATACTACTAAAATCCTTAATAAATCGCTGATAAAATGTAGCGAGCCCGTAAAAACTCCTAACATCCCGAATGTTGGCGGGCTTGGGCCACTCTCTAATGGCTTGCACTTTCTTGGGGTCTACGTGGATCCCCTTCGAACTCACAATATAACCGAGGAACTCAACCGATGTCACATGGAAGGTACACTTCTTAATGTTCACGAATAATTTTTCCGATCTCAGTGTGGTAAGGATGGTTCTTAAATGTGATTCATGATCAATCGTAGAGGTGCTAAATACCAAAATATCGTCAAAATATACCACGATGAATTTTCCCATATAGGGTTGGAAGACGTGGGTCATCATCCTCGAAAATGTGCTCGGCGCATTGGAAAGCCCAAACGGCATAACTAACCACTAGTAGAGCCCTTCCTTAGACTTAAAGGCGGTTTTCCACTCGTCACCTTCCCTAATTCGGATCTGATGGTAGCCACTCCTAAGATCCAATTTCGAAAAAATCGTGGCACCGGCTAACATGTCCAATAAATCATCCAAGCGAGGGATGGGAAAGCGATACTTAATAGAGATTTTATTAATGGCTCTACTGTCCACACACATCCTCCAAGAGCCGTCCTTCTTGGGGGCAAGTAAGGCGGGCACGGCACACGGGCTCTTGCTGTGGCGGATAAAACCCTTTTGCAATAAATCCGAGATCTGGGTTTGCAACTCTAAGTGCGCGGAGGGGTTTAGCCGATAATGTGGGAGGTTGGGAAATGAAGAGCCCGGAATGAAATCAATGGCATGTTGGTTTCCCGCAACGGTGGTAATTCAGCCGGTAGCTCGTCCGGGTACACATCCACAAACTCTTCTAAGAGTTTTCTCAATGCTGATGGCAAGCTCTCAAAAGGGGCTGCGTCTTCCTTAACTTGTAGGCACACTAAGGCATAGAGGACCCCATCTACAAAGGTAGTACGCTTCAATTCTTTCCTTCCTATCAGGCTCAACGTCTTCTTCTCGACCGGGACGACCGTATCCTTGGAGGGGGTGAAGGATCCTTTGGCAGGGAGGGTTTTAAGAGTATGGTTCTGCCATTAAATTTAAACTCGTAAGTGTTGGCCCGACCAAAGTGGGTGACGTCATGATCGTACAACCAAGTGCGACCCAACAAGACGTGGCAAACATCCATAGGGATGACGTCACACCAAATCTGCTCAGAATAAGCTTTGATGGTAAGGGGTAACAAGCATCGCTTTGTCACAGGGAGGGATGACTTGTCTACCCTTGCCACTTTATACGGGTGAGGGTGCGGCTCGCCAACAAGAGACATTCGTCTCACCGCGGCTTCAGAAATAACGTTCATGCAACTACCACTATCGATGATCAACCTACACCATTTTTCTCCACTCTTAAAATTCAACGTGAAAATGTTCATCCTATTCCAATCGTCTAACGCTCGAGGGGTCGCCAGAATACACCTCATAACCATCATACGGGGGTCATCCTCCACATCACTAGGCACTCCGTCCGACTCGCTCTCTTCGCCCGCCTCGTAAGTAATGTCGTCGGCCCCGCTGGCGGAATCTAACATGGCTAATGGTCTGGGTGTAGTAGGACAATCACTAGCATAGTGCCCTAGGACCCCGTAAGCGTAACAGGTGACATTCGTTCTGTTGACCCGACCCACCGGGACTCTCTCACCAGAGGGGTTTCTATCATTCCTAGCCGTTACGACTATGAAGGTCGAGTCGGGGGACTGATACTTTCCTTTAGCCTTATAGGTGGCGGTGGGAGGCGGTCCTAAAATGGACTTCCCCTTTTGGAACGAGCGAGACTTGCCCTTAAGCGCATTGTGCTACTCAATATCTAAGGCAGCATTGAAAGTGGTGTGCAAGTCGGTGCGACCATAACGCAGAAGCTTTCCTTGGATGTCGGGGTTTAGTCCCTTACAGAACCTGGAGAGGGTGACCTCGGGCATCTCTTTCACGTCACACCTAACCATCATGTCCTTCAGCAAACTCATATACTCAGACACCGACCTAGTCCCTTGCTTAAGGGTGGCTAAATCATCGAACATTTGTGTTCGGTGGTAAGTAGGGACGTACTGTTCCATTAGCCTAGCCTTCATTGCATCCCAGCCTATGGGAAACGCTCCGTTCTCGACCCTCATACGCCGCTCCTCATTCAGCCAAAATATTTTAGCGCGCCCTAGAAACTTCATTCTCGCTACTCACACCTTATCCGCATTGTTCAGGGTATACCAATTGAAATAACATTCGATCTCCATGATCCAGTCCTGGAAGACTTGAGGATCTCCTAAACCATCGTAGGATGGTGGCTTGACTCGGACGGCCCGAGTAAGGTAAAACTCGTACGGTGCTCGTGGGGCGTTCTCATTAGGAGGGTGGGGGCAAGGGTTATGATGTTCTCCCACCCGTGGGTGAGCGGGTTGATTACGGGGTGCCCCGTGTGGTAACCCCAGTCCGTGAAGTGCCTCCCTAATGGCCGTCAACTGCTCCGTGAAATCCTGATGGAGCTCCTCAATCTCCGTGAGGGGACGACCCTCACATAGGTCATCATCCATATTAGACGACGATGGAGGATATTCCGTACCGAGCCTAGTACGCATGCAAATATGAAGACACCAGATTCAGGCAGACCCAAGAAGGAATTAATCCCGCTTAACGACTATAGGAAAATAAAATTTTTTTTGATTTTCTTACAGGAAATAAAAAGAGGATTATTAAAAAATTTAGTTTGATTTTTTTGGCTGAAAAATAAGATAACTAAGCCGCTTTTGGCAGACCAAAAATAAATTTTTTTTGAGATTTGTTTTTGTGACAACTAACGCGCAAACACAAGTGCAGGTTGACGTGCTAAAAAGAGGGGAGGGTGCCAATTAAAAAATTGACAAGAACCTCGCTTTGATACCAAAATTGATGTAGGCCTCTACCGCGGATACTATGTGGGTTACGGGAAAGAAACGGACGCCACAATCAATCCACAATCTCACACGCACTAGATGTAACCGCAACGCTCTCGCAAACGTCTTGTCACCGTTCACCAACGTACGGTAGCCACTCCGCGGGTAGGTCAAACGAACGGCTATAGGCCGACGTTCTCTCAAGCTAAAAGGACCAATATTGGGTCCGACCAAGCAAAAGTTGTACCAAAAGAGATCTACCCAAAGTGCGATCGAAAAATGGTAGATCTCTCCCAACAAAAATGCGGGGCTCGCCAAACCCTTTAGGAAATATCGCGATTAAGATTGCTGCAAATCCAAAAGGAAAAAACCACGAAGAATCTAACGATTCAAATCCAACGCAAAAATTGTTTCCGACTACTAGAACATCAAGAGGGAATCACACGTGAGTGGAGAGGATCGTTACCAAAGCCGGAATAGATGATTCCGACTACCTTTGAAGGGGTCGCTCTTCCACGGTTCTGCCGGAGTCGCGCCGGTTGGAGAGATAGATCGTCCGCCTTGGCCGCTTCACACCAAGGTCCCGTTTCCTCGCCGTAGAAGGAGGCCTTTCTCGGTTAAGACTTCACGAGAAGAGGGGCAGCCGAGTTCTCTTCAAAAGGGGGGTGCTCGGGTGGAGGGATAGGTGGTCGGGTCCTCTTCCAAGTGGGTTGCTCGAGGGGAGGAGGTAGGGGGTCGGTCGGTTTGGGATGGTGGAGGTCGGGTTGTGGGTGGTGAGAGGAGGTGGAGGCTTGGAAGAGGGGTTGGAGGAGTGGGATAGCCGAAATTTTAGAGAGAGAGAGAGAGAGAGTGAAGGGGGGCGGCCAAGAGAGGTAGAGAGAGAGAGGAGGATTAGCAAGAATAGGAATTTTAGGGTTTCTTCTCATTCAACTTGAGTTAAACAAAGCATACATGCCTATATATAGGCTTAACAATAAGTCTTGGCTATATGTAGCCCAAAATAAAAATAAAAATAACACACAAAATGGCTACATGCAGCCCTCAATAAAATATCCCAAATAAAATAGCATACTAATAATAATATAAATTTAACTATATATTTGTCATGTGCCGAGGGCGGAAATTGTAGCGCCGCTCCATACGAACACCACGGCGACGCGAGTCCTTTGTTGGAGACGTAGGAGGGTCTTCCGTTAGCGTGCTGTCATCAACAACTTGGGGGCTGTCGTCAACTTGGGGGTCGTCGTCCACTTGGGGGCCGTCGTCGCCACCAGCCTTCCTACTGCAGGCTCCTTCACATCATCTTCCGCCAGCCTGGCCAACTTCCTGACGAACGTTGGGTTTGCCCTCTCGAAGTCTATATCTTTTGCTGCCCTATCCATGAGCTCCTCAAAGGAGATGGGGGCACTCTTTTCAACTCCATACTGAAGAATCTCGGCCTCAGCCCCAGGGTAAAGGCGAGCATCAATGCGTACACTGGGACCTCCTGGATCAGGAGGATCTCTTCCTAAAACCGGTCATCATAGTAACCCAGTGTCTCATCCGGCTTCTACCTCACTGCAAACAGGCACTCCGCCTCCTTCTTCCGCTTCTTTAACATTGAGAACCTCAATAGGAAACTTCTTCGCAGATCTTCAAAACAGTAGATCGACCTTGCTGGCAACTGGTGGAACCAGTCCCGAGCCTTCTCCTTCAATGTGATGGCAAATATCAGACACTTGAAGGCATCTGTAATCTGCCTTATCAAAACAACATCTTCAAACCACTGTACATGCTGTACAGGGTCATCCTTCCCCGAGTAGTAGGACATGTCAGGCTCCTAGAACCCCTCTAGTACCGGGGCTGAGATGATGAGCTCGCTGAAAGGGCTCTCGCCTCCTGCCTGGCGAGACGGCACGTCCCACGGCCTCGGCTGGCTGGCCCGATCCGCGAGACCGTGCCCAGGGAAGAGTTCTCGCACTGCCGCCTCCCTCACGCCCAAATCTGTCAGAGTCTCCTTGCCCGAGCGCTGGCCTGGGAAGAGCTCCCGTGCGGACACGTCCCTTTTGCCAGCCTCCGCCGAGACCTCCTTCCCCGGGCGCTGTCCAGGGTCGTTCTCTCCCAAGAGCGGGACCTCCTATATCGGAACCTGAGGTGTTGCCCACTAGCTTCGGGCCGAGAAGGCCAAGCTGATGGTCTGCAGGACTTCTCTCCTGAAGTCATCCAACATCTTCCTCGTCGCTTCCTTTCCCCAGGTGGGGGAGCCTCTAGAACCAGACCCTTCACCTTCACCTCAAGCCATGGGAGAAAACTCAAGGATTTCTTGTATCAGATGTCTTCCACGCTCACCGCACCAGAAATGTTGAAGCCAAAAATGACCTCAACGGGAGTTCAAAACAGGGGTGCAACCAACACCTACTTCTCTCAAGCCTCGACCCTCGACTAGATTAAAAGGACCTAAGACTTACCCAAAGCTTCAGCAGGGAGGTCCCACCTCACACCTGGAAGATCTCTGAGAGCTTCCCATCCAAAGCCAAAAGCTGGGCTAGGAGATCCTCAGAAAGCACTGGAGATCGGAAGATAATGAAAGCCTGCTTTCTAAGGAGCCCTTATGGGTCTATTTATAGCCTTTTGCTGACCTGAGATTACTGAAATACCCTTAATTGATCTGCCAATAGCCAAATCCCATTGTTTATCCTGAGGGTATAAGGGTAATTTTACCTGAGGGTAATTAGGTCATTTTACCTAGGGCCCTGGGCCCCACTCGGCGAGAACTCTGAGCTGAGAGTCTTCCTGTCCAGAGCCCGGCGCAAGCGGTCTCGCCTGCTTATAGGCGAGAGCTCCTCGAAGACAGGAGCTTGACGTAAGCGCAAACGTTCCCGCCCTACTTATGGGCGAGAACTTCTTCAGGGCGGGAGCTTCTCTGGCTAGCCTAATCCTGACCGTTGGTGTCTCCTGGTCTGACTCAGCGAATATGGGGTTGTATGATGCTTAAGATCATGGCAGTGAACCGGTCGCACAAGTATTATAAAATGGGGGTTTTCCCAAGTATCGATCGCACAAGAAACACAGTAAGGTGGAGTTAATTTCGAGGAGGACTTGAGATTGAAGTCCTTAGGTCGGCGGTAATGATGGGGGCTTTGAAATTTGCGGAAAAAGAAAATAAAACACTAACAATTACTCCTATGCAACGCCGCTATACAATGCTTCGTCAGGCGGGATGGAAGACTAGTGGGGCCGCTATGCACTGAATCAGTAGGCGGATGGATGAGAAGGCTAGCGGATGAGGTGGTTAGAACGGCGTAATGAGGGTCGTGAGCACCTCTTCGCAACGCATGACACTAGCAATTGCTAGTGCGGCAAGGGTGGATGGTGTTGGATGGAATATGGTGCAACTCAAGTAAATAACGAAAACATACAATCACATAGACATAATTGTATAAAAATGTTTTACAAACTAAGCATACTTCATCAATATAAATAAAGTTAAACACCAATATTCAACAAGAAAGCAAGAACAAGTCAAGAGATCGACCGAATCCGAAGCCTTGCTGAGGATTCACGGTTGGAATCGTCGGGTTGTCATTCCGCGTCCAAGCTCGGTCCTCAACTGCGTCCGGGGTAGAGAAGGGCTGTCACCACCTTCCAATGGCCCGTCTTCTTCGTCTCACGATAGCGGATGAAGTTTGCTAGCTTTCCTTTGCTTGATGGCTATGGCGTCAAACCCTACTTGAAGCTCACGGATGAAGGAGAAGACCGAGAGGAAGCTCCGGCTCGGATTTGGCGGTGAAAGCTTCCCCGGAGCACCTCCCTAGGGTGGAAGATGAAGGGGAACGACGGAGAAGGCGGAAAACAGCGGAGAAATGTCGAGCTCCGGATCCTCTCGTGAATTAGGGCGAGACCTGCACTATTTATACAAAAGCAGAAATGAACAATGCGCACGATCACAGGCGCACGACCAGTGGTCGTGCACACTATGTCCGGTGCTCGTGTGCACTGGCATGGAAGATCAGGAAGAAGAACTGGGATAACGCGCACGAGTAATGCCGCACGACCAGTGGTCGTGTGCACTAAGTCCAATGGTCGTGCGATTATGTAACACCCCCTATCCGTCGCATAGCATATAGAAGTAGGTCCGGCTGGGGCCCGACGCCATATACCACAGACAGACCGGGTGGTTACTTATGGAAACCATCCAACCAATCTCAACGTCCTACACAGAGCATTCTAGCGGAAGCAGTTTATGAAGTTGTAAACAGGAACCCAGCATCAAAGCACGAATGTCCACTAATACAAAATAGGAATGTTATACAAAATACTCAAAACAAGCCTTAAGGCCTTACAAAATGTTTCACTTGAATATTACATGTTTTACAAACCACGGCGCGCAGGCCGGTCATACATGAATAAAACAGTAAACACTTCTACTTGGGCCTTCGAGTGCCGGCTTCGCAAAAAGGGCTTTAGCCCGCTATTAACAGCTTGGTCCAGCTGCACCTGCAAGCAACAAACCACCGCACGGTGGCAAAACAATGCAACGGTCAGCAATGCTGACCAAATTATAACGATCCCGCACCCAACTCGGGGCGGCGATGCTCCTTCCCTGCATTTCATTAGCATAAGCGAGTAATATATAACCATAGCCATAACATCACAAACGTTGGCTCGTACGGCCACACGCCCCGTGCACTCAGGGCACATTCTCGGTGAACCGGTCGATGTCACGTCAATTAAAGACATTAACATTCCGGACTCACCACCGCCACTAAGACGGCCAAACCTATGAGCAATTTGTCTTCTTGGCATGGGTCACGTCAATTTAAGCCATTGACCGCCGAAGACTCACATCTATGCCAACGGCAAGTGCCACGTAACCTTAGGTCCCTTTAACCGAACGACATAAAGCAGGTACGGTTCCATCTAACCCGTGCTCACATCGCAACGACAATTTAAGCCATTTGCGCGGGTCAAACTTTCACCGAGTCCCATTCTATCGCAAGTCACATAACCCCGTTATGTTCAAGTTGGCTCTCAGGCCACCAAGTTGGCAAGATCTCGTATCCGCCCAGTTTTCCGGGTGCACCTTTGGGTTAGTCCCCAAGGCTCCCTGCTGCAATCTACCGCGTAGAAAACCCGAAAAACAACCAAAAGCACGGAGTCTTCTCCGGCATTATGCAATGCAACATCACCGATCCAGACCAACATGTCCGGGTAGGCTTCACACATCATGCCTATGTCTGTTCTCGCATACGGACTCTAAACAACGGGGACTTCACATATCTACCCAAAGGAACGCCTCCAACTCTCCGCAAACTCGCGAGAGCGGGCTTCCTATGCTATGAAAGAGAGCTGTTCATGCTCAAGATGAGGATCGTTACCCTTGAGTTCCTCTTTGGCGCCATTGAAAAGTAATCGGATGAAAACCACCGCACTAGCGTTGCCTCCGTGGATCCGGAGTCGGCTCGCGATTCGGAGCTCCGAAGCTCCTCCAATGGCGGGATCTAGCTCTTCTTCCACCCTTGGCTCTCCTCTTTCTCTAAGGATTTGGAAAGGGATAAGGTATGAAAAGTGATGGATTTCTAAGTCCACTCACGGGTATATCCTCTCAGGAACAACCCCCAGCCGTTGGATCTTTAGTTAAAGAAATGAACGGCTTCGATTCGGGGCTGAAATGCCCAATCTGGACCGAACACAGCCTGGCACACGCCCGTGTCCAGGGCCGTGTGCCGCATTCGCCGTCAAAATCGAATCACCTGGAATCTCACACAGGTATTGAACACGCCCATGTTCGAGCTGACACGCCCGTGTTCCACCTGACACGGCCGTGTAGCCGGCCGTGTACCCCATGATTTTTCCCCTTTTTCAACCTTAGCACTGCACGGGTTCTAGGACATGCCCGTGTCCTTACCCGTGTCACATTGACACGCCTGGGCTCCAAGCCGTATACACGGTCTCGACACTTCGCGGCTAAGTGTCGACACGGGTCGACACGCCCGTGTCGCAGGCCGTGTGCTATGTCTCGACACATTGTCGACACCAAAGTGTCGACTTCGCGGGACGAGTGTCGACACGGGCTGACACGCCCTGCGACACGCCCGTGTCGCAGGCCGTGTGCCATGTCTCGACACATCGCCAAAGCACAGTGTCGACTTCGCGGCTAAGTGTCGACACGGGTCGACACGCCCGTGTCGCAGGCCGTGTGCCCAGTCTCGACACAATGTCGAGATCAAAGTGTCGACTTCCCGCCTTAGTGTCGACACATGCTTGACACGCCCTGGGACACGCCCGTGTCCCAGGCCGTGTGCCTGCAGCCAGAACTCAAACTGGCCCAAAACATCCCCCTTTTCTCCTTTGAGTTTCGGGGCGTTACAATTCTACCCCTCTTAAAAGAATTTCGTCCACGAAATTACATAAAGGAAAGACATGTACAAAACCAAAATTTGTACCTGAGCGGAACAACTCCGGATACTCGTCAAGCATCGTCTGCTCTCGCTCCCAAGAGAGCTCCTCACGACCGCAATTGTCCCACCGGACCTTGACCATCCTGATCTCTTTATTACGTAGCCGCTTGAACTCCGAGTCCTCAATCCGCACGGGCTTGACCTTTGTCGTTAGCCCACTATCCACCGGCACTTGATCAACCGCGATCACCTGTGTAGGCTCTTGCACCGCCTTCCGAAGCACCAAAATATGGAATACATAATGTAAACCACTTAGCTCCACTGAAAGCTTCAACCTATAGGCCGCTTCTCCAACTCGCTTCAGAACCTCGAACGGTCCGAGGTCCCTCGGGCTTAGCTTTTTCAATCGCCGCACCTGCGAGACACCCTTGAATGGCTTTATCTTCAAGTATACATAATCGCCCACAGCGAACTCCACGTTCCTGTGCTTGGCATTATAGTACTTTGCTTGCCGGTCCTGAGCGATAAGCAACCTCTCCCGAATCGTTCTCACCAAAGAAGTAGCATCCTCCACTTCCGATCGCTTATACAACTTTGACTCACCCGTTTCTAACCAAGACAACGGCGTGCGACATCTTCTACCATATAGGGCCTCGAAAGGCGCCATCTGAATACTCGCTTGGTAGCTGTTGTTGTATGCGAACTCCACCAAATAAAGGTGGTCTTCCCATTGCTTTCCAAAATCCAAGACACACATGCGAAGCATGTCTTCCATGGTTCGATTAACCCTCTCGGTCTGCCCATCCGTTTGTGGATGGAAGACTGTGCTGAATTTCAGCTTTGTTCCCAACATTTGCTGGACAAGCCTCCAATCATTGGACGTGAACCGCCCATCTCGGTCACTCATGATGCTGCGGGGCACAACATGAAGCCGTACTATGTTATCCACATAAAGCTTTTCCAGCTTCTCCACCGGATCATCCTTCCTATGCAGAATAAAATGCGACACCTTCGTTAATCGATCAACAACCACCCAAATGGCGTCGTTTCCCTTTTGCGACCTTGGCAAACCGTGCACAAAGTCCATAGAGATGTCGTCAAATTTCCACTCCGGAATAGGCAAGGACTTAAGAAATCCTCCCGGCTTTTGGCACTCCGCCTTTACCAAGGCGCAAGTTTGGCACTTCGCTACGTATAGCGCCACATCCTTCTTTAAACCCGGCCACCAAAACAGTTTCTTCACATCACGGTACATCTTCGTGCTCCCCGGGTGAATCGAGTACTTGGTATGGTGTGCCTCGTACAACAACTCCACCCGTAAATTGCCCACACTTGGGACGCACAGACGACCGTCTTTCCAAAGCAATCCGTCCTCCACGACGAATTGGGAATTTGACCCATCCAGAGCCTCTATCATGAACTGCTTCATATGAGCATCCATATCCAAAGCCTGCCGAATCCAATCAGCCAGGTCATATTGGACTTCAGTCCAATTCAGAACTGCTTCAGCACTAGATTGTCTATCCACACAAACAATCTCCAACGCCTCCAACTCCCGCACCAACCGCTCATCATGCCCTGATAGCTAATTGGCTTGAGCTGGGGCTCGGCGACTCAACGCGTCCGCAACCGCATTCCCTTTGTCAGGCACGTAGTGGATCTTGAATATATAGTCCCCCAGGAACTCCATCCATCTACGCTGCCGCATATTCAGATCCTTCTGATCAATTAGATACTTTAGGCTCTTGTGATCGGTGTAGATATCAATCTTCACACCGTACAAATAGTGTCTCCACAGCTTCAAGGCAAAAATCACGGCCGCTAACTCCAAGTCATGGACCGGATAATTCCTCTCGTGCACTTTTAGCTGTCTCGAGCCATAAGCTATCACGCTTTCGTGCTGCAGTAGCACGCAACCCAAACCGCTGCCTGAAGCATCGCTATATATCTCATAGCCTTCGGTCCCAACCGGTGAACTCAGTACAGGCGCCGTGGTCAACCGACACTTCAACTCCTCAAAAGCTCGCGCGCACTTCGGCGTCCAAACGAACTTGTGCTCCTTCCTCGTCAAAGTAGTGAGAGGTAACGCTATCCGCAAGAAGTTCTCTACGAAGCGCCTATAATAGTCGGCAAGCCCCAAAAAGCTCCGGACTTCTGCTACCGTAGCAAGCTCAGGCCACTCCCGTATCGCAACAATCTTCGCCGGATCCACAACAATACCCTCTCCACTCACTATATGCCCGAGGAACGCCACTGAGGATAGCCAAAACTCGCACTTCGAGAACTTGGCGTACAACTGATTTCTCCTTAGCGTTTCCATCACCAAATGAAGATGCTTGAAGTGATCTTCCTCACTTTGCGAGTACACCAAAATATTGTCGATGAAGACGATCACGAAATGGTCCAAGTACTCCCTGAAAGTCCTGTTCATCAAATCCATGAACACTGACGGCGCATTAGTCAGCCCAAACGGCATGACCGTAAACTCATAATGCTCGTATCTCATACTAAACGCTGTCTTCGGGATGTCGCTCTCTCTTATCCGCAGCTGATAGTACCCAGCCTTGAGATCCAACTTCGAGTACACCGTCGACCCGACTAACTGATCAAAGAGATCATCAATCCGTGGGATCGGGTACTTGTTCTTCTCCGTCAGCTTGTTTAGCTCCCGATAATCAATACATAACCTCAAGCTTCCGTCCTTCTTCTTAACAAAGAGGACCCGTGCGCTCCAAGGCGAAGAACTCGGGCGCACATACCCTTGCTCCAACAACTCTTGCAGTTGAACTTTCAGCTCCGCCATTTCCTTAGGCGCTAGCCGATACGGAGATCGTGACACAGGCTTTGCACCTGGCACTAGCTCGATCGTAAAATCTATCTCCCGCTGATGCGGGGCTCCAGGAAGATCTGTGGGGAACACATCAGGGTATTCCGATACCACTGAAATACAATCCAATGCGGGCTTCGGCTTTGCAACCTCCACTAGTGTAAAGAACAGTTCTGCTCCGGCATGAACCGCCTTCACCACCTGAAGAGCAGACATCAACGTCTTGCTCGACCCCTTTAAGCCCGTAAAAGTCGTCTCACGACTTGCTCCCAGCTTGACTTCCTTGCTACCGCAATCTATATGGGCCTGTTGCTCCGAGAGCCAGTCCATGCCAAATATGACGTCGAACTCCACCAACGGAAGTAAGGACGCCCGCAGGTCAAACTCCTGCTCCCCAATACGAACCTTAACATCGCAAATCCTATCCGCTCGCATCGAACACCCATTGGGCAACAACACATCCAACTTATCCTTCGCCATCGAAGAAGGGACTCTGATGCGTGATATAAATCCCTCGGACAAGAAGGAGTGTGATGCTCCCGTATCGAAGAGCGCTCGTGCCGGATTTTCACAAATCATTACAAAACCAAAACAAGCAGTGGTAAGGTAACATATGCATAACAAGTATTTAAAGAAATTGACTTTCTATAAATTAAGCCGTACCTGTCACCACATCAGCTTGTTTAATGGCCTCCTGTTGTCCAAGATTGTAGACCCTTGGTTGGGCCGGAGCATAATGGGATGCGGTCGATTCCACTGCCTTTCCTTTCTCTTCATAGGTAGCTACCGGCCTCCTCTCGGACTTAGGACGTCCGCTCCAACAATCACGGGCGAAATGCCCCGTCTTTCCACATGTAAAACACGCACCCGGGGTCCGACCCGTAGTCGCCCCAGAAGCGCCAGAAGGAGCTGGACCCGAAGTCCTATGCTTCTTGAAAGACCTCCGATAGCCGGACTTTGAAGTAGTCGGCACTTTAAATTCAGATTTTCTATCAACCAAGCCTTTCTTCGCTTGCACATTCTTCATGTCCTTCTCCAAGGACCGGGCAGTATTGACCAAGGTTAAGAAACCCTGCGTCATTGGCCCCGACAGTAATAGTCTCAACTCATCCCTCAAGCCTTCATAAAAGCGATTAGTCTTGCTCTCCCCATCCATGATGGTGGAGCTAGCATAACGACTCATACGAGTAAACTCGTGGAGATATTCATCCACGCTCCTCTCACCCTGTACCAACTTCAGGAACTCATTCTCCATTGAAATCCTTTGAGTATAAGGGAGGTATCTTGCTAAGAACAATCCCGAGAACTCTTCCATCGGAACGTCTATCAGTTGTCTACCTCTCAAATGATGCAACTCCAATCCTTCCCACCACATCCTCGCTTCACCGTCCAAAAGGAACGTAGCGATGGTGGTCATTTGCCACTCCTCCGTCTCCGTCGCTGTCATGACTCTCTTCACTCTGGAGAGCCAGTCTTCAGCCTGAGATGGGGTTCCCAACCCCGAGAATAACGGAGGGTTAAAGCTCATTACATGCTTCAGCTGCCTCTCAGTTGCCCTCCTTGGCACTATTGGTTCCACAATTACTTGCTCCACTCTCCCCGGCTCAGCCTCTTGAAGAGGTACTTGCTCCATCACAGGAGCGAGCTGCTGCGCTTGCCTTCCAGGCTGCGCATTGATCACGGCCAACACCGCTTCAGCCACCAATCGTATATTTTCAGCCGACAGAGGTGTTGCAGGAGCAACATCCGGTGCACTACTAGCCTCAGAAACTCGGCGTTCTGACGGCCCAACACCACTTCTGGTCACCTATAGTGGTACAAAACACCGTTAAGCGACCAAATAAATTGCAAACAGCAATTATAGGAACACGCAGGTTCCTCAAACACGAGTATTTTCATTCCTAAGTGGACATTCATGGGTTCTTTTACCGTTATAACGATGACGCACACAATGTGCTCACCACCCCTTAAAAAGAATTCGCCCACGAATTCACTTTAAGCCCGACCAAAACCAGTAGTCTGATACCAAATTGTAACACCCCCTATCCGTCGCATAGCATATAGCAGTAGGTCCGTCCGGGGCCCGACGCCATATACCACAGACAGACCGGGTGGTTACTTATGGAAACCATCCAACCAATCTCAACGTCCTACACAGAGCATTCTAGCGGAAGCAGTTTATGAAGTTATAAACAGGAACCCAGCATCAAAGCACGAATGTCCACTAATACAAAATAGGAATGTTATACAAAATACTCAAAACAAGCCTTAAGGCCTTACAAAATGTTTCACTTGAATATTACATGTTTTACAAACCACGGCGCGCAGGCCGGTCATACATGAATAAAACAGTAAACACTTCTACTTGGGCCTTCGAGGGTCGGCTTCGCAAAAAGGGCTTTAGCCCGCTATTGACCGCTTGGTCCAGCTGCACCTGCAAGCAACAAACCACCGTACGGTGGCAAAACAAGGCAACGGTCAGCAATGCTGACCAAATTATAACGATCCCGCCCCCAACTCGGGGCGGCGATGCTCCTTCCCTGCATTTCATTAGCATAAGAGAGTAATATATAACCATAGCCATAACATCACAGACGTTGGCTCGTACGACCACACGCCCCGTGCACTCAGGGCACATTCTCGGTGAACCGGTCGATGTCACGTCAATTAAAGCCATTAACATTCCGGACTCACCACCGCCACTAAGACGGCCAAACCTATGAGTAATTTGTCTTCTTGGCATGGGTCACGTCAATTTAAGCCAATGACCGCCGAAGACTCACATCTATGCCAACGGCAAGTGCCACGTAACCTTAGGTCTCTTTAACCGAACGACATAAAGCGGGTACGGTTCCATCTAACCCGTGCTCACATTGCAACGACAATTTAAGCCATTTGCGCGGGTCAAACTTTCACCGAGTCCCATTCTATCGCAAGTCACATAACCCCGTTATGTTCAAGTTGGCTCTCAGGCCACCAAGTTGGCAAGATCTCGTATCCGCCCAGTTTTCCGGGTGCACCTTTGGGTTAGTCCCCAAGGCTCCCTGCTGCAATCTACCGCGTAGAAAACCCGAAAAACAACCAAAAGCACAGAGTCTTCTCCGACATTATGTAATGCAACATCACCGATCCATACCAACATGTCCGGGTAAGCTTCACACATCATGCCTATGTCCGTTCTCGCATACGGACTCTAAACAACGGGGACTTCACATATCTACCCGAAGGAATGCCTCCAACTCTCCGCAAACTAGCGAGAGCGGGCTTCCTATGCTAAGAAAGAGAGCTATTCATGCTCAAGATGAGGATCGTTACCCTTGAGTTCCTCTTTGGCGCCATTGAAAAGTAATCGGATGAAAACCACCGCACTAGCGTTGCCTCCATGGATCCGGAGTCGGCTCGCGATTCAGAGCTCCGAAGCTCCTCCAATGGCGGGATCTAGCTCTTCTTCCACCCTTGGCTCTCCTCTTTCTCTAAGGATTTGGAAAGGGATAAGGTATGAAAAGTGATGGATTTCTAAGTCCACTCACGGGTATATCCTCTCAGGAACAACCCCTAGCTGTTGGATCTTCAGTTAAAGAAATGAACGGCTTCGATTCGGGGCTGAAATGCCCAATCTGGACCGAACACGGCCTGGCACACGCCCGTGTCCAGGGCCATGTGCCGCATTCGCCGTCAAAATCGAATCACCTGGAACCTCACACGGGCATCGAACACGCCCGTGTTCGAGCTGACACGCCCGTGTTCCACCTGACACGGCCGTGTAGCCGGCCGTGTACCCCATGATTTTTCCCCTTTTTCAACCTGAGCACTGCACGGGTTCTAGGACACGCCCGTGTCCCTACCCGTGTCACATTGACATGCCTGGGCTCCAAGCCGTGTACACGGTCTCGACACTTCGCGGCTAAGTGTCGACACGGGTCGACACGCCCTGCGACACGCCCGTGTCGCAGGTCGTGTGCTATGTCTCGACACATTGTCGACACCAAAGTGTCGACTTCGCGGGACGAGTGTCGACATGGGCTGACACGCCCTGCGACACGCCCGTGTCGCAGGCCGTGTGCCATGTCTCGACACATCGCCAAAGCACAGTGTCGACTTCGCGGCTAAGTGTCGACACGGGTCTACACGCCCTGCGACACGCCCGTGTCGCAGGCCGTGTGCCCAGTCTCGACACAATGTCGAGATCAAAGTGTCGACTTCCCGCCTTAGTGTCGACACAGGCTTGACACGCCCTGGGACACGCCCGTGTCCCAGGCCGTGTGCCTGTAGCCAGAACTCAAACTGGCCCAAAACATCCCCCTTTTCTCCTTTGAGTTTCGGGGCGTTACAGATTACCCCAGACAGGACTCCAGAAATGAGGAATCAATGCACACGATCAGTGGCACACGACCTGTGGTCATGCGCATTATGTTCAGTGATCGTGCGCTTACCCCATGCTGATTCTGGAAAATGTAGAGTAGTGCGAACGATCAGTGGCGCACGACCAGTGGTCGTGCGCATTAGATCCCATGATCGTGTGCAGTATTCCTGTTTCACAACCATCCCGGAACACGCACACGACCCCTGTACCGAAAGAAAAACCAATCACTGATATGTGCAGACATTCCAGGCAATCACAAATAGGAGTACAAATAATAAAAGAAACAAAATACACAACCACATGCATAAATGTGCACTTCCTATGGAAATATAGGCAAGATGAAATAGGAACGATAAAGAACTAAAAGTGAAGTGCAAACACATGAAAACTATCCCAGATGAGTCCGAAAATAGGTATATAAAGTGGACTCATCACACCCCCAGACTTAACTGTTTGCGCGTCCCGAGCAAACAAAATCTAAGCAGATAGGGAAATATACTAGTTAACAAAGAAATTGCGATACGAAGTAACATGCGAAGTCGCATGCTCGCGCGCGTAACAATATAATAGAAGAAATTTCTAAGTATACAAAATAGTTTATACTTTTCACAATACGTATCAACATTATATTATTACTCAAAAATGGAATCACGGTGAATCATCCGGTCACGCGTAGGGAGAATGTTGGAACCAGCTTTCTGATCCCTCCTAGAGTTCGAAACAGGATGCGGCCCACACGTACTCTCCCTGCGCTACCGCCCTGACGAGAGTTAGCGACCTGAAAACCGACCGAGGGGATTCAGCTTGGAGGTCCCGCCTCTTACCCGGAAGAACTGAGAGTCTTCCCCTCCCTAGCCAGTGCTGAGCTAGGTGCCTCTGAAGAAAATAGTGAGAAGGTTCAACAACCTCTTTCTCAGGCACCTTATCGGTCTATTTATAGGTTTCTGAATCTGTTCTGCAAATATCACTTCCAAACCATCTTGAAATGCCCAAAACACCCTGGACCGGGTCTGCTAATAGCCCAACTCCGCTGTTCTGGAGTGCTATACGCAGGCCTCCAGGGTTAAAAATGTAAAACTATCTGGGGCCCAAAGGTAAAATCCCCCTTATGGGTAAAAAGATGAAAACCGTCTTCCTTCCTGCGGCGAGTGGGGAGGGACCCGCCAATCTTTTTGGGGGATCTCGCCTGTCGGTTACTCGCTTGCGCCCGGAGGTCTCGTCTAGCGAGATCTCGTCTGGCGAGATCTCGCCTAGCGAGGTCTCGCCTTACCTTGCGAGCTGTCTCTTCTCGCCTTGCTTTGTCGGCCTACTCGCGAGCCCAAGGTTGTACACAATCCCCGCTCTTTACGAGGTTACCCTAACCTCGGAAAGACACGTCCAACCGTGGCTCGCGATGCTGAGATTCCTTTATGAGAATCTTGGGTGGGCCCCCCACCCCCCTCCATACGGGCTATAAATATGAGGAGAAAGCCTTCATTCGGAACCCTTTTGTCATCTTCCTTCGGAATGTCTCATAGTCAGAGTTTCCGCGAGCGTCTTGCGATTGTGCGAAGGCGAAACAAAGCCCACACGGATGCCCTTTTTCCAGATCTGGGGCGTACTCCCCCCGCAGCCTCTCCGCCCTCTCGCATAAAGAAGGCGAAAGCGGTCTGCGCCCCTCTCTCGGCGGGCGCAACTTCATCCTCCGCCCTGATAGACAACCTCCTTTCTTCCTCAGGGGGGAGGCAGGTGAACACCTTATCTTTCCCTTTTCTGTTTTCTCCTGTCTGACTATGCTTTTCCAGGGAAGTCTTGCTGATTCGCCGGTGTCTGCCAATCCCCCGGATAATGTAAGTCAAGTTCCTCAGCGCGCAGACTTGCCCAAGGTGGCCTCTCCTCCTCCCTCGCGGAGAGAAGACCTCTCGCGAGTTGTGGGGAACCCTCGAATCCCGAGTAAGATCTCTTCCCTTCTCGCCTCTCGGTTGCTTCGCCCTCTTTTATCTTACTTGCACGGGCTCAATGGGCTTGTGATCTTTCGCTTACCTTCGCAGGCATCCACTTTGATTCCGATACTGAGGAGGCTCCCGCATCGCCCCCCCTCTCGCCTCTCCCTCATCCAAGCGAGATCGAGGACTACCTAGGTGACCCCATGGACCCTTTGGAATTGAAACATAGGACTGCCCGGATGTTCCGCAAATATACACACATAATCCGCGAGATGGAGCTCGAGAAGCAGGCCTCCGACCGGCGCATGGAGTGGATGGAATCAGATCACCACCGCCTTTCCGCAATGGTGGAAGCAGACGGGGTGCTAGACGGGACCGACCCTCAGGCTATATTGAACGAGACGGATGAACACATCCGTCTCGCGCGCCGCGGCATGATCGCCGCTCGCGCCTTTCATCTTCCTGGCCGCCCGCCATGCGCGGGGGACAAGGATGGCCGCTGGCAGTGGGTGCGGAACTAAACTGTCCCCGTCCCGTCTCGCCCTCTCTGGATCTCATTTTTATTAATGTCGCTGTTTTATTACCGATATGTTGTAAAAGCTTATTAGGGCGGGTCGCCCTCTCCTGTGGGACGATTTTGCGTTTTGACTTTTGGTCACGCAAGGGTCGCATCATGCCGTCTTTTCATTATTGCCATGATTAGATATTGTTTTATTTCATTATTTTATTAATCCTGCAATGATGGCCTGCCTCGAAAGGATGTCTGCGGCGCCCCCGCCTCTTGGGTTCTAGAGAGAGATAGATAAGAGAGAGAGAGAGAGAGAGAGAGAGAGAGAGAGAGAGGGAGAGGGGGGAGGAACGAGGCGTCGGGATGTCCTCTCCTTTCCCGCCGCCTAACTTTCCCGCCCTTTTCCCTTCCCCCTTATAAATACCTTCAACCGCCACCACTATCCCTCACTGTTCCAAGCTGTTCCTCTGATCCCTGTTCCCGCGGCTTCTTCGTCATCTCGCGTCTCTCTTGGGGCATTCCACTCTTTCTTTCTTCGCTTTCTCGCCAATCATGGGAAAGAAGAAGACCGAAGAGGGCGAGGGGCGCAGTCGCTGCGGGAAGCGCTTCGTCGACCATGACTTCCCTCTCGGCAGACTGCCAGAGGAAGACCACGCTCACTTCGCCCGCGAATACCTCTCCGATAGTTATCCGTCTCGCCCGCCCAAAGTGGGCGAATGCATCAACACCTTCTACCCCAACGAGTTGGCTTTCTCGGTCTCGCACTTTGAGGCGGGGCTGAGGCTTCCCCTCTGGCCGGAGGTCAAATTGGTGTTGAAGTACTTCGGGGTCGTCCCGGCCCAATTTAACCCCAATGCCATCTCCATGTTGTTCGCCTTCGCATGCTACCTGCGGCGAGAGCGCATCGAGTTTAGCCTAACCGCCTTTCGCAAGTTGTTCGTCTACCACGCCAAGGACGACGGCATCTCTTACTTCACAGGTCAGGGCCTCAAAGTATGCGAGACGCCGAACAAAAACCACCATTGGTTGACGCGGTTCGTCTTCATACGCGGGGATTTGGGAGGCGTCCCTCTCGCCCCGGTATCTCCCGCCGAGTGTTATTATGAAACCCCCAAGGTGGGGGTGCCGAGAAAGATCTCTGCGATTTCTTTGTGGGGAAGAATTTTGAAGTCCAATTCCTGCGGCGCGACCTAGACTCGCTCCCCGCCGTTTTTCCGGGCGAAGGTAAGCCTCTATTCCCTTCTGTCCTCGTAAAAGTTTTTTCCTCCCGCTAACTGTTACCTTATCTAGGAGAAAGGACCGTTCCCGTCCATCCCCCCTACCAGAGCAATCGAGCTCTCGCTTTAGCGAATATGGCGGCGGAGGCTGCGAAAGATACGCTGACCCCTGTCGCCAAGAAGAGGCCTGCGGGCGAGGGTGCCTCTCGCCTCAGCCCCAAGAAGAAGAAAAAGACTGTGTCCTTCGAGAAGGAAAAGCCGGCCAAGAGAAGAGAAGAGCTCGCGGGGTCTCTCTCCCCTATCACCCTATCGTCTCCCTCGCCTCCACGTCAGCCCGTCTCGCCAACCCGCGAGACGGTTTCTGCAGAACCAGCCGCCCACGGTCGTGCTCAGCCCCCTCAGCTTCCTCCTGGCGAAACTAGCTCGTCCAGCCGCCCGGCTCCTGCCTCGCACCCTAACTACAATATGGGGCCCGCGACGGAGGATGACGCCGGCGAGCCGGTTCTAATATGGGAGCAGGATTCCAATCGAGTGTCGGTGTCCACCCTTCTCCCTTCCTGGAAGGAACAGGACCACCCCACCAGCCACGCCTTTTCCCTAGGTTTTGGGCTTTATGGCGGTCTTGGCTCCGAACCTGCTGACAACGAGGCCTCGCGGGACCTCATTCTGAAAAGCGTCCACTCGCAGTTTCGCTCCCTGGAGCTCGCGCATCGCGTCTCGCGCCGTCTTGTCTTCAACAACAGGAAATGGAAAGAGGCGGAGACCGGTCTCGCCGCGGAGCGCGAGAAGTCTATTGACTTGGAGAAGCGGTTGAATGTCGCTGACAAACTCCTTGCACAGAGCCAGGGTGGCATGGTAAGTTTCCTTATCTTTGCCTTGCCAGCCTCGCCCTTGCCCCTTATAGCCTCTTACTTTCAACCCTCCCACAGGATGCCGAGACGGCGAACAGGATGCGCTCGCGTATCGAGGAGCTGGAGGGGGAAAACAAGAAGCTGAAAGCCGAGAACCTTCGTCTTCATAGCAGCGCGACGCCCCCCACGGATCAGTTTCCCGTTTCATCCCGATATTCCGTGGATGAGGTGGAGGCCATCTGCCGGGACTCAAACATCAAGACAGCGGAGGTTGTCCTTAAGATGATGAAGGAGCTGGGAGTGGTGCGCGCTGATGCGGAGACGGTGACCGTCCGCGACCTAGTCCCGCGCTTGTTCGACGAGTCGGACGGCAGCGCCTCCTCTGACAATGAGTAGTGCACCATCCCTCTCAATGTTTTCCTCTCGCCCTCATCTTTTTGTCTAACACTTATGATTCTGGTTCCCTTTCTTAAAGGGAGAGCGAGGTGTCTCTACCTCATTAATTTTTTGTTTAAAACTCTTTATATGCTGACGGCCGCTTCCCCTTTTTTGGGGTGTTGTGTAATAGTTATTTAGGAGTTACTTTATTTTGATTGCCAGTTTGATCTTCCACCCTCTCGCTTAGCTACTAGTCCAAGGTGTATGGCTATTTTTTGGGACGCTGTTTAATCACTACTTTTATTGCCTTCCATTTCGCTTAAAACCGGCGCGAGGCCCCCCTTTATCGCTTTTTACCCGTCTTGATTACCTCCGTCGGCGCTGCACTGCGAGATCATCTCGCCACAAAATTTCTGGGTCCAGTCGTCTCGCCAGTCGGTTTCGGCCACTTCAGCTCACTTGATCCTGGGACGAGGAAAACCCTCCCGCCAGTGGCGAGACCCTCTATGGCGAGTGCCGGCCAGGGACCTTCTTCCCTGGCCCTATTCCTGGTCACTCTCTGTTTCAGGGACTATCCCCCTTTTGATGAGTCATGGATTTTTCTCCACGCGAATTCTTACCCTTAGACTTGTTCCGCCAAGTGAGTACCGTCCTCCCAAAACACCCTCAACCACCGAGTGAGCCTACAGCCCTGCCAGCTAGATGGGAGCCTGGTCAGCGGGTCTGCTCGGGGTCTCCTCCCCAAAACACCACCAACCACCGAGTGAGCCTACAGCCCTGCCAGCTAGACGGGAGCCTCGTCAGCGGGTCTGCTCGGGGTCTCCTCTCCAAAACACCACCAACCACCGAGTGAGCCTACAGCCCTGCCAGCTAGATGGGAGCCTGGTCAGCGGGTCTGCTCGGGGTCTCCTCTCCAAAACACCACCAACCACCGAGTGAGCCTACAGCCCTGCCAGCTAGATGGGAGCCTGGTCAGCGGGTCTGCTCGGTGTCTCCTCTCCAAAACACCACCAACCACCGGGTGAGCCTACAGCCCTGCCAGCTAGATGGGAGCCTGGTAAGCGGGTCTGCTCGGGGTCTCCTCTCCAAAACACCATCAACCACCGAGTGAGCCTACAGCCCTGCCAGCTAGATGGGAGCCTGGTCAGCGGGTCTGCTCGGGGTCTCCTCTCCAAAACACCATCAACCACCGAGTGAGCCTACAGCCCTGCCAGCTAGATGGGAGCCTGGTCAGCGGGTCTGCTCGGGGTCTCCTCTCCAAAACACCATCAACCACCGAGTAAGCCTACATCCCTGCCAGCTAGATGGGAGCCTGGTCAGCGGGTCTGCTCGGGGTCTCCTCTCCAAGACACCACCAACCACCGAGTGAGCCTACAGCGCTGCCAGCTAGATGGGAGCCTGGTCAGCGGGTCTGCTCGGGGTCTCCTCTCCAAGACACCACCAACCACCGAGTGAGCCTACAGCCCTGCCAGCTAGATGGGAGCCTGGTCAGCGGGTTTGCTCGGGGTCTCCTCTCCAAAACACCACCAACCACCGAGTGATCCTACAGCCCTGCCAGCTAGATGGGAGCCTGGTCAGCGGGTCTGCTCGGGGTCTCCTCTCCAAGACACCACCAACCACCGAGTGAGCCTACAGCCCTGCCAGCTAGATGGGAGCCTGGTCAGCGGGTCTGCTCGGGGTTGTTTCTACAAATCATCTCGCCCCTGGTGCCTCACAGAGGTCACCCACACTTCCACCAAAAGAGCACATCGGGATGATAAGAATTTCCAAATAACAATAGAAAGATACTGTGAAGTAGAGTGCTACGGGTAAAATCTCTTCAAATCATCCCCACTCCGGGCTCGCTCGAGAGATACCCCGTCCACATTCTGGAGGTGGTACCCTCCTGACTTTAAGACTTCTTTTATTACAAAAGGACCCTCCCAATTTGGGTTAAGTTTTCCTACAGAGGCTCCTCTACCCGCCGCGTCAACCTTTTTTAGGACCAAATCTCCTTTCACAAACTGTTTGACCCTTACATGCTTGTCGAAGTACCTCGCCATCCGGCGCTTGACTTCCTCCTGCCGGACCACTGCTAAATCCCGGAGCTCCTCCACGAGATCCAACGAAAGTCTCTGCTCTTCTTCGTTCTCTGTTCTCCATCCTTCGGCTCCTTCCCTTGCAACCACTACTCTTGGCGATGCGACCTCGAACTCGACAGGTATGACGGCCTCTGAGCCATGAGAGAGCTTAAACGGGGTTTCTCAAGTGGCTGTGTTTGGTGTAGTTCTCAAGGCCCACAGTACTGAAGGTAATTGCTCCACCCAGCTTCCTCTCAAATTCTCCACCTTTTTCTTCAACAAATTGACAATGACCTTATTGGCCGCTTCGACCTGTCCGTTACTCCGCGGATGATGAACAGAGGCAAAGCAGAGATCTATCCCCAAACGAATGCAGAAATCCACGAACTCCCTGCTTGCAAATTGGGGTCCATTATCCGTCACAATGGCTAGGGGCAACCCATGCCGGCAGACGATCTCCCCCCAAACGATGTTCTTGACCACCTGCGAGGTTACCTTAGCCAATGCTTTCACCTCCAGCCATTTTGAAAAGTAATCTACCATGACTATCAGGAACTTCCTTTGGCCACTTGCTTGGGGAAAGGGGCCCACCAGATCTAGCCCCCATATAGCGAATGGCCAGGGAGCTGTGATGGTCTGCAACCTCTGCGCTGGAAGGAGCTGAAGAGGGGCGAACTCCTGGCACTTTTGGCACTTTTTCGCGAATTCCTCCGCATCTCTCCTGAGGGTAGGCCAAAAGTACCCCTGCCTCAGCACCCTCCCTTCTAAAGTCCGGCTCCCCGAGTGGCTTCCACATTCTCCGGAGTGAATCTCTTGCAGAACCCTGGGAACCTCTTCCTCCGACACACACCTGGCCAGCAAACCTGTCAAGGTCTTGCGATATAAAACTCCATCCTTCAGCAGGTAGTATGCCGATTTGTATCTGGTACGCTTCTTGTCGAGTTCCGTCGCGGGTAACTGTCCTGATGCCAAAAAGGTGACGAAGGGCTCCATCCACGACCTTTGCTGGCATACTTCCATAAGTTCTCCTTCCTCTATGGACGGTCTGAAGAGTTCCGTCACTGTTCCCCCGGCTCGAGGGCCGTGCTTGGCAAGTTGGTCAGCCTGAGTGCTCTCCTCTCTCGGGACGTGCTGGATTGAGAAACTTCGGAACTGCCCTATGATGTCCTTGACCTTTCCCAAATACAGCTGGAGGGTGGGCTCCCTTGCCTCGAACTCCCCTTTGATCTGACCTGCCACCACCATGGAGTCCGTCGAGGCCTTAATGTCTTGTATGCCCAGCTCCCGGGCTAACCTAAGCCCTGCAATGACCCAGAACCGCCGGTCTCGCCACCCCTACTCGCGCGACGACCTCCCCTGGCGCGATGGTACTCGCCGGACTTGGGAACAGCTCCCTTCCCGCCATGTCCCTCCCGGTCCCTTCCAACATCACCTCCTTTCCCGGCCTTCTCCCCGGGGCGTCTTCTCCGACTCACGCCGAGACGAGTTCCTCCTGAGTCGCGAGAGATGGCACTGTGGGCAGTGGAGTTGAACAGTCTCCCTGCCGCGAGATCCCCTGCAATAGATCCATGATCCCCTTGATCGAAGCCAGGAACTCCGTTCTTCCTACAAATCCCCCCTGATTATCTGACTCCCCTCCTTCTCCTTCTCCATGATCTCCCGCCATGTTGGTTGCTCAAGGTTCTTCTCTGAGGGCTGCGTCCACGCTCACCGCACCAAAATGTTGGAACCAGCTTTCTGATCCCTCCTAGAGTTCGAAACAGGATGCGGCCCACACGTACTCTCCCTGCGCAACCGCCCTGACGAGAGTTAGCGACCTGAAAACCGACCGAGGGGATTCAGCTTGGAGGTCCCGCCTCTTACCCGGAAGAACTGAGAGTCTTCCCCTACCTAGCCAGTGCTGAGCTAGGTGCCTCTGAAGAAAATAGTGAGAAGGTTCAACAACCTCTTTCTCAGGCACCTTATCAGTCTATTTATAGGTTTCTGAATCTGTTCTGCAAATATCACTTCCAAACCATCTTGAAATGCCCAAAACACCCTGTACCGGGTCTGCTAATAGCCCAACTCCGCTGTTCTGGAGTGCTATACGCAGGCCTCCAGGGTTAAATATGTAAAACTATCTGGGGCCTAAAGGTAAAATCCCCCTTGTGGGTAAAAAGATGAAAACTGTCTTCCTTCCTGCGGCGAGTGGGGAGGGACCCGCCAATCTTTTTGGGGGATCTCGCCTGTCGGTTACTCGCTTGCGCCCGGAGGTCTCGTCTAGCGAGATCTCGTCTGGCGAGATCTCGCCTAGCGAGGTCTCGCCTTACCTTGCGAGCTGTCTCTTCTCGCCTTGCTTTGTCGGCCTACTCGCGAGCCCAAGGTTGTACAGAGAAAGTAGAATAATCGCTAGGCGAGCATTGCCAAAGATCGGGGCTCGGGATAACCTCCAAAGGAATCCACCAATGTCGGAGACCATATTGCCCTTTCGCATTCTCTCCAAGGCACTGGTTTGGTTCACACACGAATCAGTAGGACTATAGGTGAAGAGATGGGGCTTGGGTTTCGGTGAGGTAAACAAAGATAAATAGGAAGGCTATGCACCTAACCCAAATGAGCTAGTATAAAGGGAATCCATCAGCTAACCAAAATATATGCGGGTACACCATACCCCCAGACGTAACTTTTAACATATGGGTGTGTGCACCGCCTACTCCAAATGTAATCACATTTCCCAAAAAGAATTTCAATTTAAACTTTTTCTTTTTCTTTACAAATATTTTTCTTTTTTCTTTTTTTTTCTTTTTCTTCATTTTATTTTCACAATTCAGCGGAAATAAACTTGGGAGCCCTTCCACATTTTCACAAATAATAACACCATGTCACATCCCAACATGAAAATATAAAACACTAAACTCTACTTGGGTGTGCGACTAGGATTGGCTATGAGGCTTTGGTGAAATCATGGTGGAGCTGAATCAAAAGGAGGGGTAGGCACAACAAGGCTAGCGAGGATAAGACGTTAGGAATGGTACAAAGCTCAACCGGGCCAAAATGATGGCCTACATCACGCTCATGCATGACTAACCTATACCCATGCTTCAAGAATAGCTTGAGGCAAGTTCTTAGCTAACGAGAAAGACTATCCATCCTCCCGACTCGGGCAATACGAACATAACAGCCGTCTACACACATCCCTAAGCTACCGTCGGATTCACACCGGATTCACCAAATTTTGAGTAGAATAAAAAGTCTTTACGCAAATAGAAAGATATAAAACTATAAGCATACGGAAAAATTAAATCTACTCAAATTTCTACACGAGAAAAGAGCAATTGACTAGGAGCACAGTAAGGTCAACATTTTACTCCGTCTCACAATCCTATGTCAGCACCATAATTTTCCCAAATCTAACAAAGAAATGAGTTTAACTCGCAGCACGCAAAAAGCTAAGCACGCGCTCATGTGGGTGCAGTGGTGTGTGATGCAATGAACTAAGCAAAATAAAACTATGAAAGCTTCTAGTATGCACATGAGATGTGTACGTGCAATAGGTAACAGATCTCTCCCCCAGACTTAAACTAAACAACACAACATATGATAGAGAAATTAAGATCATAAATAGCTAAGGGAAGAGGTTACCCAATGCTTAGCTAGTGAGCATACCAGAAGACGCGTGGAAACCTGAAGCAGGCCCGCCATACGAAGAATCACAACCCCGCCAATGCGATGTTGTCAAGAATACCTGCAGGGGTGAGCTCCGCAAAAACAAAACAAAATATACAAAAAGAAATGCTAAAATCAAAATAGACAAGAAAAATAAAATGTAGAAAATGAAAGATAAGTACTGAGGTTATTGTCATCCCAGCACGACTTATTAAATTTTAAACAGTTCTAGCTTATAGGCCTATGAAATAAAAAGTGCACAGGTAACTGGCCTAATATCCGTTTCGGTAACGGGTACCGATATGGTGATAGAGCAGTTACCCCTCTGCCTAAATAATCATACCTTCTCCTCGCAGGCAGAGGAAATAGGAAATAGGATGAGGAGGAGGCCTGGTCCTCCCTCATCGTATCACAAAAGAAATCCTTGCCTAGCAAGGTATCGTCTACAGGGAGTCTGCAGGAGGAGAAAGCGATGAATGGAGCTTCCTCAACAGAGGAGGAATCAACCTCCTCGCAAAAGAGGATGCTATCATCCATGACTCGAGCTAAAAGCTCCAAGTCCTCCTGAAGAACCTGCGAAGACTCAACCCGCACATGCTCAGATACAGAAATGGGATCAAGAAATAAAGGAGATGAATAACTAAAAGAATCCGAAAATTGGAGAGTGATCCCGGTGTCACTCTCAGCAGGATCCAAGCAGAGATCATCGTCGGTATCATACGAGTCATACCGAGGGGAATCCGAGAACTCAAGGTCCGCGGTGGTAAGAGGAACGACCTCATCCAATAAGGAGGTGCAAATCTTCGCATCAGAAAGAGGGTATTCCTCATCCCACCGGGGTGCGTAAAAGTGTTCTGAAGATCCACCTTCTCCGTCGGAGATAGAGGAATCATCATCCCACTCTGGCGCAACCTCGGGCACCAAATCATCCACAATCACGACATCATCAACCGACTCACAAGAAAAAGGAATAGCACAATCCGACAAAAATTGCGGAGGGGCAAGGCTGCTCTCAAAATCAAGCACTGAATGAGCAGGCCCCATTGCAAAATCATTCGCTGACGCCACCCCGTCGACGACCGGAACAATCTCATCGTCTCATACAGGAGCGTCCATGAGTTCCTGCTCCTCTTTTTGTTGGCTAACACCAGAGTGATCATCATCACTCAAGGAAAGCTTGTAAAAAGGGATCGAGGGACCCATGAAAGAGCTATATGCGGCCAGAGATTCTTCAGTAATCTCAACGGGAAAAGAATGAGCAAAGTGTGTCATGTTAGTGTATGGGCCAGGCAACACCTTCGTAGGCCTGTCCACAACAGTCTTCCGCGAACGGGAGGTTGTTGTGCTCACGCCCTCAGAGGGAGAAGGCTTGCACAAACAAGGGCAATCCTTCAACATGTGGCCCACACCTTGACATAACAAACACCGAATGCAATGCTCGGCATTCATAACAGCAATTGCATCGATGGATCAGCGCAAAGTGTCAAGGATACGGCACTCAGCATCAGGATCCATCACGAACAAAAATAATTGCTGAAAAAGTGCTACACAGCTAAAATGAAAATAGCATGGATCTACTATCTAAATCAAAAATCAGAAAAGGGTAAAAAGAAATAAGCAAAATAAAAAGTTCTAATAACCAAAGCAAATAAATAAAAAAAATGATATGCACAAATGGAAAAGGGCTTCAATCTATTATCTCCCTCTCCAAAAACTTACACGACTGTGTTCCCCGGCAACGACGCCAAAAACTTGATTCTTAAGATCACGACAGTGAACCGGTCGCACAAGTAATATAAAATGGGGGTTTTACCAAGTATTGATCTCACAAGGAACACAGTAAGGTGGAGTTAATTTCGAGGAGGACTTGAGATTGAAGTCCTTAGGTCGGCGGTAACGATGGGGTCTTTGATATTTGCGGAAAAATAAAATAAAACACTAACAATTACTCCTATGCAACGCCGCTATGCGATGCTTCTCCAGGCGGGATGGAATACTAGTCGGGCCGCTATGCACCGAATCACTAGGCGGATGGACGAGAAGGCTAGCGGATGAGGTGGTTAGAATGACGGAATGAGGGTCGTGAGCACCTCTTCGCAACGCACGCCACTAGCAATTACTAGTGCGGCAAGGGTGGATGGTCGTGGATGGAATATGGCGCAACTCAAGTAAATAACGAAAACATACAATCACATAGACATAATTGTATAAAAACGTTTTACAAACTAAGCATACTTCATCAATATAAATAAAGTTAAACACCAATATTCAACAAGAAAGCAAGAACAAGTCAAGAGATCGACCGAATCCGAAGCCTTGTTGAGGATTCACGGTTGGAATCGTCGGGTTGTCATTCCGCGTCCAAGCATGGTCCTCAACTGCGTCCGGGGTAGAGAAGGGCTGTCACCACCTTCCAATGGCCCATCTTCTTCGTCTCACGATAGCGGATGAAGTTTGCTAGCTTTCCTTTGCTTGATGGCTATGGCGTCAACCCCTACTTGAAGATCACGGATGAAGGAGAAGGCCGAGAGGAAGCTCCTGCTCAGATTTGGCGGTGAAAGCTTGCCCGGAGCACCTCGCTAGGGTGGAAGATGAAGGGTAACAGCGGAGAAGGCGGAAAACGGCGGAGAAATGTCGAGCTCTGGATCCTCTCGTGAATTAGGGCGAGACCTGCACTATTTATACAAAAGCAGAAATGAACAATGCGCACGATCACAGGCGCACGACCAGTGGTCGTGTGCACTATGTCCGGTGCTCGTGCGCACTAGCATGGAAGATCAGGAAGAAGAACTGGGATAACGCGCACGAGTAGTGGCACACGACCAGTGGTCGTGCGCACTAAGTCCAATGGTCGTGCGATTACCCTAGACAGGACTCCAGAAATGAGGAATCAATGCACACGATCAGTGGCGCACGACCGGTGGTCGTGCACATTATGTCCAGTGATCGTGCGCTTACCCCAGGCTGATTCTGGAAAATATAGAGTAGTGCACACGATCAGTGGCGCACGACCAGTGGTCGTGCGCATTAGATCCCATGATCGTGCGCAGTATTCCTGTTTCACAACCATCCCGGAACACGCACACGACCTCTGTACTGAAAGAAAAACCAATCACTGATATGTGCAGACATTCCAGGCAATCACAAAAAGGAGTACAAACAATAAAAGAAACAAAATACACAACCACATGCATAAATGTGCACTTCCTATGGAAATATAGGCAAGATGAAATAGGAACGATAAAGAACTAAACGTGAAGTGAAAACACATGAAAACTAGCCCAGATGAGTCCGAAAATAGGTATATAAAGTGGACTCATCATTGTACACTCGCAATGTTGCAAGACCAAAGTGAGGTTGTACAACGCTTCATCGAAGTTATCACCAAACAAGGAGAAGTCATCAATGAACACCTCCAAGAAATCCCCAACCATCTCACGAAAAACCGCGGTCATGCATTGCTGGAAGGTAGCTACCCCATTACACAACCCAAAAGGTAGTCGCCGGAAAGCAAAAGTCCCTGACGGGCAAGTAAACGTCATCTTCTCATGATCCTCCGGGGCAATTGCTAGTTGATAGTAGCCCGAGTTGCCGTCCAGGAGACAGTAGTAACAATGCCTGACCAGCCTTTCTAGCATCTGGTCCATGAACGACAGCGGGAAGTGGTCCTTCCTGGTTTTCATATTAAGCTTTCGATAGTTGATACAAACTCTCCATCCAATGACAGACGTCGTAGTAAGTGGCTCGCTGTTCTCATTACGGACGACTATGATTCCTCCCTTTTTGGACACCAACTACACCAGACTCACCCATTCGTTGTCACTTATGGGATAAATAGTACCGACATCCAAAAGCTTGATAATCTCATTCTTCACCACCTCCTGCAACATAGGGTTCAATTTACACTGCGATTGAGCTGCATGCTTGAAGTTATCTTCCAGCAATATCTTGCGCATGCACACCATGGGGCTAATTCCATTGATGTCTGAAATTTTCAACCCAATGGCTTTTCTATGTAACTTCAGCACTTCCACGAGACGGGACTCCTAATCAGCTGTAAGAAGAGCAAAAATAATGGCGGGATGAGTTTCTTTCTCTCATAGAAAGACATACTTCAGCATAATAGGGAGCGGCTTGAGCTCGCTAGATCCATCTGAGTCAAACGAGGGCACTGCCAGAAGCTTGGAGTCTCCAACCTGCGCCTCACACGACCCTTCCTGAATATCTATATCGGGGCCACATTACTCATATTCATCCTCATCCGGTTCAAAAGTCCGGCCATCATCAATCTACATCCCCTCAAATTCTATGGCACCCAACTTCACATGGCTATCTCCTCTTGACGCCTTATACATATAAAAAAAGTCTCTTCTGATCCTAGGCGCAACGTCAGCAAACCCTTTTCCACATCGATAATGGCTCTAGAAGTGGCAAGGAACGGACGCATCAGAATAACCGGCGTCCCAACCGCATCGTCAATATCGAGGATAACAAAGTGGGCCAGAAAGGCCAGCTCATTTACAACAACCATGAGATCCTCGACCACTCCAACCGGTTTCTTCTTTGATTGATCAGCCAGTTGCAGAATGACATTAGTGGGCCGAATAAGACCAGAGCCCAGCTCACGAAAGATAGATAACAGCATAAGGTTGATGGACGCACCAAAATCACACAATGCATGACTAAGCGCGGATCGCCCAATGGTACATGCAATCGTGAAACTCCCTTGATATTTTTGTTTTATGGGCCAATGCCGCACTGCCATAGCAGGGCAATCCTCCCAGGTTGAAATACTGCGGCATAACTCGGAAGCCTGATTTTTCCCCAAAATATCCTTCAAGTACTTCGCAGAGCGCGACACCTATGTCAGCAGGTAGTCCATGGGAATGTTCACCGAACATCCTTCAGAATACCCTGAAATATTTGTCGCTGCATCTCGTTTCTGATATTTTGCAGCCTATATAGAAATGGGGGCCTAGCCCGCTGGAGTTGGACGTCAGGTGTAATAACCACTGAGGGTTCCTTGGGAGACTCCTCAGCACTTGGCTTATCCACCTGTTCAGAAGGTTGGTCTTCTCGACGTGCACGATTCTCCACCTCCCTACCGCTTCTGAGGTTCAAAGCATTTACTGCCTCAGCAGGATGGCAGACCCACCATTCCAACATTTTACCGATGGTGGAAATAATATCTTATAAGCGTTGCAGTATTACTACTTCAGATCGCCACCACTTTCCAACCCATACCATAAAATGATGGATAAGCTGCTCGCTCTCCCCGATATTGCTAACTATGAACTGAGAGTCCCTTACGACATCGGGCATGGGAGGCATCTTCCACATACTACTAGAGCGCACCACGTCATCCACAATCCGCCAAGCGTCAGCCATTGTCTTATTAAAAAGGGCACCTCCAGCGGTGGTATCAAACAGGTATCAAAACTGCTCATGAATACCTAAATAAAATGTTTGCAAAAATGACATTCCAAACCCATCCTGAACAGAACACCTGTTTGCAGCAACCGAAACCTTTCCCAAGCCTCACAGAGAGACTCGCCAGGAATCAACGAGAATGTGACCAAATCTAAATTCACCGGCGTCGACTGCACACGTAAACAGTACTTTTTGAGGAATTGGACTTCAGCACACTTCCATGAAGTTAGCTTGCTCTGGATGATATCCCTATACCATAGTCTCGCTTTTCCAACTAGAGAAAATGCAAAAAGCTGAATCATAGCCTTGTCCTGCACGTCTATAGCATAGAAAAAGGTGCCACAAAGCTCCAGGAAGCTATCAATATGAGCCTCGACATCCTCTCCGCCGAGCCCATGAAATAAACAATGCTGCGAGATAAACTTGATTAGCTCCGCGGATAGCTCAAAGTTGTCCTCATTATAGTTGGAAGTTAGCTGAGGTTCCTGCATTTTGAATTAGCAATGGACAAAATTGAACAGAATAGAACGAGTAAAGAAGAGGACAGAATGGTCAAACAACAATCATCTTTCACATGAAGAAAAAGTGCACACAACGGTTGCACTCTCCGGCAATGGTGCCAAAAACTTGATGCAATCTCTGCAACTGCGCCGATTATTGTCAAGTAATAAACTAGGAGAGTTATCCTTCGAGTATCGAATCTCTCGAGGAGTATAGATTGAGAGTGTGATCTTCCATGTCAGAAAGTGAATGCAAACGCAACAAAGGTTGGGGTGTTTTAGAACAACTAAATGTAATTATGCAGGTCACCTTCACTGCTTAGTATGGGTAGAATACTCCGATGAGTATTAGGACGTGTGGTCGTAACTATTGAGGGTTGAACACACCTCTTTGCCAAGCTAGCCCCTAACACTCGTTAGTGCGCTGTAACACCAAGCAATCAACACAAAGCAAGCAAAAGAAGGAAAGCTAAGCTATGAATCACAACAACATTTACCATAATAACACAACATGAACATTGTTAATAGTCCTAGTAAGTTTAGCTAACATCCCAAGATTATAAACAGAGTCCAAATCAGAGTAAGAAGGAGATTTACAAACCAGTGCATGAAGGCTAGCCACGATTCTCGTCTGGAGTCGAAGGTTGTCGGTCTTCATCCGGGCTCGGTCGATGGTTGACGTCCGAGGAAGCTTGAAGTGATGTCACCTACTTCAAAGGCCTTTTCCCCATCTTCTTCACGTTCTGTGATGGCTGGAAGTCGCCGAAAAACTCTTCAATGGTGGTGAGAAAGAGCTCCAAATGTTCCTCTTGAAATGGAGAAGCGAAAAACAACGGAAGATCTTCGCTTGCGTTGAAGTTTGGAGGAAGAATGGTGGCCAGATGAGCTTTTCAAGGAGGAGAGAGGAAAAAGCGGTTGTGGTAAGGATTTCACGCTCAGAGGAGAGGAAATGGCGGACTGCTCTTGTCTCCAGACAACTCTAGAAATTCAATAAAAATAGGTCAAAAAAATTGTCATGCACGGTTTGGCGCACGACCGTGCGTTAACCGTGCGATATTAACTTTCAGGCCAAGATTGCGGAAGAAGATGCATTGACCCGTGCGTTTTACTCTCGCACGGGCGCTTCTGCTCGTGCATGAGGAAAGTGCACAAGTATCCACAGAGCGCTAAAATTCATGTCAAGCAGGTGGAACCGTGCGTTTTACTCGCGCATGGGAACCTTTGCCCGTGCGTGAACAAATCACACGATTAACCATAGAGCGCTATAAAACCAGAATGCAACAGGTAAACCATGCGTCTCCTTTGCGCACGGTTCCGAAGAAACCGTGCGTGAATAAATCGCACGGGTTGGTCAGTCCATCCAGAGAAAACATGTAGAAATCGCACGATTTGGTGGACATCGTGTGCTAAGGAATCGCACGACCATGCGTTTTCCACAAGTCAAAATTCTAGAATTAAGGGAAAACTGACCACCTGCACAGCAAAACCAAAGCTGGAGCAAAAGCTCCAAACACAAAATATATAGCAAAGAATATCCAAAGCCGCATGGTGAGTACCCTTGTACATACCCCTGACATCCCAGTGTAATTCGTAAACCAAGATGGGCTGAAACAGTGCACAATGGCTAAGTGAGGCCCTAATCAAATATATGACATTTCCTACTGAAATAGTAATGCACAAGCATGAAAATAAGCCCAGATGAGTCCGAAAAACCCTATATAAATCGGACTCATCAACTATCTAAATTGATATTGAAGGTTATTAGTTTGATTAAAATACTGAGAGTAATTTTAATTAAAGTACTAATTGAAATAAATAAAAATGTATTTTAAAATGTAGTACTAAGTTTTTATTTGCATAAAATCTTATAGAATTTCCATAGTAAGTGGATCTCACTCCACCCTGTCCCCTAGAGCTATCCTTGAGAAGGAAAAACTGAGTGGTACAAATTATTTGGACTGGTACAAAACCTGAGAATTGTTTTCAGGCAAGAGCGTAAGTTCTTTGTATTGGAAGAGGATTCTCCTCAATGTCCAATCGGGAATGTGTCCCGAGATGATAAAGATGCTTATAAGAAGTATCAAGACGACTCCTTGGATTTTAAATTCCTCATGCTATCCACCATGGACTCTGAGCTTCAGAAGAAACATGAGAACATGAGTTATAAGGAGATTGACGAGCACCTTAAGAAAATGTTTCAAGGGCAAGCTCAGCAAGAGAGGTCTGATGTCACCAAGGTGTTGTTTCAGTGTAATATGGGAGCTCGAGACCTAGTAGGGACTCGCGTACTCAAGATGATTGGGTATATAGAGAACCTTGAAAGACTAGGTTTTCCTCTGGGCCAAGAGTTGGCTACACACCTGATTCTACAATCGTTGTAGGACAGTTACGAGCAGTTTGTCATAAATTACAATATGAATGAAATTGGCAAGACACTGCCCGAGCTCCTACTCTTTTTGAGAACTGTCGAGATAAATATGAAGAAGGCCAAGCTTGCTAGCCCCATACTGATGGTGCATAAAGACAAGGGCAAGGCCAAGGGTTTCAAGAATACTAAGGTTGGACCTAAGTCATCTCTTGAGCCCAAGTATTCAACATTGAAGAAGAAAGGCTTGGCAAAGGAAGGGAAATGCCATCACTGTGGTAAGGCTGATCATTGGAGGAGGAACTGTCCTTCTTATATTGAGGATCTGTAGAAAATGAAGGAAGGTATGACTTCCGCTTCGAGTATTTATGTTATAGAGATAAATCTTTCGACCCCTTCACCCAGGGTATTGGATACCGGATGTTGTTCTCACATTTGTATAAATGTGCAGGAACTTGAAAGGAGAAGAATGTTAAGTAAAGGAGAGGTGGATCTGTGTGTTGGCAATGAAGCAAGAGTTGTTGATGTCGTCGTAGGTGTTTACTGTCTTTCTTTGCCCAATGGGCTTGTAATAGAACTAGATAATTGTTATTATGTTCCTTCCATAACTAGAAATATTATATCCATATCATGTCTTGACATTAAAGGATTTTTGTTTATAATTAAGAACAATTGTTGTTAAATTTGTATGAATGATGTTTGTTATGGAGTAGCCCAAATGTTTAATAGTTTATATATTTTGAGCTTAGACCATCAGAACTATAATATATAAATTATTATAAGACTAAAAACAAATGACTCAAATCCTACGTACCTTTGGCATTGTCGTTTGGGCCATATAAATGAGAAACATATATCCAAGCTCCATAAAGATGGACTACTGGACTCATTTGATTATGAATCATTTAAGAGATGTGAATCCTATTTGTTAGGCAAGATGTCTAAAGTCCCTTTCATTGACTTCAATGAGAGGGCTGATGATCTCTTGGGTATAATACATTAGCATATATGCGGAGCCATGAGTTTTATGGCTAGAGGAGGATACTTCTACTTTATTACATTTACTGATGATTTTAGTAGATACAGATATGTGTTTCTTATCTGAAACCTTTGAAAAGTTCAAAGTGTTTAAGAATGAAATAGAGAACCAACTGGGTAAGAGGGTTAAAGTACTCCAATCTAATCGAGGTGGCGAATACCTAAGTTTTGTGTTTTGTGCTCATTTGAAAGAGTGTGATATTGTATTATAGTTAACTTCACCCAGAACACCGCAACATAATGGTATGTCAGAGAATAGGAATTATACTCTGTTATACATGTTGCAATCGATGATGAGTCATTCACATCTGCCCGTTTTTTTAGGGTTTTGCTCTAGCGATTGCTGCTTTTATACTAAATCGTGCTCCAACAAAAACAATTCTAAAGACAACATATGAGATATGAATTGGGAAACTTCATAATATATCTTTCATTAAGATTTGGAGTTGTGAGGCATACGTGAAACGTCAAATGCCTGACAATCTTGAACCCAAGTTAGATAAATGTTATCTTGTGGGGTATCCTAAGAAAACTAAATGGTATTCTTTCTACCTATCATCTGAGGACAAAGTGTTTGATGCGAGAACTGGTGTCTTTCTTGAGAAAGAGTTCTTAAGTTGAAAGACTATCAGGGTATAACTTGGAGAAGTTCAAGAACCATAAACAGTGAATGAACTAGAATTAGAACCTGAGCAATGACTATAAAATGTTGTAGCTAGAGAACCTATTCAAGAAACACAAGTTACACATAGTTCTGGTAGACCAAGGTTTGAGCCTAAGAGATATGGATTTTTTATGTCTCAAATAGGTAATGTGTTTCTTATGGATCATGATGATGAGACTGCAACCTAACAAGAGGTTATGAGTAGACCAGACTCCGAGAAGTGACTTGATGCCATGAAATCTGAAATGGACTCCATGTATGCAAACCAAGCTTGGACATTGGTGGAACCACTTGAAGGGGTACTGTTGGTTTTTCTATACGACACAACACTTATGTGCAGTGAAAGAAGGAACTAGAAAAGCTCAAAAGAAATAGATCTTACGATGAACATTGATCAAGAAGTAAAATCGTTGTAAATAAAATTTACTTGTTATCATTGATCTCAATGTCCCAGATTTTTAAAAAGTCAAACAAGTCAATGGTATACACATATATTTGATGAATGTTTAAGTTCATGCATGCAGGTTAGTCTATATCATATTGATTGGACAGGTGGTCCAAGTGACATTGGCAAGTGGACTCAAAGAAGCTGACTGGAAAAGTGGGAAATTGCCTAAGTCCACAAACGTTGAGTGAAGCAAGCTCACTCAATGCCAGATCAACCAGGTGTTGAAACCGAAAACACGGTCTATGTGGAGTTCACCCTTGGGGAAGGGGTGATCGTACACCTACTTCTCTCTTGCGAACCAAAAGACTAAGGAAAAAGAACAGAGGGACAGACCTAAGGGCTCGACGTGGAGGTCCCACCACACACTCGAAAGATCTTAGAGCTCTTCCCCTCCTTAGTCAAATGTCGATCTAAGGATACCTCAGAAAGCGCAAGAAGTCCGAGGCACAACTAAGCATGCCTTCTGAGGTACCCCTTTGGTCTATTTATAGATTTCTGAAAACGGCCTGCAAATAGCCAACCTTCGATGTTTTGAACAACTATGTGCACCCCAACTCGGTCTGGAAACAATGCAAATACACTGTTCCAACAGGCTATAAATAGACCAGTGGGGGTAAAATGTTGAAAACACATTACAAGGGGCTAGGTGAGTGGCCCTCTGGAACCTCCACTTGCCAAGGGCGGCGAGTGCTCGATGGAGCTGGCTAGTCGCCTCTATACAACCTTGGGCAAGTGCAGGCCCGACCTGCCCCACTCGCCCGCTACCTGGCGAGACCCTGGGTCGAGTGCGAGCCGACCTGCTCCACTCGCCCCTAAAACGGTACACCCCACTTGGGCGAGCCGGACTGCTGGACTTTGGCCGTTCTGGCTCCTGTCGTACACCACTCGCCGGATATAGGGTTGTACACCTGGAGCCAGTGATAATGAAGAAAATTTCTAAGCCTACAGGCGTTGAGTGAAGCCATTTCACTCAACTCCATACAACTAATTGTGCTGAGAGAAGGCTAACAGTCAAAGCTTTAAGTGTTGGCAAGGCAGAAAAGTGGCTAAGTCTACAGGCGTTAAGTGAAGTTAACTCACTCATTGCCATATAGCTAAAAGCATTGAGTTTTGCTAGTTCTGTCAAAGCCAAAGAAAATCTGTCACAGAAAATTTGTTAAGTCCAGAAGCATTGAGTGAAGCTTAATCACTCAACGTGATGCTAGTTATGTTAAAGTCAAAGTAAATCTGTCACAAAAAATTGGTTAAGTCCAGAAGCGTTGAGTGAAGTCAGATCACTCAATGCCATGTTGATTCAGTCAAAGCCTTATAAGAAAGACAACAAATTCTGTCTAAGTACAATAGCGTTGAGTTAAGTCAGCTCACTCAATTCCAAAAGGATAGAGCGTTAAGTCATGCTGCTACTATCAACGCAAAGGGAGAAATCGTTCAGTGTAGTCAATACACTCAATGCCTACATGCATGGCCGAATTTTTCTAAGTCCAAAATCGTTGAGTGAAGCTTATACACTCAACGCACTCAATGCCAGATTTTAGAGTCAAACCCAGAAAGCGTTGAGTGAGGCCAGCTCACTCAACTCCTTCAGATGGAAGGATATTTGGCTAGGTATAAAAGCATTGATTGAAGCTTATACACTCAATACTCTAAATGCCTTCATGTAAAGCAAAATTATTCTAAGTCCAGAATCATTGAGTGAAGCTTATACTCTCAATGCTCTCAATGCTATAGTTGCAGAAAGGGCAGAAGATCAAGCTAAGGCAAAAAGCGTTGAGTGAAGCTTATACACTCAACGCTCTCAATGCCTAGATTTGTAGAAGGATTCAGAATGTTGACTATAAGACCCATTCCCTTACCAAGGATGTTACCCGGTCTTATGCCCATAACCGCCGCCTTATGGTGATACAAACACACGGGCTAGTCGACACTGCAAGACGCCGATCCTGCCAGCTAGTTCGATCATTAACCTGTAGGCCAATTTGAGATTAGAAGCAATATAAGCAATGGTATATCAAGTCCACATCACATAAATAATATCATATATATATAATGAAAAGATATAGTCCACAATAAGTACAAGTAGAGAGTATAGGGCTTATGCCCGGTACATACCAAAATATAAACACTCTCTCATACAACTCTATGCAGAAGCGGTAACTGAAATACTCGTCATCACCTGACGTGAAACTATAGTAGTAGTAGTGTGCGGTAACTTCTCCTCAGGTCATGTCACCTCGGCCTACTGGTCGTGCTGGTGCTCCATCTACTCGAGCTCCTAAAACGATACAGTCACAACTAACCGTTCGTCATAAAGAGAAAGCCATTATCATCCTCGCCTTACCTTCGCGACTCCTAGGCACCGTGCATGGAGGAGGAAAGCGGAGGACAACAAAGAAGAGTGGAACAAGCTGGTGACAACTACCCTAAAAGGTGTAAGTACAAAAGGACTATATCAATGAAGCAATAATGCAAGCAAAGTAAAGTAAACAAGCAATATTAAAAGTAATCTTAATTTATAAGAATGACCATACAAACTTATAGATTGGGGGGTCGTTTTGCAAGGCCTGTCGTATAAAAAGTCTCATACCAATTTATACGATAGGGGTAGGGGTCTAAATACAATGATGACATGATATGTTATATTATGCTGGTTTAATTCTATGTTCATACAAGTGCAACACACACCCAACTCTATGCACACAGACCTTTAGTTCCCCAATTTTGGAAGCTAGCTTCACTCCTAGGAGCCTCCGTAGTGGCCAAGAGAGACAGTGGGTTGGGCCACCACACTTCTAGGCAGGTATCTGCACTACCAGGCCTAGCCCTTACATACGCCTCTAAAGGACACACTGGATTCACCACGTACTAATGCTGACAAATCCACCAGTCTTTTCCATGGCTAAGTGATAACCACACTTGCCGAGTCAACGTATCAACGTCAGTGTAAATGACCTTCTAGTACTTAAGACCCACCACCTTTATGCACATGCAATTATGATAAATATAGATCTATGAGCCATTGGCTCCTTATACTAACCCGTCCGTCACAACCTTCTGAGCCACTGGATCCTCGGACTAACGAGTATGTTACAACTACCATCCGAGCCTTCAACTCATAGGGCTAAATTGCCCATTTCCACAACCATCGAGCCTACCGCTCGCAGGATAAAAACCCATCCTGTATCCAAACATCCGAGCCTCCAGCTCGTAGGACAAAAACATGTCCTGTATCTAAACATCCGAACCTCCAGCTTGGAGGACAAAGACCCGTCCTATATCCAAACATCTGATCCTCCAGCTTAAAGGACAAAAGCCCGTCCGGTATCCCTCCACCCTATACGGGTGAGTTTGTCACATCGTTCTGTTAACCTATTATGTTGGAACACCCTATTACTGATTTGGGTCAGGATCACTATGTCTCTTAGGAAACCTGTTTTGACCTCACTGTATAGATCTAAAGGTCAAGTAGAATTGAGTCTAAGGGTTAGTAGTTAGGTTTGGAAGCTGCCCTCAAGACCAGGTTGTTCAGGTTCTGGAGACTAAGTCATTTCGTCGAGCTCAGTACGACGAATCGTCGAACTCCATTCGACGATCGTTGAGCTCTCTTTGACAAGTCGTCGAACTCCATTCGACGATCTCTGAGCTCAACTTCATCAAATCGTCGAACTCCATTCGACGATCTTCGAGCTCAGTTCGATGATCTTGACTCCAGTTTGTCCCGCTATCTCTGAGCTCAGTTCGACGATAGTTGAGCTCAGATCGACGATCTTTTTTTCCATCTAAGTCCAAATCTTTGAGCTCAGTTCAACGATAGTGGAGCTCAGTTCGACGTTTTTCTGAAGAGTTCAACGATTTTCAAGATTTAAATTCAGACAGTTAAGGAATTATTCTCAGTATTTAATTCAGAGATCTTGTAGCCGTTTTTAATTAATCTGGAGCAAGTTTCAAGGAATTATCAAGGAATGTTTTTTTGGACTTTCCTCTAGAAGACAAAAGCAATTAAGGAAGTAATTAATGACAGGCTAACAACTATCTTGGACAATGAATCATTTCTATTCAGACAGATGGAATAAAAGACATAATTATTCTCTACAACAAAAAATATAGAAGAAGAAAAAAGAAGAACAAGAAGTCTGAAACATATTCTCTGCAACAACAGTTCTCACAACAACAATTACACAAGAGAAAGAGAAAGAGTTGCAGACATTCTCAGTCTCAAAAAGATTCATACAAGAACACCATCACCAAAGGAGATTAACAAAATGAAATCTTCAGATCTCTTTTGATTCAAGTGTTCAAGGCCATCATCATGCAAGACTCCAGATACCTCATATTTCAGCTATTGCTGAAATCATCTTTTGCTGGAGATCAAATTTTCTGAAGGCCTATCACCTTACTGCAAAGCTTCACTTCCTGAACAACTACAGATCTCAGGGGGAGCTTTGACAACATCCACTATCTTCTCTCTGACTGTTGACAGAGAAGATCATCTCTTTCCCTCATCTCTCTCTCTGCTGTAAAGGGTTTTTCAAACTCCCTTCAAAAGTTTGTGATTGGTTTCTGAGACCTTATCAAAACTCAGTCGTGGCAAGACACCTGATCAAAAAATCTGGTTTGGTTTTTGAGCACCTTATCAAAAGCTCATTGGTGCCCAGGACACCTAATCAACTCATCCTGCAGTGGATTCCTACCTAGGGTGGTAGAAGAGTGGATGTACCCAGGTTGATTGGGGAACCACTATAGCTCCTTGTGTCTTCTGGTTTCTTGTGTTTCCTTTTGTTTCTGGCTATGGCTTGTGATTATATTCCTTTGTATATTGTTATTATTCTGTGTTTAGATTTACTTTATATTATTTGCTTCCCTGTTCACATAAGAATACAACAACTGTTGTAAAATTTTTTTAGCAAGCACCATACTTTATTCACCCCCCTCCCTCTAAAGTATATCAGATCTAACTTGCACTTTCAATTGGTATCAGAGCGAGGTCGGTTAAAATACCACATCTTAGTGGTTGCACAGGCTAACACCTGAACCCAAAGATTCCTATAGTTAGATCTGCTTATCTTGATTTGGTTATTAGGATTATTTCTTCACAAAATATGGCCCAAAATAAAGACTATGCTAGTACCAGACCTCCAGTGTGCAATCTATCCAAGTTTGCACTTTGGAATGCAAGGATTAGACTCCACGTGAATTCTATTGATGAGGACATCTTCAATTCTGTTTTGACAGTGTGTCCAAGACCTCCAGAGAATACAAGCACAAGTGCTGTTCTACCTCCATCAGGAACAGATGCTGACATCATGAAATGGAAAGTTGCAGATGCAAAAGCTATGAACATTCTTGCTCAGACTATGTCTGATGAAATTTTCCAAAAGGTAGCTGAATGCAACTCAGCAAAGAAAATATGGGATAAGCTATCTGAGATAGTCTCAGGATCTGCTGATGAAAGAAAAGACAGAAGATCTCACCTTATAACCCAATATGAGAACTTCAAGAAAGGATAAGCTGAGTCAGTAGCAGACATGTATAATAGACTCAGTCTGATAGTCAATGAACTGAAAACTTTGGATAAAGAGATCTCATTGACTGAGCTAAATGATAAAATCCTAATGTGCTTCCCAAGCACTTGGGACTCAAGGATCTGGCCAATCAAGGATGCCAGAAGTCTGAATGAGATTACAACAAAAGCTCTTTTGGGCAAGCTCAAGTCTTATGAGCTGCTCATCAAAAATAGAGAAGAAGAGCAGAAGGCTGCCTCACCAGCCACAAGAAAGGAAAAGTCAATAGCTTTCAAAGCCACTGAAGATCAGCCTGAAGACAAGGTCACATGCAATGATGAGCTGCTTAGTCTACTGGCCAAACGATTTTACAACATGGTCAGAAAGGACTTCAGGAAGAGATCATACAAAGAGCATGACAATCCAAGGTATGATAAATCAAATAATAAAGAAATTATTTGCTTTGGTTGAAGGAAACCAGGCCACATTGTGCCTGACTGTCCAAAGAACAAAAACAAGGACAAAAAGGACAAGAGAGAAAGAAGAAAAGACAAAGACTTCAAGAAGAACAGCAATGGCAAACCCTCCTCAAGCAAGAACAAACACACAAGGAAGGGATTTGTTGCTGAATCTTGGAGTGAGACTGAAGAGGAATCAGAAGCTTCATCCAGCTCAAGTGATGATGAGGATGATGCTGAAGAAAAGGAATTCTGCATGATGGCTATCAATGCCTCACAACATAATTCTGATGTAGAAGATACAGAGTCAGACTCAGAGACTCAACTTGAAGAGGACCAGGTGATAAGTTATTTTGATTTCAATTCTGAGGACTTTAAGTATGAATTTAAAGCACTATGTTTAGACCTATTAAAATCTGAGATGGAAATCATTTCTCTCAGAAATCAATTGTCTGAACATAGTACCTTAAAATCAGAAAACCTCAAACTCTCTGAGGAGTTGGAGTATTGTAGGGAGCAGATAGCTTCACTGAAAAGTGAGCTATCAGAGGCCAAAAAGCTTGAAGAATCCCTTAATGGGAGAAGCATCAAGTTAATGGACATCACAAGCACAGTGAACTCTAGATTCAGCAGTACACTGGGCTTGGGTGCTTCATCCGGCCAACCTATAGTACTAACAACACCAATTAAGTTTATTTCTGATAAAGGGAAGGGAGTTGTAGAGGTAGCTAGGAAGAATTCTGACTTACCCAAGAAATCAAGTGTTCAACAGAAATCGTCGAACGGAGCTAGACGATCGTCGAATGCAGGTCGACGATCTCAGGCAAAATCGTCGAACTCAAGTCGACGATCTCTAAACCCTGAACTCTGCCACAGTCGATCGTCGAACGGAGCTCGAAGATCTGACCCAAGATCGTCGAACGCAGCTCAATGATCGTCGCGCAGAGATCAGAGATTTGAAAACTTCTTCAAGGGTAAATCAAATTCCAATCCTAGGGGTCCTTCATCCAAATTTAACCCTTATACTAAATGGATAATACCTCCAAGGAGATATCATCCTGAAGGTTATAAGAGTCAACCAGGGATGTCATTTATTTCTGAATTTAAAGGTTATCAACCTAGACCTAAGGTAAACTAGGTCAAAAACAAGTAAATTATTTTATGTGCAAGTGAAAACCTATCCAACATCAAACCAACAATGGTATTTGTATAGTGGGTGCTCAAAGAACATGACAAGAAACAAGGATAATCTCGCTGTTGGAGTTACCATGGTGATCTAGAAGTGGTCAAACATGTAATCTCACTGCCAACGCGATATGAGCCTGCAGGGTCGCACATAAGAGATGTGGAGAAGTTGGATGATTGACTGTGTTGGTAAAGGTTACCAATCACCGACCCGAATGGGGTTTTGGGCAAAGTGTTGCCTTGAAGTCTTGGTAAGACAATCGTCGAGAGTGTCGTCGACCGCGGTTCGACGATCGACGAGAATCGTCGAGAGTGTCGACGACCGCGGTTCGACGATCGACGAGAATCGTCGAGAGTCGTCGACAGCGGCTCGACGATCGACAAGAATCGTCGAGTTTTGTACTCCGATTCTCGTCAATTCTCGACGACTGATACTCGCCGATTCTGGAACCCTATTTTTTTGGGTGGTCTGCGGATAACGATATTCCTAAGTCTATTTATGCCTCTGGTATAAATAGACACTTAGGGTTTTCGGGTATTATCTCTGGCAGCTGATCGAACCGAATCCCGCGACGGAAGCATTCCGCTTTTTCGTTCGTTCCGCCGATCCCGAATCCCGTCGCCGACGGAAGTGTTCCGCCGTCGCCGTGCTCGCCCCGTCGACTTCCTTCTCTCCGGCGATCGTCGCTGGTGTTGCAATCCTTTGCGCGGACCTAGCAGTCCATGGGAAAGCAAGGTGCAGTCTTTCTCCTTCCCGATTTTCCGTGCGACGGAAAGTTCGGTGTTCTCCCGCTCGTGTGGATTTCTGCAGAGACATGGACATTATTCCACGCAGAACTCGCCACCAGCAGGAATACAAAGCTTGGAGCATCTCCGTTGAGTTGTGACTCAATGCCACCGAGGTAATTTTTGCCTAGTTATATGTTAACTTCTTGATTCAACTACCATGGCCCGATCCCATCTCTTTTGGATTTTCTTGATGTTTTACTTTTCCGCTGCGTGCACAACTATTGTGCCATCCTCATAGAGAAACCCAATAGTGGTATCAAAGCGAGGTTGCGGCCATGGTTGTTGTATTGGAAGTTTTGTTATTCCAGTGCGTGTAAACTTAGGGATTTAGAAGTGTTCTAAATGTCTAGATTTAGTCTTGGTATCCCTCCAAGAACGTCTGAGATTTCGTGGAAATTTCTAATTGTTAGAAATTGTAGTCTCCTTAGCAGTAACCATCCCTCGGTTTTGTTTTGGATTTTGAATCCAACATAGAGAGATGAGCTTGTCTACTGCTTTAAGTTGAGTTGTCTTTGTCTTTGTCCAATGCATGTAAATCTGAGGATTTGGAAGTTTCCGGATATTCAGATTTATCCCTTCCTTCTATCAAATGTTGATGGTGTCAGGTTGTGCACATAAGGGATGCATGTGGTCTTAGAAAAGTTTGTTTTTCCTTGGATGTGCACATTGATCAAATGTTGATCATGGTTAACTGTTAACCTATAATTAAAATCCCTTTATCAAATATTAAGTGTTCGGATGCCTTCTGATGGATGACACTCTTCCTGCCTCGATCGATGAAGTGTGGGCTTGCCAAAGCAAGGTGCATTAATCTATCTTGGTAAGGGTGCGAGCGGATAATTGTGATATCCCACTGTCGACATCGGGTCCAACTTAACTAGGTGACCTCAAAGGTTGAGTGCCTAGAGGCATAGGGTTGGCATGCACCATATGATGGATGCGAGTAAGGAGTTATTCACCAATCATACAAGAATTGCATGAGGATGCAATTGGCAAGCGTTGCCTACCTAAATAACCGCATCGTGAGAGGAAAGCCAAAGCTGACTCATTCTGTTGGTGAAATACGGATATTGTCCACTAAGAGAGTAGCTCGCATGAACTCTCCGAATTGTTAGTGAGGGCTATCATTTCGAATAAAATAGTTGGAGTGTTTTAATTGAAGTCCAAATTAAAATAAATTGTATTTGAAATTTTGGTACTGATTTTATTCTGCATAAATTCTTGTAGAATTCCATGGCAAGTGTTACACACTCCACGTTGTCTCTGAGAGCCATCCTTGAGAAGGATAAGCTCAGTGGGACTAACTACATGGACTGGTACAGTAACCTGAGAATTGTTCTCAGGAAAGAGCGAAAGCTCCATGTCTTGGAAGAAGAAGCCCCCGAGGTGCCGACCGGGAACTCTTCCCGTGCTGAGAAGGATACTTATAAGAAGTATACTGACGATGCTTTAGATGTAGAATGCCTTATGCTTGCCACTATGAACTCTGAGCTTCAGAAGCAACATGAGAACATGGGGTGCAAGGAGATTGATGAGCATCTCAAGAAAATGTTTCAAGGGCAGGCTCGTCAAGAAAGGTTCGACATCACAAAAGCGTTGTTTCAGTGCAAGATGGGAGTTCGAGACTCAGTAGGGACTCACGTACTCAAGATGATTGGGTATATAGAGAACCTTGAAAGGCTGGGTTTTCTTCTTGGTCAAGAGTTAGCCACAGATCTGATCCTGCAATCATTGTCGGACAGTTATGAGCAGTTCGTCTTGAACTACAACATGAATGAAATAGACAAGACACTGCCCGAACTCCTAGGCATGTTGAGAACTGCCGAAATCAATATGAAGAAGGCCAAGCCTGCCAGCCCCATACTGATGGTGCATAAGGGCAAGGGCAAGGCCAAGGGCTCTAAGAAGACGAAGGTGGGACCTAAGTCATATCTTGAGCCCAAGTCTTCTGCACTGATGAAAAGGAAAAGCACGGTGAAGGAAGGGAAATGCCACCACTGTGGCAAGGCTGGTCATTGGCGGAGGAACTGTCCTTCGTACATTAAAGGTCTGCAGAAATTGAAGGGAGGTATGACTTCCGCTTCAAATATTCACGTTATAGAGATAAACCTTTCTGCTCCTTCATGTTGGGTATTGGATACCAGATGTGGTTCTCATATTTGTACAAATGTGCAGGAACTGTGAAGGAGAAGATTGCTGAGTAAAGGGGAGGTGGACCTCCGCGTCGGCAATGGAGCAAGAGTTGTTGCTGTAGCCGTAGGGGTTTACCGTCTTTCTTTGCCCAGTGGGCTTGTAATAGAACTAGATAATTGTTATTTTGTTCCGGCCATAACTAGAAACATTATATCTATTTCATGTTTGGACATGATTGGATTTTCTTTTATAATTAAGAACAACTGTTGTTCTATATTTAAGAGTGATGTTTGTTATGCTGTAGCCCAATTGTTTAATGGTCTTTATGTTTTGAACTTGGACCATCTGATCTGTAATGTAGAAAATAATAAAAGACTAAGAACAAATGACTCGAACCCTACGTTTCTCTGGAATTGTCGTTTGGGCCATATCTATGAGAAGCGCATATCCAAGCTCCATAGAGATGGACTTTTGGACTCATTTGATTATGAATAATTTGAGCAATGCAAATCTTGTTTGTTAGGCAAGATGACTAAAGCTCCTTTCACTGGTTATACTGAGAGGGTTGAGGATCTCTTGGGTGTTGTACATAGTGATGTATGCGGACCCATGAGTTCCATGGCTAGAGGTGGGTATTTCTACTTTGTTACATTTACTGATGATTTCAGTAGATACGAATATGTGTATCTTATGAAGTGCAAATCCGAGACCTTTGAAAAGTTCAAAGAGTTCAAGAATGAAGTAGAAAACCAGTTGGGTAAAAGGGTTAAAGCACTCCGATCTGATCGAGGTGGCGAATACCTGAGTCATGAGTTCCGTGATCATCTGAAAGAGTGTGATATTGTATCACAGCTCACTCCACCTAGAACACCACAACATAATGGTGTGTCTGAGAGGAGAAATCGTACACTGTTAGACATGGTACGTTCGATGATGAGTCATGCAGACTTGCCTATTTCTTTTTGGGGTTTTGCTTTAGAGACTGCTGCAATGACATTGAATCGCGCTCCAACGAAAACGGTTCTGAAGACACCATATGAGATATGGACTGGGAAGCGTCCTAGTATGTCATTCATTAAGATTTGGGGCTGTGAGGCATACGTGAGACGTCAAATGCCTGACAAGCTGGAACCCAAATCGGATAAATGTTATCTGGTGGGATATCCTAAGGAAACGAAAGGGTATTACTTTTACCTACAGTCTGAGGGCATAGTGTTTGTCGCAAGGACTGGTGTCTTCTTGGAGAAAGAGTTCTTATCAAGAAAGACTGAAAAGGTAGAGCTTGAAGAAGTTCAAGAACCACATGTGATGAATGAACCGGAATTGGATTCTGAGACAGGACTACAAGATGTTGTTGCTAGAGAACCTGCTCAAGGAACACAAGTCCTACGTAGATCTGGTAGACCGAGGTTTGAGCCTGAGAGATATGGATTTCTCGTGTCTCAAATAGGTGATGTGTTGCTTATGGATCATGATGATGAACCAGCAACCTACCAAGAGGCTATGAATGGACCGGACTCCGACAAATGGCTTGAGGCTATGAAATCCGAAATGGACTCCATGTATGCAAACCAAGTTTGGAACTTGGTGGAACCACCTGAAGGGGTACGACCCATAGGGTGCAAGTGGGTCTTCAAGAAGAAGACCGACAAGGATGGGAATGTACAGACATTCAAAGGGCGACTGGTGGCTAAGGGTTTCAAGCAAATTCATGGTATTGACTATGATGAGACCTTTTCCCCTGTTGCCATGGTTAAGTCCATAAGGATATTGCTTGCTGTTGCTGCGTATTATGACTACGAGATCTGGCAGATGGATGTCAAAACGGCTTTCCTTAATGGAAACCTCCTTGAGGAAGTGTATATGACACAACCCGAGGGTTTTGTATCCCCAGATGAAGCCACTAAAATATGCAAGCTGAATAAGTCCATCTATGGACTGAAACAGGCCTCTCGAAGTTGGAATCTTCATTTTGATGAGAAAATCAAAGAGTTTGGTTTCATCAATAATGAAGATGAGCCTTGTGTTTACAAGCGAATCAGTGGGAGCATTGTTGTCTTCCTGATATTGTATGTAGATGACATACTGTTGATTGGGAATGACATTCTTACCCTGAAAGTTGTTAAGAATAACCTGGGGAACTGCTTTTCAATGAAGGATTTGGGTGAAGCGACTTATATACTCGGTATTAAGATCTATAGAGATAGATCGAAGAAGTTGCTGGGTTTGACCCAGAGTACGTACATCGAAAAGGTGTTGAAGCGGTTCAACATGCTTGAGTCCAAGAAAGGATTTTTGCCCATGTCTCATGGTGTGAATCTCTCTAAGGACCAGTGTCCAAAGTCTTGTGAAGATAAGGACCGCATGAAGTTGATTCCATATGCTTCGGCAATTGGATCAATCATGTACGCGATGTTATGTACTCGACCCGACGTCTCCTTTACTTTGAGCATGACTAGCAGGTATCAGTCAGACCCCGTTGAGTGTCACTGGATTGCAGTCAAGAATGTCCTGAAGTACTTGAGAAGGACTAAGGATGTGTTCTTGGTGTATGGTGGAGAGGAAGAGCTTGTTGTAAGTGGTTACACGGATGCTAGCTTCCAAACTGATAGAGACGACTCCAAGTCTCAGTCAGGTTTTGTGTTTTGCCTGAATGGAGGAGCTGTGAGCTGGAAGAGTTCCAAGCAAGAGACAGTTGTTGATTCTACAACAGAGGCCGAGTATATCGCTGCAGCTAATGCGGCGAAGGAGGCTGTATGGATTAGGAAATTCAACGGCGAGCTTGATGTAGTTCCTAGCATTGTTGGTCCCGTAGTTCTCTACTGTGATAACAATGGTGCAATTGCACAATCTAAGGAACCTAGATCCCATCAGCGCTGCAAGCATATACTTCGGCGGTTTCATCTTATTCGTGAGATTGTCGAACGAGGAGATGTGAACATTTGCAGAGTGCCGACTGAGGAGAATATTGCGGATCCACTGACAAAGCCTCTCGCGCAGAGAAAGCATGATGGTCATACTAGATCGATGGGTATACGATACCTAAACGATCAACTCTAGTGAGAATCTTGTGGATTGCATGTAAACATGTATTTTATTGGCTATTTATTCATTTGATGAACATTGTACCTAATTTTTCTCTTACAATTAATGACAAGTTCTTTTATTATGAATTTTTCTATATAATAGTTGAATGTTAACATAATAGATACCCCTAGAATGTTCGCTTCCATGTGACATCAAGTACGTGACTTGAATGTGAGAGCCTATGATTTATTTGAAGCTTCATTCTTAAAGGTCCCTGGTCGAGTATCATCATAGAAACTAAGGGTGATGATGGTACATGAAGGCTAGCACGTGCGTTGACTGATGACCGGTTCTGACAGGTCATGATATTGTGATATCAAGTCATCACGTGGGTACTTGTTAGTGAACAAGTTGTACTGGACAAACCCAACCCGAGGCTACTCTGTGGATTGTCATCCAATCGTGTCACGAGTAGGTCTCAATTGACAATGGTGTTGTGGTCCTTTGACCTGAAGTCACAGCATTCATCAAGTGAGGAAGAGCGTGCTTTGATGCCATCTAAAGTCTTCCTTGAGAAAGGTTGATGATAAGGGTGGTTGTTGGGCATATTACGAATCATTTGGGTATTTGTGTGTGAGCAGATATGGGATTTATCCTCCTGTATGACAGGAGTTGCATCCATGGGCCCCTTGATGGAACTGGACTAAGAAATGCATGGCCATGCTTGGTTGAGTCAATATGTGATATTGGACTCACCATTCTCTAAAAGTCCGTCCTGGATCAAGAAAACTTGGATTGAGCTATCACGAGGGTGACACGGTCCATGCCTCTAGTTATTTCCGGATGTAAGGGACAAAGGGACAAAGACAACGCTGATACATTGGTCATAAAGGCTTATGAGTTATAAACTCTTATTGCTTGGGGAGCAATGATGCATTGCTAGATGCCGTTCATTGTTTGTGAGGTTTTTGTTTGATACTTTCAAGATCAAGTGGGAGTCTGTTGGAGTTACCATGGTGATCTAGAAGTGGTCAAACATGTAATCTCACTGCCAACGCGATATGAGCCTGCAGGGTCGCACATAAGCGATGTGGAGAAGTTGGATGATTGACTGTGTTGGTAAAGGTTAACAATCACCGACCCGAATGGGGTTTTGGGCAAAGTGTTGCCTTGAAGTCTTGGTAAGAGAATCGTCGAGAGTGTCGTCCACCGCGGTTCTATGATCGACTAGAATCGTCGAGAGTGTCGACTACCGAGGTTCGACGATCGACGAGAATCGTTGAGAGTCGTCGACAGTGGCTCGACGATCGACGAGAATCGTCGAGTTTTGCACTCCGATTCTCGTCGATTCTCGACGACTGATACTCGCCGATTCTGGAACCCTATTTTTCTGGGTGGTCTGCGGATAGCGATATTCATAAGTCTATTTATGCCTCTAGTATAAAAAAACACTTAGGGTTTCCGGGTATTATCTCTGGCAGCTGATCGAACCGAATCCCGCGACGGAAGCGTTCCGCCTTTCCGTTCATTCCGCCGATCCCGAATCCCGCCGCCGACGGAAGTGTTCCGCCGCCGCCGTGCTCGCTCCATCGACTTCCTTCTCTCCGGCGATCGTCGCTGGTGTTGCAATTCCTGGCGCGGACCTAGCAGTCCGTGGGAAAGCAAGGTGCAGTCTTTCTCCTTCCCGATTTTCCGTGCGACGAAAAGTTCGGTGTTCTCCCGCTCGTGTGGATTTCTGCAGAGACATGGACATTATTCCACGCAGAACTCGCCACCAGCAGGAATACAAAGCTTGGAGCATCTCCGTTGAGTTGTGACTCAACGCCACCGAGGTAATTTTTGCCTAGTTGTATGTTAACTTCTTGATTCAACTACCATGGCCCGATCCCATCTCTTTTGGGTTTTCTTGATGTTTTACTTTTCCGCTGCGTGCACAACTGTTGTGTCATCCTTATAGACAAACCCAACACTCGCATCCTTCAAAGCCAAGCTTGGACCCAAAGTCATATTTGGTGATTCAAACTTTGGACTAACAAAAGGATATGGTGCAGTCCAAATTGGGACAGTCACATTCAAGAAGGTAGCCTATGTGGAAGGACTGAAGCACAACCTGATCAGCATCAGTCAGCTATGTGATGAAGGCTACCAGGTGACTTTCAGCAAATCCTTATGCAGGATCAAATCAGAGGACAACACAACTGTGTTGACAGGTAAAAGGAAAGGTAACATCTATTTAGTATACTTTCTTTCAACAGAAGTAGATATTTGGTTGTTTAACTCTGTTAGTAGACCTAATGTATTATGGCATAAGAGATTAGGGCATATAAAACTTAGAACCATTGCTAGGCTATCCAAGGACAACCTTGTTAGAGGACTACCTTCTGGCCCCTATAAGAAGGAAGGACTCTGCAGGGCTTGTCAATTAGGCAAGCAAACTAAAAAATAGTTTCAAGTCACTTAATAAGAGTGATTCACCTAGGATTTTGTATCTGTTACACATGGATCTTTTTGGACCCATTACAGTACAAAGTTTAGGAGGGAAATCTTACACTTTAGTGGTTGTAGATGACTTATCTAGATTCACATGGGTGTTCTTTCTGAGGAAGAAGTCTGATAACTTTAAGTGTTTGACAGAGTTTCTCAAATGCATATATACTGAGTTCAATACTCACATTGCCCCGATCAGAAGTGATCATGGGACAGAGTTTGATTCTCTTCTTATGCAAGAGTTCTGTCAGAGTGAAGGGATCAGACACACTTTCTCAGCTCCTAGAACTCCTCAACAAAATGGGGTAGCTGAAAGGAAAAATAGAACCCTTATTGAATCTGCCACTACATTGTTGTCAGATGCTCACCTTCCTCTATCCTTTTGGGCAGAGGCAGTGAACACCTCCAACTATATGCCGAATAGAAGTTTAATACATAAACTGAAGGGCAAGACTCCCTATGAATTACTCAAAGGGAAGAAACCTAAAGTAGATTATTTTAGAATTTTTGGTTGTATCTGTTACATACACAATAATGACAAGAAGTACTTAGCAAAATTTCAAGCTAAAGCTGATGAAGGAGTGTTTCTAGGATACTCCATGATCAGTAAGGCTTATAAGGTATATAATAAATCAACTCTTAAAATTGAAGAATTTGTTCATATATCTTTTGATGAATCTAACATGTCTTTTAAGGAGAAAAACACTTCTACCATAGAAACTTTGCAGTTATATTCTCTTGCTGAAGACTTGGATAGATTACAAATCATTCAAAAAGAGGAAAGCAGTGAAGATGAAGAAGACATTCAACATCCTGAAGAGAAACCTCTTGAAGAGCCAGTTGTTGTACCACAAGAGGAAACAACAATACATGTTGGTGAACAATCAACACCTCCTGTTGATTTAGTAACATCAAGAGACCATCCAATTTCCCAAGTAATTGGAGACATCTCAGCTGGTGTGCAAACCAGAAATCAGGTCAACCAAAACCTGTTGCACACTTGCTTCCTATCTCAAATTAAACCTCAATCCATTCAAGATGCAGAGCAAGATCCACACTGGATCATTGCAATGCAAGAAGAGTTGCATCAATTTGAAAGGAACAAAGTTTGGGAACTAGTATCAAGGCCTAAGGATCGCTCCATTGTTGGAACAAAGTGGGTGTTCAGAAACAAATTGGATGATCAAGGAGTAATTGTAAGGAACAAGGCAAGGCTAGTTGCTCAAGGGTACTCTCAAGAAGAAGGCATAGATTATGACCAGACTTTTGCACCAGTTGCAAGGTTGGAGGCAATAAGGATCTTCTTAGCATATGCAGCACACAAAGGTTTCAAAGTATACCAGATGGATATAAAGAGTGCTTTTCTCAATGGGGATATCAAAGAAGAAGTCTATGTCAGACAACCTCCAGGTTTTATCTCTCCAACTCATCATGATTATGTTTTCAAATTGCAAAAAGCATTATATGGTCTCAAGCAAGCTCCTAGAGCATGGTATGAGACCCTAGCATGCTTCCTTCTAAAAAATGAGTAAATAAGGGGTAGAGTAGACCAAACTCTTTTTATTAGAACCCATAAGTCCCATACCCTACTAGTACAATTCTATTTAGATGATATTATCTTTGGTTCCACTGATTCAAATTTGTGCAGAAGGTTCTCCAATCTAATGCATTCTAAATTTGAAATGAGTAGCATGAGTGATATTGGGTACATTGGAAAATATGTACCTGATTTGAAGAAGCCTCACCCTACTCAATGATATACATCAAAATGTATTTGATGTACTTTGAGTTTAGTTGTGCAGGTTAAGTAATTGCAGGGAAAGCATGAAAAGTTTCTAAGTCCATGTGTCGACACCCAGAAGAAAAGTGTCGACACCTAAAAAGACCTGTGTCGACACCTAGAGAAGCAGTGTCGACACTTGGAGTAATTGTGTCGACACCAGGAATGCAAAGTCGACACCAGAAGGAAAGTGTCGACACATACAGGCTGTGTCGACACTCAATGAAGAAAAGTCTACATAATCAGTGTGGACACTTAGAAGCAGTGCCGACACCCAGAGGAACTTTGTCGACATCAAAAGTGTCGACACTAGGAGGCTGTGTCGACACTCAGCAAAACTTCAACAAAGTTCAAGTACAAGTGTCGACACTAGGAGGCTGTGTCGACACTCAGCAAGTTTCAACAAATTCTAAGTACAAGTGTCGACACAGAGGAGATGTGTCGACACTCAGCAAAAGTCTCAACACAAGAAGAATGTGTCGACACAAAGGAGATGTGTCGACACTCAGCAAAAGTTTTAACACAGAAGGCATGTGTCGACACAAAGAAGATGTGTCGACACTTAGCAAGTATCAACACAAGAAGATGTGTCGACACAAAGGAGTTGTGTCGACACTTAGAAGAAATCAACTAAGTATCAAAGAAGAAGGACTTGTGTCGACACACAGAATCAGTGTCGACACATTCTGAAGAAGTAGTGTCGAGAAGTAATTTCTACAATACAAGGAGTTGTGTCGACACCATGAAGGCTAGTGTCGGCACTTAGTCTACTTGTGTCGACACTTGGTCTATTTGTGTCGACACATAAAGACTATCTGTCTCGACACTTTCAGACAGTGACAGAGTTTTCAAGAAGTGACTGGATGACTTGACAGCTGCCATTTCAACCGGTCAACTGCTACTGTCAGAACTGTCAGAAGTTTGCTAGGAACCGGATCAGCCGGTCACCATGAAGAAAGCCTATATAAAGGCTTATTCCTTCAACAAAAGAGAATTCAATTGAATCAGATTGAAGAACATAGTAATCAATGAGGTGAGAAACAACAAACCAGAAGAATACCTTCAAGTGAAGAACTAAGAAGGTGGAGAGAGAAAGCTCCTTCTAAGAAGACAGCTATTGAACCAGGCTGATAAAGAAAGTTTCAGATTAAGATCTGATCCACAAGTTTGTAGTTGATTGAAGATCATTTGCCTAGAGATTCAACCTTACTGTGTTCTAATTCAAGAAGCTTTGAAGAAAGCCAAGGGTGGTTGATCTCAGCAAATTTCTTCCAAGAACTCATCAAGAAGCCAGTCAACTCAACTTTCTCAATCAGAGTTGTGGTTATTATTCTTGTACTCTTTATTTTTTGTAGGATCCTTAGGAATCTGAGTTGTAAGCCTATAATTATAAAGGCTGAGTGGTTGGGCTTGTGTACCTGAGTGTAGGAGATACATTTCTCTGAGTGTAGGCCTTGTTGAAGGCTGAGTGTAGGCCTTGTTGAAGGCTGAGTGTAGGCCTTGTTGAAGGCTGAGTGTAGGTCTTGGTGAATACTGAGTGGTAGGGATTTGAGCCTGAGTTGTAGGAGTGGGATCACTCTGAGCTGTAGGAACCTATTAGAGGTTCTGAGTTGTAAGATCTGAGGATCTGATGAGTTGTGGAGAAGTTGGGCCGAATCTAGTACACTACTAGATAGGCGAAGGGGGGAAAGTGGATGTACCCAGACCTTGGGGAACCACAATAAATCCTGTGTACTCTCTGTGATTGTATTCTTGTGTGAATGCTGTGTTAACTGTGCTGAATTGCTGTGAAGAAGTGCATATAATTCTGTGTTTCTGACATAAAAATTAAAAAGATTAAGTGCACCTATTCACCCCCCCCCCTCTAGGTATTTAGGCACTAGTTCTTTCAAGTGGTATCAGATCCAGGTTACTCAAAAAGGACATAACAGTATGAGTAAAGATCCTGTAGGCAGAATGAAGAATCAAGAAAATGGGTTCAACTGAGAATCACAAAGAGCTAGGATCCATAAAGTTGCCAATCTGAAGAAAGGAGATCTTTGGCATTTGGAAAGAAAGGGTTAGACTTTTTATGGAAGCCTCTGACCCCAGAGTTTACATTACTGTTAAAGAAGGGTCATATGTGCCAATGAAAGTATCAGTTCTGGATGCAAATCAGAGAACTCCAAAAGACTATTCAGAAATGACAAACGATGAAACTATTCTGGACACTATGGACAAGAGGGCCTAGAATATTATTGTAAGTGCAATTAATGATGCCACATTTCAGAATCTGATTCATTGTAAAACATCAAAGGAAATATGGTACACACTGATAGTCTATATGGTGGGATCTGAAGAGGTAAGATAAGACAGAAAGTCTTTATTAAATCAGGAGTATGAAAGCTTCAGACAAGGCAGGTCTGATAGTATAACAGAATGCTATAAGAAATTCTATAGGATAGTAAATGAATTGATGTCCTATGGAAGAGAGTTCAGCAATTATGAACTGAATGATAAGTTCTTGAGATCCCTGACAAAGGACTGGGATACTAAGATTTGTGCCATAAGGGAAATGTCCAAATTAGCAGACATTCCTCCTCCAACATTGTTTGGCAAACTGTTATCCTATGAGATGCAGTTAATGGTAAGGAAGGAGTAAGAGAAGACTACCAGAGTTGAGAACAAAGAAAGAGTTGTGGCTTTCAAGACAGAAGCCACTATGAAATATAAAATTAAGTCTCCATCTCCACCTCAAAAAGTTGCTGAGGATGAGACAGATGAGTCAGAAAGCAAGAATTCTGAAAACAGTGAGAGTGATGAAGACTTTGCAGCTTTCACTAGACATTTTCAGAAGTTTCTAAAGAAGAAACAGTGGAGGTCTAAGCCATCCACTTCACAGAAGTCATCAAAGAATGAAAGAAGAAATTCCAAGTCTAATAAAACTACATCCTCAAAGATAGTATGCTACTGTTGCAATAGACAAGGACATGTAATAGCTGATTGTCCAGAGAAGAGGAAAGAGTCCACTGACAATAAGAAGACACAGTTCAAGGGCAAAAAGGAAAGGTCCTTTATTGCTAAGAAGGACAAAAGTCTGTCTGATATGTCATCTTCAGAAACTGATTCAGAAGCTGAAGCTTATATAGGACTGTTTGCTGAAGAAGAGGAAGATGAGTTCATATAATTAATGAACTCAATATATGAGCAAGAGGACAATCAGTGCTAGGGACTGATGTCCTTATCAGAAGGAGACAAAATCCAGGATCAGCCTGGACCTAGTCAGGTACAAAATTGTTCTTCAAGTTCAATTTCTAGTGCTGGATCAGAATCAGATTCATCAGCATCAAGTGATGAGAGTGGATCTGAGTCTGAAGGAGACATTCATCAATTAATTGATGAATATAGAGTATTGTTCCAGGCTTTGAAGAAAAGCAAAATCTTGACCAAAACTCAGGCTAAGGAGATTGCTAGTCTTAAAGAGGTTGCAATAGATTTTGACAAGTTGCTTGATCAGAAACTAAATGAAATAGCCAGGCTGAAGAACATTACTGTTATTCAGATGGGGACTATTACATTCAAGAATGATCAAATCAGAAATCTGGAGATTAGTCTTCAGAAGGAGAGAGATATAGTAGCAAGGTTTTCTAAACCAAAATCTGTTCTACCTTTGATAGATGAGTTTGTACCTCAAAAGGATAAAACTGGATTGGGGTTTACAAAACCTGCCAGGACAGTACAGTCCAAGTCTAAGGGCAAAGCACCAGTACTCAACAAGAAGCATGCTGAAGGAAAAACAGCCAGGGTTGTACCTAAACCAAGGTACAACAGATTTGAGTGCTGGTGTTGTGGCAAGGTAGGCCACTTTGCCATAGACTGTTGGCACAATTCAAGTGCCAAGGTGAGTAGCAATACGCCTGCTAGAAAAGCTACAGGTAGTTTTGTTAAGAGTCAGACTAACTTGCACCAAGGACCCAAGAAGTTTTTGGGTTCTAAGGTTAAGTAATCTGTTTTGCAGGTAAGTCCAAGTGGCCATGCCCCAATATGGTACTTCGATAATGGATGTTCCAGACACATGACTGGAACTAGGGGATTGCTGAAGGACTATACACCAATCAAGGATGGTACTAAAGTCACCTTTGGTGGTTCTGAAAAAGGAATCATCAAAGGCTTTGGTAACATTTCTAGCAACCTTATTACAATTACTCAAGTGGCTTATGTTAAAGGTTTGAAACACAACCTAATTAGTATAAGTTAACTGGGTGATGTAGGATATGACATCTCATTTGTCAAGGATGGTTGTCATATCAGCAGGTCAAGTGATCAAAAGATCATTTTGACAGGCTATAGGAAGAGAAATGTTTATTGTCTAGACATTATGTGTGAGAACTTTGCTTCTCCTATTTGTCTTGTAGCTGATGAGAAAGTCTCACATTGTGTTAAATGGCACAAGGGGCTAGCTCATCTTAACTACAAGACAGTTGGCCAACTCTTTAGCAAAGTGTTAGTGAGGAATGGTCCTCAGGTTAAGTGTATAAAGGATGGGATATGCTCAGCTTGTCAAAAGGGCAAGCACACCAGATCCACCTTTAATAGCATTGAGAACAAAGATGATGTGAGGTGTCTATACCTCTTGCATATGGATCTTTTTGGTCCTATGCCAGTTCACAGCCTAGATAGGAAGGTCTACACATTTGTGGTTGTAGATGATTATTCAAGGTTTTCCTGGGTATTCTTCCTAAGGCAAAAATTTGAAACACCTAGTATCTTTTATAGTTTTGTCAAACAAATTCAGAATGAATTAGACAGTACAACGGTCAAAATAAGAAGTGACATGATACTGAATTCCAGTCTGATAGTATGACAAAGCTATGTGAAGAGTTTGGGATATTTCAGGAATTTTCCTCACCAAGAACACCTCAGCAAAATGGTATTGCTGAAAGGAAAAATAGAACCTTGATAAAGGCTGGTAGAACCCTATTGAGTGACACATCTCTCCCAGAATATTTCTGGGCTGAGGCAGTTAATACTGCATGTCATGTGATCAATAGGGCTACTATCACCAAGAGCCACAAGAAGACCCCCTATGAGATTGTGAAGGGCATAAAACCAAATCTATCCTATTTCAGGATCTTTGGTTGTAAATGCTATATACTTAACAATGGTAAGTCTTATTTAACCAAGTTTGCTGCCAAATCCCAAGAGGGGATCTTTGTTGGGTACAGCAACAATAGTAAGGCTTATAGGGTCTACAATTTGACTACTCAAGTTGTAGAAGAGTCAGTACATGTAGTGTTTGATGAAGCTAGACTCATTAACAATGAATTGTCTACAAGTGTTTGTAGCTCTTCACGTGTGACTGAGAAGAAGGACAAGTTTACTATTGAAGAAGGTTCTACTGCAAGTCAGCAAGTGGATGATAGTGGCTGCTGTCCAGGGGGAGTACAAGTTACTCCTATTGCTGAAGAAGACCAAGAGGAGCTGTTGAATGAAGAAGCTGAAGGAGTACAACAAGTAGAAAGGCTGCCTCCAGCAAATAGGCATTTAAAAGATCATCCAGCCAATCAAATTATTGGAGATCTCAGACAAGGGGTACAAATAAGGAGCAGGAATCTAAGTTCAGTTCTCTACTCCATCTTTCTATCCCAAGTAGAGACAAAGAAATTCGAAGAAGCAATCCTAGACCCTCATTGGATTGAGGCAATACAAGAGGAGCTGAATCAGTTCAAAAGATGCAAAGTCTGGGAGCTAGTTCGTAAACCAAAAGACCACGATATAATTGGAACTAAGTGGATATTTAGGAACAAGTTGGATGAAAATGGAGTAATTATAAAGAACAAAGCTAGACTAGTTGCTAAAGGATATAGGCAGGAAGAAGCTATTGATTTTGATCAAACCTTTGCTCTAGTAGCCAGACTGGAAGTAATAAGGATGTTCCTTACCTATGCAACATTCCAAGGGTTCAAGGTATACCAAATGGATGTTAAGTCAGCTTTTCGGAATGGAAATCTGAAGGAAGAAGTCTATGTGAAACAGCCATCAGGTTTTGTTGATTCAACTAAACCTAAATATGTTTATAGACTTAGGAAGGCTTTGTATGGGTTAAAACAAGCCCCTAGGGCTTGGTATGAGACCCTGTCTAGTTTCCTCATTGAGAATAAACTCACAAGGGGGAAAATAGACAAGACTCTATTCCTTAGGGAATCCATAGGCAAGATCATCTTAGTCCAAATATATGTAGATGACATCATATTTGGGTCTACAGAAAGTAGTCTTTGTAAAACGTTTGCAAAACTAATGCAAGGACAATTTGAAATGAGCAGTATGGGGGAACTTAAGTTCTTCTTGGGTCTCCAAGTTAGACATACTGAGGATGGTTTATCCATATGACAGTCTAAGTTCACCCTAAAATTGATAAGGAAGTATGGTATGGAATCATCCACTACCATGAAAACTCCTATGGGGTCAACAATGTCTTTATGCAAAGATGATGCAGGGAAACCTGTAGATGAAACATTGTATAGAGGGATAGTTGGCTCCCTATTATATTTGACTGCAAGTAGACCAGATATCATGTATGCTACATGTGTCTGTGCTAGGTACCAAGCTTGCCCTAAAGAATCTCATTTGACAGCAGTCAAAAGAATTCTGAGATATCTTAAGGGCACTCGTTATCTAGGCCTTTGGTACCCTAAGAATGGAGATTTTGAACTGACAGGTTATTCAGATGCAGATTTTGCAGGCTACAAGGAAGATAGGAAAAGTACAACAGGTACATGTCAATTCCTAGGTGGAAGGCTTTATCATGGAGTAGCAAGAAACAAACAAGTGTGGCTATCTCCACAGCAGAATCAGAGTATGTTGCTGCAGGAAGTTGCTGTGCTCAACTTCTATGGATACAACACCAGCTAGAAGATTATGGTATTCAAGTAAGTAGAACATCTTTATTTTGTGATTCTACTAGTGCCATTTCTATTGCAAATAATCCTGTCTCTCATAGTAGGACTAAGCACATAAAAATAAAGTACCATTTTCTAAGAGAACATGTGGAAAAAGAAAATATTTCCTTAAAGTATATAAATACAGATAATCAGCTAGCTGACATGTATACTAAGCCTTTAGATGAAACCAAATTCAATAAATTTAAAATTGAATTAGGGATGATAAACTTAGAATAATTTACAAAAATTGGGTAAGTAAAATGGTGTCGACACACAGAGTTGTCTGTGTCGACACATAGTAGTGGTGTCGACATTTCAGAGAAATGGTGTCGATACAACTAGGAAGTCTGTGTCGACACTTCAGAGACTTTATGTCGACACATACAGGGTAGGTGTCGACACATCCAGGGTGGTGTCGATACTTAAGATTTATACAGAATTAGTCTAGTAAAGTCTCGACTAAGTGTCGAGCTGAGTGGTGTCGACACATATACAAGTGTCGACACATATATTCTGTCGACTATACTTGTGTCGACACATAGTTGTCGAGACATTATAAGTAAGTATCAACACTTTTCAACAGTGTCGACACAATTTAAGTATTTTGACGCGCCCTTTCATCTTCGATTCTAGAAAGGTATAAATATGTTTTTGCCATTGTTTGTCGACACGCTCACCAAAGTTTCGAGACCAAACTTGTGTGTCGACATCTCTCTTATCTAAATTCAAATTTCTCAAACCCTAATGGAGCCCAAGCTAGAAGAGAATGTTAATGAAGGATATGAACTCGTGCGACACGCTTTTGATGACGCGGAACCTGAAATCAAAGGTGTGGTAACCCTAATAGAAGAGACTGGGTTAGAATTTCTTGTATCAGAACCAATCAAGATATGGAAGAAGGAAGTCCTCGAATTTCTGAATGGAGCAACTCTAGATGAATCAGGACTCAAGATTAAGTCCAGAGTTCATGGGGCAAAGGTGAAGGTCTCTCCTAAAAGTCTAAGAAAAGTTCTTCAACTACCAAGAACAAAGGAAGAGGAAGATGTGTCTGCTTCTAAGACAAGGGAGGCACTAACATGGTGTGGACTTGATTCTAACCTGAAGATAGGATCTGTTTTCAACAGAAAAGGAATGAACATGCAAGGCAAGTTCTTATCTGAGATAGTAGGCAAGGTAATACTGAGCAAGCCTGGAGGGCATGACAGAATTTCAGCTCATATGTGTAGTCTAATGACAAGGATAATATTCAAACTGAATACTAATTGGTCTGCAGTTATGTTTGATAAGATAAAAGAAAGCATGAAGAAACCCAATTTGGGTAGAATTCTAAGTCTTTACCTAGCTGGAAGTATTCCAGAGGTGATTAATCAAGCAACTGGTTCCAAGATTAACCACATGAGGAGAATGGATTTGAGAATCTTCTCTAGGTGGGATAGAGTATTGACCAAAGAAATGCCAACTCCAGTAAAGGACACACCTCAGAAAAAGAAGAAGAAAACAACCACTGTGACTCAAGAATCCTCCAACAGCTCTGAAGAGGAAGTAGTGTTTAGTTCTGATGATGAACAAGGAAGGAATGCTGGACAGTCTCCAGCTAGACAAGAAGATGAAGAAAGGCAGGGGGAGCTACCACAAGCTAGCCCAATTCACCTTGATCCACTGCAGGGGGAGCCTCTACTTGTGGAAGAGCCAACTCCACTAGAGAGTGAACAAGCTACCCAAACCATACTAGAGGTAATAACTGACATTAATCAATTAGATTTCTCTATTGAGGATGAAGTTTTGACTGATTTATTACCTGATATTCATCATCAAACACAGATACAACCTCAACCCCAAGATGTTATCATGGAGGACACATCTATTACTGATAAAGTGGTAGATGAGATCAGAGATTCTCCAGCTCACTCTCAACAGGAATTCACATTAGAAGAACTGTTTCCTGATCTTCTACAAACTGATTTTGAGAAAGAGAAAGCTGCTGCTGAGGGGGAGGAGATAAATATTGAGGGGGAGCATATAAAAAATGTTGAGGTAACTGCTACATAAGAGACTGAGAAGCCAAAGGATGCTGAAGAACCACAAAGGACTGAGAAGGAGTTACCTCCTAGTCCTAAGGAAAGAGTAGACATAGTCAGCACATCTGCTTCAGAGGATGAAGAGGCTGTGAGAGCCAAGAAGAGAAAGTTCTAGGTCTTCAAAAGAAGGAGCCAGAACTATAAGAAAGCCCTACAGACAGTTGCTCCACAGCCAGCCTCATCTACTGATTACAGTTCATTGATGGTGGCTTTACAGATCAAGTTGGATGAACACAGACAAGCTTTAGAAAAGTATATGGATGAAGGCCATAAGTCACTGCAATTTGATCTGGCATAAGACATAAAGTCTATCAAATTTGAAGTAAATCAAAGTAAAAAGGAAATGACTGACTGCTTCCATAAGGAAGGAAATGCAGTAGTCTACTTGGCGACTCATCAAGAGAACATCAAGAAACAAATTGATGATATGGCAGTGAAGCAAGGGTATGTCCTGGAAAATCAAATAAGAATGAATGAGAACTTGACTGAATCACATAATGTGATAGTCACTGAAATGAAGAATATAACAACTGCCCAGAATGCAGCCCTGACTACAGCCAAGGCAGAATTTGATAAAGCATTACAATAAGGTATCACTGCTGTTACTTCTGCACTTCAGGATTCCCAGAAGCTAATAAATGAAAAGCTCCAAAGTTTGAAACCTTTCTAAAAAGATGGAGTCAACTATTTGAATGCACAGATAAGGTTTCAGAAAGATGATCTGAGGGATCACATAGAAAGAGAAGTCATAAAGGGGGAGAGGGTATTAGTCAAGGCAGGCTCTGATCATGCCAAATGGATTTCCAATTCCATCAGAGCCACCCTTGGATATCCACCCTTATGTGATGATAACAATGTTGCAGAGTCTGGAATCAATCCTGCATACCTTGGAGGAGAGCAAGCTGAAGTGGCTCAAGTGATATACCATCCACCAGACTTTGACATGATCCATCAAGAGATACAGACTATGTACAGTCCTCCTGAGGGAAATCAAAATGTCATCATAGAGAAAGTAGTTCAGCCTGTGCTAGAGGCAATACTGAAAGAACAAGAGGCTTTGCTAAAAGAACAAGAAGCACAATTATCTAAGAAAAGATTCAGAGAGCAAGTTGAATTGAGACCAGACTTTGAACAATGGAGCCCCACTTCCAGGAATATCATCTTGACTGTATGGAAGGCTGCTAAGGACAATATTCTGGATAGAGGCAAGTGGTATTCTGACCTAGAGTGGAGGAAGCATGAGAATAGGCAAGAGGCCATTGTGCAATATTGAAGAAAGTCTAAATTGGGAAAGCTACCTCCTACTGCCCAGGAGCCTAGCAAGTATTTTCCCAAGCTTTATCATTATTTTGAAAGACAGAAGATAAAGGCTGAAGAATTGAAAAAGAAAGATCTTAAAGGGAAGAAGCCTGCTGCTGCTGAAGATGCTGAAGCCCCAGTTCAAGCAAAGATTCAATCTGGAAAAGGGATTGTAATCAAGGAGCCTGAGCAGCAATAGGATAACATTTTCTTTAGTTTACAATTGTAATCATTTGTATTAAAATTCTATGTAAACTTTTGACAAATGAAAATGTTGGAATGGTTTAAATCTATTACATCAATTGTTCTGAGTTATTTGTATATACATGTTTTGTTCATGTTTAAGTATTTTCCCTGTCATGTATTATTGTTTTACATCATACTGTGAATTTGTTATTTAGGGTGTATATCATTGACTAAGGGTTATGACTTCTCCAAATAAGGGGAGATTGTTGGGTACATTGGAAAATATGTACCTGATTTGAAGAAGCCTCACCATACTCAATGATATACATCAAAATGTATTTGATGTACTTTGAGTTTAGTTGTGCAGGTTAAGTAATTGCAGGGAAAGCATGAAAAGATTCTAAGTCCATGTGTCGACATCCAGAAGAAAAGTGTCGACACTTAAGAAGACCTGTGTCGACACCTAGAGAAGCAGTGTCGACACTTGGAGTAATTGTGTCGACACCAGGAATGCAAAGTCGACACCAGAAGGAAAGTGTCGACACATACAGGCCGTGTCGACACTCAATGAAGAAATGTCTACATAATCAGTGTCGACACTTAGAAGCAGTGTCGACACCCAGAGGAACTTTGTCGACATCAAAAGTGTCGACACTAGGAGGCTGTGTCGACACTCAACAAAACTTCAACAAATTTCAAGTACAAGTGTCGACACTAGGAGGCTGTGTCGACACTCAGCAAGTTTTAACAAATTCTAAGTACAAGTGTCGACACAGAGGAGATGTGTCGACACTCAGCAAAAGTCTCAACACAAGAAGAATGTGTCGACACAAAGGAGATGTGTCGACACTCAGCAAAAGTTTCAACACAAAAGACATGTGTCGACATAAAGGAGATGTGTCGACACTTAGCAAGTATCGACACAAGAAGATGTGTCGACACAAAGGAGTTGTGTCGACACTTAGTAGAAATCAACTAAGTATCAAAGAAGAAGGACTTGTGTCGACACACAGAATCAGTGTCGACATATTCTGAAGAAGCAGTGTCGAGAAGTAATTTATACAACACAAGGAGTTGTGTCGACACCATGAAGGCTAGTGTCGACACTTAGTCTACTTGTGTCGAAACTTGGTCTATTTGTGTCGACACATAAAGACTATCTGTCTCGAAACTTTCAGACAGTGACAGAGTTTTCAAGAAGTGACTGGATGACTTGACAGCTGCCATTTCAACCGGTCAACTGCCACTGTCAGAACTGTCAGAAGTTTGTTAGGAACTGGATCAGCCGTCACCATGAAGAAAGCCTATATAAAGGCTTATTCCTTCAACAGAAGAGAATTCAATTGAATCAGATTGAAGAACATAGCAATCAATGAAGTGAGAAACAACAAACCAGAAGAATACCTTCAAGTGAAGATCTAAGATGTTGGAGAGAGAAAGATCCTTCTAAGAAGACAACTATTGAACCAGGCTGATAAAGAAAGTTTCAGATTAAGATCTGATCCACAAGTCTGTAGTTGATTGAAGATCATCTGCCTAGAGATTCAAACCTACTGTATTTTAATTCAAGAAGCTTTGAAGAAAGCCAAGGGAGGTTGATCTCAGCAAAGTTCTTCCAAGAACTCATCAAGAAGCCAGTCAACTCAACTTTCTCAATCAGAGTTGTGGTTATTATTCTTGTACTCTTAATTTTTTGTAGGATCCTTAGGGATCTGATTTGTAAGCCTATAATTATAAAGGCTGAGTGGTAGGGCTTGTGTGCCTGAGTGTAGGAGATACATTTCTCTGAGTGTAGGCCTTGTTGAAGGCTGAGTGTAGGCCTTGTTGAAGGCTGAGTGTAGGTCTTGGTGAAGACTGAGTGGTAGGGCTTTGAGCCTGAGTTGTAGGAGTGGGATCACTCTGAGCTGTAGGAACATATTTGAGGTTCTGAGTTGTAAGATCTGAGGATCTGATGAGTTTTGGAGAAGTTGGGCCGAATCTAGTACACTACTAGATAGGCGAAGGGGGGAAAGTGGATGTACCCAGACCTTGGGGAACCACTATAAATCCTGTGTGCTCTCTGTGATTGTATGCTTGTGTGAATGCTGTGTTAACTGTCCTGAATTGCTATGAAGAAGTGCATATAATTCTGTGTTTCTGCCATAAAAATTTAAAAGATTAAGTGCACCTATTCACCCCCCCCCCCTCTAGGTGTTTATGCACTAGTTCTTTCAGGTGAGTTATCCTTCTTTCTAGGATTGCAAATCAAACAACATGATGAAGGCATATTTATTTCTCAAACCAAGTATGCAAAAGAATTGGTCAAGAAATTTGGTATGTCTGAAGCATCTTGTATGAAAACACCTATGCCTACTAATACTGTATTAGATGCTGATGAACATGGGAAACCTGTTGATCAGACAACATATAAAGCAATGATTGGTTCTTTATTTTGCCTTACAACTAGTAGACCTAACATAATATTTGCTACATTCATCTGTGCTAGATTCCAATTGAGCCCTAGAGAGTCACACCTAACATTAGTAAAAAGGATTCTCAGGTATGTAAAAAGTTGTCCAAATCTAGGTCTCTGGTATCCAAAAGACTCAGCATTTGACTTAACTGGATTTTCTGATGCTGATTATGGTGGATGCAGAATTGACAGGAAAAGTACCAGTGGAACTTGTCAGTTTCTTGGTGACAGACTTGTCTCTTGGTTTTGCAAGAAACAAAAATCTGTGTCAACTTCAACTGCTGAAGCTGAATATATGGCTGCAGGTAGTTGTTGTTCACAAATCTTATGGATTCAAAACCAACTCCTAGACTATGGCTACAACTTAGAGAAGTCTAAAATCTTTTGTGATAATACTAGTGCTATTTCTATAGCTCAAAATCCAGTCCTCCATAGTAGGACAAAATATATAGAAATTAGGCATCACTTCATAAGGGATAATGTTGAGAAAAATAAAATTAAACTTCAATATATCCCAACTGATTTGCAAAGGGGAGATATTTTCACCAAACCCTTTGATGAAAAGAAACATACCTTCTTCCTAAATCAGTTAGGAATGTTAGATGGAGGAAGTCTAAAATAATATTCAATATTTTAAAACTCAAAAATTGACCCAGACTAGGCAAACATCTTAATTCTTCTAGTGTATAGAGTGTTTCTGGTCTCTGAACTGCGCTCGACGATTTTCCCCCAGATCGTCGAATGGAGATCGACGCTTTCCGAAATCGTCGACCAGAGTTCAGCGCTTCTCAGATAGTGCTCAACTATCTCTCCAGGTCAGCGATCGTCGAACGAAGCTCGATGATTTTGTTCTCTGAACTATCGTCAAACGGATCTCGACGCTCTCCAATATCGTCGAACGGAGATCGACGATGTTGATGACCTTTCAGTTTCCTTTAAAAGCCCCGATCGTCGAACTGAGTTCAACGATCTTTCCTTTTCTGCGTCGAACCCTAATATAAAATTCATTTTTTGGCCGTCGTTCTCCTTTTGCGCTTTCATTCTCTCTGTAAATTTTCTCTTTCCCTCCAAACTTCTCTACACTTGGTCGTTTATTTGTTGATTTTTGCAGGAATCAATGGCCGTCTCAGTTGTAGTCCTGGCCGCAATGAAATTTGATGCAGGATTTGATATTGATATGGATTCGTTTAACAACAGTGATCAGATTTTCAGAGACATTCTAGAAGTTTTCAAGGAGCAAAAACTAGTTACTATAATGTCCACCAGAATCAAATTGGTTGCTGATGAAATCAAGGAGTGGGTCTATACTGCCCACAACCAGGACCAGAATACAGTGATTGGCACAGTATCAGGAACTCAGGTACCTCTTACACCTGCTGCCCTGATAGAGATTTTTGGATTGAATTCTGGAGGAGACTCTGCTGAACTATCTGGAGAAGAATTTTTTGATTTACTTGCTAGAATGGATCACTCATATGCAAACCCTAGCAAAATCCTGAAGAAAAATTTATCTGTGGAGTACAGGTTTTTGGCTGATGTTGTTGGGAAAGTATTGTTGGCCAAACACTCAGCCCATGATACCATCTCCAGGTATCAACTATGTTTGATGGGTGCTATTGTAGATAAGAAACAGTTAAACTGGGGAGAAATTTTCTTTGATCTGATTAAGAAGAAGATCAACAAAAATTTTGTTAACTTTGGAAGGATACTAGGGCTATTTCTTCAAAACAGATGCCCTGCACTGCTAGTCTCAAATGGGATGCACATCAATGCCTCTAAGAGGCTCTCCTATGCCCTGTTTGGAAAGTGGGACATGCAAATTGTGAAGCCCAGCAGACCCTCTGCAAGTGTAACTTCAGGCACAAGGACTGTTGTAGTCTCTTCCCCTCAAGTCTCTGCCCCTACAGAAGACTTGCCTGTTTCTTCTCCTCCTCCTCCACCTCTTATTTCATCTCCACCAGTCACCTCCACCATTCAAATTCCCTCCACAATCATTATTTCAACCCCATCTCCAACTTCAATTTCTCCACCTCCACCTCTCACAGAAGAACTTTTCCATCCTCTACATCAATACCCTCACCTAGAAATAGAATCATCATCACATCTTCCATCTTTCAATCTGATAGATGATTCCTTTATGGATGATTCTCCTTCATCCCCTCCTGATCTACTCTCTTCATCCACATCTTACCAACAGTTACTTCAAGATATCATTGCACAACCATCCTTCACACCCTCTGTTTCCATTCCATTATCTTCAATTTCCACAATCCCCATATCTCAACCCTCCTTTCCCCCAAACACCAGCTCTCCACCAACATCTCCAGCTATTCCACCTTCATTCTCTATCTCTGATCAAGTCCCTATTGAGCATGTAGATCTTCCAGCCTTAGCAGATCGACTTTATGAGCTGATATCTCCCAGGATATCCCTCTTGTTGGAGACCTCCTTGGCTCCACTTTTAAAGTCAGTTGCAGACCTGTCTGCCAGGCTCTCCTCCCTCATTCCTCCTCAAGCAATCCCTTCATCTGGGTGCCTTGATCCAGTCCTGACTGAATCTAGGCAGGGGGAGATGCCTCATGAAGTGGTTAGATTGCATGTTGCTGCTGTTACCTCAGTTTAAGCTCAAGCCTCAACACCACAAGTTGCACCACAAGTTGCAGTTTTCTCAATGGACCTCAAGTCATTATTATCAGATTTTGATTCAGTTTATTTCAGCTGTCTTCCAGAGAGCACTGCAGTCCAGCCATCTGAATATCTATCTAAGGCCATTGTGCCCATTTCAAGTTGTGAGACCAGCTTAATTTATTCTTTTGTAAAGTCCCATTCTGCTGTTTCCCCTGCTGTTTCTGTTGTTGCTGCTTCTACTGATATTGTTGATATTACTGTTAATTCTGATGTTTCAGTATCTGAGGACATACATATGATAGAGGCTTTTGAATTTGAGCCTGCTGTTACTACTGATGTTATTTCTGTTACTGAACCTGTTGTATCTGAAAGTATTTTATCTGTATCTGCTGCTGCCCCAGTTACATCTGTATCTATTGCTGCTGTACCTTCCATTTCTGAGAGTGTTACTTCTGAAATTTTTGTACCTGCTGATGTAATCTCCTCTGCTAGTGTTGCTTCTATTCCTCCTTCTACTATTGATGCCACAACTGCTGTCACTACTACTACCTCTGCTCAATCCCAACAACAGATAGACTATCTTAAAAGGATTGATGCACTGTATGATGAACAAAGCTCAGAAAGTGATCAATATAGGACTGATTCAGATGACTCCTCTGTAACTATTGCAAGGAAAAGAAAGGCTAGAATCAAGGCTATGAAAAGGGTTCCTCCAGCAAAAGTCAAAGATACCAATGATATTCCTTATTACATACTGCATAACTATCCTATCACAGAACACTGGATGCAATACTCCAAGAATCAATTGAAGGCCATGAAGAAAAATAGAAAGTATGAGAAAGGTTCCTCTCAGTTCCATCATCCTCCTCCTCCTCCTCCTGATGCAGGTGTAGGTGGTAGCTCTGCTGTTCAACCCTCTGCCAGAATCCAAACCGCTTATCAACCTCAAGGTAGATCCCAGTACAGGAGAAGTCAATCCAGAGTCTATCAATCAAGGAGAGGAAACTATAGAGGAAACCAAAGAGAATTTCAAGTACACTCCAAAGGCTATTCCAGGCAACACCCTTATTCAAGGGAAGGACAAGCTTCTTCTGATACTACTTCAGGTCCCTTTCCCTACAAGCTTAAAGAGTTAGTCTCATCCAGAGCTCCTCCAGACAATCCCTCAAATAGATATGAGCCTCCAATTCCTTTTGAGGATCTAGAGAACAATCCAACTTCATGGACAGCCAAGATGAAGGAATTAGCTGCTTTGGATCAAATTAAGAAAGCCAGAGAACAAGGTAAAGACACTTCCAATATTACTACATTATTTGATCAAAGGAAAAAGGAACTTGAAAGATATGCTTCCAGCAAGTTTTTTGATTCTGAAAGCTACATGAAGCTGCACCCCGAAGCTGTAGTGCCCAGGCCTAAGCAACAAACCTCTTTAGGTGCAGCTGATGACAGAAGATCTAAAAAGGAATCTCTCAATCCAAATAGAGAAATAGTACTTATAAAGAGCAAAGAAAAGGAGTAATTCTGTAAGGTGACAGTTATTTTGATTTCTGATCTATCTGTGACAATATATGTGTGATTCTGCAATGTCTTGTTTGTTATATTGTTGCCTTGTATATGTTTTTAATTTTACAATATCTATAAATAGTAATCCTAACCCAAATAGGGGGAGATTGTTGGAGCACCCTATTACTGATTTGGGTCAGGATCACTATGTCTCTTAGGAAACCTGTTTTGACCTCACTATATAGATCTAAAGGTCAAGTAGAATTGAGTCTAAGGGTTAGTAGTTAGGTTTGGAAGCTGCCCTCAAGACCAAGTTGTTCAGGTTCTGGAGACTAAGTCATTTCGTCGAGCTGAGTACGACGAATCATCGAACTCCATTCGACGATCGTTGAGCTCACTTCGACGAGTCGTCGAACTCCATTCGACGATCTCTGAGCTCAACTTCATCAAGTCGTCGAACTCTATTTGACGATCTTCGAGCTCAGTTCGACGATCTTGACTCCAGTTTGTTCCGCTATCTCTGAGCTCAGTTCGACGATAGTTGAGCTCAGATCGACGATCTCTGTTTCCATCTAAGTCCAAATCTCTGATCTCAGTTCAACGATAGTGGATCTCAGTTCGACGTTTTTCTGAAGAGTTCAACGATTTTCAAGATTCAAATTCAGACAGTTAAGGAATTATTCTCAGCATTTAATTCAGAGATCTTGTAGCCGTTTTTAAATAATCTGGAGCAAGTTTCAAGGAATTATCAAGGAATGTTTTATTGTACTTTCCTCCAGAAGACAAAAGCAATTAAGGAAGTAATTAATGACTGGCTAACGGCTATCTTGGACAATGGATCATTTCTATTTAGACAGATGGAATAAAAGACAGAATTATTCTCTACAACAAAAAATATAGAAGAAGAAAAAAGATGAACAAGAAGTCAGAAACATATTCTCTGCAACAACAGCTCTCACAACAATAATTACACAAGAGAAAGAGAAAGAGTTGCAGACATTCGCAGTCTCAAAAAGATTCATACAAGAACACCATCACCAAAGGAGATCAACAAACTGAAATCTTCAGATCTCTTTTGATTCAAGTGTTCAAGGCCATCATCATTCAAGACTCCAGACACCTCATATTTCAGTTGTTGTTGAAATTATCTTTTGCTGGAGATCAAATTTTTTGAAGGCCTATCACCCTACTGCAAAGCTTCACTTCCTGAACAACTACAGATCTCAGGGGGAGCTTTGACAACATCGACTACCTTCTCTCTGACTGTTGACAGAGAAGATTATCTCTTTCCCTCATCTCTCTCTCTCTACTATAAAGGGTTTTTCAAACTCCCTTCAAAAGTTTATGATTGGTTTCTGAGACCTTATCAAAACTGAGTGGTGGCAAGACACCTGATCAAAAAATCTGGTTTGGTTTTTGAGCACCTTATCAAAAGCTCATTGGTGCCCAGGACACCTGATCAACTCATCCTGCAGTGCATTCCTACCTAGGGTGGTAGAAGAGTGGATATACCCAGGTTGATTGGGGAACCACTATAGCTCCTTGTGTCTTCTGGTTGCTTGTATCTCCTTTTGTTTCTGGCTGTGGCTTGTGATTAGATTCCTTTGTATATTGTGATTATTCTGTGTTTAGAATTACTTTATATTATTTGCTTTCCTGTTCACATAAGAATACAACAACTATTGTAAAATGTTTTTAGCAAGCACCATACTCTATTCACCCCCCTCTAGAGTATATCAGATCTAACTTGCACTTTCATATTAGACTACTCTTGTCTAATTCTTATTATACGTAGCAGCTTAAGGTGAATCCTTGGACTGACCAAGTCATGCCCGGTGAAGGGCTCTCAAGGGAACTAGAAACTACAATGGGCTGAAGCCCAAAGCTCACTTTCTCAAGGACACTTAATTTTATTGGTGTCTACCCTTTATTAATACCTCAATCTCATTATTGCTCTTGAGTAGACCTAATGGTTTAAAGTACTTATTGCGAAGGACGACGATCTTTCGCCGGCCCCCATTATAATTGTTCTCTTATGGCTTGCACTCTAACACTCGTTACTATGTAGTGACCTACTTGTGATCCTGACCAAGGTTTCAACTCCCCAATATAGTTCTCAATCCAACCACATATCATATCCCCTGTGGGTCTTAGTGTTATACGTTACTTTTGCTAAACGCAGTCCACGACCTAACTTTAACACATGTGATATGACTCTCAATCACTTAGGCCAAATGCCCCTAAATATTTATCATGAGTTTATCTTATGAGTGAAGTTGACCCTTTATGATTTCACCATTTATCTAAGTATTTAGGGTCTTAAATTAAATAATTTGATTTAGTGAGTTAGGTCACTTTGTATATGGACTACCTTATCCAATGGTCCAACATGCCTAAGTAATTTACATGGAGTTCATCTAGGTTGAATAAGATTGTCTACCAAGATTCTATTTTTTTCTCTTTGAATTACCATACATTTTCTATTCATGATTAAATCCATAATTAATACATTTTCCAAATGAAGTACCTAAAATATACAACGAAAACTTCCTGGAAAATTACTGGTGATCAACATTGATATAATAATACTCAAGATAGAAGTTCATGATCCTAGTCAATGATTTGGCTTAACATAATTGCATATGAACATTATTACCAAAATACCACTACTAGGATTTTCAGCATAAATATTCATCCAAAAATTCTCAAATAATTATACTGGGTTTGAATAGTAGAAATAGGATGCCATAAAGTTTTCCAAAATATTTCAACAATATTTTCCTTTACTTTTAATTAATTTCCAAAAGGGGCAAAATGGTAAATCTACTAAAAACACAAGATAATTTTCTCAAACAAGCTCATATATTGTTACAGAGATATATAATGTTCTATTAGGTCATGTAACAAAATTATAGAATTTAATAAAATCAGTAGCCCTATTTTCAAAATTTATTTTTAAATAAGCCTATTTTTCAATAATTCAAAATAATTAGATTTTTGATCTCAAAAATCCCAACCTTCGTATGAGAGGTGTATTTCATCCCTATAAGCCTCTGTCCAAAGTTTCATGGACATTCATTGAGACAAATGGGATATTTTCTCATTTTTTTCTTATTTCTACTAATGGCACACCTTTTACAATTACACCTCCATCATGCATGTGGGATTTCCAAAAAATGCAGATGTCCAAATGGCTTGAAATTTCTACCATGGTCATATAATGACCCTAAGGACATGACACCCAAATTTGGGGGCATTGGGATAAGGGAATATCTCTATCTTCATTTTATTTAATAAATGAAATTTCTATAAAAACTACAGAAATATGCCCTCCAAAAATTCTGATTTTTGGGAAGTACCTAAGTCTAGCCTAACTACATGCATGACCAACATTTCACTGCATTTGGACTTAGGGTTTGATCTTGGCAGCCTTCAATTTCTGTCCTAGTTTAGGAGCAGTCCTAGGAGAATGGTCCTATAGGGAGCTACATTGCTCCAAATCATATATTTAGGGTTCCAAATCACATATATACACATTTTTTATGTTGGTGACCATTTCTGAATCAGACCCTAAATAGCCTAAATTTAAGTTTGAAATGTCTGTATAAAACGTGACAGAATATAATAGTTTTTTATATTTACATAGCACGAATCTTGAAGCAAAGATGGATGACATCCATTCATCTTCCTCCTCCAACCAAGGGTCGAGATTGCACTGACCTGGAGCCTCTTCAAACCTCATTTCATGGCCACCCCTTAGCCTCCACGACCGGCTACCACCACCACCTTCATTGAGGTGGTGGCCATCGTTTGGCGGCGAAATGGTGGCTGGAAAATGCCTCTCCGATGATCATGAGCCAGCTCAAAAGCTTGAGATTTTCTCCCACACCTCACATGGATCTAATCTCAATTAAACTCGAAATCCCTCCTAAATGATCTAGGAAGCTAGCATAGAGGGAGTTGAGGAGAAATGGACGTTGATTGGGGTCCTTCGGTGGCAATGGCAGCGGTTGTCCATGGATTTTCTCCTCTCCAGCGAGCTTGCTCCCTACTCGTTACTCCACAATTTTCCTTGACACGGGTATCGATTTCCACTCCTCTCAGTGCTCTGAAGCTAATGGTGAAGTCAAATGGGGGTGAAGAGGGATGTTTGTGGTTTTTTGAGCATGTGTAAATTCGGCCTAGCATAGGATGCTTTACCATGGCTGCCATGTGTGATGGAGCTTGTTGAACATGGCTGGGAAATTATGTGTGAGCTCAGAGGAGGGCTTGGGAAGAGAGGAGGAGGGCCACATGACCCTCATTCCAATTTTCCTCTCTTTTCTCTCACCTCCATTTAGCAAATTCCTAAACTACCGCCATGCATGTCACTACCCTCCAAAACAAGAGGGTAGGGGATGCAATTTTACCCTTGGGCTGTTCACACTACTAGAAAATAGACTTTTGGCCAGGGCAAATTTCCATTGCAAAAAGTCCAAAACCGTAGCTAAAATGCTTTAGCCACGGTCTAGCCATGGGAAAACACCGTGGCTAAAGTCGACGTGGCTAAAAATTTTAAGGCTCGGATTGGCCGTAGCAAATAGATTAGCCACGAGAAAAAACTACCGTGGCAAATAAGCAAACTATTAGCCACGGTATGAAACCCGGGCTAAAACTGAACTCATTATTTTTTAAAAACTATTTGCCACAGTTACAAACCGTGGCAAATACTAATTTATGTTTTTTTTTTAAAAAAACATATTCAAAATTTGCCCCCACACTCACACAAAATCTTCTTAGCTTGAAAAATGGACCTTAAAAGCTTCTTATCTTTTCTGAAGCTGATTCCTGGAACAAGCTTCAACCAAACAGGAAAATGTATCAGCTAGCTCCAAAAATAATTATTTAATGATGATGCATTCACAATTGGTATTTCTTAACAAGTTCCTCAACTTTTCTTTCAGCTGTATAAATACACCATATATCAAAGGGAAATGTAAATGCCTCGATGGAAACATTTAACAAGTTATGGATCCATGAGTGAGTGTGCATCCAAATATACTCAAATGGGTAATATTCTACACTTAAAAATACTGGCTATATGGTTTGGATTGGAAAAATGCATGGACTTTAAGCTGATGAACATTTTTATGCTCACTTCTTCAAAACTAACATATTATTCCATTCAAGAAAACTATTACAGCTGAGAGTATGAGGAAACTTGGAAGGACATAGTAGCAATGATAAATGAAGCTAAACATTGCATACAACACATATACAGGGAAGGAAATATGTTCATGGATAGTATTTTCAAGTAACCAGATGAATTACCCCAGCAATAAAAGCAGTTCCTTACCAAGACAAATAGAAGCATAATATGATATTAGACAAAAGTGTTAAGAATAATAGCAGTGAAATAGAAACCAAAACACTTATTGGGATATATTTTGAAAGAATCTTCTTTAATATTACAAAAAGATAAAGACTAAATCTTGATCCTAAGTAAATTTAAGATGATCAAAGAGTAATCACTGCACAATAAAAAAAATTAGTTAGAATTCTATATACATACATATCAAATTATTATAGTCGTGGCTGTCAAATACCTAGACATTGCCCCATGTGCGCATAAGATCGACATCCCCCAAAAAATAAATTTGAAAATGAAACACACCCTATAGAAAGCACCGGGCGCTGGAAGATCTGCATCAGCGCCAAGATGATCAACTATATCGTTTATACAAATATGTTCATCTTCCATATACAGCTTTGTCCCAATCTCTGAGAAGCTTCCAGACCGAAATACAGGCAAGAATCCAAACTGATCATCTAACGAAGAGGACAGGCTCGAAAACCCTAGATCTGAATCCTGTGAGAAAGACAAACCATGCGTGCTTACCAAAATCGACATCAAACTAAAATAGAACCAGATGTCATTCCTGATCCAGTTGAAAAGTAGAACCGGCAAATAATTCAACTGCATTAGCTCCGTGTAATTAGCATTTATTCATTACTGTTAATTCACAATTAATTGTCAAATTCCAAATCATTTTGCAAATAGATGTTGGCATAACCAAAAGGTAGAGTTGAAACTTGTTGAAGTGGATAAACATCAAAAAGAAGAAATGTTTTATACAAGTCAACAACAAGTTGAAACCAAAGAGCATATTTGGTTTATTGATAGTGGGTGCTCCTCCCATATGACAAATTAAAATGAATGCTTTATTGGTCTAAGAGTATAGTGACCTCAATTGCTCCAGAGTGCCAGCTATTGGTCCGTAAGGCGTATACAAGGCGTATACGTATGATTACATGCCCAATGAAATAAAAAAAAGCAGTAGATTACTTGACGTGCATGCACATGTCAAACTTGAAGAACCCTGCTGTATCAAGCAACTTTTCACTATGCTACTTGCTGTTCAAATTCAATTAGAAGGATCAACAACTCTGGATTAATGGATTCGTCAACTATACTTGTGTCATTAATTCATGTTGCCTCGGGTATTTGTGATGTATTGACAATCTTTATAGAACCACAGAACAAGAGATCTTTAAATGATTTATTTCTAAAAAATACTTTCATAACACACATTTAGGCTCCCATTTGGCACGGTGGAGGTGGTCTTGAATGAGGTGGTTATGAATCAAAGTTCGTGACTGCCCGACCTCGTCTAAGGAACTTCATCCACTTTTATGTTCAAAACTAGTTTCGTTTCTTGGTGGCAGTCATAATTATTGTCATGCCAAACATACATTCTATAATGATAGTGTTTTTATCGAAATTCACCGGAATAAAAATGCCGCGCCAAATGGAGCCTTAAACAGAGAAGCATACACAGATGAAGACGTGCAGACCGATCAAGAAAGATATTTAACTAATGAAAGAAGAGAAACAAAACTAAGCAGCAGCTTTAATACCAAACATAATAATGAGAGGAATCATGAAAAGAAATACATAAAAAGTGAGTAAAAGACACCTGGCATTCTTCAGTAACTTGAGAAATCTTCAAGAGAGTGAAAAACAGTTGTATTAGCGACAAAGTTGTGCATGCTTGTGGGATACTCATGGATATGCCCCTCTAAACAGACTACAAAACCAAGTATAAAGACCCACATAAGGATCAAATTAAAGATTACCTTTGGTTAGAGCCAAATCAAATGGGCTACAATTCAACAGGATAGGCATAAAGCAGCGCTCGTCAGGAAGCTTGAATGGAATGGATTGGCCTTGTAGAATAACTGGATCTGGCCAGCGCCAGTGACAAAATGTCTTTGGCAAATATACGCAGACAGAATTGCCAGATAATTCCTCCAAAAAATCCAAGTATCTTCAAGTAACATTGGAAGTATATACATTTTTAACTGAATTGGAAGTTTAATTACTAACATGAGAATAAAGCCCTCGTCTTTTAGCCTATAACTTTATACACCTCAACTTTTCTTGGAAGTACTACCAACAAAATCAAAATAAAAAATAGAGATTCACTGCATTATAATATAAAAAAATGACAGACACATGAAGCATGGGTATACTTAAGAATCATTAGGAGGTAGAACTATATGAGCAACTAATTCTGAACCAAATTTTATAAATGTAATAGGAGATGAGCAATAAAACTCCAAGCGAAGCACTGAATAAACATCATTAGCACTATAAGAGCATAAAAATAGAACCATTAACTACACAAACAGTACATCTCTTTATATGTGATGCAAATACTTATTTGTATGATCATTTTCCTAATACTAAAATTGATATTTAAAGCGCAGTGTGATATTCTCATCACTAGAGAGAATAACACCAAACTATTTAACAAATAAACAAGAATAGTTGGCTTAACTTGGTATTCTTTGAGGGGTCTGGGTGTGTGAGAGTGCCATAAAGGACTCTATTAGCATGATGATAGTGGAATGTCTTGGAGATCTAAGAATGATGCAATGCACAAGTAAGACCATTAAACACAATAAATGCTAGAATTAGTAATCTCAAGTAAATGACAACAACAATAATTGAAATTGGAACATGTAGAAATAGTGAAATCTGAAGCTCAAATATTTATTCCTCCGTACAATTCACATATTACAAGTATTGTGCCCACACATATATAAGAGAGAAGTGATATCTTAACCCCAAGCCATTAAGGCATAGACGTGTAAATAACCCTCTTAAAGTTTTAAAGGTAATCTGTTTTGGAGAAACCATAAACTTAGCATTGAGATAGTACTTAAGTTCATAGATTTATATAAGAACTATTTTGGAGAAAACATTTTTAGAAGAGATGATTCGGCAATCACAACATAGGTAGTGTTAATAACAACTACCTACAACTAAGCGTGCAACATGAGAATGGAGCATCAAGCACTTAATGTGCCAAATTTTTATTAAGATGTATCAATAAATTTCACTTCAAAACACGACAATGTGAACCGCATAAGTATGAGGAATGCCACCAAATGGATATGCGCACCATTTTGAAGGTAAAACTTTGCATTATCTCAAAAATTAAGTAACCAACAATACTGACAAAAATAGAGAAAGTATACCTCATATCCCATCTTCTCCACTGTCTCCACTTTCATGTCACTGCTATCAAGCATAGAAGATCCAGTATCATTTCCTCTGAGACTTTGATTTAAAATAGATTGGAGACCCAAATCTGAATGTTCAGCACCATTTAACTAAGAACAACTTAGATCAGTCAACAATTGAAGAAACTACAAAAAAAAATTCTAGATGCAAACCAAAATAATTAAAATAAATTCTCACAGTCAATTCACGTGGTTTGATTTGTTCCGTTTGCAATTCATTTTCCTTGTTGACATGAGAATTCTCTACAGAAATACCTTTACAGACATCTGCAGTGCAAACATGCATTAATGTGGATCCAACTGCACAGTTAACAACAGTATCATTAGGATTCCATCAACGTATAAGAACCAATTTGCTAAACACCGTAGGACATAAAATATTTGTAGTTTTCATTCAGAGAAGCATAGAATTAGGGTTTGTTAAACTAGATAACAAAGCTTGGCATGCCCAAGTTCTGAAACTATAGAGTCCTGACGCAGAGAGGCAGAGGAATGGAGACAATGAAATTTGAGCTTGCAATGGAGTGAAGGACAGAATTCGCCCACAGAGGTGTTTACCTATTTAGTTTCATGTGGCAAGACAAGAGTGGCGAATCGCCAATGGAGCCGCCACCGTGGAGAAGCCGTCGAGGGGAATCATTGGGAGTATGAGATTAGAGATCACAACTACTGTGCGCGACGGAGGCGGGTTGTGCGAGAGCGGCGAGCGTCCTATGGCGTAAAGGAGAAGGTGGGGCGGGCCGATGGCGGCTTGTTCTAGAGCACGACAGAGGCGGGTGAGAAGAAGATTGAGCGTGCAACAGTGTAGGAGTGAGGGAGCCATAGATTAGGGCATGGGCGGCGGGTTTTAATTTTCTTGGCGATAAAATTGGGGAGTACTGTTGATGGGGCGGGGGGTTAAGATGAATGATTGTGATTGTTTAGATGATGGTTAATACTAAATATTAGCCATGCTTTTTTGCTTTTCACGGCTAATACAATGGTATTAACCATGCTTTTTAATAACCGTGGATAAAACCTAAATATTAGCCACAGTTTTGCGATCATGGCAAATACTAGTGTATTAGCCACGATTTTTGAACCCTGGCAAAAAAATGTGTAGCTAATACTCATTTTTCTAGTAGTGTCATGGGTCTTGGCTCATGGGCTTAGCCCATTGGAAATGGGCTTGGCCTCTCTTTTCCCTCTTTAAGCTTCATGTTGACTCTGTTGACCTTTTGGGTTGACTTAGTCAACTTGATGAGTGGGCTGGCCCCACTTGATTGTTATGGACCCTATGACACCATCCAATATGGGTTGGGCCATGGTGGTGCCCCACTTGGGTTAATTGGGCCTATATGTGTTGATTTGACCAATTTAGGGTTAGGGTTGACCATGGTCAACTTGGGTCAATGGGTGACCCAATGATGTGGCTTTTGGTTCACTTAGATTATTTTTAGGGTTAGGGTCATAGTGGTGGGGCCAATGTGTACCTATGATTCTAATTTGGGCTAGTTTGACATGAGTTGACTTGGACCCTATAGTGGGCCCTATATAAATCCACCCTAACTCCATGGGTCATACCTAGCCTAACCTCATTCACCCACCACATGTACTATCCTAATCTAAGTTTAGGGGTCTAGTAGGGAAGGAGATGTTACATTGACTAAGTTAAAAAAGCGTTGAGTGGGGCTTACTCACTCAACGCCTAACAGAGCAAGAAATTTTCTAAATCTAGATTCGTTGAGCATTGTTTACTCAACGCATTCAATTCCTGGGTACTTGTCTGAAATTTTCTAAGTCCAGAATGACTGACATCAGCAAAGTCAACAAAAGTCAACAAAATTCCAAAATGATCATGGAAGAGCTGCAACTCATCACAAATGTCGCCGTCAGTCTCATTCTGTAAAACTAAGGATATAATTAGCCGTTAAAGCAATGACATGTGTCAATCATCTCGCTGGATGATGGGATTATAATTGGAGGATGAGATCTGGATCAAATTAACTTTCTGAGAGATCAATTCATTTCGAAATAGAGGAGTGGGACTTCAGCTTCTTCCCCCGCCATTGTTGCAGAAACAAGAAGATCGAATCGACGATTCTGAAGGGTTTCTGGGTTAGCTGCGACAATCAACATCTGCTATAATAGGAAAAGAGGATTTCTCTAAGGAGGAAGAATTAGCCAAGGCCAGCCCTAGATGAAGTTGCTTCAAGATCCAAGTCGGGCCAAATTTGAAGATCAATCTCTGGATCTATGAAGAAGAGGTAGAGCAATCTGTGTTCTACAAAACAGGTTAGCTGATAGAAGATCTCCCCTCTCTCCCCTTCATCAGCAGAATTAGAATCAAGGTTTTGAGATTACTTCCAACACAAGTAGCAGATTCTTGAAGAACATCAATTGTGTTGCTGTGAAGAAGATAGAGCTGAGATTTACTCAACAAAGGAAGCAATTAATTCACAGATTAATTTTTGTTGAGTCAAATTAATATTTCTATTTAAATTCTGTAGGATTTGTTAAAGATCTGTATTGTAAGCCTAGTTTATAACGGTTGAGAGTTAGATCTGGTGAGATCTGTATTGTAAACCTAAGTTATAAAGGTTGAGTGTAGGATCTGGTATAGATTTGAGTGGCAGGATCCAGTCTTGGATCTGTTTGTGGTAGGGCTGTGGTTTCAGCCTATGTTGTGGGGCATTTGTGCTTGTGGTAGGTGATCAGGTGATTACTGTATGGTTAGGCTGAGTTCCTATGTTGAAGGTCTCTGTGGAGACTGTGTGATCCAGTAGGATCATGTTGTAATCTCTGAGGAGCCAAGTTATTGGAGAAGTGTCTTGTCTAACATTTTGTTAGAAAGGCGAAAGGGATAGTGGATGTACCCATTTACTGGGGAACCACAATAAATATCTTGTGTGTTGTGTGTGAATTTCTTGAAAGCTAAACAAATCATTCACAACAAGGCCTAACTCAGATAAAGGCTTAAAGAATCTAAAGAGAATCAAATAGAACTTAATAACCTATCCACCCTCCCCTTCTAGGTGATTAGCTACCCTTGTATTCAAAGAATTTCAAGTTATATCAGAGGGAGGTTACTCAAGAAAGGCTTAACAGTTTGAGTATATCTCAAAGGGTAGATGAGAAAAGATAAGTATGGGTTCAGGAGAGAACCATAAGGTATTACGTTCTATGAAGCATCCTTTATGCAGGAAAGAAAACTTTGAAATCTGGATCAAAATGGTCAGATTGTTTATGAACGCATCAGACCCTAGGATTTATGTTACAGTACAAGAATGACCAATTGTCCCATTGAACGTGTATGTTCTTGATGTAAATGTCACGACACCTAAGAGTTATGCAGAAAAGAGTAAAGATGAAATCAGCTTGGCTGCAGTGGATAAGAGGGCATAAAATATTTTAGTCCGTGTCATAGATGACTCTACTTTTCAAAACTCGGTGCACTGCAAGATCTCAAAGGAAATGTGGGACACTATGGTGATATACATGGAAGGTAATGAGGAAGTTAGAGATGATAGGAAGCCTATGCTCATTCAAGAGTATGAGGCTTTCAGACAGATCAAGGAGGAGACCATAGCTAGCTATTATGAATGATTTTTCAGAACTGTAAATGAGCTAAGGACCTATGGTCGGGTCTTTAGTAACTATGAGATAAATGATAAGTTTCTTAGGTCTCTTATTGGAGACTGGAACTCTAGGATATGTGCCATTAAAGAAGTGGCAAAGCTGGCTGAGACTCCACCATCCACTTTGTTTGCGAAGCTACCATCATATGAAATACAGCTGACTGTAAGGAAGGAGGAAGAGAAGACTAGCAAAGCTCGGGCCAAAGAATCAACTGTAGCCTTCAAGGCAGATAGTTCCAAGAGGAGAAAAGAGAAGAATCCTTCTCTCCCAAGAAGGCTAGCTGAGGCTGATGATTCAAATCAAGAGACATTAGAATGCAATATATCTGATGAGGAGTTTGCTGCTTTCTCAAAGCAGTACATGAAGCTCATGAAGAAGATGGGGTGGAGGAGCAGACCTTCTTCTTCCTTACAACACAAGGAGGACTTCTACAAAACCAGGAAGAAAACTTCCAAGAAAGGCAGGTATGACACAAAACCTAGTAAACATGTTTCTAATAAGATTATATATTTTTGCTACAGCAAGCCATGACATGTTGTGGCTGAATGTCCGGTGAACAAGAAGGATGCTGATGAGAAAAATCGTCATCATAAGAAGGGTAAGAAGGAGAGAAGCTTTATTGCTAAGAAGGATAAAAGCTGGACTGATTCATCCTCTTCTGAGTCAGATGAAGATGAGGAAGCCCATATTGGGCTGATGACAAGATCTAATGAAGAGTCCTGCCAGGATCAGCCTAGTCCATCTAAAGTACACTCTCCATTAAGGTCTTCATCTAAGTCAAACTATAAGACTAGTCTAGGTTCAGAAGCAACTTCATCTAAGGATGAATGTGATTCTAAATCTAAGAATGATATCAATCAAGTGATTGATAAGTATGGTGAACTCTGGGAGTATTCAAAAGAAGTAAGTAACTAACTAAAAAGCAGGGTCAAGAGATTGCATCTCTATAGCTTGCTATTTCCAGTATTCTGAGACATCAGCCATGCTGGAACAGAAAATAAGGGAAGTCAGTCAGTTGAAGAATATTTCTTTTATACAGATAGACACAATAAAGTATAAGAATGATCTTATTAGGGATCTAGAAGAAAAGCTCCAAAGGGAGAAGTGAGTTGTGGCAAGTTTTTCTAAGCCCAACTCAGTGTTGCCCGTTATTGACTCCTTCACCTCCCAGAGAAATAAGAGAGGAGTTGGATTTAAGGGAAACACCAGGGCTACCTCTTTCAAAGGAAAGGGAAAAGCTCCAGCTAATCCATCCATTCCTTTTAAAAGGGTAATGCTCCCTACTAACATGTTTGAACATGACTCTATGTATGGTCACTGTAATAATGGGAATTCTTCCTGGAAGGATACTAATGTATCTTCCAATGTAAGGAGAAGAGGAATAGGAATGAGTACCTTCAAGGATGCTCATGAGGAAATACAAATGGCCCATCCTGGACGATTTGTCTTTGGTGTTCCAGCTGCAACTCTTAAGAATGGGGCAGTGACCAAACTTCAGACTTACTCTGCAAAGACTCAGACCGAAGGTCAGTCTTATAACAAGCCAGATTTGTGTATTTCTGATGCTATTAGAAGCATGATTTCTGTAACGAAAACTACTATTAATGTCACTCAGGAAAATCCAATTAAAACTGCTGAAAGACTCTCCTTCAGTCAGATAGTTGTTGAAAGAAATCTGAAGAAGGCTACTGTTGTTCCTTCTAGAAAGGTTGTTATATATTGCTAATACAGTCATTAGGCCAGCTCAAAAAAGAAGGTATAACCTTCATGAATGCTGGTGCTATGGCAAGATAGGCCATTATGCCATTGACTGTTGGCATAACCCTAGTGTGTCTAGAGCTAAAGTCAGACTTGTAGTCAGAAAAACTGCTAGTGAACATGTTCATTTTTAGACTATCATGCACTTAGGAACCAATAAATATTGTGGTCCTAAGGTAAAAAAATATGTTTTACAGTTTATTCCAAGTTTTCATACCCCTATATAGTACTTGGACAGTGGTTATTCTAGGCACATGACTGGAACAAAAAGCAATTTGAGGGAGTTCATTCTAGTGAAGGATGGACCAAACGTGATCTTTGGTGGATCAGAAAAAGGGATTACCAGAGGTTATGGTAAGATTTCAAATGGCTTAGTCACTTTCACAAAAGTAGCTTATGTGGAAGGGTTGCAACACAACCTTATAAGCATAAGCCAACTTTGTAATCTTGGCTATGAAATTTCATTCCACAAGGATAAGTGGCACATTAAGAAGTCAAGTGACCAAGAGGTCATGTTGACAAGCACAAGGAGTGGGCATGCTTATTGTTTAAATTTTCTTTGTCTAAATTTAGACTTTCCCATATGCCTAGTGGCAAATGAGAAAGCCTCATACTATATCAAATGGCACAAGAGGCTAGCTCATTTGAACTATAAGGCCATAGACAAACTCTTCAGTAAAGAACTTGTTGGGTACATTATAATATATGTACCTGATTTGAAGAAGCCTCACCCTACTCAATGATATACATCAAGGTTTATTTGATGTGCTTTGAGTTTATTTGTGCAGGTTAAGTAACTGCAGGTTTGCAGGAAAGTTTCTAAGTCCATGTGTCGACACCTAGAAGAAAAGTGTCGATACTTAAGAAGGCTTGTGTCGACACCCAGAGAAGCTGTGTCGACACTTGGAGTAATTGTGTGGACACCAGGAAGGCAGAGTCGACACCAGAAGGAAAGTGTCGACACATACAGGCAGTGTTGACACACAATGGAGAAATGTCTACATAATCAGTGTCGACACTTAGAAGCAGTGTCAACACTCAGAGAAACTTTGTCGATGGCAAAAGTGTCGACACTACGAGGCTGTGTCGACACTCAGCAAACTTCAACAAAGTTTAAGTACAAGTGTCGACACAAAGGAGATGTGTCGACACTCAGCAAAGTCTCAACACATGAAGAATGTGTCGACACAAGAAGATGTGTCGACACTCAGCAAAAGTTTCAACACAGAAGGCATGTGTCGACACAAAGAAGATGTGTCGACACTTAGCAAGTTTCAACACAAGAAGATGTGTCAACACAAAGGATTTGTGTTGACACTTAACAGAAATCAACTAAGTATTAAAGAAGAAGGATTTATGTCGACACACAGGATCAGTGTCGACACATTCTGAAGAAGCAGTGTCGAGAAGCTATTACAACAACACAAGGAGTTGTGTCGACACCATGAAGGCTAGTGTCGACACTTAGTCTACTTGTGTCGACACTTAGTCTATTATTGTCGACACATAAAGACTATCTGTCTCGACACTTTCAGACAGTGACAGAGATTTCAAGAAGTGACTGGATGACTTGACAGCTGCCATTTCAACCGGTCAACTACAACTATCAGAGCCAACAGAAAGTTGTTAGAAACCGGATCAGCCGGTCATCATGAAGAAAGCTTATATAAAGGCTTATTCCTTCAACAGAAGGAATCGAATCAATGAAGTGAAAAACAACATAACAAGAATAAGACCTTCAAGAGAAGATCTAAGAAGTTGGAGAGAGAGAGCTCCTTCTAAGGAGACCAGCTGTTGAACCAGGCTGATAAGGAAGATTCAGATTGAAATCAGAATCTCAAGTCAGCAGTTGATTGAAGATCATCTACATAGAGATACAACCCTACTGTGTTCTAATTCAAGAAGCTTTGAAGAAAGCCAAGGGAGGTTGATCTCAGCCAAGTTCTTCCAAGAACTAATCAAGAAGCCAGTCAACTCATCTCTCTCTATCAGAGTTGTGGTTATATACTTTGTATTTTCTAATTTCTGTAGGATCTTGTATAGATCTGAGTTGTAAGCCTAAATCTATAAAGGCTGAGTTAGGGCCTGTGAGCCTGAGTGTAGGAGAATCATTTCTCTGAGTGTAGGCCTTGTTGAATGCTGAGGTAGGGCTGTTGTGCCTGAGTGTAGGTCTTGTTGAAGACTGAGTGGTAGGGCTTTGTGCCTGAGTTGTAGGAGTGGGATCACTCTGAGTTGTAGGAACCTTTTTGGGGTTCTGAGTTGTAAGATCTGAGGATCTGAGGAGAAGTGGAGAAGTTAGGCTTAATCTAGTACACTACTAGATAGGCGAAGGGGGAAAGTGGATGTACCCAGACCTTGGGGAACCACTATAAATCCTGTGTGCACTCTGTGAATGTATGCTTGTATGATTGTTGTGCTGTGATACTTGTAGAATTGCAATTACTGTACTGTATTTCTGCATGTAAAGTTAAAAAGATATAAGTCACATATTCACCCCCATCTAGGTGATAAGGCACTATTACTTTCAAGTGGTATAAGAGCGCGGTTACTCAAAACAGATATAGCAGTCTGAGTAAAGATCGTGTAGGAAGAATCAGAATAATCAAGAATCAAGAAAATGGGTTCTACTGAGAATCACAAAGTGCTAGGATTCATGAAATTGCCAATCTGCAGAAAAGAGATTTTTGGCATATGGAAAGAGAGGGTTAGACTTTTTATGGAAGCCTCTGACCCAAGAATTTACATTACAGTCAAAGAAGGGCCATATGTGGCAATGAAAGTATCTGTTATAGATGCAAATCAGAGAACTCCCAAAGACTATTCAGAAATCACAAAAGATGAGATTATACTGGCCACTATGGACAAGAGGCCCCAGAATATTATTGTAAGTGCAATTGATGATGCCACATTTCAGAACCTAATACATTGTAAAACCTCAAAAGAAATATGGGACACACTAATAGTTTACATGGAGGGATCTGAAGAAGTAAGACAAGACAGGAAGTCCTTGCTAAATCAAGAGTATGAAAGCTTCAAATAAGGAAGGTCTGATAGCATTACTGAGTGTTATAAGAAATTCTATAGGATAGTCAATGAATTGATGACCTATGGAAGAGAATTCAACAATTATGAGCTGAATGATAAGTTCTTGAGATCCCTAACTAAGGACTGGGATACTAAGATTTGTGCCATAAGGGAAATGGCCAAACTAGCTGATATACCCCCTCCAACATTGTTTGGAAAACTGTTATCTTATGAGATGCAGCTAATGGTTAGGAAGGAGGAAGAGAAGACTACAAGAATGGAGCTCAAGGAAAGAGTTGTGGCCTTCAAGATTGAAGCCACTAAGAAATGTAGAAGCAAGTCTCCATCTCCACCACAAATAGTTGCTGAGACAGTATCAGAAAATTCAGATAGTAAAAATTCAGAAAGTAGTGAAAGTGATGAGGATTTTTCTGCCTTTACAAGGTAGTTTTAAAAGTTTCTGAAGAAGCAGTGGAGGTCTAAGCCATCCACTTCACAGTCTAAAGATGACTATTATCAGAACAGGAAGTCATCAAAGAATGACAAAAGAAAGTCCAAGCCAAGTAGAAATGCATCCTCAAAGGTAGTTTGCTATTGTTACAATAGACAAGCACATATAGTAGCTGACTGTACAGAAAAGAGGAAAGAGTCAACTGACAAGGAGAAGACTCAGTTCAAGGGCAAAAAGGAAAGGTCCTTTGTTGCCAAGAAGGACAAGAGTTTGACTGATCAGTCATCTTCAGAAACAGATTCAGAAGCTGAAGCCTATATTGGACTGTTTGCTGAAGAGGAGGAAGATGAGTTCATGCAATTAATGAACTCAATTTATGAGCATGAGGAAAATCAGTGCAATGTATTGATGGCCTTCACAGAAAGAGACAAAATCCAGGATCAGCCTGGACCAAGTAAGGTACTAAGTTGTTCTTCAAGTTCAATTTCTAGTACTGATTCAGAATTAGATACATCTACATCAAGTGATGTGGGTGGGTCTGAATCTGAAGGAGATATTCATCAGTTAATTGATGAATATAGGGACTTATTGCAGGCCTTGAAGAGAAGCAAATCCTTGGCCAAAACTCAGGCAAAGGAGATTGCTTGTCTTAAATTGGCTGCTGCTGATTCAGACAAGTTGCTTGATCAGAAACTAAATGAAATAGTCAGGCTGAAGAACATTACTGTCATTCAGATGGGTACTATTACATTAAAGAATGATCAAATTAGGAATCTGGAGGTTAGACTTCAGAAGGAGAAGGATATTGTAGAAAGTTTTTCTAAACCAAAATATGTTCTACCTTTGATAGATGAGTTTGTACCTCATAAAGGTAAACCTGGATTGGGGTTTACAAAACCTTCCTGGACAGGAAAGTCCAAATCTAAGGGCAAAGCCCCAGTACTCAACAAGAAGCCTGTTGTAGATAAAACAGCCAGGGTTGTACCTAAACAAAGGTACAATAGATTTGAGTGCTGGTGTTGTGGCAAGGTAGGCCACTTTGCCATAGACTGCTGGCATAATTCAAGTGTCAAGAAGAGTAGCAAACTACCTGCTAGAAAAGCTACAGGTAGTTTTGTTAAAAGTCAGACTAACTTGCACCAAGAACCCAAGAGTTATTTGGGTTCTAAGGTTAAGTAATCTGTTTTGCAGGTGAGTCCAAGTGGCCATGCCCCTATATGGTACTTGGACAGTGGATGTTCCAGGCACATGACTAGAACTAGGGGATTGCTGAAGGACTATACACCAATCAAGGATGGTCCTAAGGTTACCTTTGGTGGTTCAGAAAAAGGAATCATAAAAGGCTTTGGTAACATTTCTAGCAACCTAATTACAATTACTCAAGTGGCTTATGTAAAGGGTTTGAAACATAACCTCATTAGCATAAGTCAGCTGAGTGATTTAGGATATGACATCTCATTTGTCAAGGATGGTTGTCATATCAGTAGGTCAAGTGATCAAAAGATCATTCTGACAGGATATAGGAAGAGAAATGTCTATTGTCTAGACATTATGTGTGAGAACATTGTTTCTCCTATTTGTCTTGTAGCTGATGAGAAAGTCTCACTTTGTGTTAAATGGCACAAGAGGCTGGCTTATCTTAACTATAAGACAATTGGCCAACTCTTTAGCAAAGAGTTAGTGAGGAATGGTCCTCAGGTTAAGTGTATGAAGGTTGGGATATGCTCAGATTGTCAAAAGGGCAAGCAGACCAAATCCACCTTTCATAGACTTGAGAACAAAGATGCTGTGAGGTGTCTATACCTCTTGCATATGGATCTTTTTGGTCCTATGCCTGTTCACAGCCTAAGTTGGAAGGTCTATACATTTGTGGTAGTTGATGACTACTTAAGATATTCCTGGGTGTTCTTCCTAAGGCAAAAATCTGAAACACCAAGTATCTTGTATAGTTTTGTTAAACAAATTCAGAATGAATTGAATAGTATAGTGGTCAAAATCAGAAGTGACCATGGTACTGAATTTCAGTCCGAAAGTATGACAAAACTGTGTGAAGAGTTTGGAATTTTTCAGGAATTTTCCTCACCAAGAACACCTCAGCAAAATGGTATTGCTGAAAGGAAAAATAGAACCTTGATAGAGGCTGGTAGAACCCTGCTGAGTGACACATCCCTCCCAGAATATTTCTGGGTTGAGGCAGTTAATACTGAATGTCATGTAATAAATAGGGCTACTATCACTAAGAGCCACAAGAAGACCCCCTATGAGATTGTGAAGGGCAGAAAACCAAATCTATCCTATTTCAGGATCTTTGGTTGCAAGTGATATATCCTTAATAATGGTAAGTCTTATCTAACTATATTTGCTGCCAAATCCCAAGAGGGGATCTTTGTTGGGTACAGCAACAACAGTAAGGCTTATCGGGTCTACAACTTGATTACCCGAGTTATAGAAGAGTCAGTACATGTAGTTTTTGATGAAGCAAGGCTCATTAACAATGAATTGCCTAGAAGTGTTTGCAGCTTCACAGGTGTAACTGAGAAGATGGACAAGCATACTATTGCAGAAGGTCCTACTGCAAGTCAGCAAGTGGAAGAAGGTGGCTGATGTCCAGGGGGAGTACAAGATACTCCTGTTGCTGAAGAAGACCAAGAGGAGCAGCTGAATGAAGAAGCTGAAGGTGTACAACCAGAAGACAGACTGCCTCCAGCAAATAGGCATTTAAAAGATCATCCAGCCAATCAAATTATTGGAGATCTCAGACAAGGGGTACAAACAAGGAGCAGGAATCTAAGTTCAGTTCTCTACTCCAGCTTTCTATCCCAAATAGAGCCAAAGAAATTTGAAGAAGCAATCCTAGACCCTCATTGGATTGAGGCCATGTAAGAGGAGTTGAACTAGTTCAAAAGATGTAAAGTCTGGGAGCTAGTTCCTAAACCAAAAGACCATAACATTATTGGAACTAAGTGGATCTTTAGGAACAAGTTGGATGAGAATGGAATTATTATAAAGAATAAAGCTAGACTAGTTGCAAAAGGATATAGGCAGGAAGAAGGTATTGATTTTGATCAAACCTTTGCTCCAGTAGCAAGACTGGAAGCAATAAGGATGTTCCTTGCCTATGCAACATTTCAAGGATTTAAGGTATATCAAATGGATGTTAAGTCAGCTTTTTTAAATGGAAACCTGAAGGAAGAAGTGTATGTAGAGCAGCCATCAGGTTTTGTAGATTCTCTTAAACCTGATTATGTATATAGACTTAGGAAGGCTTTGTATGGGTTAAAACAAGCCCCTAGGGCTTGGTATGAAAACCTGTCTAGTTTCCTCATTGAGAATAAATTCATAAGGGGGAAAATAGACAAGACTCTATTCCTTAGGGAATCCAGAGTCAAGATTATCTTAGTCCAAATATATGTAGATGACATCATATTTGGGTCTACAGAAAGTAGTCTTTGCAAAAAGTTTGCAAAACTAATGCAAGGACAATTTGAAATGAGCAGTATGGGGGAACTTAAGTTCTTCTTGGGTCTCCAAGTTAGATAGACTAAAGATGGATTATCCATATGCTAGTCTAAGTTCACCCTAGAATTGATAAGGAAGTATGGTATGGAATCATCCACTACCATGAGAACTCGTATGGGGTCAACAATGTCTCTAAGCAAAGATGATGCAGGGAAACCTGTAAATGAAACTTTGTATAGAGGGATAGTTGGCTCCTTACTGTATTTGACTGCTAGTAGACCAGATATCATGTATGCTACATGTGTCTGTGCTAGGTACCAAGCTTGCCCTAAAGAATCTCATTTGACAGCAGTCAAAAGAATTTTGAGATATCTTAAGGACACTCCTTATCTAGGCCTTTGGTACCCTATGAATGGAGATTTTGAACTGACAGGTTATTCAGATGCAGATTTTGCAGGCTACAAGGAAGATATAAAGAGTACCACAGGTACCTGTCAATTCCTGGGCGGTACGCTGGTGTCTTGGAGTAGCAAGAAGCAGACCAGTGTGGCTATCTCCACAGCTGAGTCAGAGTATGTTGCTGCAGGAAGCTGCTGTGCATAACTACTATGGATACAACACCAGCTAGAAGATTATGGTATTCAAGTAAGTAGAACACCTTTATTTTGTGATTCTACTAGTGTCATTTCTATTGCAAATAATCCTGTCTCTCATAGTAGGACTAAGCACATAGAAATAAAATACCATTTTCTAAGAGAACATGTGGAAAAAGAAGATATTTCCCTAGAGTATGTTAAGACAAAAAATCAGTTAGCTGATATGTATACTAAGCCCTTAGATGAAACCAAATTCAATAAATTTAAAATTGAATTAGGGATGCTAAACTTAGAATAGTTTACAAAATTTGGCTAAGTAAAATGGTGTCGACACACAGAGTTGTCTGTGTCGACACATAGTAGTGGTGTCGACATTTCAGAGAAATGGTGTCGACACATCTAATAAGTATGTGTCGACACTTAAGAGAATTAGTGTCGACCCATGCAGTGTAGGTGTCGACACATCCAGGGTGTTGTCGACACTTAGGATTTACACAGAATTAGTTTAGTAGAGTCTCGACTAAGTGTCGAGCTGAGTGGTGTCGACACATATATAAGTGTCGACACATATATTCTATCGACTATACTTATGTCGACACATAGTTGTCGAGACATTAGCAGTAAGTGTCGACACTTTTCAACAGTGTCGACACAATTTAAGTATTTTGACGCGCCTTTTCACCTTCTATTCTAGAAAGGTATAAATAGGTTTTCCCCAGTGTTTGTCGACACGCTCACCTTAGTCTCGAGACCAAACTTGTGTGTCGACATCTCTCTTCTCTAAATTCAAAATTTTTTCAAACTCTAATGGCGCCCAAGCTAGAAGAGAACATGATGAATTGTAAATATACGTATTTTTGTGCACATTAATTTAGTCATTTTCATTTATTTTCGTCGTTTTTACTTATTTTTGTTCAAAAAAATGCTCCTATTCTTGTAAATTTATTACTAACTTGCTTTATTTTATTTTTCAGAAAAATGCCAAAATCTGCCAAAATTGGGCAGTACACGCCCGTGACAATTTGGTCACGCCCGTGACCGGGCCGTGACATCGCATTTCCCGTGAAATCGGAAAATTTCTGAAGTAAAAGCTTGACACGCCTGGCGACACGCCCGTGTCACCCGACACGGGGCGTGACCCAAGCCTGTGTCCTCTCCTCTCGATGAATTCCTCTCGACGATCGTCGAGTGTCGACACCAACAGTCACGCCCAGCGTCACGCCCGTGACCTGGGGCGTGACTCAATTTCCGCTCGACGATTTCGACTCGACATTTTCCACTCGACATTCGTCGAGTGTCGACACCAACTGTCACGCCCAGCATCACGCCCGTGACCTGGGGCGTGACCTTTCCAGCTGGCCCGACAAGATGCTGCCGAAGACTTTTGACGCAACCCGCGCCCGGTTCTACCTCCCCGACACGCCCAGAGTCACGCCCGTGACCTGGGGCGTGACTGCTGCGAACTCAGCCCGAAGTCAACTTTCCTGTCCAATCGCCGGCCGCCTTCATGAATAGTACTGTCACGCCCCCCCCCCCCCCCCCTACACGCCCGTGACCGAGGGCGTGTACTTAGAAATTTTTTCCTATAAATTGCCCAGTTCTGTAAGGTCCAAGGGTTCAGATTTTTGGGCCAATTTAGTGTCTTTTTGTGGGCTGCATCCGTGATTTCTAAGGCTATGTAAGGAGATTTCTCCCTCTTTTCTTTCATGTTTGTTTTTGCTTTAGCATTGTCTTTGTAATAGCTTGTAATAGTTTACTAAAAATCAATAAAATGTTAGATTTTCTCTTCATATTTAGCTTTGGAATGAACACTTGTGCCCACTTTCCTTCTCCTTTTTATCCTTGGTTCTATCTTTGTTCTTCATTTAGTTCTTCTTTTATGAAAAGTGTGTGTGTGTGTGTGTGAGTGTAACATGCTTAATATTCATGTTTTTAACTTGTTTTCATGCTTAGGAATGATAGGTTTTCCTCTTTTTCTCCTTGTCTTTTTCTTGAAAGAATTTTGATTTCATTCTTATGATTTTATAAAAAAGATTTAAAAAGTGATTTTGTTCTTTTTTTTACTTAGTTTTCTTTTAGGATTGTAAAACCTCTTTTGTTCTTTTCATCTTCTTTTTCACCTTTTTTATCACTTTCATAACATCACAAGAATGAAAATGTTGGCATTTTTATGTTCCAAAAACTTTGGTTTTTAATTTGTTTTGAAAAACTTTTGTCTTCTAAAAATTGAAATTTCCTCTTTTTATTTGTTTTTGGCAAAACCTAAGCATGAAAAAGTTAAAATTTTAATTTTTAGGTAACTTTCATTTTGCTTTTTATTTGTGTGTGTGAGTGTATGAGCCTAAATTTCCTTTTGTTCTTCTTAATCTTCATGAATTGTGTGTGAGTGTAGGTGTATAACTTTTATGCTTTGATTCAAATTGTGTAGAGTGTGTGAGTGTAGGTGTTAAATTTTAATGCTTTCTTTTAATTGCTTTCTTTTAATGCTTTGTTCAAATTATGTAGAGTGTGTGAGTGTAGGTGTATAACTTTTATGTTTTGTTCAATTATGTAGAGTGTGTGAGTGTAGGTGTTAGCTTTATTGCTTTCTTGAAATTCTTATGGAGTGTGTGTGTCTGTGTGTATTTATTTCCGCCTACTCGTTAAGAGTTAAATGGCGCATCGTTTTCATTTTCAGTCCTACTCGTTCGAGTAGGACTTGTAATTTTTCTTTATTTATTTTTCCGCCTACTGACTTGAGTTTAAATGGCCGGACTTTATTTCTCGCCTACTCGTTTGAGTAGGATTTGTAATTTTTCTTTCTTTATTTTTCCGCCTACTCACTTGAGTTAAATGGCCGGACTTTATAGCCCTGTAATCGCATTTATTTTCTCCTACTCATTTGAGTAGAACTCGCTTTCATTTCAGTCCTACTCGTTTGAGTAGGACTTGCAATTTTCTGCTTTTATTTACCGCCCCCATTCGTTTGAGTGGGACTCGCAAATTAGAAATATGCAATTTTCTTTTATGTGTAACTTAGTTTCTGTTTAATTTATAATTTGGAGTGTGCGTGAGTTCTCGTTTTAGTTAACTTTTTAGATTTCTAAATGATTGTTTTTTTTCTTATGTCTCCTTCTTATAATCGTTTAGTGTTTAATTTCGAACTCGCGCCTCACTAAATTATAAGCCGTCCCCATACCGATGTGTTGCTAATCGATATTAGCCTCGGCATCGAAGAGCATTGGGACATTTAAAATGATTTATAATAATTAAAGCTCTTTATTTTCATTTTAATTTAAGCACTTAGGGTTTACCCCGGGTTTACGACGCGTAGGACCACATATCGATGTGTGGGCCCTATTTCCATAGTCCATATGCTAGCTAGCCGAGAGGCCGTGCATATGGACCGATCACCCCTGGGTAAATAGAGTTACGTGCATACCCTCGAGAGAGGACAAGCGTAATTCTACCGGATTGGGTTCCCAACCCAATAGCGGGGTTCTTAGCGTAAAGCGGGCGTTAAGAGGAATCCTTCGTCAGACAAACGTTCGGTCGAATAGTCTTAACGTTTAGGTGAGCGATATCCCTATAGCTAGGTGAGCTCACATTTGTGGAACCTCCACGGCCAAGTTGCCTTATTATTAATTTGAAAACTAAGTCTTTTTATTATTAAAAATTGTTTTAGTCTTAATCCGATTCGATGCCGAGCGTTAACCCTTCATCGAATATTTTCTAAATCGTTTTTCGCTCCTTTGCTTTTCAGTCTTTTATTAAGTAAAAAAATCCACCTTACTTTCAGTAAAATAATAGTCCTCCTGGAGGAGTAAGAATAGTCAACGCGACCCCGAGAATAATACGACCTCGGTATTCCCCAGAATATCGAGTACTACTTGCGATAGGTGCACTTGCCTACCCGAGCAAGCCCGCGGCGATCGACTCACCGAACCAACCACAGTAAGAGTTTGTTCGCGGGCCCATCAATTTTTTGGCGCCGTTGCCGGGGAGTCTCTTTTCGAGTTGCTATTTAGAATTCCGGAGTCTATTAATTTTACTTATTTTCTACAAAAAAAAAACTAAAAACTTTATTTTAAAACAAAAAAAAAAGTTTATTTTGTTTTATTTTTGTTTGGGTGTATGACCCGAGGACAACCCTCAGAGTCTGAAGATTTGGACTTCGACACTGAGATCGAACGCTCTCTTGCGCGTATCCGATCTCAACGCCGAAATCCTTCTTTAGATCCCGAGGAATCTATCGGAGAACCTACTGTTGTACTTATGGCTGCGCCTAACCTTCCCCCGGCGGCCGAGCGTACTATGTCTTATTACGCCCGGCCTAACCTGGATGATTCTGGGTCGAGTATTGTTCGCCCTGCGGTGGCCAATAATAATTTTTAAATAAAGTCAAGTGTCATTCAAATGGTCCAAAACGCCGTGCAGTTCGATGGACTGCCGGATGAGGACCCGAATGTCCACTTGTCCAATTTCTTGGAGATATGCGACACCTTCAAGATTAATGGCGTCACTGATGACGCCATTCATTTGCGCTTATTTCCTTTTTCCCTTAAGTCCAAAGCCAAGGCGTGGTTGAATGCCCTCCCGCGAGGATGTATCACCACGTGGGCTGAGTTGACGGAACGTTTCCTAACAAAGTACTTTCCGCCCGCCAAAACTGCAAAGTTGCGGGCGGACATTTCTTCGTTTGTGCAGAACGATCCTGAGTCTCTATACGAGACTTGGGAACGGTTTAAGGAATTCCTCCGCCGTTGCCCGCACCACGCGCTGCCAACGTGGTTGCAAGTTCAAATTTTTTATAATGGGCTAAATTTTCAGACGCGTCAAATGATTGACGCGGCTGCCGGGGGAACTCTGAACAACAAAACCCCCGAGGCCGCCCAGGCTTTATTCGAAGAGATGGCTATGAACGCCTATCAATGGAACGTCCCGCGGGGACGGCCAAAGCCGGCGGCTGGTCTTTTTGAAGTGGATGCCACTGCTCTCTTGACCCTTCAAGTTGAACGGTTAACAAAGCAGGTGGCGGAGATGTCTGCTGCCTCCTCCACTCCGCCTTGTTTTATTCCCCCTAACGTCTGCGTAGCTGAAGAGTTCGTGGACTTCATGGGAAATTCGGGTCGTCCTCCCTTCAACCCCAACAACAACCCTTATAGTAATAACTATAATCCGGGTTGGAGGAATCACCCCAACTTCTCATGGAGCAACCCGAATAATGCTCAGCGTCCCCCTATTTCTTTTGTGCCCGGATTTCTTCCTCCTCCTCCTCTTCCGAAACCCTCCCCGATGGAGGAACATTTTTCGAAGTATATTGCGTCCAACGAGTCAAATATCCGGAACATCACCGGATCGCTAAAAACACTCGAACAACAGGTTGGACAGCTGGCGAGGATGATGTCCGAGCGCGCGCTCGGGGCACTGCCGGGAAACACGGAGCCCAATCCACGGGAGAACGCCAACGCTATAACCCTCCGTAGCGGAAAGGAGGTGGTCGATCCAAAACGGACCGACCCTCAGGTACATATTTCACCTCCGACCCCTCTTCCCCTTTCTTCGCTTACGTCGCCTTTACCTATTATAAAAGAAAAAATTATTTTAAACAAGGCTCTTCCGTATCCGCATAAGTTAGCAAACGAGCGTAAGGACGCGCAATATGAAAAATTTATTTTATTATTAAAACAAATTCACATTAATGTTCCTTTTTGCGAGGCTATCTCGCAAATGCCCAAATATGCGAAATTTTTAAAAGAACTACTTTCTAATAAACGTAAATTAGAGGATATTTCGCATGTATCTCTCAACGCTGTCTGCTCGGCGGCCCTTACTAATAAATTGCCCACAAAACAAAACGACCCGGGATGGTTTTCCATCCCGTGCCTTTTTGGAGATATATTAGTAAAGTACGCCTTAGCTGATTTAGGGGCTAGCATTAATCTGAAGCCGTTCTCGCTCTTTTCGTGTTTAGGTTTGGGTACTCCTAGTCCTACGAATATGTGCATCCAATTAGCGGATCGCTCGGTTAAGTTCCCTATCGGGGTAGTGGAGGACGTCCTTGTCCGAGTCGACAAGTTTACCTTCCCGGTAGACTTCGTCATCTTAGATATCGAGGAGGACGCCGAGGTACCAATAATACTCGGTCGCCCTTTTCTCGCCACCTCCCGTGCACTAATAGATGTTAGTAATGGTAGCCTTCTCCTCCGAGTAGGCGATGACCAAGTTACTTTCTCTATTAATCCCTCGATGGACAATTTGTCATCGAGCGACGATTTCTGCTATTCTTTAGATACCTTTTTCGGAGATCGTTCTTCTCCCATTTTCGAGTCCGTATTTTTAAACGACGATATTTATGCGCTCGAAAATTTTAAATGCGATGAGGATACTTCTTTAGACTTGCCTTTCGAACCAATTGGTAAGAAAGACATAGGCATTAAAACCTCCCTAGAAGAACCGCCCATCCTAGACCTCAAACCCTTACCCGCCTCGCTCAAGTACGCTTTTTTGGGAAAAGGTGATACGCTTCCCGTTATCATTTCTTCGGACTTGAGTGATTCGGAGACTTCCGATTTATTGGAAGTTTTATTTAAACATCGCCACGCAATTGCGTGGCAAATCTCTGACTTAAAGGGGATTAGCCCCTCCTTTTGCACCCATAAGATTTTTCTTAACGATAATTGCCGCAAAACGATACAGCCGCAGCGTCGTCTTAACCCAAACATGAAAGACGTCGTTAAAGCCGAAATCATTAAGTTATTAGATGCGGGGATTATCTACCCTATTTCGGACAGTGCATGGGTTAGTCCCGTGCATGTCGTACCCAAGAAGGGCGGTCTTACCGTAGTGGCGAATGAGCATAACGAGCTTGTCCCAACTCGTACTGTTACGGGTTGGCGAGTGTGCATCGACTATAGGAAACTTAATGACGCCACCCGCAAGGACCATTTCCCTCTGCCATTTCTAGACCAGATTTTAGAGCGTTTATCCGGTCATCCGTATTATTGTTTTCTTGATGGTTTATCGGGGTTTTTCCAGATCCCCATTTCCCCCGATGATCAAGAGAAAACAACTTTTACTTGCCCGTTTGGCACCTTCGCATATCGAAGAATGCCATTTGGACTCTACAACGCGCCAGCAACATTCCAAAGATGTATGCTAGCGATCTTTGGCGAGCTAGTAGAAGACATTATGGAAGTCTTTATGGATGACTTTTCTGTTTTCGGACGCTCTTTTCCCGATTGCCTTAACAATTTAGATCATGTCCTTCAACGGTGGGAGGACACAAGTCTTGTTTTAAATTGGGAAAAATGCAACTTTATGGTTCGAGGAGGTTTGGTCCTCGGCCATATGATTTCGTCTAAGGGGATAGAGGTGGATAAGGCCAAGATAGAAATTATAGAAAAACTTCCGCATCCTACAAACGTCAAATCTATTAGGAGTTTCTTAGGCCATGCGGGCTTTTATCGACGCTTCATTCAAGACTTTTCAAAAATAACAAAGCCGCTAACTCACCTCTTGGAAAAGGAATCACGTTTCATCTTTAGTAGCGAATGCGAGTCCGCCTTTAATTTGATAAAACAAAAACTTATCTCTTCACCAATTTTAGTGGCCCCTAATTGGTCCATTCCGTTCGAAATAATGTGCGACGCTAGTGATATTGCCTTAGGTGCCGTTCTTGGCCAACGCGTAGAAAAACATTTTCATCCTATTTATTACGCTAGCAAGACGCTCACTTCCGCACAAGTAAATTACACGACAACGGAAAAGGAACTCTTAGCCGTCGTTTTCGCTTTCGATAAGTTTCGCTCGTATATAACGCTATCTAAAGTTATCGTTTTTACCGATCACTCCGCGCTTAAATATTTATTAGCTAAAAATGATGCGAAGCCCCGCCTTCTTCGATGGATTCTCCTCCTACAAGAGTTTGATTTGGAGATCCGAGATAAGCGGGGAGCGGAAAATCTAGCGGCGGACCACCTCTCCCGTTTAGAAAATCCGGGTGCGGAAGCGCTCGTCGAATCTGAAATAAATGACAGATTCCCCGAGGAACGCCTTCTTGCCTTTAATAAATCTTCGTCATCTTCGCCTTGGTTTGCAGATTTTGCAAATTTTTAGTAGCGCGGGTCCTTCCAAAAGAGTTTTCCAGTCATCAAAAGAAGAAATTCTTTTCTGACTTGAAAAATTTCTTTTGGGAGGACCCATTTCTTTTTCGTATCTGCACGGACCAAGAGGTTCGACGATGCGTTGCGGGTGTGGAGTGCTTGCAAATTCTTAAGCACTGCCACGAGGGTCCAGCCGGGGGGCATTATCAAGCCAACCGAACCGCTCGGAAGGCGCTAGAGGCGGGCTACTTTTGGCCCACTCTCTTCAAAGACGCGCATAATTTTGTGCGCGCATGCGATAGCTGTCAGCGGTCGGGTAACATCTCTCGTCGCGACGAGATGCCCAAAAATATGTTTTTAGAGTGCGAAGTCTTCGATTTATGGGGCATAGATTTTGTTGGCCCCTTACCTCCATCTTTCAAAAATATGTATATTTTAGTGGCGGTCGACTACGTATCAAGGTGGGCGGAAGCGCAAGCTCTCCCCACCAACGATGCGCGAGTCGTCGTTACATTTCTTAAAAAATTATTTTCTCGCTTCAGCACGCCTCGCGCAATTGTTAGTGATAGGGGAATGCATTTCTGTAACGCTCTTATGGATAAGACGTTAGCTAAATATGGAGTCACGCACAAGCTTGCCACGCCCTACCACCCGCAAACAAGTGGCCAAGTCGAGGTAGTAAATCGAGAGATTAAGCGAATTTTAGAAAAAACCGTTTCGCTAAATAGGAAAGATTGGTCCGTTAAACTCGACGATGCATTGTGGGCGTATCGGACGGCATACAAAACCGCTATTGGATGTACGTCGTTCCGGTTAGTCTACGGCAAAGCGTGCCATTTACCCGTAGAATTAGAACATCGCGCACTTTGGGCTTTAAAACTCTTAAACCTCGACTCCAACTTAGCCGCTCAAAATAGAAAACTGCAACTAAATGAGCTCGATGAATGGCGTGTGAACGCTTACGAGAGCAACAAATTCTATAAGGAGCGCTCTAAGTTATATCATGATCGAAAAATCAAGTCCCAAAAATTATTTTCTCCGGGCGATCTTGTCCTTCTTTACAATTCCCGTCTTAGGCTTTTTCCAGGTAAATTAAAATCTAGATGGTCCGGTCCCTTCCTAGTTGAAGAAGTTTTTCCTTATGGAACCGTACTCGTCTCCCACCCGGACAAAGGCTCTTTTAAAGTAAACGATCATCGGTTAAAGTCTTATATAGCAGGCGACCCAGTGATTGGTTTTAGCGAAACCATAACTTTCCTCCACATTATAAACCCGCCAAAATAGTCAAGCTACCCGATTATAAACAAAGCGCTCCTGGGAGGCACCCCTCGCTTATCTTTTTCGCTCTTTCCTTATTATCTTTGCTACTTTTTCTAATAAACGCAGGGTTTCTGATCGGCCTCCCCCTACGCGTTTCAGGGAAGCTTCTACCCCCTTCCCTTTCTTTTCTTTGTACATATTGTCTTTCCTTTCTGTTCTGCATACTTACGATACAACATTGGGGACAATGTTGGACTTAAGTATGGGGGTATTTTCGTGCTTTATTTTCTGCACTTCATTTTTTCTACATTTCAAAAAAATACAAAAAAATACATATAACAACAAAAGAGAAAACAAAAAAATTAAAAAACATATTAAAATGAAACAAAAAAAATTAAATAAAAAAAAATCCAAAAATTTTTGTTTTGTTCTCTTTCTTTCTTTTTTTCCAAAAAACTCAAAAACAATTAAAAAAAAGAGAAAACAAAAAAAATATATTTAGTTTCACTTTGTAAATATTTTTTGTACTTCCTTTTTTCTCTCTCCCCCTTACTCATTCTTGTAAAAACCTCTCTTTTTCTGCCATATTTTTGTACATAAATGAAAATTCTCTTAAAAAATATAAAAAAAAGATAATAGTTCATAAAAAAAATTTTTCCAAAAACTTGAGAAAAACAACAATACAAAAAAAGATAATAAATGAAAAACAAAAAAAATGATAACAAAAACTATAAAAATCAAAAAAAAAAATGTTTTGAAATAAATAAATTAAATATTCCATACTTAACTTTTCTGCTATCCAAAAATTCAGTTTTGAGTTTATTTATATGCGAATTTGATTAATTCTTTGTTCACTACCCGTTTATTAATTATTGATTGAAAAATTTAAATACCCGGGGTTAAGTTTTAAAGAATTCTTTATGCTTTGTTAAAACTAGCGAACTCGTTTTAGGCACTACTTCTAATTTTTCATTAATAGGAGCACGTATATTATGTTAGAAAATAACGACTATAGAATTCAATTATACTTACTTTTAGCTTTCTGAAATATTGGAACGTACAAATTATTAAGGTTGCTCTCAAAAATTTTTAGGATTACAATCTAGTTTTCCTTTCTCCCCTTACTTTTTCATGACCTACTTGGCATGAAAAATTTTATCCTTAAAAGATCCTATGTCAATGGGAATAAGATTTCGTTCCGTAAACATAGGCACCCAATAATTTTAAAAGATTATATATGGAGTAAGAGGATAAAATTCATTACTCCTACAAATATACATTGGGTTAATTTTATTCTTATGAAGTTGAAAAAAAAACAAAAATCATATTAGGAAAATAAGATTTCGTTTTCCTAATAATCCAAAAGAAAAAAAAAATGGAGGTTCGAGAAAAAATTACCTCACCTCAAATATCAAAACCCTCTTCATAAACCCACTACCCCTTTAGCCAATTACACGATTCTAGAATTAATTCAAAAATCTTTTTGAGAGCATAATTAGTAAATTGTATTATTTCCAGTAGCACTCGTATAAGCTAGAGTTCTTATAATTCCAAACTATTTTCGTTAATCTAACCATTACAAATGTTGCCTTCTATTTGATTACATCAAGAAGTCTTTTGGCCAAAACTTTTGCGCTATTTAAATCATCTACATAATTTTAGGACTTAACTCTTACACCCCGTATATTTATTTCGATCTCTCTAATAATTGATTAAGCGATAGCTAAAACTTAGAGTTTTTTATATTATTCCTTATAGATTCACCTCAAACTTTTGCTCTGGAATAACAAAAGCCTAAGTATGGGGGTATTTGATGAATTGTAAATATACGTATTTTTGTGCACATTAATTTAGTCATTTTCATTTATTTTCATCGTTTTTACTTATTTTTGTTCAATAAAATGCTAATATTCTTGTAAATTTATTACTAACTTGCTTTATTTTATTTTTCAGAAAAATGCCAAAATCTGCCAAAATTGGGCAGTACACGCCCGTGACAATTTGGTCACGCCCGTGACCGGGCCGTGACATCGCATTTCCCGTGAAATTGGAAAATTTCTGAAGTAAAAGCTTGACACGCCTGGCGACACGCCCGTGTCACCCGACACGGGGCGTGACCCAAGCCCGTGTCCTCTCCTCTCGACGAATTCCTCTCGACGATCGTCGAGTGTCGACACCAACAGTCACGCCCAGCGTCACGCCCGTGACCTGGGGCGTGACTCAATTTCCGCTCGACGATTTCGACTCGACACTTTCCACTCGACATTCGTCGAGTGTCGACACCAACTGTCATGCCCAGCGTCACGCCCGTGACCTGGGGCGTGACCTTTCCAGCTGGCCCGACAAGATGCTGCCGAAGACTTTTGACGCAACCCGCGCCCAGTTCTACCTCCCCGACACGCCCAGAGTCATGCCCGTGACCTGGGGCGTGACTGCTGCGAACTCAGCCCGAAGTCAACTTTCCTGTCCAATCGCCGGCCGCCTTCATGAATAGTACTGTCACGCCCCCCCCCCCCCTACACGCCCGTGACCGAGGGCGTGTACTTAGAAATTTTTTCCTATAAATTGCCCAGTTCTGTAAGGTCCAAGGGTTCAGATTTTTGGGCCAATTTAGTGTCTTTTTGTGGGCTGCATCCGTGATTTCTAAGGCTATGTAAGGAGATTTCTCCCTCTTTTCTTTCATGTTTGTTTTTGCTTTAGCATTGTCTTTGTAATAGCTTGTAATAGTTTACTAAAAATCAATAAAATGTTAGATTTTCTCTTCATATTTAGCTTTGGAATGAACACTTGTGCCCACTTTCCTTCTCCTTTTTATCCTTGGTTCTATCTTTGTTCTTCATTTAGTTCTTCTTTTATGAAAAGTGTGTGTGTGTGTGTGTATGAGTGTAACACGCTTAATATTCATGTTTTTAACTTGTTTTCATGCTTAGGAATGATAGGTTTTCCTCTTTTTCTCCTTGTCTTTTTCTTGAAAGAATTTTGATTTCATTCTTATGATTTTATAAAAAAGATTTAAAAAGTGATTTTGTTCTTTTTTTTTACTTAGTTTTCTTTTAGGATTGTAAAACCTCTTTTGTTCTTTTCATCTTCTTTTTCACCTTTTTTATCACTTTCATAACATCACAAGAATGAAAATGTTGGCATTTTTATGTTCCAAAAACTTTGGTTTTTAATTTGTTTTGAAAAACTTTTGTCTTCTAAAAATTGAAATTTCCTCTTTTTATTTGTTTTTGGCAAAATCTAAGCATGAAAAAGTTAAAATTTTAATTTTTAGGTAACTTTCATTTTGCTTTTTATTTGTGTGTGTGAGTGTATGAGCCTAAATTTCCTTTTGTTCTTCTTAATCTTCATGAAGTGTGTGTGTGTGTAGGTGTATAACTTTTATGCTTTGATTCAAATTGTGTAGAGTGTGTGAGTGTAGGTGTTAAATTTTAATGCTTTCTTTTAATTGCTTTCTTTTAATGCTTTGTTCAAATTATGTAGAGTGTGTGAGTGTAGGTGTATAACTTTTATGTTTTGTTCAATTATGTAGAGTGTGTGAGTGTAGGTGTTAGCTTTATTGCTTTCTTGAAATTCTTATGGAGTGTGTGTGTCTGTGTGTATTTATTTCCGCCTACTCGTTAAGAGTTAAATGGCGCATCGTTTTCATTTTCAGTCCTACTCATTCGAGTAGGACTTGTAATTTTTCTTTCTTTATTTTTCCGCCTACTCACTTGAGTTTAAATGGCCGGACTTTATTTCTCGCCTACTCGTTTGAGTAGGATTTGTAATTTTTCTTTCTTTATTTTTCCGCCTACTCACTTGAGTTAAATGGCCGGACTTTATAGCCCTGTAATCGCATTTATTTTCTCCTACTCATTTGAGTACGACTCGCTTTCATTTCAGTCCTACTCATTTGAGTAGGACTTGCAATTTTCAGCTTTTATTTACCGCCCCCATTCGTTTGAGTGGGACTCGCAAATTTGAAATATGCAATTTTCTTTTATGTATAACTTAGTTTCTGTTTAATTTATAATTTGGAGTGTGCGTGAGTTCTCATTTTAGTTAACTTTTTAGCTTTATAAATGATTGTTTTTTTCTTATGTCTCCTTCTTATAATCGTTTAGTGTTTAATTTCGAACTCGCGCCTCACTAAATTATAAGCTGTCCCCATACCGATGTGTGGCTAATCGCTATTAGCCTCGGCATCGAGGAGCATTGGGACATTTAAAATGATTTATAATAATTAAAGCTCTTTATTTTCATTTTAATTTAAGCACTTAGGGTTTACCCTGGGTTTACGACGCGTAGGACCACATATCGATGTGTGGGCCCTATTTCCGTAGTCCATATGCTAGCTAGCCGAGAGGCCGTGCATATGGACCGATCACCCCTGGGTAAATAGAGTTGCGTGCATACCCTCGAGAGAGGACAAGCGTAATTCTACCGGATTGGGTTCCCCACCCAATAGCAGGGTTCTTAGCGTAAAGCGGGCGTTAAGAGGAATCCTTCGTCGGACTAACGTTCGGTCGAATAGTCTTAACGTTTAGGTGAGCGATATCCCTATAGCTAGGTGAGCTCACATTTGTGGAACCTCCACGGCCAAGTTGCCTTATTATTAATTTGAAAACTAAGTCTTTTTATTATTAAAAATTGTTTTAGTCTTAATCTGATTCGATGCCGAGCGTTAACCCTTCATCGAATATTTTCTAAATCGTTTTTTCGCTCCTTTGCTTTTCAGTCTTTTATTAAGTAAAAAAATCCACCTTACTTTCAGTAAAATAATAGTCCTCCCGGAGGAGTAAGAATAGTCAACGTGACCCCGAGAACAATACGACCTCGGTATTCCCCCGAATATCGAGTACTACTTGCGATAGGTGCACTTGCCTACCCGAACAAGCCCGCGGCGATCGACTCACCGAACCAACCACAGTAAGAGTCTGTTCGCGGGCCCATCAGAACATTAATGAAGGATATGAGCTCGTACGACACGCCTTTGATGACGCGGAACCCGAAATAAAAGGTGTGGTAACCCTAATTGCCGAGACTGGATTGGAATACCTTGTATCAGAACCAATCAAGATCTGGAAGAAGGAGGTCCTTGAATTTTTGAGTGCAGCTTCACTTGATGATACTGGACTTAAGATTAAGTCCAGAGTTCATGGGACCAAAGTCAAGGTCACACAGAAAAGTCTAAGAAAGGTACTTCAACTACCAAGGACAAAAGAGGAAGAAGATGTATCTGCTTCTAAGACTAGAGAGGCATTGAGATGGTGTGGACTGGATTCAAACCTGAAAATTGGATCAGTTTTCAACAGAAAAGGGATTAACATACAAGGAAATTTTTTATCTGAGATAGTAGGAAAGGTAATTCTGAGCAAGCTTGGAGGACATGACAAAATTTCAGCTCATATGTTCAGTTTGATGACAAGGATTATCTTCAAACTTAAGACTGACTGGTCAGTAGTTCTGTTCGATAAGATAAAAGAGAGCATGAAGAAACCCAATCTGGGAAGAATTCTAAGTCTATACCTAGCTGGAAGTATTCCTAAGGTGATGAATCAAGCTGCTGGTTCAAAGATAAACCACATGAGGAGAATGGATGTCAGAATTTTCTCAAGATGGGATAGGGTGCTGACAAAGGAACTGCCATCTCCAGAAAAGGACACCCCTCAGAAGAAGAAGAAGAAGACAACCATTGTGGCTCAAGAATCCTCCAGCAGCTCTGAAGAGCAAGTGGTCTTTAGTCCTGATGATGAAGAGATTGGAAATGCTGGTCAGTCACCAGCAAGACAAGAAGATGCACAAAGGCAGGGGGAGCTACCCTCAGCTAGCCCAATTCACCTGGATCCACTCCAGGGGTAGCCTCTACTTGTGGAAGAGCCAACTCCACTAGAGAGTGAAAGGGCTACTCAAACCATTCTGGAGGTAATCACTGCAATTAATCAATTAGATTTCCCTATTGAGGATGAAGTTTTGACTGATTCATTACCTGATGTTCATCAGCAAACACAGATACAACCTCAACCACAAGATGTTATTATGGAGAACACATCTGTTGCTGATAAAGTGGTTGATGAAATCAAAGATTCTCCATCACCTTCTCAACAGGAATTCACCTTAGAGGAGCTATTCCCTGATCTTGTACAGATAGACCTTGAAAGAGAAATAGTTGCTGTTGAGGGGGAGAAGGCAAATATTGAGGGGGAGCATGTGGAGATTGTAGAAGAAACTGCAAGCAAGGAGACTGAGGAGCCAAGAGATGCTGAAGGGCTACCAAGAACTGAGAAAGATTCACATCCTAGTTCTAAGGATAGAGTAGACATAGTCAGTACTTCTGCTTCAGAGGATGAGGAGGCTGCTAGAGCCAAGAAGAGGAAGTTCCAGGTCTTCAAGAGAAGAAGCCAGAACTATAAGAAAGCCCTACAGACAATTGCTCTACAGCCTGCCCTATCTACTGATTACAGTTCACTGATGGTGGCTTTACAAATTAAGCTGGATGAGCAAAGGAAGGCTTTACAAACCTATATGGATGAAGGCCATAAGTCACTTAAGTTTGATCTTGCACAAGACATCAAATCTATCAGATTTGAAGTGAATCAAAACAAAAAGGAAATGACTGACTGCTTCCATAAGGGAGGGAATGCAATGGTCTATCTGGCTACACATCAAGAGAATCTCAAGAAACAGCTTGATGATCTGGCACTCAAACAAGGCTATGTCCTGGAGAATCAGCTGAGAATGAATGATAATCTGACTGCTTCTCATAATGCCATAGTCGCTGAAATGAAGAATATAGCTACTACCCAGACTGCACATAGTGCTGCTACCAAAGCTGAGTTTGATAAGCAACTCCAAGAAAGCCTACTTTCAGTTCACACTGCCATTGCAGATTCTCAAAAGATAATTACTGACAAGCTCCAAAGGTTAAAACCTTTTTATAAAGATGGAGTTAACTATCTGAATGCCCAGATCAGGTTTCAGAAAGATGATTTGAGGGATCACATAGAGAGAGAAGTCATAAAGGGGGAGAGGGTATTAGTCAAGGCAGGCTCTGATCATGCAAAGTGGATTTAAAACTCCTTCAGATCCACCCTTGGATATCCACCTTTATGTGATGATGACAATGTGGTAGAGTCGGGAATAAATCCTGCATACTTTGGAGGAGAGCAAGCTGAAGTGGCTCAAGTGATATATCCTCCTGCAGATTTTAATATGATATATCAGGAGGTACAGTCTATGTACAGTCATTCTGAGGGTAATCAGAACATTATTCTTGAGAAAGTTGTCCAGCCTGTGCCAGAGGCAATCTTAAAAGTGCAAGAGGCCTATCTAAAAGAACAAGAGGTCCAATTATCTAAGAAAAGATTCAGAGAACAAGCTGAATTAAGGCCAGATTTTGAACAATGGAGCCCCACATCCAGGAATATCATTTTGACTGCTTGGAAGGCTGCTAAGGACAATGTACTGTATAGAGGCAAGTGGTATTCTAACCTGGAGTGGAGAAAACATGAGAACCGGCAAGAGGCCATTGTACAATATAGAAGGAAGGCTAAACTGGGAAAGCTACCTCCTAATTCACAGGAGCCTAGCAAGTATTTCCCTAAGCCTTATTACTATTTTGAAAGGCAGAAGATAAAGGCTGAAGAGCTGAAAAAGAAAGATCTCAAAGGGAAGAAGCTTGCTGCTGTTGATGACGATGAAGCTCCAGTTCAAGCAAAGATTCAATCTGAAAAGGGGATTGTAATCAAGGAACCATAGCAGCCATAGGATAGATTTTCTTAAGTTTACAAATTGTAATCATTTGCATTAAATTCTATGTAAACTTTTGATTAATGAAAATGTTGAAATTTGTAAGAACAATGTTATATGTTCAAATCTATTACATTAATTGTTCTGAGATAATTGTTTATACAAAATAGGTTAGCCGATAGATGATCTCTCCTCTCTCTCCTTCATCAGCAGAATCAGAATTAAAGTTGTGAGACTACTTACAGCACAAGTAGCCTTGACTTGAAGTCTTGCACAGGGTGTAGGTCTTCTCTTTCTCTTTTCAACAGAGAAGACTACTAGAATTTTTTGATGACAAGAACTCCTTTCAATATCACTTGGAGTCTTGCACAGGGTGTAGGTCCTCAGTCTTCAGCCTTGAATTAAAAATGTTGATCCAGGAACTTCTGACTGATATGAATATGTTGTCCTTGAAGAATCCTGGAGTGAAGGTTGAAGAAGACTCTTGATTTGTAGTTGATGTTCTTCTTCTTCTTCAGTAATGTCAAGGAGAAAACAAATTGTTTTCTGTACAGAGGAGGTTGAGAATGCTTTGTTGTAGATCTCTTCTTTGTATCTATATTCCTGTGTATTATCAGTTCTTTATATTACTCTGGAAAAAAAAACTCTTTTATATCTTCAGTCGAATTCTCCTTTTAAATTTTGAATTCCATTGCATTAATTGGTGATGGCCTGGAGAATGAAAATCGGTAGGAGAGAATATTTGCATTAATGAATTCCCCCAACTGTCCCATTAAAAAGAGCAAGAAATTAACATAATGAAGACCATAATCAATGATTCCACTAACGGCTATATTTAGAGAATATAAGCATTAATTATTTAGGAATTACTGCAAGAGAATTAGGACAAAATGAGGGAAATTTCCAAGTCTAGAACTACACAGAAATTGTCAACCAGAGAACAGATTTTGTCGACCTGAGATCAAAGTTCGTCGACCAGAGAAATCCTGTTCGTCAACTTGAGAACCATGTTCGTCGACCTGAGTTTAAAGAACAACTTTCTGTGGATAATCTGCCAGTTCTTTGGTCCAAGTTCGTCGAGCTAATATTCTATCTTCGTCGACCTGAATTCAGAGAAAGTATTCTGGACTTAATGTGTTGAAGTTGAACTTCCAGAATTTGTCGACCTGAGCTCGAATATCATCGAGCTCGACTCAGAGAATTAACTCTGAGTTCGTCGAGCGGAGCATGACTTTCGTCGAGCTGAGTTTGATGAATGTCGAACTCATTTTTTTGAACTTGATTTCCTTCTAAGTCTGAGTCTTCTGCTATATTTTATTGGCTGGTCCATGTGTGGTTGAATCTAAGTACTTAGCCTAAACTCAAGGATATAATGATATGACCATGGCTGTACATGATGGGTCAAACATCCTAGTTAGTGAACCTAGCCCAAATCAAACTAGGGATCCAACAATCTCCCACTATTTGGGTGAGGTCTCTAATACAAATGTAATAAAGACATTCACAAAGCTGAAAAATATATCTGGCAGAAAAATTTAAATATGCAACAAATATTTACATAGTAGCTTTGTGACAGCAAATAGATATAAAGTTCAGCAAAACAGAAAAAAAAAATAAAACACTCTTATTTCTTCTTCTTTTGCTTTTCCTTTTACTTGTCCTCTTTCTCTTTATCAGAAGGCTGTGTAAACTTGATTTCCCTATTTGGATTTGCTGCTTGCCTCTTGGACATTATCATATCAGCAGCTCCAATTATATTAAGGGAGGTAGCTCTAGGCACAACAACCTCTGGATGTAGGTTCACGTAAGTATCTACATTAAAGAATTTATTAGCTTTCTCATACCTTTTCAGCTCTTCCTTTCTGTATTTAGACATTGTAGAATATTGGGATGGATCTTTTCCTTTAGCTTTAGCTTTATTTATCATTGAAAGTCCAACAAGTTCCTGGAACCTAGCCATTCTAGAAGTTGTCTTTGTCTCTGGATCCACAAAGGGAATGGGTGGAGACTATGGCCTTTTAGGACTGTCTGTTTTTTATGGTTCAGGAGCTTGTTGTTGTTGTTGCTGATGATGTTGCTATTTTTGCTGTCTGCTTGAAGAGTACCTCTGTTGGCTGCTTCCTTGAGATGTTGAGGATCTACCATGATGTCTATGATAGGTTTGAGCATAAGAGGTAGACCTCTGAGAAGTGCTACTTGAAGCAACAGCAGCAGGTGGAGGAGGAGGAGGACCTCTCCTATTCTTTGAGGAGATGGAGGAGAGTACCTCCTGCTTTTCTTCCTAGCTTTCTGTTCATTCTTTGAAAGCCACATCGAAGCTGGCATCCCAGGGTATGGAGTAATATTTTGTAGAATGTAGTATGGAGTGTCATGTGTGGGATTTAGTTTGGAAGCAGCAACTGGAGGAGCCTTTCTTTTCTTTAATACTTTCTTCTTGGCTGTAGGGCTATCATCAGAATCATCAATATCATCATCATCTTTATCAGAAGAGTACCCCTGAGTATTATCATATAAGTCATCCAATGCTTTCAGAAGATCTTTAGAAATCTGCTTTTCAGCCTGAGGCTGTGCTTGAGGTTTTGGAGCTGGAGCAACTTCTTGAGAAACTATTTCAGCAATACTTTCAGTAGCTAATAAATTTCCTATTCTATATCTACCATAATTATTTCATCTAAATCTGGCAGTGGACTGTCATCCATCTTATATGTTGGAGCTGAGATGGCTTCTGGAGAAGAAGTTTCCTTGGAGGGGAATTGTACAGCTGGTAGCTTTGTTACTGCCAAACTAGCCTTAAGTTGCTTGGCAATTATGGGGCTTATTGTTGCAGTGTATGGTACAATGGCCAAAGAATGTTGATAAGAGGAGCTGGGTAGAATATCTCTGTGCATAAAATTGAATAGCTCTAATAAAGAATTCAAATTAACTGTGAGATTTAGAATATAATCACCAACAGTTTCAATTTCAGCCATAACTGGCTCATCCATATCTGTATCTGAATCAATTATATCTATTATATCAAAAGGAGTGGTTGTTTCCTCTGAAGAATCATCAAACATTATTTTATTTATTGCTGCTTCTGCTGCTTCAACTGCTGCTTCTGCTGCTTCAACTGCTGCTTTTGTTGCTGCTTTTACTGCTGTTTTTGTTGCTGTTTCTACTACTGCTGCTGCTTTTGTCACCACTGGAGCTTCTTCATCATGGAGCATCTCCCCCTGACTGGTTTCAGGGGGTCCTGGAGCCAGTCCCCCAGAGGAAGGGATAGGGGATAAAGTAGCAATTTTGGCAGAGAGGGTGTTGATGGAAGTATTGAGAGGAGCTAGAGCATTAGATAAGAGTTTATTAAGGGTGGGAGAGATGAGTGCTAGCAGATCTTTAATAAGGCCAGAGAAGTTAAGATAGAGGGATTCTGGAGCAGTGGAGGAGTAGGGATTGTGATGACCATAATTTGAACAAATAGAAAATACACTGGACATATCTGTGTGTGTGTAGTCAGGTACAGTAGATGGAAGTTCAGTTTGGATGAGTAGAGGGAAGGGGACAGAGGGAGTTGCAGTTGTAGAAAGGGGAACTATTATTGTGGGGGAGGAGATGGGTTCCTGATGTGGAGATGGTGGAGGAAATAATAGATTGAAGGTGTTGGAGGAGATAAATGTGTCAGGGTTTGTGGCAGTTAAATGAGGTGGAAGTGGAGATTGAGGTGGAGTGGTGTGCTCAGGAGATGGAGCTGGAGTGGATGCTGGTGTAGGTTGATGTTTTGGTGAGTTGGTGAGGTAGGAACTGGAGAATGAACTATTGATGGAGTTGGTGTGGGTAGATGAATTTGATGTTGTTGTTGTTGTTGAGGTAGTGGAGGATAAGGAATGGTGGTGGTGGAAGGAACTTCTTTTGGGGGTGGAGGAGCGGCTGTGATGGCCCTGGTTCTCTCAGAAGATCTTGTAGATGAGGAAGCCATGGAGAGCTTTGTGATCTTCCTCTCCCATCTGCCAAACAGGGTAGAGGTAAGCCTCTTGAAGGCATTGATGAACACGGTCGTGGAGACCAGATGTTCAGGAGCCTTTGCATGAAGGTCGATTCCCAGAATCCGTCCAAAACATACTTCCTTCTTATTATTTTTCTTTTTAATCAAGTCAAACAACAACTTGCCCAAATTTGCTGCTTTCTTCTTTACCAGAGCACCATCACCATGAATTGGTGCCTAGTTATGTACTCATGGGCAGTGTGTTTGCCCATCAGCACTTTCCCGACGATATCTGCCAAGAACTTATACTCGGTAGATAAGTTGTTCTTTAACAACTTGTTGGGTTCTCTCTAGAGTGACCCATTTTGATTAGCATAATTTCATACTCCTCATTGTCCATTTTGATTTCTTCTTCACCATTCAGTAAACCAAAAACTTCGGTTAGTATATTAGGAGAAAGGGAGATTGAGTTACCAGAAATTATTCCTGTCATGGAATCTTCTGTTGTTATAGAGGTAAAGACCCATTCTTTGATCTTTGTCATGGCAATCTTTATTCTATGGGTCATGAACTATTTCGGATTTTAACCTTCAAACAACTTCAGAATTTCCACGAAGATTGGATCAGAGTGCTGAAATGAGTCGAAGTCAATATCGAAACCCATATCAAATTTCATTGCAGAAAGATTGTTCTCCGGAATCACTATGAGTTCTACTGCAACAAAAACAAAAAGATCAAGTGCAAAAGAATTGAAAGCGCGGGATAGAGCTCAAAGAAAACTTAGATATAAGGTTTTCAGAATATGAACCAGCAGACTCCGTTCGAATAATAAAAAATTCTTCGATCTGAGGTCGACGAAATATTTTATAGTCAAAAGAATTCGTCGATCTCAGTTAGACGATATGAAAACAGTTCGTCGAGCTCCGTTCGACGAAAGTTTTCTGAAGCAAATTTGTTGATCTCCGGTCTATGAAACTAGCTTTACTCGCAGAGAGTTTGCCGATCTCCGTTCGACGAATTTCTCTAGAACCTTACCCAGTTCGTCAATCTACATTCGATGAACTTTGAAAAATTCGTCGACCATAGACAAAAATTAAATTAATGCTTCTCCATTTATCATGCCAAGCTGATTTATAAAGAATAGATGGTTACTCTCATCCAGAGGTTTGGTGAAAATATCCGCTCTTTGCAAATCATTGTAGATATAGATAAGATTGATTTTATTTTTGTCTACACACTTTCTAATGAAATGGTGCCTAATGTCTATATGATTAGTTCTACTATGATGGACTGGATTTTATACAATGGAAATTGCACTTGTGTTGTCACATAGTAGAGTTGAATTATTTAAGTTGAAACCATAGTCTAGAAGTTGGTTCTGAACTGCCAGCATCTGGGAACACCAACTGCTAACTGCTATATATTTTGCTTCAGCAGTTGAAGTGGACACAAATGACTGCTTCTTGCTAAACCAAGAGACTAATCTCATACCAAGGAACTGGCATGTTCCCGAGGTACTTTTTCTGTCTACCCTGCATTCAGCAAAGTCAGCATCTGAGTATCTAGTTAACTCAAACTCTGACTCAGCAGGATACCAAAGTCCTAGACTAGGACAACTCTTTATATATCTTAAAATCCTTTTTAAGAAAATCAGGTGAGATTCTTTAGGGTTCACTTGGAACCTAGCACAAAGACATGTAGCAAACATTATATTTGGTCTGCTTATTGTAAGGTAAAACAGGGACCCAACAATGCCCCTATATAATTTCTGATCAACAGGCTTTCCATGTTCATCAGAGTCAATTACAACATTTGTGGCCATGGGTGTTTTCTTTACTGATACATCAGCCATCCCAAACTTTTTGATAAGCTCCTTAGCATACTTAGCCTGGGATATGAAGATGCCATCAGGTAGCTGCTTCACATGCCATCAGGTAGATGCTTCACTTGGAGACCAAGGAAGTAAGAGAGCTCACCCATGCTACTCATTTCAAACATTGAATGCATGAGGTCAGAATACCTCTTGCATAGTTTAAAATCTGTAGACCCAAATATAATATCATCTACATACATTTGTACTAAGAAAATTTGATCCTTATGGTGTCTAGTGAATAATGTTCTATCTACAATGCCTCTAGAAAATTTATGCTCTAACAAGAAGCTAGCTAAGGTCTCATACCAAGCTTTTGGAGATTGCTTTAAACCGTAGAGAGCTTTATGCAATCTAAAGACATATGAGGGATGAGTTGGAGAGATGAAACCTGGAGGTTATTCAACATAAACCTCTTCTTTGAGTTCTCCATTAAGAAAGGCACTTTTAGCATCCATTTGAAAAACTTTGAATGTCTTGTAGGTAGCATATGCTAGGAAGATCGTGATTGCTTCCAGCCTTGTAACAGGAGCAAAAGTCTGGTCATAGTCAATCGCTTCTTCTTGCCTATAACCTTGAGCAATAAGCCTGGCTTTATTCCTTATGATGACACCTTGGGCATCCAGCTTGTTTCTATATACCCACTTAGTTCCAATGACTGGGTAGTATTTGGGTCTTGGAACTAAGTCTCAAACTCTGCATCTCTCAAATTGATTGAGCTCCTCTTGCTTTGCAATAATCCAGTGTGGATCTTGCTCTGCATCTTTGATGGATTGGGGCTCAACTTGAGATATGAAGCAGACATGCATCAAATCTTGGTTGAGTTGATTCCTTGTCTGCACACCAACTGACATGTCTCCAATTACTTGAGATATTAGGTGATCTCTAAGTGTGACAAATTCAGTGGGTGGAGTTGGTTGTTCAACAGCTTGGGGAATAAATTCCTCTTGTGGAATTAAGTTAGCTGTTGTTGGTTCATCACTGATTAAAGTGTCTTCTTCTTCACTTTCTTCAGCACCTTGTGCAGAAGGATGGCTAAATGCCTCATTGGTAAGGGTCAGTTCATTAAGCTTCTCACACAGATTATGTTCCTGCAAAGATTCATTGGTAGAAGAAGTCCTCTCCTTGAAAAACATGTTAGTCTCATCAAATGAAAAATGGATAGATTCTTCAATTTTTAAGGTGGATTTGTTATACACCCTATAAGCCTTGCTTACTTGGGAATATCCAAGAAAACTTCTCATCTCAGCCTTGGCTTCAAACTTTCTAATGTGTTTCTTATTGTTGTTGTGTATATAACATAAACATTAAAAAATTTTAAAGTAGCCTAATTTAGGTTTCTTCCCTTTAAGTAGCTCATAAGGAGTCTTATTTTTAAGTTTGTGTATAAGACTTCTATTCAGTACATAATTTGTTGTGCTTACTGCCTTTGCCCAAAAGGATAGGTGCAGATAAGCATCTGCAAGTAATGTGTCTGCTAATTCAATTAGTGTTCTATTCTTCCTTTCAGCAACCCCAATTTGTTGAGGTGTTCTAGGAGCTGAGAAGCAATGCCTGATACCTTCCTTCCTACAGAACTCTTCCACAAGCAATACTCGCACGGCTGCCCAAACGGCCAACTGCCGGACTCCGACATGTAACGCCCCGAAACTCAAAGGAGCAAAGGGGGACGTTTTGGGCCAGTTTGGGTTCTGGCAGCAGGCACACGGCCTGGGACACGGGCGTGTCCCAGGGCTTGTCGAGCCTGTGTCGACACTGAGACGGGAAGTCGACACTTTGGTCTCGACATTGTGTCGAGACTGGGCACACGGCCTGCGACACGGGCGTGTCGCAGGGCGTGTCGACCCGTGTCGACACTTAACCGCAAAGTTGACACTCTGCGCTCGACGAAGTGTCGAGACATGGCACACGGCCTGCGACACGGGCGTGTCGCAGGGCGTGTCGACCCGTGTCGACACTCGTCTCGGGAAGTCGACACTTTGGTGTCGACAATGTGTCGAGACAAGGCACACGGCCTAGGACACGGGCGTGTCCAAGGCCATGTCAGTAGGTCGACGATCTTCGCTCGACGAAGTGTTGAGACCGTATACACGGCCTGGGGTCCAGGCGTGTTGAGGTGACACTGGTAAGGACACGGGCATGTCCTAGAACCCGTGCAGTGCTCGGGTTGATTTTGGGGAAAAATGATAGGGGTACACGGCCGGCCACACGGCCGTGTCACATGGAACACGGGCGTGTCAGCTCGAACACGGGCGTGTTCGATACCCGTGTGAGGTTCCAGGCGAGCCGATTTTGACGGCGAATGAGGCACACGGCCCTGGACACGGGCGTGTGCCAGGCCATGTTCGGTCCAGATTGGGCATTTCAGTCCCGAATCAAAGCCGTTCGTTTCCTTATTTTGAGATCCAACGGCTGGGGGTTATTTCTGAAGGGATATACCCGGGATTGGACTTAGAAAACCCTCACTTTTCTTAAGTGTTATCTTTCTAAATCCTTAGAGAGAGAGGAGAGCCAAGGGAGGAAGGAGCTAGATCCCGCCATTGGAGGAGCTTCGAAGCTCCGAATCGCAAGCCGACTCCGGATACACGGAGGCAAAGCTAGTGCGGTGCTTTTCATCCGATTACTTTTCAATGGCGCCAAAGAGGAACGCTAGGGTAACGATCCTCATCTTGAGCATGAGTAGCTATCTTTCTTTGCATAGGAAGCCCGCTCTCGCGAGTTTGCGGAGAGTTGGAGGCGTTCCTTCGGGTAGATATGTGAAGTCCCCGTTGTTTAGAGTCCGTAAGCGAGAACGGACATAGGCATGATGTGTGAAGCCTACCCGGACATGTTGGTCTAGATCGGTGATGTTGCATTGCATAATGCCGGAGAAGACTCCGTGCTATTGGTTGTTTTTCGGGTTTTCTACGCGGTAGATTGCAGCAGGGAGCCTTGGGGACTAACCCAAAGGTGCACCCGGAAAACTGGGCAGATACGAGATCTTGCCAACTTGGTGGCTTGAGAGCCAACTTGAATATAACTGGGTTATGTGACTTGTGATGGAAATGGGACTCGATGGAAGTTTGACCCGCGCAAATGGCTTAAATTGTCATTGCGATGTGAGCACGGGTTAGATGGAACCGTACCCGTTCTATGTCGTTCGGTTAAAGAGACCTAAAGGCACGTGGCACTTACCGTTGGCATAGATTAGGGTCTTCGGCGGTCAATGGCTTAAATTGTCGTGACCCAGGCCAGGAAGACAAATTGCTCATAGGTTTGGCCGTCCAAGTGGCGGTGGTGAGTCCGGAATGTCTATGGCTTTAATTGACGTGACATTGACCGGTTCACCAAGAATGTGCCCTGAGAGCACGGGGCGTGTGGCCGTGAGTGCCAACGTCTGTGATGAAATGGCTATATGTTTATATTGCTCGCTTATGCTAATGAAATGCAGGGAAGGAGCATCGCCGCCCCGAGTTGGGGGCGGGATCGTTATAATTTGGTCAGCATTGCTGACCGTTGTCTTGTTTTGCCACCGTGCGGTGGTTTGTTGCTTACAGGTGCAGCTGGACCAAGCGGTCAATAGCGGGCTAAAGCCCGAATGTGAAGCCGGCCCTTGAAGGCCTAATTGGAAGTGTTTACTACTTTATTCATGTGTGACCGGCCTGCGTGCCGTGGTTTGTAAAACATGTAATTTGAAGTGAAACATTTTGTAAGGCCTTAAGGCTTATTTTGGGTATTTTGTATAACATTCCTAGTTTGTGTTAGTGGACATTCATGCTCTAATGCTGGGTTCTTTATTGCAACTTTTATAAACTGCTTCCGCTAGAATGCTCTGTGTAGGACGTTGAGATTGGTTGGATGGTTTCCATAAGTAACCACCCGATCTGTCTGTGGCATACGGCGTCGGGCCCCGGCCGGACCTACTGTTTTATGCTATGTGACGGATAGGGGGTGTTACAATTTGGTATCAGAATACTGGTTTTGGTCGGGCTTAAAGTGAATTCGTGGGCGAATTCTTTTTAAGGGGTGGTGAGCACATTGTGTGCGTCATCGTAATAACAGTAAAAAGAACCCATGAATGTCCACTTAGGAATGAAAATACTCGTGTTTGAGGAACCTGCGTGTTCCTATAATTGTTGTTTGCAATTTATTTGGTCGCTTAACGGTATTTTGTACCACTATAGGTGACCAGAAGTGGTGTTGGGCCGTCAGAACGCCGATTTTTTGAGGCTAGTAGTGCACCGGATGTTGCTCCTGCAACACCTCTGTCGGCTGAGAATATTCGATTGGTGGCTGAAGCGATGTTGTCTGTGATAAATGCGCAGCCTGCAAGGCAAGCGCAGCAGCCCGCTCCTGTGATGGAGCAGGAACCTCTTCAAGAGGCTGAGCCGAGGAGAGTGGAGCAAGTGGTTGTGGAACCGGTGGTGCCGAGGAGGGCAACTGAGAGGCAGCTTAAGCATGTAATGAGCTTTAACCCTCCGGTATTCTCGGGGTTGGGAACCCCATCTCAGGCTGAAGACTGGCTCTCCAGGTTGAAGAGAGTCATTACAGCAACAGAGACGGAGGAGTGGCAAATGACCACCATCGCTACGTTCCTTCTGGACGGTGAAGCGAGGATGTGGTGGGAAGGATTGGAGCTGCACTTACTGAGAGGTAGGCAACTTGGTGATGTCTCGATGGAAGAGTTCTCGAGATTATTCTTGGCTAGATACCTCCCTTCGACACAGAAGATAGCGTTGGAAAATGAGTTCCTGAAGTTGGTACAGGGTGAGAGGAGCGTGGATGAATATCTCCATGAGTTCACTCGGTTGAGTCGATATGCTAGGTCCACCATCATGGATGAGAAGCGCAAGACTAATCGCTTCTATGAAGGCTTGAGAGATGAGTTGAGATTACTACTGTCGGGGCCGATGACGCAGGGTTTCTTAACCTTGGTCAATACTGCCCGGTCCTTGGAGAAGGACATGAAGAATGTGCAAGCAAAGAAAGGCTTGGGTGATAGAAAAGCTGAGTTTAAAGTGCCGACTACTTCAAAGTCCGGCTATCGGAGGTCTTTCAAGAAGCATAGGACTTCGGGACCAGCTCCTTCTGGCGCTTCTGGGGAGACTACGAGTCGGACCCTGGGCGCGTGTTTTACATGTGGAAAGACGGGACACTTCGCCCGTGACTGTTGGAGCGGACGTCCTAAGTCCGAGAGAAAGCCGGGAGCTACTTATTAAGAGAAGGGAAAGGCGGTGGAGTCGACCGCATCCCATTATGCTCCGGCCCAACCAAGGGTCTACAATCTTGGCCAACAGGAGGCCATCAAACAGGCCGATGTGGTGACAGGATTTGTATTGATTTGTGAAAATCTGGCACGAGCACTCTTCAATACGGGAGCTTCACACTCCTTCTTGTCCGAAGGATTTGTATCATGCATCGGAGTCCCTTCTTCGATGGCGAAGGATAAGTTGGATGTGTTGTTGCCCAATGGGTGTTCGATGCGAGCGGATAGGATCTGTGATGTTAAGATTCGTATTGGGGAGCAAGAGTTCGACCTGCGGGCGTCTTTACTTCCTTTGGTGGAGTTCGACGTCATATTTGGCATGGACTGGCTCTCGGAGCAGCAGGCCCATATAGATTGCGGTAGCAAGGAAGTCAAGCTGGGGGCAAGTCGTGAAACGACTTTTACGGGCTTAAAGGGGTCGAGCAAGACGCTGATGTCTGCTCTTCAGGTGGTGAAGGCGGTTCGTGCCGGAGCAGAACTGTTCTTTACACTAGTGGAGGTTGCAAAGCCGAAGCCAGTGTTAGATTGTATTTCAGTGGTATGGGAATACCCTGATGTGTTCCCCGCAGATCTTCCTGGAGCCCCGCCTCAACGGGAGATAGATTTTACGATTGAGCTAGTGCCAGGTGCAAAGCCTGTGTCACGATCTCCTTATCGGCTAGCGCCTAAGGAAATGGCGGAGCTGAAAGTTCAACTACAAGAGTTGTTGGAGCAAGGGTATGTGCGCCCGAGTTCTTTGCCTTGGAGCGCACCGGTCCTCTTTGTTAAGAAGAAGGACGGAAGCTTGAGGCTATGTATTGATTATAGGGATCTAAACAAGCTGACGGAGAAGAACAAGTACCCGATCCCTCGGATTGATGATCTCTTTGATCAGTTAGTCGGGTCGACGGTGTACTCGAACTTGGATCTCAAGGCTGGGTACTATCAGCTGCGGATAAGGGAGAGTGAAATCTCGAAGACAGCGTTTAGTACAAGATACGGGCATTATGAGTTTACGGTCCTGCCGTTTGGGCTGACTAATGCGCCGTCAGTGTTCATGGATTTGATGAACAAGACGTTCAGGGAGTACTTGGACCATTTCGTGATCGTCTTCATCGACGATATTTTGGTGTACTCGCAAAGTGAGGAAGATCACTTCAAGCATCTTCATTTGGTGTTGGAGACGCTGAGGAGAAATCAGTTGTACGCTAAGTTCTCGAAGTGCGAGTTTTAGCTATCCTCAGTGGCGTTCCTCGGGCATATAGTAAGTGGAGAGGGTATTGCTGTGGATCCGACGAAGATTGTTACGATACGGGAGTGGCCTGAGCTTGTTACGGTAGCGGAAGTCCGGAGTTTTCTGGGGCTTGCCGGCTATTATAGGTGCTTCGTAGAGAACTTCTCGCGGATAGCGTTACCTCTCACTACATTGACGAGGAAGGAGCATAAGTTCATTTGGACGCCGGAGTGGGCGCGAGCTTTTGAGGAGTTGAAGTGTCGGTTGACAACGGCGCTTGTGCTGAGTTCGCCATGTGGGACCGAAGGCTATGAGATTTATAGCGATGCTTCGGGTAGCGGTTTGGGTTGCGTGCTACTGCAACACGGAAGTGTAATAGCTTATGGCTCGAGAGAGCTAAAAGTGCATGAGAGGAATTATCCGGTCCATGACTTGGAGTTAGCGGCCGTGATTTTTGCCTTGAAGCTATGGAGACACTACTTGTACGGTGTGAAGATTGATATCTACACCGATCACAAGAGCCTGAAGTATCTCATTGATCAGAAAGATCTGAATATGCGGCAGCGTAGATGGATGGAGTTCCTGGGGGACTATACATTCAAGATCCACTACGTGCCTGGCAAAGGGAATGCGGTTGCAGACGCATTGAGTCGCCGAGCCCCAGCTCAAGCCAATTGGCTATCAGTGCATGATGAGCGGTTGGTGCGAGAGTTGGAGGCGTTGGAGATTGTTTGCGTGGATAGACAATCAAGTGTTGAAGCAGTACTGAATTGGACTGAAGTCAAATATGACCTGGCTGATCGTATTCGGCAGGCTTTGGATATGGATGCTCATATGAAGCAGTTCATGGTAGAGGCTCTGGATGGGTCAAATTCCCAATTCGTCGTGGAGGACAGATTACTTTGGAGAGACGGTCGTTTGTGCGTCCCAAGTGTGGGCAATTTACGGGTGGAGTTGTTGTACGAGGCGCACCATATCAAGTACTCGATTCACCCGGGGAGCACGAAGATGTACCGTGATGTGAAGAAACTGTTTTGGTGGCCGGGTTTAAAGAAGGATGTGGCGCTATACGTAGCCAAGTGCCAAACCTGCGCCTTGGTAAAGGCGGAGTGCCAAAAGCCGGGAGGATTTCTTAAGTCCTTGCCTATTCCAGAGTGGAAATTTGACGACATCTCTATGGACTTTGTGCACGGTTTGCCAAGGTCGCAAAAGGGGAACGACGCCATTTGGGTGGTTGTTAATCGATTAACGAAGGTGTTGCATTTTCTTCCGCATAGGAAGGATGATCCGACGGAGAAGCTGGCAAAGCTTTATGTGGATAACATAGTACGGCTTCATGGTGTGCCCCGCAACATCGTGAGTGACCGAGATAGGCGGTTCACGTCCAATGATTGGAGGCCAGTGCAGCAAATGTTGGGAACAAAGTTGAAATTCAGCATAGCCTTCCATCTGCAAACGGATGGGCAGACCGAGAGGGTCAATAGAACTATGGAAGACATGCTCTGCATGTGTGTCTTGGATTTTGGAAAGCAATGGGAAGACCACCTTTATTTGGTGGAGTTCGCATACAATAATAGCTACCAAGCGAGTATTCAGATGACGCCTTTCGAGGCCCTATATGGTAGAAAATGTCGCACGCCGTTGTCTTGGTTAGAAACGGGTGAGTCAAAGTTGTATAAGCGATCGGAAGTGGAGGATGCTACTTCTTTGGTGAGAACCATTCGGGAGAGGGTGCTTATCGCTCAGGACCGGCAAGCTAAATACTATAATGCCAAGCACAGAAACGTGGAGTTCGCTGTGGGTGATTATGTGTACCTAAAGATCAAGCCGTTCAAGGGTGTCTCGCGGGTGCGGCGATTGAAAAAGCTAAGCCCGAGGTACCTTGTACCGTTTGAGGTTCTGGAGCGAGTTGGTGAAGCGGCCTATTGGTTGAAGCTTTCAGTGGAGCTTAGTGGTTTACATGATGTATTCCACATTTCGGTGCTTTGGAAGGCGGTGCAAGAGCCTACGCAAGTGATCGCGGTTGATCAAGTGACGGTGGATAGTGGGCTAACGACAAAGGTCAAGCCTGTGCGGATTGAGGACTCGGAGGTCAAGCGGCTACGCAATAAAGAGATCAGGATGGTCAAAGTCCGGTGGGACAATTGCGGTCGTGAGGAGCTCTCTTGGGAGCGAGAGCAGACTATGCTTGATGAGTATCCGGAGTTGTTCCGCTCAGGTAAAAATTATGGTTTTGTACATGTCTTTCCTTTATGTAATTTCGTGGACGAAATTCTTTTAAGAGGGGGAGAGTTGTAACGCCCCGAAACTCAAAGGAGCAAAGGGGGATGTTTTGGGCCAGTTTGGGTTCTGGCAGCAGGCACACAGCCTGGGACACGGGCGTGTCCCAGGGCATGTCGAGCCTGTGTCGACACTGAGACGGGAAGTCGACACTTTGGTCTCGACATTGTGTCGAGACTGGGCACACGGCCTGCGACACGGGTGTGTCGCAGGGCGTGTCGACCCGTGTTGACACTTAACCGCGAAGTCGACACTCTGCGCTCGATAAAGTGTCGAGACATGGCACACGTCCTGTGACACGGGCGTGTCGCAGGGCGTGTCGACCCGTGTCGACACTCGTCCCGGGAAGTCGACACTTTGGTGTCGACAATGTGTCGAGACAAGGCACACGGCCTAGGACACGGGCGTGTCCAAGGCCGTGTCAGTAGGTCGACGATCTTCGCTCGACGAAGTGTCGAGTGTCGAGACCGTGTACACAGCCTGGGGTCCAGACGTGTTGAGGTGACACGGGTAAGGATACGGGCGTGTCCTAGAACCCGTGCAGTGCTCGGGTTGATTTTGGGGAAAAATGATAGGGGTACACGGCCGGCCACACGGCCGTGTCACATGGAACACGAGCGTGTCAGCTCGAACACGGGCGTGTTCGATACCCGTATGAGGTTCCAGGCAAGCCGATTTTGACGGTGAATGAGGCACACGGCCCTGGACATGGGCGTGTGCCAGGCCGTGTTCGGTCCAGATTGGGCATTTCAGTCCCGAATCAAAGCCGTCCGTTTCCTTATTTTGAGATCCAACGGCTGGGGGTTATTCCTGAAGGGATATACCCGGGATTGAACTTAGAAAACCCTCACTTTTCTTAAGTGTTATCTTTCTAAATCCTTAGAGAGAGAGAGGAGAGCCAAGGGAGGAAGAAGGAGCTAGATCCCCCCATTGGAGGAGCTTCGAAGCTCTGAATCGCAAGCCGACTCCGGATCCACGGAGGCAAAGCTAGTGCGGTGCTTTTCATCCTATTACTTTTCAATGGCGCCAAAGAGAAATGCTAGGGTAACGATCCTCATCTTGAGCATGAGTAGCTCTCTTTCTTTGCATAGGAAGCCCGCTCTCGCGAGTTTGCGGAGAGTTGGAGGCGTTCCTTCGGGTAGATATGTGAAGTCCCCGTTGTTTAGAGTCCGTAAGCGAGAACGAACATAGGCATGATGTGTGAAGCCTACCCGGACATGTTGGTCTGGATCGGTGATGTTGCATTGCATAATGCCGGAGAAGACTCCGTGCTATTGGTTGTTTTTCGGGTTTTCTACGCGATAGATTGCAGCAGGGAGCCTTGGGGACTAACCCAAAGGTGCACCCGGAAAACTGGGCGGATACGAGATCTTGCCAACTTGGTGGCTTGAGAGCCAACTTGAACATAACTGGGTTATGTGACTTGTGATGGAAATGGGACTCGGTGGAAATTTGACCCGCGCAAATGACTTAAATTGTCGTTGCGATGTGAGCACGGGTTAGATGGAACCGTACCCGTTCTATGTCGTTCGGTTAAAGAGACCTAAAGGCACGTGGCACTTACCGTTGGCATAGATTAGGGTCTTCGGCGGTCAATGGCTTAAATTATCGTGACCCAGGCCAGGAAGACAAATTGCTCATAGGTTTGGCCGTCCAAGTGGCGGTGGTGAGTCCGGAATGTCTATGGCTTTAATTGACGTGACATCGACCGGTTCACCAAGAATGTGCCCTGAGAGCACGGGGCGTGTGGCCGTGAGTGCCAACGTCTGTGATGAAATGTCTATATGTTTATATTGCTCGCTTATGCTAATGAAATGCAGGGAAGGAGCATCGCCGTCCCGAGTTGTGGGCGGGATCGTTATAATTTGGTCAGCATTGCTGACCGTTGTCTTGTTTTGCCACCGTGCGGTGGTTTGTTGCTTGCAGGTGCAGCTGGACCAAGAAGTCAATAGCGGGCTAAAGCCCGAATGCGAAGCCGGCCCTTGAAGGCCTAATTGGAAGTGTTTACTGCTTTATTCATGTGTGACCGGCCTGCGTGCCGTGGTTTGTAAAACATGTAATTTGAAGTGAAACATTTTGTAAGGCCTTAAGGCTTATTTTGGGTATTTTGTATAACATTCCTAGTTTGTGTTAGTGGACATTCATGCTCTAATGCTGGGTTCTTTATTGCAACTTTTATAAACTGCTTCCGCTAGAATGCTCTGTGTAGGACGTTGATATTGGTTGGATGGTTTCCGTAAGTAACCACCCGGTCTGTCTGTGGCATACGGCGTTGGGCCGCGGCCGGACCTACTGCTTTATGCTATGTGACGGATAGGGGGTGTTACACGACATCAGTCCACGCAGACCTCCACAGCAGTCAGCATTTGCTGTACCACCAGAGTTCAGCAAGGGCCATAGCAAAACTCCAAGGTCAGTCTGCCGCAGAGGATACTGCGGACACGCCAGTCCGCAACCCTCCTGCGGATAGGACACAATCCGTCGGTACACAAACTGCAACAGCGCCACTGAACAAGGCACTACCCACAGTCCGTGAACCTCTATCCGCTCAGGCCACTCCTTAATCAGCCAAGCCAGCAAGACAGCCAACGCCCTATCCACAGACAACAATCCGCCCAGGCCCCGGACTCTGTCCGCTCAGACCTCCCGGCCTGCCATCAACCACTTTCACTTCACAAATTTCAACACTCCCCCTTGAAGTGAAAAGTGGTGATCAAGCCCAGCAAGCTGCCCAACCGCTTAAAAGGCCCCTTCGACAGTGGCTTCGTGAAGATGTCAGCAAGATTATTTTCACTTTGTATATGCCCGACCAGAAGAGATCCCTCCAACACCTTCTCCCTTATGAAGTGGTGATCGATCTCAATATGCTTGGTCCTAGCGTGACACACTGGATTGTTTACCAGGTTGAGAGCACTCTCATTATCACCCCGGAGTAAAGTTGGCCCATGCACTTCTTCATGCACATCCTCTATAAGCCTCCTCAACCAGATGACTTCCCGAGTAGCCAAGGTCGAAGCCTTATACTCTGCCTCCGTAGTTGAGATGGACACCGAGTCCTGCTTCTTGCTACACCACGAGATGCTAGCTGATCCGCAAGTGAACACATAACCTGAAGTTGACCTTCGATCATCCGAATCACCACCATAATCAGCATCCGTGTACCCAACCAAGGAGAAATCTGATTCCCTTTTATAGAGAAGTCCCAAGTCAGAAGTTGTCTTAACATACTTCAGAATGTTCTTGGCTGCCACTAGATGAGACTTCCTTGGTTCAGCCATAAACTGACTTACTCGGCCAACATCGTAAGCAATTTTTGGCCTTGTAATCGTCAGGTAGATCAAGTTTCCAACAAGGGCTCTGAACACCAAGGGGTCAGGAAGAATCCAACCCTCATCTCGTCGAAGATTCAACCCATATTCCAGTGGAGTAGAGCAACTCTTTCCTTTGCCCATGCCGAACCGCTGCACAATGCGATCTTCATATCCTCTTTGGCAAATGAGTATACCACTCTTCTTCCTCTCCACTTCAAGACCGAGTAAGTGATGAAGCTCTCCCAAGTATTTCATCTCGAAGCTTATAGCAAGCTCAGCCCTGAGCCTTGCTACTTCCCCCACCGAATTCCATGTGATGATCATATCATCCACATACAGCAGGACCAAGACCTGAAGCTCCCCTTTCTTATTGATGAACAAGCTAGAATCTGAGTTGCACGCAAGATACCCGCAGAATTGGAGATATTCTGCAATATTCCCATACTAAGCTCTGGGAGCTTGCTTCAACCCATAGAGAGCTTTCCTTAGTTTGCAGATATAGTCCGGATGATCTTCAGAAACAAATCCAAGTGGCTGATCCATGAAGATGTCTTTGTCAATTTCTCTGTAAAGAAAAGCATTCTTCACATCAAGCTGCCACATCCTCCATCCCTTGCTAGCAGCCAAGGCGATCACCACTCTAACTGAAGTCATTTTTAGAACCGGACTAAACGTCTCCTCATAGTCTTCTCCATACTGCTGTGAGAATCCTCGAGCGACCAGACGAGCTTTGTATCTATCAATGCTCCCTTCAGCCATCTTCTTCAACTTAAACACCCATTTGCAAGTCACTGGAGTAATGTCATTAACCTTGGGCACAAGATCCCAGGTTTCATTCTTCTTGAGAGCAGCAATCTCTTCCTTCATGGCATCTTCCCATTCCTTGACTCCAGTGGCCTCATTGAAGTTTGCAGGCTCTCGCTCATCCAGAGGACCTGCAAAGAAGCTGGAGACAAAGCTCTCTGCATTCCCATCACAGTAACGAGCCGGTGGCTTAATAACCCTCTTCGATCTCCGAAGGGTCTGCTCTTTGCTTACTACCTTCGTTACTTCTTCAGGCTCAACTCCTACTTGGGGCAAGCTTTGAGAAATGCTCCCCCTACTTCCTGAGCCAGAAAGCTCAGCCTCAGAGTTTGAAGCAACAAGAGCTGCTGGTGAAACAAGAAGCTCCTCTTCCAAGCCTTCAGCAACCACCATCGGTTCTTCATCAACCTTGCTTCCGGTTAGCTCAACCGAGCCACCTCCATACGACGTCAGCTCGTCAAAGACAACATCTCTTGACACAACGAACTTCTTCATCGTAGGATCCATGCATTTCCATCTCTTCTTCCGCTCATCGTAGCCAACAAAAACAAGCTTCCTTGCCTTTGCATCCAGCTTAGTCTGTGAAGCATCCAAGACATACACATAGCAAGTTGAACCGAACACCCGAAGGTGTCCCACACTAGGCTTCTCCTTCAGCAACAACTCAATAGGAGTCTTCATGTTGATCAAGCTGAGTGGCATCCGGTTGATGACATAAGAAGCACAAGACATCCCCTCCGCCCAAAAGGACCTTGGGATGTCTTTCGCATGAAGCCAGCATTTGCAAGTCTCCGTCAGATGACAAATCTTCCACTCTGCTACTCCATTTTATTGTGGAGTGTGAGCACAAGTGAGCCCTCGTTGGATTCCGTGCTTCCTGCAGAAGTTAGAAAACTCGGAGGAGATAAACTCACCACCGTTGTCTGTTCTAAGCTTCTTGATCTGCAAGCCAAGCTGACCCTCCACTAGCTCCTTGAACTCCACAAACAACTGGAAGGCTTCAGACTTCTCCTTCAAGAAATAAACCCAAGTATATCTTGAGTAGTCATCAATCAGGACAAGCATGTATCTGCTTCCACCAAGGCTGGCAGTGATAGTTGGTCCCATCAAGTCGCCATGAATGAACTCCAATGGTTGCTTGCTCCTTGTTTGTGATTTATCAAACGGAAGGCGATGTGCCTTACCGTATTGACACCCTGCGCAAACATGCCCGTCACTAAAGGAGGACAACTTAGCCAAGCCTCTCACCAAACGTCTACTAGCCATAGCCTTCAGCTTGTCCATTCCTACATGACCCAGCCTCTCATGCCAGATTGCAGCGTTATCGTTGGATCTCATACAATCAACATAAGAATTAGTTGCAAGAACAAACAATTTCTTAACTCTCCTTCCTACATAAGCAACATCAGCCTTAACAGCTGATACGTTGCGAAGGAACTTAACGTCTGTTGGCCCAAATAGAACGTGATAACCAGCATCTACTGCATTGGTCACAGAGAAGAGGTTCTTCTTCATGCCCAGTACATGATACACACTCCTTAATGTGAGTGGCCCCTGATCACTACCCAAAGACACAACCCCCTCTTTCTCTACTGCATAAACAGTGTTATCAGAAGTTATGATAGCTTCGTTACATGAGTATGCTTGTAAGGAAGAGAACTTCGACTTGTCTACGGTGAGGTGATGACCACACCCGGAGTCCACGATCGATTCGTCGTTGAAGTCCTCAGTAGAAAAGGCATGGACACAAGTACTCGTCATGAAGGCTCCACCCCATTCTGCTTCCTCACTCATAGAGCAAGCTTCCTCCATGCCTGTAGCATGCCTAGGCTACAGCTTGACCTTGCAGTCCCGCTTGAAGTGCCCTTGCTGATGACACCTGTAGCACTTCAAGTTCTTTTTCCAGTCCTTCTTCGGAGCAGCGCTCCTCTCTGGCTGATAAGAAGTTGAAGGATCATTCTCAGCAGCGACCTGCTTCTTCTTCTTCCCTTCCAATCTCTTCTTCTTCTTGCTTGTGAACATCGCTTCACTACCACCTTCAGAGACAGTCACTCCTGCCATCTGCCTTGCCAAACTTTCCTGCGAAGCAACCAGGTTCTCAAGCTCCAGCAAGGATGGTTGAGTTGCCCACCCTTGAACAGATGTTACAAAGGCAACATATTCCTTCCGCAAGCCGCGGATAATGTGCCTTTTCAACTTAGCCTCCGAGATAGGCTCATCAGGGTCAAGCGCTGATATCTCTGCGCACAAGCTTTTCATCTTCAAGAAGAACTTTTAGATAGTAAGGTCTCCTTGAGTTATTCTGGCCAACTCATTCTCCAGAAACTAAAGTCTGGCCACATTCTTCCTATTGAACAACTCATCAATAGTTGTCCAAATATCAGCAGCAAACTCACATCCAATGATGTGATCAAACAGCTCTGGTGAAACAGCTCTCTTGAGAACAAACTCCGCTTTTGCATTTTTTTTTCTCCAGACCCTCACCTGCCCAGCAGGACCAAACACAGCAGTAATTTCCTGCCTTTCGTCACCACCGATGACCTCCCACAGCTCCTCGCCAAGAAGAAAACTCTTCATACACAACCTCCACTTCTTGAAGTTAGTCGTGGTCAAGAGTTCAATACCAAGACCCCTTGCATAGCTCCTTTTCATTGCAACAACCATTGGTTAGCTTATCAGAAGCATAGAGCAACAACAGAGCAACAACAACCGTTGATCACCGCTCAAGCAACTGAACCTCCCTCTGATACCATGTTAAATTTTCTCAAAGTGGTCAGCAAGATAGCCCAAAGCCAAATTAATATTCTCGGCACTACCCAGTTCACACTTTGATTTAGCAGAAATCTCAAGGAGCAACACTTAACACAATATGCACATGGAAGAACAAGCAGATCTTATTCATAACTTCTTTACAAGTCAAGACATACGTGGCGAGACATGATTTCGCCAGTACACAAGCTACAAAACTGAAAGTCCAAAACAAGCCGTGCGGACAGAATTGCAGACCGTCGAGACCGCCGAGTCTGCATAGTCTCTAAAACCGCCCTAACTCTAGCTATTACACGCCGAATAGAACACGGAGTCTGCCTGAGACCGCAAGGCCGTGCGGACACTCTATTATTCGCGTACTGCTATGAACTGATGAACAGACCGCCTACCCGCCTTAGACCGGCAGACATGATATTGGAACTTGGCAACGCTGAAGCAGAGAACTGACAAGCCACCGAGCGACCTATTGAGACCGCAGAGACCGCAGACTTCCAAGTACTTGACCGAAGTCAAAGCCAAACTCCTGGCTCCTTGAAGCTAGCCGTGCGACCTGCGCACAACAACAGTTAACTCTGATTCAATCCTCGCGAACAGAAAAACTGAGACCGCAACACTTTGGCGAGCCCCCACTTACTGTTCACACAGCTACTGTAGACGTGTTGGGGGGTCCTATTTATAGGCGAGGTGAGGAGTGTGGTCACCGCCCTAGTGGATAGAGACACTACACCAGCCCGGGCGCAAACAAACACTCATCCGCTGAGTCCGTAAGGACTTAGCCGGATTCCAAGGAAAAAACTGCAAGAAGCAAGGCACTGACCACAACAAGGCGTACTTGCCTCATACTATGCAGACAAGATACAGTCCGCACAGTCCGCAACATCACCATATGGACAACCACAACCCCTTCAGCAACAGTCCGCACACTAAAGAGGTAGTCCACATAGTACAAGACCAAATCCTCCATCTGCCACAAGTCCACGACCAAAGGCAGGGTTAGCAACAATCCACCCGGTCAATAGCGGAATTTGCGGATACAGCGGACACACTGGACTTATCACAGAATGTGACCAAGTCCAGTAACTCACAAAAGGCCTATCGTGAGCTTGGCGGACAAGGCTCACTCCGGCAATCACCCAAAGCGAAATGCCAACACCCCTACAGAGTTAAGGCAGAGTCCGCAAGCAATCCTCACACGACTGCCCAAACGGCCAACTGCCGGACTCCGATATCAGTCCGCGCAGACCTCCACAGCAGTCAGCATCTGCTGTACCACCAGAGTTCGGCAAGGCCCACAGCCAAACTCCAAGGTCAGTCCGCCACAGCAGATTACGCGGACACGCCAGTCCGCAACCCTCCCGCGGATAGGACCCAATCCGCCGGTACACAAACTGCAACACGGCCACTGAACAAGGCACTGCCCACAGTCCGCGAACCTCTATCCACTCAGGCCGCTCCTTAATCAACCAAGCCAACAAGACAGCCAACGCCCTATCCGCAGACAACAATCCGCCCAGGCCGCGGACTCTGTCCGCTCAGACCGCCCGGCCTGCCCATCAACCAGTTTCACTTCACAAATTTCAACAGCCACATCAAAAGAAAACATAACATGTACATCCACAATAGCCTTCGAGGGCTATCAGTGGCAGCAGCAAAAGCAGTAGGGACTTCAGCCCTTATGCGTCCCGCTCGGTTCTCCAGCACCTGCACAGGGACATTCCACCCAAGGGTGGCAAACAGAGGCAACGGTCAGCATTCAGCTGACCAAATTGTAACGACCCTACCCCTTTTCTCGGGGCAGCGGTAATCTTCCTGCAGGCATAGCATATCACAAGCATGGCAATATATCTCATATAATGTGCGTTCACGCACAGATTCCATCACAACCGTCAACCATCTGGCCCAACGGTCCGTGCACTCAGGGTACATTCTTGGTGTACTGGCAAATCAGTTGCCCACCACCGTATCAGGGTCACAGCCCAACGAAAACTTACTTGAGCATTTACTCCATGCCGTGCAGCCGGAGTTCTAGTCGTAACGCACCGGGATGGGCCCGTAGCCCCCCATTGTGTCATGGCACACTGGCCTACGACTCTCGATATGCGCTCCAACAGACCTCACCTTCTGGTCTCTCGTCGGACGAACATAACGCAGGTCGGATCCTCCACCCCCCGTTGCTCAAATTGCCTTGCCATCACTGAGTACGGTGTACTCGCGGCTAAATACAAGCGTAAGTCGGTCTCACCAATCCTGTTTTGGCATTCAAGCCTGGGTATTTATCTTACACCCATTCACATCACAACATCAGCGGGTCTTTCCTGGGCACACCAGTACATCCTACTCCTCTCTTCGCAGGTGGACACCACAAATATCATAAATGTCAGGGGTCTTTCCTGGCTACCATGCCAGTACTTCCTATTACTCTCTTCACAGGTGGACTCCTGATGAGTCCACTTTATATACCTATTTTCGGACTCATCTGGGCTAGTTTTCACACGGTTGCGCTTCACTTTTAGTTCTTTATCGTTCCTATTTCATCTAATCTTTATTTCCATAGGAAGTGCACATTTATGCCCGTGGTTGTGTATTTTGTTATTTTTTATATTTTGTACTCCCTTTTGTGATTGTCTGGAATGTCTGCACAAATTAGTGATTTATTTTTCCTATCGGTATAGGGGTCATGTGCGTGTTCCTGGATGGTTGTGAAACAGGAATACTGCGCACGATCATTAGATATAATGCGCACGACCACTGGTCGTGCGCCCCTTATCGTGTGCACTACTCTACGTTTTCCAGAATCAGCTTGGGGTAAGCGCACGACCACTGAACATAATCCGCACGACCACCGGTCATGCGGCACTGATCGTGTGCATTGATTCCTCTTTTCTGGAGTCCTGTCTGGGGTAATCGCACGACCATTGGACTTACTGCGCACGACCATTGGTCGTGCGCCACTACTCGTGCGCGTTATCCCAGTTCTACTTCCTGATCTTTCATGCCAGTGCGCACGAGCACCGGACATAGTGCGCACGACCACTGGTCGTGCGCATGTGATCGTGTGCATTGTTCATTTCTGCTTTGTATAAATAGTGCAGGTCTCGCCCTAATTCAAGGAGAGGATCCGGAGCTCGACATTTCTCCGCCGTTTTCCGCCTTCTCCGCCGTTCCCCTTCAATATCCACCCTAGGGAAGTGCTCCGGGCAAGCTTTCACCGACAAATCCAAGTCGGAGCTTCCTCTTGGCCTCCTCCTTCATCCTTGAGTTGCAAGAAGAGCTTGACCTAGCTTTCTCCATCAAGCTAGGGGAAGTTGTGCCATCCTCCACCGGATTGTTACACGAAGAAGACAGGCCATTGGAAGGTGGTGACAGCCCTTCTCTACCCCGGACGCAGTTACGGACCGAGGTTGGACGCAGATTGACAACCCGACGATTCCAACCGTGAATCCTCAGCAAAGCTTCAGATCCGGTCGATTTCACACACATTTCTTCTCTTGTTGTTGATAGTTTAGTTGAACACTTTATATTTGATGAAGCTATGCTTAGTGTAATATATGTTTATGTGTAATCATGTCTATGTGATTATATATTTTCACTATATTTACTTGAGGTGCGCCCATATTCCATCCACCACCATCCACCATTGTCGTTCTAGCAATTGCTAGAAGCATGCGTAGCGAAGAGATGCTTACGACCCTCATTCCCCCATTCTCACCAACTCATCCGCAAGCCTACTCGCCCATCCGCCTAGCGATTCGGTGCATAGTAGTCGGACTAGTCTTCCATCCCGCCTGGCGAAGCATCGCATAGCGGCGTTGTATAGGAGTAGTTGTTAGTATTTTATTTTCTTTATCCGCAAATATCAAAGCCCCCATCGTTACCTCCGACCTAAGGACTTCAATCTCAAGTCCTCCTCGAAATTAACTCCACCTTACTGTGTTCCTTGTGAGATCGATACTTGGGAAAACCCCCATTTTATATTACTTGTGCGACTTGTTCACTGTCGTGATCTTAAGCATCAAGTTTTTGCCGTCGTTGCCGGGGAACACAGTCGTGTGAGTTTTTGTAGAGGAAGATAAGAGATAGAAGCCCTTTTTCATTTGTTCATATCACTTTCTTCTTTGTTTTAGTTTTTAGCATTTGTGTTTGTTTTTATTTGTTCCTATTCTAGTTTTAATTTTTTTGTAGCAGGTTTTCCTATTCTTTTATTTGTGGTGTGTAGTTAATTGTTGCTTAGAAACTTTCTGTTGGTGAATTATTCTTGTTGCACCATGTATTCTTATATGAATATCTGTTGCCGATGGTGCGGGGATTATAGGCATGGTAGTGATGAGTGCCCCACTGAAGAATGGGAGCATAATTCTCGTGGTTCTGTGTATGGAGCACCGTCTTCCTATGGTACTTCATACACCCAACCCAGGTCTTATGGTCACTCCTCTTCTACTCCTTCATCTTTTTCTTATTCCTCTCCGGTCCCACATGTACCGAGGAGTAATGGAAAATGATGTTTGTGTTGTCGTAGCACCGACCACGTGTCGAAAGATTGCGCAGAATTTCAGCGCCAGTTGGAGGAGAATGATGAACCGGGTATCTGATTCATTCCATCCACCTCTCAATCAGATGCCCCTTCTGATTCTGATGATATCTTCGCAGCACAACCTTGTCTATGGGGGACTGCTGCGGATATACCCATCAGACTTTCTGCTGATCGGTGTGAAGACATTGCGGCGCCGTCTCTCCCCATGCACTCTTCCCCTCTTGTTGATTCACCCCCGGAGGAACCTGCACATATTTTCTCTGATGTTGTTGTTCCTCCGCCTTCTTTGCAAGAATTATCTATCCCTATTTTTAGTGAGTCGGTTGATGATGTTCGGCAGGATTGTGATTCTGAGCCTGAGGATGTGCCCATGTTTGACGAGGATATTATTTTCATTAATGGACAATATTACTTCTTGGAACATGTGGACGCACTGAGGTGTGTTAATGAGGAGATCCTCTTTGTTGAGGAAGTTTCCACTTCCTTGATGGATGAGGAAGTCTAAACCACCACCGAGGACCTCGAGCTCGCGGATTCCCCTCGCCATGACTCATATGATGCCGTCAATGATCTATGTCGGGATCCTGCTGGGAGTGAGACCGGGACCACTCCCCCTATTTCTGATTCTTTTTGTTATTCATCTCCTTTATTTCTTGATCCCCCTTCTTTATCTGAGCCTGGGCGGGTTGAGTCTCTGCAGGACCTTCAGGAGGACTTAGTGCTTTCAGCTCGAGTCATCGATGGTAGCATCCTCTCTCGTGAGGAGTTTGATTCCTCCTCTGTTGAGAAAGCTCCATTGATTATTTTCTCCTCCTGCCTTCTCCCTGTAGTAGACGATACCTTGCTAGGCATGGATTTATTTTGTGGTGAGATGAGTGAGGACCAGGCCTCCTCCTCATCCTACTTCCTATTTCCTCTACCTGTGTTGGGCAGGTATTATTATTTAGGTAGAGGGGTAACTGCTCTATCACCGTATCGGTACCTGTTACCAAAACGGATTTTGGAACAGTTACCTGTGCACTTTTTATTTCATAGGCCCATTAGCTAGAACTGTTTAGAATGTAATAAGTCGTGCTGGGATGACAATAACCCCAGTACTTATCTTTTATTTCCTGCATTTTTATTTTCATGCCTATTTTAGTTTTAGCATTTCTTTTTGTATATTTTTCTTGTGTTTTTGCGGAGCTCACCCCTGCAGGTATTCATAGTAAATTGCATTGGCGGGGTTGTGATTCTTTGTATGGCGGGCCTGCTTCAGGTTTCCACGCATTGATAAGTTGTAAATATACCTATTTTTATGTACATTAATTTAGTTGTTTTCATTTATTTTTGTTGTTTTTACTCAATAAAATGCTCCTATTTTTGTAAATATTATACTAACTTTGTTTATTTTATTTTTCAGAAAAAATCAAAAATCTGCCAAAATTTGACCTGTCATGCCCGTGACATGTTGGTCACGCCCGTGACCTAGGCGTGACACGTCAAAAACCAAGAAATCTGCAATTTTCGGGAAGAATAGCCTGACACGCCCGGGGTCACGCCCGTGTCACCCGACACGGGGCGTGACCCAAGCCCGTGTTCACTCCACTCGACGATTTCATCTCGACGATCGTCGAGTGTCGACACCAGCCGACACGCCCAGAGTCACGCCCGTGACATGGGGCGTGACCTTTCCAGCTAGCCCGACAAGACCTGCCCGAAGACTTTCGGCGCGCACCGCGCCCAGATCCACCTGCCTGTCACGCCCCCTGTCATGCCCGTGACCCAGGGCGTGACCACTGCGAGACCGACACGTGTCCAGCGAAAGTCAACTTTCCCGTCAAATCGCCGGCCGCCTTCGCAAATAGTACTGTCACGCCCCCTGTCACGCCCGTGACCAAGGGCGTGACACATGTAAATTTTTTCTATAAATTCAGAGCTACTGCTTAGGATTCCTGTTCCTTTTTTTTGAACCATTTTGTAAGGGGAGGTGCTGCGTAAATGGATTTCCAACCTATGGAATGGGGTTTTCTCTTTCTCTCTCTTTTATTTTTGCACTAGCTTTGTAATAGTTTGTAGACATAATATAAATGTAGTTTTTTTCTCATTTCTATGTTTTGGACTTCATATATGTGCCCACCCTTTGCAATCTTATTTATTTTTGTTTTAACTTAATTTTTATTCTCTTTGTAATGGGGGTGTGTGTGTATGAGTGTAAATGTTACTTTTATGTTTTCATAATTTCTTTACTTAGATTTGTTTAGATTAGGTTTTTTATAGCTTTCTATCTCATTGTTATAAACCCGTAAAATTGATTTCAAAGTGATTTTCATTTCTTTTAAGTTAGATTTTTCTTTTTAGGATGTAAAACCTTTTCATTATTTTCAGTTTATTTTCACTTTTTAATCAGTTTTACGGAGTTATAGGAATGATTATATAGTCGTTTTAATTTTTCGCGCACTTTGATTTTCATTTAAAACTTTTTCCTTATTTAATTTTTTCGCTCTCTTTTAATGCATTTCTACCGCATTCTAGCGGTAGAAATGTATTCGTTTTTATTTTTCGATCACTTTCATTTTGCGTTTATTTGCAAACTTTTTCGCTCCGTTTATTTTTATTTTCCCTTTTTATGCATTTCTACCGCATTTTAGCGGTAGAAATGCAGTTGTTTTAATTTTTCGTCAACTTATTTTTTCTTAATTTTTTTCGCTCGTTTGTGTGTGCGCATTTATTTCCGCCTACTCGTTAAGAGTTAAATGGCGCTTTGCTTTATTTCAATTTTGTCGAGTGTGTGCGTGTGTTTTACTTTCCTGTAGAGTGTGTACGTTTTCATTTATGTCGAGAGAGAGTGTGCGTGCGTTGCATTTATTTTGTCCTACTCGTTTGAGTAGGACCCGTATTTATTTTCTCCTACTCGTTTGGGTAGGACTTAGTGTAAATGTTACTTTTATGTTTTCATAATTTCTTTACTTAGACTTGTTTAGATTAGGTTTTTTATAGCTTTCTATCTCATTGTTATAAACCCGTAAAATTGATTTCAAAGTGATTTTCATTTCTTTTAAGTTAGATTTTTCTTTTTAGGATGTAAAACCTTTTCATTATTTTCAGTTTATTTTCACTTTTTAATCAGTTTTACGGAGTTATAGGAATGATTATATAGTCGTTTTAATTTTTCGCGCACTTTGATTTTCATTTAAAACATTTTCCTTATTTAATTTTTTCGCCCTCTTTTAATGCATTTCTACCGCATTCTAGCGGTAGAAATGTATTCGTTTTTATTTTTCGATCACTTTCATTTTGTGTTTATTTGCAAACTTTTTCGCTCCGTTTATTTTTATTTTCCCTTTTTATGCATTTCTACCGCATTTTAGCGGTAGAAATGCAGTTGTTTTAATTTTTCGTCAACTTAGTTTTTCTTAATTTTTTCGCTCGTTTGTGTGTGCGCATTTATTTCCGCCTACTCGTTAAGAGTTAAATGGCGCTTTGCTTTATTTCAATTTTGTCGAGTGTGTGCGTGTGTTTTACTTTCCTGTAGAGTGTGTGCGTTTTCATTTATGTCGAGAGAGAGTGTGCGTGCGTTGCATTTATTTTGTCCTACTCGTTTGAGTAGGACCCGTATTTATTTTCTCCTACTCGTTTGAGTAGGACTTGCGTGTGTGCGTTTTACTGCTTTCTTTCTCCCGCCCACGCATTTGCGCCGGGACTCGCAATTTACTGCTTTCTTCAGTCCTACTCGTTTGGGTAGGACTTGCAATTTTCTGCTTTCTTCAGTCCTACTCGTTTGGGTAGGACTTGCAATTTACAGCTTTATTTTCCTGCTTTCATTTACTGCTTTCTTTCCTGCTTTCTTTATTGCTTTTCTCGCAAGCCGTCCCCATTCCGATGAGTGGCTAACCGTTCTTAGCCCTCGGCATCGAAGAGCATTGGGACAGATAAAATAGCTTAAAATAACTAAAGGTCTAATCTTTCTAATTAATTAATAGCACTTAAGGTTTGCCCGGGGTTAACGACGCGTAAGACCACATATCGATGTGTGGGCCCTATTTCCGTTTTCCATACGCTCGCCGAGAGGCCGTGCATATGGACAGATCACCCCTTGGCAAAGAGAGTTCCGCACTAACCCTCGAGAGAGGAGGCGCGCCAACTCTACCGGATTGGGTTCCCCACCCAATAGCGGGGTTCTTAGCGTAATGCGGGCGTTAAGAGGAATCCTTCGTCGGACTAACGTTCGGTCGAATAGTCTTAGCGTTCAGGTGAGCGATAGTCCTAGAGATAGGTGAGCTCATTTTAGTGGAACCTCCACGGCCAAGTCTCCGCCTTAATTAATTAGAAATTTAGGAGCTCTTTTTATTTAAAGTTTATTTTAGTTCAATTGTTTTTTCAGTGCCATCGAGCTAAGCTCTTCATCGGCACCACCTTCAAGCTTTCTTTTTATTGCTTTCATTTTCTTTCTGTCATTTTCTGCATTTTATTATATATAAATACCCGACAAGTATTATCGGTAAAATAATAGTCCCCTCCAGGGAAGAGTAGAAATAATCGAACCGACCCCGAGAACAATACGACCTCGATATTCCACCCGGAATATCCTGTACTACTCACGATAGGGGCACTTGCCTCCTTTCGTTAAAACTCGATTTCTAAACCTATTTTATATCCAAAATAAATAAATAAATACGCGCGCCCCGTTTTCTTAAATAAAATCACTTCCGCCTTTTTCTCAAATAAAACCGCCGGGTCGCCGCGTGACCGTAAATAATTTTGGAGTTTTAACGCACATCAAGTTTTTGGCGCCGTTGCCGGGGACATTTTAGGTTCGTTATTTTAAACCCTGGAAATCTATTAATTTTACCTATATATATTTATATATAAAAAAAAATAGTTTGGCCAACTAAAAAAAATTATTATAATATAATAATAATAATAATAATAATAATAACTTAAATATATATATTTACATATTTATAAAACCAAAAAAAAAATTGAAAACTCAAAAAAAAAAAAAAATTTTGAAAAACCTTAAAAATTAAAAATTTGAAAAAACTATAAAACCAAAAACAAAACTAAACTAAAAAAAAACTAACTAAAAATCCAAAAACATGAAAAAAAACAAAAAAAAAACTTAACAAAAAAAAATATTTTTATTTTCATTACTGTTTTTGAACAACAAAAAAAAAACAACAACAAAAAAAAAACAAAAAAAACTAACAAATAAAAAACTAAAAAATATATATATTTTACTTTAACTTATTATATTTTAATTTATTTTGTTTCGGCGCGCTTTTCACTCTTGTGCACGCTAGGGGCTCCCAATTTATCACGCTATGGTAGCTAAAGCCTTAGCTACCTCCGACTCCCCCTCGCACACCCCCCCTACCGCCCGCAATCTTTAGGCCGAGTTTATCTTTTTTTTTTTTTGCTGTTATCTTTTTGCTTTTTCTTTTCTAAATAATGCAGGGCTTCCAATTGGGCCTCCCGGACTCGTCTCAGGGAAGCTCCTACCCTCCCTTTTTCTTTTTGTACTTATTATATTTTGTATATTATCGTTCCGCATACTTAGACTGCAACATTGGGGACAATGTTGGGTTTAAGTATGGGGGTGTTTTCCTATACTGCATTTTTTTTATTCTGTACTCATCAAAACTAAAAAAAAATTTTGCAAAACTTAAAATCTAAAAAATTTTTCTTGTTTTTATTATCATAAAACTTCAAAAAATTCATAAAACTCAAAAACAAAAAAAAAAATTCTCTCTTCCCCCCTCTTCTTCTTTTTTGTAAAAACTTGCTTCTTGCCTGCCCGCGACGGTCGACTCATCGAACCAACCATTCAAATAAGAGTCTGTTCGCGGGGCCGCAATCGAGTTTTTACTTTGCTTTTTTGTAAAAAAATCTCTCTTTCCCCTCTATCTTCTTTGTAAAAAACTCTTCTTTCTCTTCTCATTCTTGTAAATAATTTATCATCATAAAACCACTAAAAATCAAAAGAGAAAAATTAGAAAAACCCAAAAACCCTAAAAAGATAAAAACTCAAAAAATCCTAAAAAGATAATAATTAAAACACAACAAAAAAAATGATAAAATCCCTAAAAATCAAAAAAAAATGTTTTGTTAAATTATGTAACAAAATAATTCGAATATACCATTTCTTAACCCTTTTTGTTTTCCACAAATCTAGTTTCGAGTTAATTTATATGTGAATTTTAGTTATTCTTTGCTTACTATTCGTTTATTAATTAAAGTTCGATAGATTTAAGTGTCTGGGGTTAAGATTTAAAGAATTTTTTATGTCTTTTTCTTATAATATGGAACTTGTTTTTCACCACCACTTCTAATTTTATAAATAGAAGCTCGTTTTTTATGTTAGAAAATAACATCTATGGATTTCAATTATTTCTACTTCATGCTTTTAGAAATATCGGAACGTTCATTTTAAAAAGGTTGCTCTCAAAATTTTTTATTAAAATCTAGTTTTCTTTTTGAAAAAAAATAAACCCACTTCCATTTTTTTTCATGTTTATTTGACATGATTCCCCCCTATCCCTTAAAAGATCCTATGTCAATGGGAATAAGATTTCGTTCCGTAAACATAGGCACCCAATAATTTAAAAAGATTATATATGGAGTAAGAGGATAAAATTCATTACTCCTACAAATATACATTGGGTTAATTTTATTCTTATGAAGAAAGAAAAAAAATTATTATGTGTTAGGAAAATAAGATTTCGTTTTCCTAACTATCCAAAAGAAAAAAATTGGAGGTTCGAGAAAAAATTACCTCGCCTCAATATTCAAGCCTTCTTCATAAACCACCAAAGCACTTATCTCATTTCAATGATTCTAGACTTAAATTAAAATTTTTTTGAGAGCATAATTTTTAAATTGCATTATTTCCTTTAACTTCTTTTAAGCTAAAGTTTTTTATATAAATCCAATCCATCTTTGTTAAACTAACAAAAATAAATTTTTGCTTTCTATTTTATTTTTTCTAGAAGTCTTTTTGAAACTCTTCCTCTATTCATAACATTTCATAAATTAGGATTTAATTCTTTAACCCCGGATGTTTATTTTGATCTTCCTTTTAATTAATTCAAGCGGTAGCTAAACTTAGGATTTCTTTTATTCCTTATAAGTTCATCTCCAACTTTTGCTCTAGAATAGCAAAAGCTTAAGTATGGGGGTATTTGATAAGTTGTAAATATACCTATTTTTATGTACATTAATTTAGTTGTTTTCATTTATTTTTATCGTTTTTACTCAATAAAATGCTCCTATTTTTGTAAATATTATACTAACTTTGTTTATTTTATTTTTTAGAAAAAATCAAAAATCTGCCAAAATTTGACCTGTCACGCCCGTGACATGTTGGTCACGCCCGTGACCTGGGCGTGCCACGTCAAAAACCAAGAAATCTGCAATTTTCGGGAAGAATAGCCTGACACGCCCGGGGTCACGCCCGTGTCACCCGACACGGGGCGTGACCCAAGCCCGTGTTCACTCCACTCGACGATTTCATCTCGACGATCGTCGAGTGTCGACACCAGCCGACAAGCCCAGAGTCACGCCCGTGACCTGGGGCGTGACCTTTCCAGCTAGCCCGACAAGACCTGCCCGAAGACTTTCGGCGCGCACCGCGCCCAGATCCACCTGCCTGTCACGCCCGTGACCCAGGGCGTGACCACTGCGAGACCGACACGTGTCCAGCCAAAGTCAACTTTCCCGTCAAATCGCCGGCCGCCTTCGCAAATAGTACTGTCACACCCCCTGTCACGCCTGTGACCAAGGGCGTGACACATGTAAATTTTTTCTATAAATTCAGAGCTGCTGCTTAGGATTCCTGTTCCTTTTTTTTGAACCATTTTGTAAGGGGAGGTGCTGCGTAAATGGATTTCCAACCTATGGAATGGGGTTTTCTCTTTCTCTCTCTTTTATTTTTGCACTAGCTTTGTAATAGTTTGTAGACATAATATAAATGTAGTTTTTTTCTCATTTCTATGTTTTGGACTTCATATATGTGCCCACCCTTTGCAATCTTATTTATTTTTGTTTTAACTTAGTTTTTATTCTCTTTGTAATGGGTGTGTGTGTGTATGAGTGTAAATGTTACTTTTATGTTTTCATAATTTCTTTACTTAGATTTGTTTAGATTAGGTTTTTTATAGCTTTCTATCTCATTGTTATAAACCCGTAAAATTGATTTCAAAGTGATTTTCATTTCTTTTAAGTTAGATTTTTCTTTTTAGGATGTAAAACCTTTTCATTATTTTCAGTTTATTTTCACTTTTTAATCAGTTTTACGGAGTTATAGGAATGATTATATAGTCGTTTTAATTTTTCGCGCACTTTGATTTTCATTTAAAACTTTTTCCTTATTTAATTTTTTCGCTCTCTTTTAATGCATTTCTACCGCATTCTAGCGGTAGAAATGTATTCGTTTTTATTTTTCGATCACTTTCATTTTGCGTTTATTTGCAAACTTTTTCGCTCCATTTATTTTTATTTTCCCTTTTTATGCATTTCTACCGCATTTTAGCGGTAGAAATGCAGTTGTTTTAATTTTTCGTCAACTTATTTTTTCTTAATTTTTTTCGCTCGTTTGTGTGTGCGCATTTATTTCCGCCTACTCGTTAAGAGTTAAATGGCGCTTTGCTTTATTTCAATTTTGTCGAGTGTGTGCGTGTGTTTTACTTTCCTGTAGAGTGTGTGCGTTTTCATTTATGTCGAGAGAGAGTGTGCGTGCGTTGCATTTATTTTGTCCTACTCGTTTGAGTAGGACCCGTATTTATTTTCTCCTACTCGTTTGGGTAGGACTTAGTGTAAATGTTACTTTTATGTTTTCATAATTTCTTTACTTAGACTTGTTTAGATTAGGTTTTTTATAGCTTTCTATCTCATTGTTATAAACCCGTAAAATTGATTTCAAAGTGATTTTCATTTCTTTTAAGTTAGATTTTTCTTTTTAGGATGTAAAACCTTTTCATTATTTTCAGTTTATTTTCACTTTTTAATCAGTTTTACGGAGTTATAGGAATGATTATATAGTCGTTTTAATTTTTCGCGCACTTTGATTTTCATTTAAAACATTTTCCTTATTTAATTTTTTCGCTCTCTTTTAATGCATTTCTACCGCATTCTAGCGGTAGAAATGTATTCGTTTTTATTTTTCGATCACTTTCATTTTGCGTTTATTTGCAAACTTTTTCGCTCCGTTTATTTTTATTTTCCCTTTTTATGCATTTCTACCGCATTTTAGCGGTAGAAATGCAGTTGTTTTAATTTTTCGTCAACTTAGTTTTTCTTAATTTTTTCGCTCGTTTGTGTGTGCGCATTTATTTCTGCCTACTCGTTAAGAGTTAAATGGCGCTTTGCTTTATTTCAATTTTGTCGAGTGTGTGCGTGTGTTTTACTTTCCTGTAGAGTGTGTGCGTTTTCATTTATGTCGAGAGAGAGTGTGCGTGCGTTGCATTTATTTTGTCCTACTCGTTTGAGTAGGACCCGTATTTATTTTCTCCTACTCGTTTGAGTAGGACTTGCGTGTGTGCGTTTTACTGCTTTCTTTCTCCCGCCCACGCATTTGCGCCGGGACTCGCAATTTACTGCTTTCTTCAGTCCTACTCGTTTGGGTAGGACTTGCAATTTTCTGCTTTCTTCAGTCCTACTCGTTTGGGTAGGACTTGCAATTTACAGCTTTATTTTCCTGCTTTCATTTACTGCTTTCTTTCCTGCTTTCTTTATTGCTTTCCTCGCAAGCCGTACCCATTCCGATGAGTGGCTAACCGTTCTTAGCCCTCGGCATCGAAGAGCATTGGGACAGATAAAATAGCTTAAAATAACTAAAGGTCTAATCTTTCTAATTAATTAATAGCACTTAAGGTTTGCCCGGGGTTAACGACGCGTAGGACCACATATCGATGTGTGGGCCCTATTTCCGTTTTCCATACGCTCGCCGAGAGGCCGTGCGTATGGACAGATCACCCCTTGGCAAAGAGAGTTCCGCACTAACCCTCGAGAGAGGAGGCGCGCCAACTCTACCGGATTGGGTTCCCCACCCAATAGCGGGGTTCTTAGCGTAATGCGGGCGTTAAGAGGAATCCTTCGTCGGACTAACGTTCGGTCGAATAGTCTTAGCGTTCAGGTGAGCGATAGTCCTAGAGATAGGTGAGCTCATTTTAGTGGAACCTCCACGGCCAAGTCTCCGCCTTAATTAATTAGAAATTTAGGAGCTCTTTTTATTTAAAGTTTATTTTAGTTCAATTGTTTTTTCAGTGCCATCGAGCTAAGCTCTTCATCGGCACCACCTTCAAGCTTTCTTTTTATTGCTTTCATTTTCTTTCTGTCATTTTCTGCATTTTATTATATATAAATACCCGACAAGTATTATCGGTAAAATAATAGTCCCCTCCAGGGAAGAGTAGAAATAATCGAACCGGCCCCGAGAACAATACGACCTCGATATTCCACCCGGAATATCCTGTACTACTCACGATAGGTGCACTTGCCTCCTTTCGTTAAAACTCGATTTCTAAACCTATTTTATATCCAAAATAAATAAATAAATACGCGCGCCCCGTTTTCTTAAATAAAATCACTTCCGCCTTTTTCTCAAATAAAACCGCCGGGTCGCCGCGTGACCGTAAATAATTTTGGAGTTTTAACGCACATCACGCATCTTCTGGTATGCTCACTAGCTGAGCATTAGGTAACCTCTTCCCTTAGCTTTTTATGATTTTTAATTTCTCCATCATATGATGTGTCGTTTAGTTTATGTCTGGGGGAGAGATCTATTACCTATTGTACGTGCACATCTCATGTGCATACTAGAAGCTTTTGTAGTTTTATTTTGATTAGTTCATTGCATCACACACCACTACACCCACATGAGCGCGTGCTTAGCTGTTAGTGTGCCGCGAGTTAAACTCATTTCTTCGTTAGATTTGGGAAAATTATGGTGCTGGCTTAGGATTGTGAGACAGAGTAAAATATTGACCTTGCTGTGCTCCTAGTCAACTGCTCTCATCTCGTGTAGAAATTGGAGTAGATTTAATTTTTCTGTATGCTTTTAGTTTTATATTTTTCTAATTGCGTAAATACTTTTTATTATACTCAAAAGTTGGTGAATCCGGTGTGAATCCGACAGTAGCTTAGGGATGTGTGTAGACGGCCGTTAAGTTCATATTGCTCGAGTCGAGAGGAGGGATAGTCTTTCTCATTGGCTAAGAACTTGCCCCGAGCTATTCTTGAAGTATGGGTATAGGTTAGTCATGCATGAGCGTGATGTAGGCCATCATTTTGGCCTGGTTGAGCTTTGTACCGTTCCTGACGTCTTATCCTCGCTAGCCCCGTTGTGCCTACCCCTTCTTTTGATTCAGCTCCACCATGATTTCACCAAAGCCTCATAGCCAATCCTAGTCGCACACCCAAGTTGAGCTTTAGTGTTTACATTTTAATGTTGGGATGTGATGTGGTGATTTTATTTGTGAAAATGTGGAAGTGCTCCCAAGTTTATATCTGCTGAATTGTGAAAATAAAATGAAGAAAAAGAAAAAAATATATACATTTGTAAAGAAAAAGAAAATATGAATGAAAAGAAAAAGTTTTAATTGAAAATCATTTTGGAAATGTGATTATATTTGGAGTAGGCGGTGCACACACCCATATGTTAAAAGTTAAGTTTGGGGGTGTGGTGTACCCGCGTGTAGTTTTCTTAGTAGAGGGATACCTTTTATTCTAGCTCATTTGGGTTAGGTGCATAGTCTTCTTGTTTATCCTTATTTACCTCACCTAAACCCAAGCCACATCTCTTCACCTCAAGTCCTACTGATTCGTGTGTGGACCAAACCAGTGTCGTGGAGAGAATGCGAAAGGGCAAGCATATGGTCACCGACATTGGTGGATTCCTTTGGAGGTTATCCGGAGCCCCGATCTTTGGCAATGCTCGTCTACCGATTAGTCTACTTTCTCCCTACGCATGACCAGATGCTTCACCGTGATTCCATTTTTGAGTAATAATAAAATTTTGATACGCATTGTGAAAAATATAAACTATTCTGCATACTTAGAAATTTCTTCTATTATATTTTTACGCTCGCGAGCATGCGACTTCGCATAGTACTTCGTATCGCAATTTCTTTGTTAACTAGTATTTTTCCCTATCTGCTTAGATTTTGTTTGCTCGGGACGCGCAAATAGTTAAGTCCGGGGGTGTGATGAGTCTACTTTATATACCTATTTTCGGTCTCATCTGGGCTAGTTTTCACACGGTTGCACTTCACTTTTAGTTCTTTATCGTTCCTATTTCATCTAATCTTTTTTTCCATAGGAAGTGCACATTTATGCCCATGGTTGTGTATTTTGTTATTTTTTATAGTTTGTACTCCCTTTTGTGATTGTCTGGAATGTCTGCACTGATTTGTGATTTGTTTTTCCTATCAGTACAGGGGTCGTGTGCGTGTTCCAGGATGGTTGTGAAACAGGAATACTGCGCACGATCATGGGATATAATGCGCACGACCACTGGTCGTGCGCCCCTGATCATGTGCACTACTCTACGTTTTCCAGAATCAGCCTGGGGTAAGAGCACGACCACTAGACATAATGCGCACGACCACTGGTCGTGTGCCACTGATCGTGTGCATTGATTCCTCTTTTCTGGAGTCCTGTCTGGGGTAATCGCACGACCATTGGACTTAGTGTGCACGACCATTGGTCGTGTGCCACTACTCGTGCGCGTTATCCCAGTTCTACTTCTTGATCTTTCATGCCAGTGCGCACGATCACCAGACATAGTGCGCACGACCACTGGTCGTGCGCCTGTGATCGTGCGCATTGTTCATTTCTGCTTTGTATAAATAGTGCAGGTCTCGCCCTAATTCAAGGAGAGGATCCTGAGCTCGACATTTCTCCGCCGTTTTCGCCTTCTCCGCCGTTCCCCTTCAATCTCCACCCTAGGGAGGTGCTTCGGGCAAGCTTTCACCGCCAAATCCAAGCCGGAGATTCCTCTTGGCCTCCTCCTTCATCCTTGAGTTGCAAGAAGAGCTTGACCTAGCTTTCTCCATCAAGCTAGGGGAAGTTGTGTCATCCTCCACCGGATTGTTACACGAAGAAGACGGGCCATTGGAAGTTGGTGACAGCCCATCTCTACCCCGGATGCAGTTGCGGACCGAGCTTGGACGCGGATTGACAACCCGACGGTTCCAACCGTGAATCCTCAGCAAGGCTTCAGATCCGGTCGATTTCGCACACTTTTCTTCTCTTGTTGTTGATAGTTTAGTTGAACACTTTGTATTTGATGAAGCTATGCTTAGTGTAATATGTGTTTATGTGTAATCATGTCTATGTGATTGTATATTTTCATTATATTTACTTGAGGTGCGCCCATATTCCATCCACCACCATCCACCATTATCGTTCTAGCAATTGCTAGAAGCGTGCGTAGTGAAGAGGTGCTTACGACCCTCATTCCGCCATTCTCACCACCTCATCTACAAGTCTACTCTCCCATCCGCCTAGCGATTCGGTGCATAGCGGCCCGACTAGTCTTCCATCCCGCCTGGCGAAGCATCGCATAGCGGCGTTGCATAGGAGTAGTTGTTAGTATTTTATTTTCTTTATCCGCAAATATCAAAGCCGCCATCGTTACCTCCGACCTAAGGACTTCAATCTCAAGTCCTCCTCGAAATTAACTCCACCTTACTGTGTCATTTATGAGATCGATACTTGGGAAAACCCCCATTTTATATGACTTGTGCGACCGGTTCACTGCTGTGATCTTAAGCATCAACTCCCTATGAACATTAAGCATTACAAAGGGTATTTCCTGGAATTCCAATACAGTACTTCCTGTTACTTCCTTTCACAGGTTGAACCCAATAACACATACAACACAAGCATTCTACAGGTATTTTCCTGGACTACCACTCCAGTACTTCCTGCTACGTTCTTTCACAGGTCCAACCCGTCGACTCCTTAACTATACGTTTAACACGGAGTCTTCTCCGGTTCGTATGCAACATCACCAATCCAGACCAACCTGTCCAGATGGGCTTCACACAGCATACCTATTCTGTACTCCAATTCCGGATCTATATTCTAACAAAAGGGGATTCCATGAATCAACCCAAAGTCTCCCAAAATCAGCCACCTTTTGGTGGGGGAATCACATACATATGCCAAAAAGGAAGCCTTCACATGGCTAGGAAGAAAGTTCATTACCCTTGAAGACCTCTTTGGTGCCATGATCTCTAAATTGGCTAGGAAGATCCGCAACAGCTTTTCCTCCACAACGTCAGCCTTGGATCTCTCATCGGAATACCGCAGCAGCACCGGTGACCAGCCCCTTTCCTCCTCCTCCTTCTTCCTCTTCGTTTCTCTCACTAGGAATGTAGAAAGAGAAGACCAAATGAAGAATGAGATTTCCCTTCTCATCCATGGCCTTAAGGAAACAGGGAGGCAGCTCAGTCATTGGATCCCAGCTGAAAGAACGGACGACCACGATTTTGCCACAAAAGTACAATTTTTCCTGACACAGCCTGTGACATGCCCGTGTCCCAGGCCGTGTGCCTCAAGCAACACTCAACCGACTTATCCAATCCAGTGACATGCCCGTGTCATGGGCCGTGTCACCTGACATGCCTTCAGACACGCCCGTGCTTGTGGCCGTGTTCATCAGGCTGAAAAAATCTCAAAATCACCCGAGACTCACACGACCTGTTACACGCCCGTATCTCAGGCTGTATGCCCAGACACGATACGAGATATGCGCCAGCTCAACTTCATCCGGCTGAGTTCGTCGACCGCGCTGACACGCCCTGTGACACGCCTGTGTCACAGGACGTGTCCTAAGCACTCGACGATCGTCGACCAAATTTTGTCGACCACTCGCCGACTGTTCCTCCCGAATACTCGTCGAACGCAGGATACGCCCTGGGACACGCCCGTGTCCCAGGCCGTGTCACCCCAAAAATGAGCCTGCTGAAAAATGGGCGGTTACAACCCTCCCCTCCTACAAGAAATTTCGTCCTCGAAATTCATATACAGGAAGGCAACCAGCAACCAAATAATTATAACATTAAACGTTTATGTTACAACAAAATTTGCACTAGGCAAGTGCTACAAATGTAGCTCGGGAAACTCCACTCGCATGGTCTGCTCTCACTCCCATGTAAGCTCCTCATGGCCATAATTGTCCCATCGGACTTTAACCATCCCGGCCGTCTTGTTCCGCAACTGTTTCTCGGCTCGATCCTCTATATGCATGGGTCTAACCCTCATTGTTAGCCCATAATCCACCGGCACACGATCATCCGTGATCACTTGAGCTGGATCTTTCACGGCCTTCCGAAGCACCGAGATGTGAAACGCATCATGTAGTCCACCCAAGTCTGCCGAAAGAGCTAGCCGATACGCAGCCTCTCTGATTCGCTCAACTACTTCAAATGGACCCAAATATCTTGGACTCAACTTTTTCAAACGTCGAATCCGGGATACACCTTTGAAGGGCTTGATCTTCAAGTAGACCCAATCTCCTACCGTGAACTCCACGTTCCGGTGCTTGGATTTGTAGTACTTCGCTTGACGATCTTGGGCTATGAGTAGCTTCTCTCGAATATCACAAATGGTTGAGTTTGCTTCATCGACTTCATTAAGATTATAAACTCTAGCTTCGCCCGCTTCTACCCAAGCCAAGGGAGTACGACACTTCCTTCCATATAGAGCTTCATACAGTGTCATCCCGATGCTCGCCTGATAGATGTTATTGCAAACTCCACCATGTAGAGATGATCTTCCCATCTCTTTCCAAAGTAGAGGGCGCACATTCGGAGCATGTCCTCCATCGTTCTGTTGGTTCGTTCAGTTTGGCCATCCGTTTGGGGATGAAAGGTCATACTGAAAGTCAACTTCGTGCCCAACAGCTGGTGAACTAGACTCCAATCCATTGACGTGAATAGCCCATCTCGATCACTTACAATGCTCCGAGGAACACCATGAAGCCGTACAATCTGTTCTACGTACAGCTTTGCCAAACTTTCTACCGAATCATCTCGCTTGTTTGGTTGGAAATGTGCCACTTTTGTCAGCCGATCAACAATCACCCAGATGGAATCATTCCCTCTTTCAGATCTCGGCAACCCGTGCACGAAATCCATAGAAATATCGTCAAATTTCCACTCTGGAATCAGCAATGACTTCAAATAACCGCCCGTTTTCTGGCATTCCGCCATCACCATAGCACAGGTTTGGCATTTGGCCACATAAAGAGCAACATCTTTCGTTAGCCCTGGCCACCAAAATAGCTTTTTCATATCTCTGAACATCTTTGTGCTCCCTGGGTGGATTGAGTACTTCGTATAATGTGCTTCATACATCAGTTCTTCCCTCAATTTACCCACATTCGGGACGCAGAAACGGCGCTCTTTCCGCAAAAGACCGTTATTCCAGGAGAACTTCCCTTCTTTCCCAGCTTTCGCATAGCGTAGGAGATCGTCATCTAACTCCGTCGCCCATCGAACTCGGTCCGCAAGGTCACATTGCACCTCCGTCCAGTTCAAACATGCATTGGCATTGGCATTCTTGTCAACACAAGAAATCTCTAACGCTTCCAGCTCCTGGATGAGATGTTCATCATGCCTTTGCAACCAAGCTGCTCTTGCCGGAGTCCGCCGACTCAAGTCATCTGCGACAACATTCCACTTCCCGGGAGTATAGTGAATCTCTAAGGTGTAGTCCCCAAGGAACTCCAACCACCTTCGTTGTCGCATATTCAAGTTCTTCTGCTCCAAAATGTACTTTAGGCTCTTGTGATCTGTATAGATCTCCACCTTCACACCATAAAGATAGTGTCGTCACAGCTTTAGTGCAAAGATCACCTCCGCCAACTCAAGATCATGGACGGGATAGTTCCGCTCGTGCACTTTCAGTTGGCGTGAGCCATAAGAAATCAAATTTCCATTTTGCAGAAGCACGCATCCTAAGCCGCTTCCTGATGCATCACTGTAAATTACAAATCCATCGGTACCATATGGCGATGACAACACAGGGGCCATGGTTAATCGACTCTTCAGCTCTTCAAAAGCTCGCATGCACTCTGGAGACCAAACGAACATCTGTTCTTTTCGCGTCAACGTGGTTAGCGGCAAAGCGATTGGTGAGAAGTTTGCTATAAATCTTCGGTGGTAGCCTGCTAGTTCAAGGAAGCTCCTGACCTCGGCCAGTGAAGACAACACTGGCCACTCTTGTATGGCCCTGACCTTCGCTGGATCCACTGCTATGCCTGCGCCACTCACCACATGGCCCAGAAAAGCCACAGACGATAGCCAAAACTCACACTTCGAGAACTTGGAATAGAGCTGATTCTGCCTCAATGTATTTAACACCAACCGCAAATGCTGCTCATGATTGGCTTCCGATCTTGAGTACACTAGGATATCATCAATGAACACTATCACGAACAGATCCAGGTACTCGCGGAATATTCGGTGCATTAAGTCCATAAATACCGAGGGCACATTGCACATCCCAAATGGCATGACCGTGAACTCGTAGTGCCCGTACCTTGTTCCAAATGCAGTTTTGGGAATATCTTTTTCCCGGATCCTAAATTGGTAATCACCGGATTTCAAGTCCAACTTCGAGTAGATGGACGATACCACTAGCTGATGAAACAGCTCATCAATCCGCGAAATCAGATATTTATTCTTCTCAGTCAGCTTATTCAATTCATGGTAATCAATACATAACTGCAAGACACCGTCTTTCTTCTTCACAAAAAGCACAGGGGCGCTCTAAGGAGACATGCTTGGGCGTATATAACCCAGCTCCATCAATTCCTGTAGTTGGACTTTCAACTCCGCCATTTCTTTTGGCGCGACGCGATATGGCGAGCGGGCCACAGGTTTTGCACCTGACACCAACTCAATTATGAAGTCAATCTCACGCTGGGGTGGTAGCCCAGGGAGATCCTTGGGAAACACATCTGAAAATTCCGACACAATCGGAACATCAACCACACTGTCCTTAGGCTCAATAGCCTGAATCAAGTCGAAGTAGCACTCCGCACCCTTACGAACAGCCTTCAAGACGTGGAGTGCGGACAACAATGTCCCGCCCACTCCTCGTATACCCATGAACTTTGTCTCCTGCTCAGTATTCTGGCCCAACGTGATTTCTTTGGACTGGCAATCAATCAAGGCATGCTACTCTGCAAGCCAATCCATACCAAATATTACGTCGAATTCCGATATCGGCAATACAGATGCAGTCAAACTGAACTCCTGACTTCCTAGTTGGACTGCCACATCGCAAGCTTGATTTGCAATCATCCAACAGCCATTCGACAACACCACTCTGACGCTATCTGTCTTTACATGACTAGGTATCCCAAGCCGCGCTATAAACTCGCGAGACAGAAAAGAATGCGATGCACCTACATCAAACAGTGCTCGCGCCAGCGTGTCCCGAATCATCACAAAACCTGTGACAATCATGTCACCACACAAGCCGCATCCACAGAGGCATTAAGCAAAACATACAAGCAATATACTATGCAAAACTTAACTCATACCTGTGACGACGTCACTCTGCTTGATGGCCTCCTACACGCCAAGATTGTAGACCCGGGGCTGCGCCTGAGAGGCAGAGGATTCCACCACCACCTTTCCTTTTTCCGCATATGACGCTCCCGCCTTCTTTTCACTCTTTGGCGGCACCCGACAATCTCGAGCTATATGCCCCACCCATCCACAATTGAAGTACGAGTATCCGGCTTGGAGGTGGCCCTCGACGTTACTCCCGATGCAACTGAAGAAGGAGCTTGTCCTGCCGTCTTGGTCCTCTTGCCCCATTTGTTCTAATAAAATGACTTCGTCGGTCGGGGCACTTTAAACTCTCGCTGTGACACAGCCAATTCCCTCTTCCCTTACACCCTCTTCATGTCTTTTTCCAGCGCTCTTGTAGTGTCGACCAACGCCTGGAAGCCTGGGTTCATAGAACTAGAAAGTAGGAATGTCAGCTCGTCCCGCAGTCCTTCGTAGAACCTATTTGTCTTTCTCTGCTCATCAACAAATATCGAACCCGCATACTGCCCTAAGCGTGTAAACTCATGCAGGTAAGCTTCCAAACTGCCATCACCTTGTGTCAGCCTTTGGAATTCATTCTCCATAGCAATCCATTGCGCCGCAGGAAGGTGCTTCGCTAGGAAGAGTCGAGAGAATTCTTCCATCGATACTTGTGTTAAGGGACAACCAGCCAAGTGATGCAGCTCCATCTCGTCCCACCACAATCTAGCCTCTCCTTCAAGAAGGAAGGTAGCTAGGGTGACATTTTAATGCTCCTCCGTTCCAATCGCCGTCATGATCCGCTTGACACGCAATAACCAATCCTCAGCCTGTGCAGCAGCTCCCACTCCCGAGAACGTCGGCGGGTGAAAACTCATAAACTGTGTCAACTGCTTCTCAGCGGCTCGAGGATTCACAACCACAACAAGTTCCGGCCTCGCCTCCACCTGTTCTGGACTCACGGCCAGCTGCGCCTGCCCTTGCGCCTTCCCAACCGGCTGTCCTTGAACCATAGCAAATAAAGCCTCAGCAATTTGTCGCATGGTTTCTGCAGATGGCGGAGGTGTAGGCACCTCAGTTGGTGTCGTACTTTCATCCGAACGGTGGGGCTCCGATTGCCCCGCACCACTCCGAGTCACCTAAAGGGGACAAGACACACACATTAGCGGCCTTACACAAGCAAACAACACAAAATAGGAACGCGCAGGTTCCTCAAATACAAGAATTTGCATTCCTATCATGGACATTCAGGAGTTCAAACGTGTTACCGTGGATTGCACAGACACGTGCTCGCCACCCCACAAAAGAAGTCGACCACGACTTTGAGAGGGAAAGACCAAGACAGCTGATACTCACAGGTCCGAGGATCGAAACCTCGCTCTGATACCAAAAATGTAACAACCCCATCCGTTCAAATAATATACACTATAAGGTCCGGCCGGGGCCCCGCAACATATATCACAAAACAGACAATGAAGCTACAGAGTGATACCAGAGTAGCGCAGCACACCTACCCATTGTATTCTAGCGAAAGGATAGACACTTGAACTCCTCTCTTGACTGTCCAACATATAAAACTCCACATTTTATAGATTATAGGAATGTCTTACAACACATCTAAATAGTTGGCCTTATGGCTTTACAGGGCTTTCAAACAGTGGCCCAAATATTGGCACGCAGGCCGGCCACATCAAAAGAAAACATAACATGTACATCCACAATAGCCTTCAAGGGCTAGCAGCGGCAGCAGCAAAAGCAGTAGGGACTTCAGCCCTTATGTGTCTCGCTCGGTTCTCCAGCACCTGCACAGGGACATTTCACCCAAGGGTGGCAAACAGAGGCAACGGTCAGCATTCAGCTGACCAAATTATAACGACCCTACCCCTTTTCTCGTGGCAGCGGTAATCTTCCTGCAGGCATAGCATATCACAAGCATGTCAATATATCTCATATAATGTGCGTTCACATGCACATGCCATCACAACTGTCAACCATTCGGCCCAACGGTCCGTGCACTCAGGGCACATTCTTAGTGTACTGGAAAATCAGTTGCACACCACTGTATCAGGGTCACAGCCCAATGGCAACTCACTTGAGCATTCACTCCATGGCGTGCAACCAGAGTTCTAGTCGTAACGCACCGGGATGGGCCCGTAGCCCCCCATTGTGTCATGGCACACAGGCCTACGACTCTCGCTATGCGCTCCAACAGACCGCACCTTCTGGTCTCTCGTCGGACGGACATAATGCAGGTCGGATCCTCCAACCCTCGTTACTCAAATCGCATTTCCATCACCGAGTACGTCGTACTCGCGGCTAATTATAGGCGCGGGTCGGTCTCACCAATCCTGTTCTGGCATTCAAGCCTGGGTATTTCTCTTACACCCATTCACATCACAACATCAGCGGGTCTTTCCTGGGCACAGCAGTACTTCGTGCTCCTCTCTTCGCAGGTGGACACCGCAAATATCACAAATATCAGGGGTCTTTCCTGTCTACCATGCCAGTACTTCCTGTTACTCTCTTCATAGGTGGACTCCCTATGAACATTAAGCATTATAAAGGGTATTTCCTGGAATTCCAATCCAATACTTCATGCTGCTTCCTTTCACAGGTTCAACCCAATAGCACAAGCAGCACAAGCATTCTACGGGTATTTTCCTGGACTACCACTCCAGTACTTCCTGTTACGTTCTTTCACAGGTCCAACCCGTCGACTCCTAAACTACATGTTTATCACGGAGTCTTCTCCGGTTTGTATGCAACATCACCAATCCAGACCAACCTATCCAGATGGGCTTCACACAGCATGCATATTTCGTACTCCAATTCCGGATCTATATGCTAATAAAGGGGATTCCATGAATCAACCCAAAGACTCCCAAAATCAGCCACCTTTTGGTGGGGGAATCACATACATATGCCAAAAAGGAAGCCTTCACATGGCTAGGAAGAAAGGTCATTACCCTTGAAGACCTCTTTGGTTCGATGAGCTCTAAATTGGCTAGGAAGATCCGCAATAGCTTTTCCTCCGCAACGCCGGCCTCAGATCCCTCGTCGGAATACTGCAGCAGCACCGGTGACCAGCCCCTTGCATCCTCCTCCTTCTTCCTCTCCCTTTCTCTCACTAGGAATGTAGAAAGAGAAGACAAAATGAAGAATGATATTTCCCTTCTCATCCACGGCATTAAGGAAACAGGGAGGCAGCTCAGCCATTGGATCCCAGCTAAAAGAACGGATGACCACAATTTTTCCACAAAAGTACATTTTTTCCTGACACGGCCTGTGACACGCCCGTGTCCCAGGACGTCACGCCCGTGTCCCAGGACGTGTGCCTCAAGTGGCACACAATCTACTTATCCAATCCAGTGACACGCCCATGTGACATGCCCGTGTCATTGGCCGTGTCACCTGACACGCCTTCAGACAAGCCCGTGTCTGTGGCCGTGTTCATCAGGCTGAAGAAAATCTCAAAATCACCCGAGACTGACACGGCCTGTGACACGCTCGTGTCTCAGGCTGTGTGCCCAAACATGACACTAGACACGCCCCAACTCAACTTCGTCAGGCTGAGTTTGTCGACCATGCTGACACGCCCGTGTCACAGGCCGTGTCCTAAGCACTCGATGATCGTCGACCAAATTTTGTCGACCACTCGTCGACTATTCCTCCCGAACACTCGTCAAATGCAGGACACGCCCTGGGACACGCCCATGTCCCAGGCCGTGTCACCCCGAAAATGAGCCTGCTGAAAAATGGGTTGTTACATAATGCATGTCTTGAGTTTTTTTGTGATGCTAGACTCATATAGGATGTCTAACTTGTATACTATAGTATTTTCTACTGCATTTAACTACATTTCTTCTGGTGGACTCGTGAGCCACTAAGCCTAGGGATACGTCTAATTTCCTAACTTAAAATAAACTCCTTTAAAATCATAGTTTGAGTATTGAGTCAGAGTGTTGCATGAGCGTCTGTAGTTATCCCCTACTGACGTGGCATTTTTACGCGCATTTTTCCTTACTCTGATATTTCGTCATTATGGTGAAAATGTGGGTTGAGACAGTTGGTATCAGAGTCAGGTTCTGCAGGAGGGGCAGTTGATTTGGCAAGTTGCTCGAATAATTTGTCCCCAAGCAAAGCTCTCATCTGTTATTCATTGCATACACACACCGGTATGTCATCAGTAGATCTTGATGGAAGCATGAACACTACACTCATAGCACAAAAGAAGAAGTATACAGGACATATTATGTAGTATGGGATGCATAATATGTGTTTGTATATGGATCCACCATAGGTGGTGACATGTGGCGGTTATGTAATATGGGATGCATAACCACCATCACATGGATGCCCATTAGCTGTTTTACCTATTTCGTTACATACAATATTATGTAGTATGAGATGCATAACATTGTATGTGTACCCCGCTCATACATGCATTAAGGCTTTTCTTTAGAATGTATAACACTGCATACATATCATATCATTGTATAAGCACATGTGTCAAGTTAAAGATCTATAGGATGACATATGTACACACATGATTTGAAATAAAAATATAATCATTCATGCACTCATATAATAGGCACAAGAGTCATAAGGATGATGGTGTTTCCCCTTAAGTAGGACATGACATTATTTGATTTAAATCCTGGAGCAAGCTAGCAGCAAGAGCAAGTATCTAAGGTTTTATGTCTGAGCTAAGTTGTAAGTCTAGCATGTTATGCTAGGTGTTGATAGATCATTTATTGTTTGTTTAGAATGTCGATTAAGCGTCCGGTGACGAGTACTACTCCCCAGTCGGAGGGAGAATCTTCTGGTGCCCAGAGTGAGGCCGTGATAGAGGGAATACGACAGAGCAATGAGGCCCTGTCGAGGCAGATGTTGGAGATGCAGTCGCAGATTCAGTCATTATTGTCAGTAGTGGCGAGTCAGGCGCAGAGTGCGCAAGAGCTCGCCGTGGATCGAGCTGTTCCCATTCCCCCCGCTCCTCTAGTGCCCCCGGCAGAGTTGCCACCAGAGATGACTTTCATTTCTCACATTCAAAGGTTAGGATCCCCTACGTATGATGGCAAGGAAGATTTTATGGCATTAGATGACTGGATAATTTCCATCGAGGAGATGTTCACCTACTCTGGTATCTCTGTGGACCAGAGAGTGATGGTTGCGGCTTATCAACTCAAGGGCATGTCCAAGAGTTAGTGGTTGAGGGACAAAGAAAGCTTCAAGGATGGATGCTCGTGGGAGTCCTTTAAGGAGTTGTTGTTGAAGATATTGTCGTCCGTGGAAAGAGACAAGTTGATGAATGATTTCGTTCACTTAAAGTAGAGGCAGCTTACTGTCAATGAATACAAGGTGAAGTTTAGTAAGCTGAGCCGCTTTGCTCCTGACTTGGTATCTTTAGAATCCAACCGAGTCAAGTGATTTCTCGGTGGTCTTTGGAATGACATCCAACAGGTTACCAGTGCCTATGGATCCGGGAATTATTCTGAGGTGGTAGAGGCTGCTCTAAAGGTGGAATCCATTGACAATGCCAAGGTCAGAGGTCAGCAGATGAGGAAGGATAAGAGGAAGTATGTTGAAGGTAAGGAATCACAGGAATTCGGGACTATTGGGAAGAAAAGAGACAAGGAAGTGTGTAGTTTTTGTGGTTGGGCAGGCCACCCGTTAGAGAGATGTTACCAGATATTGGGAGCTCAGAAGCAAGAGTAGGTGCATGCGATTCTGGGCACTCCCAAAGAGAGATCAGTTTGTTCCTGTTGCAATAAGACGGGGCATGATGCAACCCATTGCTGGAAGGACAAGACTTGTTATCTATGTGGGCGGAAGGGGCATGTCAAGACCCGTTGCCCGCAAGCTCAACCACCGTTGCAGCTAGTGCCACTTCAGGCCTTGCTGCCACCACAGCTATTGGACAAAGGGAAGGGCAAGTTGAATGTGGTGTCCGCGGATGAAGCTCAGACGTCGACACAAGTTATTTCAGGTTAGATCCTAACCTAGTTTTATTTTCTAGGTATGATCTAAATGTCAACGTTCTTTTCCCTTAGTCGTATATTTAATCTTATAGGAAAGTTTAAGGTAAGTAACCACTAGGCGCATGTCCTTTTCAATTCCGGTGCTACCCACTCGTTCGTGGCTAGATCTTTTGTAGAGCGTCACCGTTTGACCCTCAATCCGGTTGGTGACCCGTTCTGTGTCAAGTTCCCCTCAGGTGATTCTGTGGTGTCAAATCAGGGAATTCAGAGTTGTCCAGTCCAGTTGGGAGATTTTCTCGCAGTTGCGGATCTAAAAGTTATAGAATTGGAAGATTTTGATGTAATCTTGGGCATGGAATGGCTATCGAAGTACGATGCAGTAATCCAGTGCAAGGTCAGGAGTTTGGACTTCAAGATTGATGACAGTCAACGCAGGAGCATTTATGGTTATTCGCGCCAAGATTCTCCGATCATTTCCGCAGTAAGTGCTCGAAAGCTTTTGAATTCAGGATGCTTTGCCTGTTTGGTTTCAGTGTTGGCAACCGTTGTTAGTTTGCCTCTTGTGGAGGAGATTGCTGTAGTGCACGAGTTTCCTGACGTGTTTCATGATAATCTTTCTAGTCTTCCACCTGAGAGAGATGTTGAGTTTGTCATAGATTTAGAACTGGGTACCCATCCTATCACTGAGGCTCCGTATTGTATGGCTCCGCGTTAGTTGGGAGAGCTGCGTACCCAGTTAGAAAAGATGTTGCAGAATGGTTTCATTAGGCCAAGTTCGTCACCGTGGGGTGCTCCCATTCTGTTTGTAAAGAAGAAAGATGGATCAATGAGGTTGTGTATAGACTACAGAGAATTGAATAAAGTGACCATCAAGAATAGATATCCCTTGCCGAGAATCGATGATCTGTTTGACCAGTTGCATGGTAGCTCAGTATTTTCTAAGATTGACCTGCGTTCAGGTTATCATCAGTTGAGGATTCGTGAGGCAGATATTCCACGAACTGCTTTTAGTTCGCGGCATGGACATTTCGAGTTCTTGGTAATGTCTTTTGGATTGACTAATGCACCCGCCGCATTCATGGATTTGATGAACACAGTATTCAAGGACTTCCTGGATCATTTTTGTCATCGTGTTCATAGATGACGTTCTAGTCTACTCCTGCAATGCTAAAGAGCATACGCAGCACTTGCAATTGGTTTTGTCAACTTTGAGGGAGCATAAGTTGTATGCTAAGTTGAGCAAGTGCGAGTTTTGGCTACCTCAAGTCTCCTTCTTGGGCCATGTGGTGAATAAAGATGGGATAACGGTTGAACCGGAGAAAATAGCTACAGTGATGGATTAGAGTAGGCCTACCACTCCCAAGGAAATAAGAAGTTTTCTTGGGCTAGAAGGATACTATAGAAGGTTTGTGGAGGGATTCTATATATTATCTGCGCCTTTGACAAAGTTGACGAAGAAGCATGTAGCCTTTATTTGGAGTGATAAGTGTGAAGAGACGTTCCAGGAGCTGAAGAGGATATTATGCACGGCACCAGTTTTGACCCTGCCAACTGTGGACGCATCACATGTTGGGCTCGGATGCGTGTTGATGCAGGAGGGCAAGGTTATTGCGTATGGGTCTAAGCAGCTAAAGGTTCATGAATGGAATTACCCTATGCATGACCTGAAATTTGCAGCAGTGATCTATGCGCTCAAGTTGTGGAGACATCTGCTGTATGGTGCTATATGCAAGATTTATACTGATCATAAAAGTTTGAAAAATGTCTTCACACAGAAGGAACTGAATTTGCGCTAGCATAGATGGCTGGAGTATGTGGCAGACTATGATGTTGAGATCCAGTAACACCCGGGCAAAGCTAACGTGGTAGCCGACACCCTGAGCAGGAAGACAACTAAAATTTTTAACCTTTCTGTGGATTCACTGGTGGAAGAATTTCTACTGATGGGAATTTCAGTGGAAAGTAGCAGCTCGACTAGTGAATTAGAAGTGTTAGAGTCTTCGTGGATTACGCTTACTAGATTTCATCAAAAGGAGGATCCAGATCTGTTACATCTTTATAGTAGAGCTGCGAAGGGTGAGTTGCCAGAGTTTTCTATTGATGATATGGGAATCCTAAAATGCTATAGTAGGCTTTGCATTCCCGCTATTAAGGATATTAGGTATCAGTTGTGCAAGGAGGAATATGGTTCTAATGTGGCCTACCACCCCGGTTCGACCAAGATGTATCAGGATCTGAAACAGATTGCTTGATGGATGGGTATGAAGGGGGATATAGCAAGTTTTGTATCTGAATGTTTCACCTGTAAGCGAGTTAAGGCCGATCATGGAAGGCCTGGAGGAAAGTTAACACCTTTGGAGATCCCGAGTTGGAAATGGGAGAGTATCTCGATGTACTTTATTACTGGATTGTCGACATCTCCCAGAGGGCATGACTCAGTTTGGGTGATCGTGGATAGACTGACGAAGAGTGCTCACTTCGTGTCGTTCAATATTGACTACTCCATGAAAAAAATAGCTGAATTGTATTTGGACGAGGTCATCAGGTTGTATGGATTGCCTTTCAGTATTGTATCTGATCGAGACTCCAGGTTCGCGTCCCGTTTCTGGAAGAGCTTGCAATAGGAGTTGGGTACCGACTTGAGGTATTCCACCGCCTACCATCCGCAAATGAATGGACAAATGGAAAGAGTAAATCAGATCGTGGAGGACATGATTAGATGTTACATTTTGGACCACGGTGGAGCATGGGATGAGAGTCTGAGGCTAATGGAGTTTGCCTACGATAATAGCTACCAGGAGAGCTTGCAAATGGCTCCATTTGAATCCTTATATGGGAGACGTTGCAGGACTCCTTTATTTTGGGCTGAGGTTGGTGAGAGACCGTTGCTAGGTCCAGAAGCCCTTGAAGAGATGGAAATTTCAGTTAGGCTCATCCGAGAGAAGCTTTGGGTAGCCCAGGAGCGCTATGAAAAGTATGCCAATCGGCGCAGGACCGATTTGGAGTTTTCCATCGAAGACATGGTTTTCCTAAAAGTTTCCCCGATGTCTGGTGTGAAGCGATTTGGTAAGAATCATAAGTTGGACCCGAGATATGTGGGACCCTTCCGAATTGTTGAGCAGATTGGTGTTTCAGCTTATAGGGTGGACCTACCGGCAAATTTCTCGAAGTGCATGATGTTTTTCATGTGAGTCAGCTGCGGAAGTGTGTGTTGAGCGACAAGCAGATTCTCGATGTTGTGCCCCAGTTGGAGCCAAACCTTTCTTTTGTGGAGGTACCTGTCTGTATTTTGGAGTCTCAGGATCGAGTGCTGCGGAGAAAGATAATCCCCATGGTCAAGGTTCTTTGGAAAAATCAAGACGTCGAGAATGCGACGTGGGAATTGGAGTCGGCGATGAGGAAATCTCATCTGCATCTCTTCCCTTAGTTTTGGTAAGTCTTCTTGTTTTGCAATGTTTGATTCTATCGTTTTGGTTTGGTTTTGGTGTTGTATTAAGTTTCGGGGCGAAACTTCTTTTTAGGGAGAGTGACTGTAACGCCTCCGATTTTTTTCGATGATTTTATTTGATTTGATATCATCATAATTATTACGTCAGGGTGTTACCCTTTTTACATCATGTTGTCGGCACTGCACCGTTAGTGCGTTTTCGCATGCGTTAGGTCTGATTGACCAGATTTTTGGGATTTTCGTCGAAATTGAAGGTTTTCGAGTTGATAAGTTAAGTTTTGTGGTTTTGACTTCGCCGTTAAATTCGTTATCGAGTTTCGTTTAATTCGGCACGCGTTTGGGCTTCCGTTCTGAGTCTTCTCGAGTAGCTATGGTTCTACTCGAATAGCCCGTTTTAGATTTTACTCAGACACAGTTTTCAGGGCCAAAACGGCATTGAATCAAAAAATGGTTAACAGTAAATTTGTTCGTCCCGACGAGATCTACAACTTTTATGTTGACCACTTTTCGATTTGAAGCTATTTTGAGCCCCTAATTCCATTTTTCTGCTGGAACTCGAGTGTTGAGCTGCTACTCGAGTAAAATATGTTGCTACTCGAGTAATGTATGCTGGAACTCAAGTGTTGAGGTGCTACTTGAGTTAACTATGCTAGTACTCGAGTACTACATGCTGGAACTCGAGTGGTATGCTACTACTCGAGTAGATACGTTGGAACTCGAGTGGTTCATGCTGTCACTCGAGTAGTCCGTTCCTGTCTGCGTTCGGGCGCCATTTTTAGAGTCAAAATGGTGTTGTATCAAAAAATGATTAACATGAAATTTGTTCGTATCGATGAGATCTACAACGTTAATGTTTACAACTTTTCTATTCAAAGCCATCTTCAATCTCTATTTTTGAGTTTCCCAAAACTGCTCGTAGATAAGCTGTATTATTGATTTCTACTCGAGTACCATTGATCTACTCGAGTACTATTAATTTATCTCGAATATAATTATTTTTTTATCGAGTAATAGTGAATTATCTCGAGTCCTAGTGATTACTCGAGTATTATACGTTCCTCTCAAGTACTTTTCTGTCATTCTCGAGTAACCTTCATTCCTCTCGAGTAGTCCTCTGCTATTTGCGTTCGGGCGCCTTTTTGAGGGTCAAAATGCTGTCGTATGGAAAAATGGTTAACATTAAATTTGTTCGTCTCAATAAGTTATACAACTTTTATGTTGGGCACATTTGATTTGAAGTTATCTGAGACCTCTATTTTCGGTTACCGCGAAACTGCTTGTATTTGGTCTGTTTCCCTTCCGTTTTAGACAAGAATATTTTATGAATACATATAGATATATATATATATATATATATATATATATATATATATATATATATATATATATATATATATATATATATATATATATATATATATATATATATATATATATATGGGGGCGTATACTGTGCGGGCAAACATTAGGTGCGGGCGTACGGGCAAGCCATTTTGGGGGTCAAGATGATCCCAAATCAAACATTGATCACCACGAAAGTTGTAGATCTCGGCGAGACGAACAACTTTCATGTTGACCACTTTTTGATATGGAGCCGTCTTGAACCTCGATTTGGGCCCCGAAATCGGGGGCGGCGGAACTGCTACAGTAAACTGTTCCGCCGCCCCCGATTTCGGGGCCCAAATCGAGTACAAAAATGGCTCCATATCAAAAAGTGGTCAACATGAAAGTTGTTCGTCTCGCCGAGATCTACAACTTTCGTGTTGATCACTTTTGGATTTGAGAAAATCTTGACCACCAGTAAACCTTGCCCGTACAGCCCGTACGGGATCCATGCCCGCATAATATATATATTCTATATATATATATATATATATATATATATATATATATATTCTATATATATATATATATATATTTTAAGCTCTTATACTTAGGTTATTAGAAAGAAAAGAAAAGTCTTATCTTCATCTTCTTCGATTTTCTCCCGAACCGAAACCGTGCGACGACTCCTCCTGTTCGTGAATCTTCCGGTGGCCGCCGACGGTGCTCTGGTGCTCGAAATATTCAACCGAGCATAGATCCGGAAAGCTCTCGCCGAGAGCTACGCTATCGTGGTAAAACTTTCACCATTCCTTAAGATTTCTTGTTAGGTTTTTTCGGCTCTAACCCCTTTTCGGTCATTTTTGTTTAGATTTCAACTCCTCCCGTGTTCTTTTGCCCAGATCTTCGACGTTGAGTGATTTGGAGAGTTTTATCCGGTAAAGCCAAGGCAAGTGGCTCATTTCCTCTCCTTTTCCTTAAGTTCTTATGATAAGACTATCATCTTATATTAATGTTCATGTTTCCTTTAATGTATAAGATGTTAAAACTTTTTAGGCTTACGCTTAGGGTAAATTTATCGACGTCGTTGAGCGTAGGATGCATTGCGCTTAGTTTAGATCAATTATAGGTCGTGGCATTCGATTTAGTGTTGTAATACTTAGGTGATGTGTCGATTTTGAGATGGTGATGTTGAGGATATGAGTGTTGGTAATGGTTAGCATACCACCCAACCGGGAGGCCCCTTCTTTCTGTGGATCATCACAGTGGGGTAATGCTTAGTTTCTCCTTTCCTGGACTGTTGGGTTCTGTTTGGCCCGGTTTGGCCATGTTTGTGGAACACAGTACCGATTGTGAGACGGTTGAGGATCCGGAGTTGGGCTTAGGGCGCTTGAGGTCGTCGCCCTCTCCGGCCTGCAATACAGTCATACCACGTGTTGATGATCCACCCTCTTCCAAGCCGTTTTGTGCTCAATTGTTTTCTTGTGTTTTTTGCCACAGTTTCCTAAATTTTGCTGATTATTCCCAGACTTGTTCACCTTCGTACTTGGTGCATTCTTTTTATTTTAGAGGTTATTATATTGGCTAACCTTTCTCTACTTGTTCTATTTGGCTAATTGTTGCTGTTTTGTTTGTTTTTGCATTCTTCCTCCTTGGGTTGGGTTTGGTACACCCTCCTTTGTTTGGCTTACTCACTTGCTTACCTATTCTTTTGCCACTTTTTTTTTGCTTGCTGAGGTGTTCTCCTATTGAATGCCTCAGGTTCAGGGCTGTAGCCGGTTGTGCGGCTGAGTAGTTTTGTTGCTGGGTTTGTTGAGGGTGCCTCGAGGTTGCGGGGTAGCTTTTGTTCTTTTATAGTATGGTTTAGTCTTGAGAACTTTTAGTGGTTTCGTGTCAGGTGTTTGACGCCCACTAATTTTTTAATGTCATTCTTGGATATTTGGCTAGTTGTTAGTGTCTACTTTTGTGTTAGTAGTTCTTGCCCTCTGAGAAGGATTTATGCTAGGATGCCTATAGGTATTTTCAACTATAAAACCAACTATTATTACTATATCATGCACATCATTTTGTAGAACTCTAAATCACTATATTTAAATACCGTACAAACTACTTTGATATCATTACTATAAATTTAGTGTAATGCATGCCTTGAGTTTTTTTTGGATGCTAGACTCATGTAGGATGTCTAACCTGTTTACTATAGTATTTTCCGTTGCGTTTAACTACTTTTCTTCTAGTGGACTCGTGAGCCACTAAGCCGAGGGATACAGCCAATTGCCTAACTTAAAATAAACTTCTTCAATAAAACATTTAAATCATATTTTTAGTATTGCGTCGGAGTGTTGCCTGAGCATCTGCAGTTATCCCCAGTTGACGTGGCATCATAACGCGTATTTTCCCTTACTCTGATATTTCGTCGTTGTGGTGAAAATGCGGGTTGTGACTGTTGAAGACAAAAATGACCTCAACGGGAGTTCAAAATAGGGGTGCAACCAAAACATGCTTCTCTCAAGCCTCCACCCTTGACTAGATTCAAAGGACCTAAGACTGACCCAAAGCCTCAGCAGGGAGGTCCCACCTCCCACCCGGAAGATCTCTGAGAGCTTCCCCTCCAAAGCCAAAAGCTGTGTTAGGAGCTCCTTAGAAAGCACTGGAGATTGGAAGATAATGAAAGCTTGCTTTCTAAGGAGCCCTTATGGGTCTATTTATAGCCTTTTGCTGACCTAAGATTACTGAAATACACTTAGTTGACCTGGCAATAGCCAAATCCCGCGGTTTATCCCGAGGGTATAGGGGTAATTTTACCTGAGGGTAATTAGGTCATTTTACCCCGGGCCCTGGGCCCCACTCGGCGAGAACCTTGAGCTAAGAACCTTCCTGTCCAGAGCTTGGCGCAAGCGATCTCGCATTCTTATGGGCGAGAGCTCCTCCAAGGCGGGAGCTTGGCGCAAGTGCAAGCGTTCCCGCCCACTCATGGGCGGGAACTTCTTCAGGGCGGGAGCTTCCTCAGGGCGGGAGCTCTTTTGGTCGAGAGCCCGATGCTAGTCTAATCCTGACCATTGGTGCCTCTGGGTCCTACTCAGCGAATATGGGGTTGTACACAATCCCCGCTCTTTTTGAGCTAGCTCTGTGCTCGAAAAGACACATCCAACCCGTCAATATTCGCTGAGCATGTGTCATCATCAGAGAATCTTTTGGTGGGCCATACCGTGACTATATATATGTGTGCTATTAGATGGCCATAAATCCACCCCCGAATCGTCGCTCCTTGCCTGAGTTCTTGCTTCCTCCCGCGATGCTTTTGAAGCGTGTTGACAAACCGCTACTGCATGACCTTCAAGACCATATCGATGCGGCCCAGGCGCGAGCCAAGGCTAACTGCGCCTTGGTTGCCCCCTGGCTTGCGAGAAAGTCGTCAGCCGCTGAGCCCTCTCGGCTAAAGAAGAAAAAGAAAGAGAATAAGAGGGCGAAGGTGGTCCAGCGAGACCTGTCTCACGAGAACAGGAGCTCTCCTTCCCTGACCCCTAGCCGTGCGGATGATCCCTCTCCGCAGAAGGTATGTATCTCGACTCGCTAATCATTGAAACCACTAGCTGTTTACGCGGGAGGATTTACAGTTGACGCGATACTTCTCGTAGGAAACGGTCCCTGACGACGCCAGGCCCCCGCGGGAGCCCTTGGACACATCATCTCATCCTTCTGAGAATCAACTGCGGGTCTCGAAGGTCACTCCTCCGCCTGACTCCCCGAGAACTGCAGGTATCTTTTCCACTCTCACTCCTAACACAGTCTCAGATTGCTGAATTTACTTTCCGCAACACCAGCTTCCGCCAAACCGTATCTCGCCACCCGGGAGAACGAAGTAAGGGTCGCTAATCGGCCTGCCCCTGCAGTTGATTCATCCCTACCGGCGGGAGGAGTGGCTGTCTAATCTTCCGTAGCTCCCCAGGATGCCCGCCATCCCGCGGGAGAGGACAACTCCCCCCTGCGTCCGGCCAAGCCGGGATCACCACTCGCAAAATCTTCCCCCTGGGAAAAGGAAAGTCGATACACGTCCTCTTTGGAACTGCGGGGGGGGGGGGGGAGGGCTGGGCCTTCTCGCCTGCCGTCGGCCGGTGGTTCTCGCCATACTGCAGGTATGCGGTATGCTTATCATAATTATCGCTTAGCTCTCGCCATGACCGTGGAACTCTTTTGTCAGGGGATCCGGGCTCGCGGTAGGGAGCTGACGTAGAGGATGAAGATGAAGAAGACAGAGAGGGGGAGGACAGCGAGAGCTCCCCCTTCCCTTTATCTGACGAGATGGAGGAAATCTTGACCAGCGCCGGGAGTGCCAAAAGGCGGGGGAAGAGGGTTGCCGCCGTCCTGTCGAAGCTTATACGACGGGAGCGGGCCCATGACTCTGCGGCAAGATAGTTCCGCCAATCGATGGAGAAGAGGCTGGAGTCTCTGGAGAGAGACTACTTCATAGGCAAGACGGATCGGCCAGGTGGGCCTACCGTCGAGTCCTCTCCCAAAAGGTGTATCGCGCGGATCCGAGACCTGTCCCGCCGAATCAACCTAGGATGCACCATCTTATCGTCCTATTTCAACCCGCAGGCGCCACCGAGGACTAGGCAGCGGGAACAACGACGATGGCGGTGGGAACCGTATTGATTCACGAGATCTCGTTCTTTCTTACCCCCGGCCTTCCCCTTCCCCAATGTACCATGTTATTTTTATCAGTCTGTAACTCATAACTTTGTTATTATTATTATTATTATTATTTATTCAGCTCTCGCTCTGCGAGAGTAACCCCTGCTTCCGCTCGTTTTACTTGGCGCGTGTCATCTCAAAATATTTGCGCTAATCAGATTTGTCGGTCAGTCATTGTCAATCATGGGCTGTAAATCGAGGCACCGCCGACTTAGGGCGTAGAGGTTGTACCCCCGCCGCCTTTTTGGGAATAGTCATGATGATCACGGTTTTCTATAAATAGGGAAGTCCACCTACCATATTTATTTCTCCGATCCGAAACCCGTGCCTTTTTTCTCATCGCATTCGCGGTTTGCCAAGTGCTCCTGCTTGCTTCCACTTCCCCCTCCCGTTCTCGCCCAGTTCTCGCTCTCGCCTCTCTTTTGAAGAACTCGCCCTCAACCTCACAAGCACGATGCCGGGCGGAAGCGAGGGACGCTCTAATTGCGCGGAAGCCTTCCAGAAGCATCAGTTCCCCTCTTATAGCCTGACCATGGAGGAGTTCCAACTGATCCAGACCTGTTATGTTCCCGCCGGCTTCGCCGCGCGAAACTCGGGCAACCGCGACAGGGTGAACAGTGCGGGTGAGAGGGAGCTCGCCATCCCCCTTGAGCACTTTGAGGTGTGCTTGTTAAATTTTCTCAACGTGGTCAGCAAGATAGCCCAAACGCCAAATTAATATCTTCGGAACTACCCAGTTCGCACGTTGAACCTGCGGAAAACCCAAGGACTAGAGGTTTCACCCAACAAACAATGGAAGCACAAGAAGGTCTCTTTTATACATTCACTTCTTTACAATCCGAGGCATACATAGCGAGACATGATTTCGCTAGTATAACAGCTGTAAACAGAAAGCACCAAAAATAAGCCGGGCGGACAGCACCGGAGTCCGCCGAGACCGCGAGGTCGCCGAGGTCGCCGAGGCCGCTGAGCTCGCCCAAGCTATGCTGCAATCCGCCGAATACCACAGAGTCCGCCGAAGCTGCGAGGCCGCGCGGACACACCATTATTCGCCTCCTGCTGAACCCGAACAGAGGAACACCCCTACCCGCCTGAAACCGGCGGACAGGTTATTGAAGCTGGCAAAGTTGAAACAGAACTGACAAGCCGCAGAGCGACCTCCTGCTGAGTCCGCAGAGACCGCACACTTCCAAGCACTTGACCGAAGTCACAGCCAAACCCCTGGCTCCTTGAAGCTATCCGCGCGACCTGCACACAACAAACCGTCAGCCTAAAACAATCCGCGCGGACTGGAAAACACAGACCGCAGCTCCTTGCACACCCCAACTTACTGTTCACTCAAGTTACTTAGGTTACCGTAGATGTGCCAGGGGGGTCCTATTTATAGGCCAGGTGAGGAGTGTGGTCACCGCCCAAGAGATAGCGACACCGCCCCAGCCCGCGCGAATACAAACCACCGTCCGCTGAGTCCGCGAGGACTTAGCCGGTCACCAAGGAAAACCGCCAGGAGCTAGGCAACCATTGACGAACCCTCTCCAGTCCGCCCAAGCTAAGCGGACAAGGCATCAGCCCGCAAAGCTCCAACCACTGCAGAACAGCAACCCCCTTCAATGGCAGTCCGCACCAACCCGAGGCAGTCCGCAAGACTCACACCTCAATCCACCACAAGTCCACGACCAAAGGAAGACAGCAACAGTCCGCCCGGTCACAGCGGACTTGGCGGATACGGCGGTCACCATGAACTTGGCACAATGTGTGACCAAGTCCAAAACCATCAAGGGCCAGTGCGAGCATGGCGGACACAAACTCTCATCCGCCAAACACCCTAGCACAGACCGCCACCAGTCCGCGAGCACCTCGCACTCCTGTTCAATGCAGCAGCCATATCCCGGACTCCAAACCAGTCCGCCAACCGATCTCCACAACAAATCGCCTGCTATGCCACCAGAATTTGACAAGGCCTCAGCCAAGCTCTAAGCCCAGTCCGCAACAGCCAATATCGCGGACACATCAGTCCGCAAGGCTTCCCGCGAACTCGAGCCAACCCGCCAATCAGCACAAGCTTGCACCCGCGGCCACTGAGCAATACACCAGTCCACAAGCCTTTATCCGCAGACACCAGGCCGCATAGTCCGCAGACTCCATACAACAATCCGCTCAGAAGAACAGCCGGCTTCCCACTAGACTTTCCACCAGGCCGCACATCTCAGTCTGCCCAGTCCGCCCAGTCCGCCAATGCTGTCCGCCACAGGCTGCCCGGCCTATCCCGTCACCCACTTCCACTTCACAAATTTCAACACTCCCCCTTGAAGTGGGAAGTGGTGACCAAGCCCAGCAAGCTGCGCAAGCGTTCAAAAGGCCCCTTCGACAGTGGCTTCGTGAAGATGTCAGCAAGATTATCTTCACTCCGAACATGCCCGACCAGCAGAGACCCCTCCAACACCTTCTCCCTGATGAAGTGGTGATCAATCTCTATATGCTTGGTCCTGGCGTGACACACTGGACTGTTTACCAGTTTGAGAGCACTCTCATTGTCACCCCGGAGTAAAGTAGGCCCTTTCACTTCTTCATGAACATCCTCTATAAGCCTCCTCAACCAAACGGCTTCCCGAGCAGCCAAGGCCGAAGCCTTATACTCCGCCTCCGTGGTTGAAACCGACACCGTGTCCTGCTTCTTGCTACACCACGAGATGCTAACTGAACCGCAAGTGAACACATAACCTGAAGTAGACCTTCGATCATCCGAATCACCGCCATAGTCAGCATCCGTGTACCCGAGCAACGCAAACTCCGCGTCCCTTCTATAGAGGAGTCCCATATCAGAAGAAGCCTTGACATACTTCAGAATTCCCTTTGCCGCCACTAGATGAGATTGCCTTGGTTCATCCATATACCGACTTACTCGGCCAACAACATAAGCTATATCCGGCCTTGTAATCATCAGATAAATCAAGCTCCCAACAAGAGCCCTGAACACCAAGGGATCATGAAGAACCCTTCCCTCATCTCGTCGAAGCTTCAGCACAGATTCCAGTGGAGTAGAGCACTTCTTCCCTTCGCCCATGCCGAACCGCTTCACAATACGATCAGCATATCCTTTCTGGCTAATGAGAACCCCGCACTCCTTCCTCTCCACTTCAAGAACAAGAAAGTGATGCAACTCTCCCAAGTCCTTCATCTCGAAGCGTATAGCAAGCTCAGCCCTGAGCCTTGCTAGTTCCTCCTCTGAATTCCCTGTGATGATCATGTCATCCACATACAGTAGGACCAAGACTCGAAGCTCTCCCTTCTTCTTAACAAACAAGCTTTAATCCGAGTTGGAAGCAAGGTATCCATAGAATTGCAAGTATTCTGCAATCTTCCCATACCACGCTCTAGGAGCTTGCTTCAACCCATAGAGAGCCTTCCTGAGTTTGCAGACATAGTCCGGATGCTTCTCAGAGACAAAACCAAGCGACTGATCCATGAAAATGTCCTTGTCAATCTCTCCGTAAAGAAAGGCATTCTTCACATCGAGTTGCCACAACCTCCATCCCTTGCAAGCAGCCAAGGCGATCACCATTCTTACAGAAGTCATCTTTGCAACTGGACTGAATGTCTCCTCATAGTCTTCTCCATACTGCTGTGAGAATCCTCTAGCGACCAGGCGAGCCTTGAACCGATCAATGCTCCCATCAGCCTTCTTCTTCAACTTATACACCCACTTGCAAGTAACCGGAGTAATGCCATCAACCTTGGGTACAAGGTCCCAGGTTTCATTCTTCTTCAGAGCATCAATATCTTCTTTCATGGCACCTTCCCACTCCTTCACTCCAATGACCTCATTGAAGTTTGCAGGCTCTCTCTCATCCAGAGGACCTGCAAAGAAGCAGGAGACAAAGCTCACTGCATTCCCATCACAGTACCGAGCCGGTGGCTTAACCACCCTCTTCGATCTCCGAAGACACGGCTCCTTGCTCACGGCTTCCGTTGCTTCTTCAGGCTCCACTCCTACCTGGGGCAAGCATTGAGCAGTGCTCCCCCTGCTTCCTGAGCCAGAAGGCTCAGCCTCGGAGTTTGAAGCAACAGGAGCTGCTGGTGAAACAACAAGCTCCTCTTCCAAGCCTTCAGCAGCCTCCACCAGTGCTTCATCAACCTTGCTACTTCCGGTAAGCTCCACCGAGCCACCTCCATATGACGTCAGCTCGTCAAAGACAACGTATCTTGACACCACGAACTTCTTCGTCACAGGGTCCATGCATTTTCATCCCTTCTTCCGCTAATCATAGCCAACAAAGACAAGTTTCCTTGCCTTCGCATCCAGCTTTGTCCGTGAAGCATCCGGGACATGCACGTAGCAAGTTGAACCGAACACCCGAAGGTGTCCAACACTCGGCTTCTCCTTCAGCAACAACTCAATAGGAGTTTTCATGTTGATAGGGCTGAGTGGCATCCGGTTGATAACATAGGCAGCACAAGACATTCCCTCCGCCCAAAAGGACCTTGGGATATCTTTCGCATGAAGCCAGCATTTGCAGGTCTCCGTCAGATGACGGATCTTCCGCTCCGCTACCCCATTTTGTTGTGGAGTGTGAGCACAAGTAAGCTCTCGTTGGATCCCGTGCTTCCTGCAGAAGTTAGAAAACTCGGAGGAAACAAATTCACCCCCATTATCAGTTCTAAGCTTCTTAATCCGCAAGCCAAGCCGGCCTTCTACCAACTCCTTGAACTCCACGAACAAACGGAAGGCTTCCGACTTCTCTTTTAAGAAGTACACCCAAGTAAACCTTGAGTAGTCATTAACCAAGACAAGCATGTATCTGCTTCCACCAAGGCTGGCAATAACAGTCGGTCCCATCAGGTCGCCATGAGTACACTCCAATGGTTTCTTGCTCCTTGTTTGTGATTTATCAAACGGAAGGCGATGTGCCTTACCGTATTGACAGCCCGCACAAACATGCCCATCACCAAAGGAAGACAACTTCGGCAACCCCCTCACCAAACTTCTACTAGCCATTGCCTTCAGCTTGTCCATGCCAACATGTCCCAGCCTCTCATGCCAGATAGCAGCGCTATCAGTGGCTCTCATCTTATCAACATAAGCATTGGTGGAAAGAACAAACAAGTTCTTCACCCTCCTCCCAACATGAGCAACATCAGCCTTCACCGCTAATACGTTGCGAAGGAACCTCACGTCTGTTGGCCCAAACAGAATGTGATACCCAGCGTCGACCGCATTGGTCACCAAGAAGAGGTTCTTCTTCATGCCCGGCACGTGATACACACTCCTTAACGTGAGTGGCCCCTGATCACTACCCAAAGACACGACCCCCTCCTTCTCTACTGCATAAACAGTATTATCAGCAGTGATAATAGCTTCATTACCTGAGTAAGCCTGCATGGAGGTGAACTTCGATTTGTCTCCGGTGAGGTGATGACCACACCCGGAGTCCACGATCCACTTGCTGTTGAAGTCCTCAACAGACAACGCCCGGACACAAGTGCCCGTCATGAAAGCTCCGCCCCATCCTGCTTCTTCACTTCTCGAGCAAGCTTCCTCCTTCCTGCAGCATGCCCAGGCTGCAGTTTGACCTTGCAGTCCCTCTTGAAGTGCCCTCGCTGATGACACCGGTAGCACTTCAGGTTCTTCTTCCAGTCCTTAGGAGCATTGCTCCTCTCCGGCGGATATGAAGTTGAAGTCTCCTTCTCACCAGCGGCCTGCACCTTCTTCTTCTTCTTCCCTTCCCATCCTTTCTTCTTGCCTGAGAAGAGAGCTTCGCTGCCTTCCTGATTCAGGTACACTCCAGCCATCTGCCTTGCTAAGCTCTCCTGCGAGGCAAGCAGATTCTCCAGCTCCAGTAACGACGGCTGAGTAGCCCACCCTTGAACAGATGTAACAAAGGCCACATACTCCTTCCGCAAGCCGCCGATAATGTGCCTTTTCATCTTTGCCTCAGAGATAGGCTCATCAGGATCCAGTGCCGACAGCTCAGCACACAAGCTCTTCATCTTTAAGAAGTACTTGGAGATGGAAAGGTCTCCCTGAGTTGCCCTGGCCAACTCATTCTCCAGGAACTGAAGCCGCGCCACATTCTTCCTATTGAACAACTCATCAATGGTTGTCCAAATATCAGCAGCCGACTCACACCCAATGATGTGATCAAACAGTTCCGGAGACACAGCTCTCTTCAGAATGAACTCTGCCTTAGCATTTGTTCTTCTCCAGAGCCTCACCTGCTCAGCAGTACCGAAAGCAGCAGTAACTTCCTGTCTGTCGTCACCACCGACGACTTCCCACAGCTCCTCGCCAAGAAGATAACTCTTCATGCACGACTTCCACTTCTTGAAGTTAGTCGGCGTTAAGAGTTCAATGCCAAGACCTCTTGCAAAGCTCCCTTCCATTGCAACACCCGTTGGTCACCTTTCAGAAGCTCCGAGCAACAAAACAGGTTGATCTCCACTCAATCACTGAGTAACAACACTGGTTGACTTCCGCTCACGCAACTGAACCTCAGTAACCTCCCTCTGATACCATGTTAAATTTTCTCAACGTGGTCAGCAAGATAGCCCAAACGCCAAATTAATATCTTCGGAACTACCCAGTTCGCACATTGAACCTGCGGAAAACCCAAGGACTAGAGGTTTCACCCAACAAACAATGAAAGCACAAGAAGGTCTCTTTTATACATTCACTTCTTTACAATCCGAGGCATACATAGAGAGACATGATTTCGCTAGTATAACAGCTGTAAATAGAAAGCACCAAAAACAAGCCAGGCGGACAGCACCAGAGTCCGCCGAGACCGCGAGGTCGCCGAGGTCGCCGAGACCGCTGAGCTCGCCCAAGCTATGCTGCAATCCGCCGAATACCACGGAGTCCGCTGAAGCCGCGAGGCCGCGCGGACACACCGTTATTCGCCTCCTACTGAACCCGAACTGAGGAACACCCCTACCCGCCTGAAACCGGCGGACAGGTTATTGAAGCTGGCAAAGTTGAAACAGAACTGACAAGCCGCAGAGCGACCTCCTGCTGAGTCCGCAGAGACCGCACACTTCCAAGCACTTGACCGAAGTCACAGCCAAACCCCTGGCTCCTTGAAGCTATCCGCGCGACCTGCACACAGCAAACCGTCAGCCTTAAACAATCCGCGCGGACTGGAAAACACAGACTGCAGCTCCTTGCACAGCCCAACTTACTGTTCACTCAAGTTACTTAGGTTACTGTAGATGTGCCAGGGGGGTCCTATTTATAGGCCAGGTGAGGAGTGTGGTCACCACCCAAGAGATAGCGACACCGCCCCAGCCCGCGCGAATACAAACCACCGTCCGCTGAGTCCGCGAGGACTTAGCCGGTCACCAAGGAAAACTGCCAGGAGCTAGCAACCATTGACGAACCCTCTCCAGTCCGCCCAAGCTAAGCGGACAAGGCATCAGCCCGCAAAGCTCCAACCACTGCAGAACAGCAACCCCCTTCAATGGCAGTCCGCACCAACCCGAGGCAGTCCGCAAGACTCACACCTCAATCTGCCACAAGTCCACGACCAAAGGCAGACAGCAACAGTCCGCCTGGTCACAGCAGACTTGACGGATACGGCGGACACCATGAACTTGGCACAATGTGTGACCAAGTCCAAAACCATCAAGGGCCAGTGCGAGCATGGCGGACACAAACTCCCGTCCACCAAACACCCTAGTACAGACCGCCACCAGTCCGCGAGCACCTCACACTCCTGTTCAATGCAGCAGCCATATCCCGGACTCCAAACCAGTCCGCCAACCAATCTCCATAGCAAATCGCCTGCTGTGCCACCAGAACTTGACAAGGCCTCAGCCAAGCTCTAAGCCCAGTCCGCAACAGCCAATACCGCGGACACATCAGTCCGCAAGGCTTCCCGCGAACTCGAGCCAACCCGCCAATCAGCACAAGCTTGCACCCGCGGCCACTGAGCAATGCACCAGTCCGCAAGCCTTTATCCGCAGACACCAGGCCGCATAGTCTGCGGACTCCATGCAACAATCCGCTCAGAAGAACAGTCGGCTTCCCACTAGACTTTCCACCAGGCCGCACATCTCAGTCTGCCCAGTCCGCCCAGTCCGCCGATGCTGTCCGCCACAGGCCGCCCGGCCTGTCCCGTCACCCACTTCCACTTCACAAATTTCAACAGGGCTTCTGCCTCCCCCTCTGGCCAGAGATGCGCCAGGCCCTCCGGTACTATGGAGTGGTTCCCGTGCAGTTGAATCCTAACTCGGTCGCAATCCTTGTGGCGTTCATCTACTACATATGATTTGAGAGGATCGAGTTCAGCCTCCCTATCTCCGGAAGCTGTTTACCTTCTGCGCTAATGGAGGAGTGGTCTTCTTTTCATTGCAGCTGCTTAAGACCACCTGTCTCTCCAACAAGCACCATCACTGGGGCGAGAAGTTCGTCTTCGTTTCCGGCGATTTCGGGAACGTTCCTCTCACGCCCATTCAGTATGAGGACGCCACTTACAAGCCGCCCTCCTTGGGCTCGTGCAAGAGCGCCCTCCTTGAGTTCTTCGGAACCAAGGATTTCGACGTCCAGTTCCTCCGGTGGGGCGTCGATTTTCTCCTCCCCATGCCTCCGGGTGAACGTACGGTCTCGCAATTGACTCGCTATTCCTCCCCCTCTTTTAAGATTAGGGCTGAGTGCTGTTGCCCCTGCAGGAGAGTGCGAGATCCCCCTGCTCCAACCCTTCGACGAGGCTCATGCTGCCGAGAGACAAACCGTGAGAACCTTCGCAGCGGGTCTTCCTGGGGCCGAGCCGAGCTCGGGGTGCCGATGAAGTTTCCACAAACCAAACATTTCCCCCACAGGCGAGCCTTCGGACCTGCCAGCTAGATGAGAGCCTACGCATCGGGTCTACCTGGGGCTGAGCCGAGCTCGGGGTGCCGATGAAGTTTCCTCAAACCAAACCTATCCCCCACAGGAGAGCATTCGAAACTGCCAGCTAGATGAGAGCCTGTGCAGCGGGTCTACCTAGGGCCGAGCCGAGCTCGGGGTTCCGATGAAGTTTCCTCAAACCAAACCTATCCCCCACAGGCGATCCTTCGGACCTGCCAGCTAGATGAGAGCCTGTGCAACGGGTCTACCTGAGGCCGAGCCGAGCTCGGGGTGCCGATGAAGTTTCCTCAAACTAAGCCTATCCCCCAAAGGCAGGCCTTCGGACCTGCCAGCTAGATGAGAGCCAGCACAGCGGGTCTACCTGGAGCTGAGCCGAGCTCGGCGTGCCGATGAAGCTATCAAACCAAACCTATCCCCCACAGGCGAGTCTTTGGACCTGCCAGCTAGATGAGAGCCTGCGCAGCGGTCTACCTAGGGCTGAGCCGAGCTCGGGGTGCCGATGAAGTTTCCTCAAACCAAACCTATCCCCCACAGGCGAGCCTTCGGACCTGCCAGCGAGATGAGAGCCTGCGCAGCGGGTCAACCTGGGGCCGAGCCGAGCTCGGGGTGCCTATGAAGTTTCCTCAAACCAAACCTATCCCCCACATGCGACCCTTCGGACCTGCCAGCTATATGAGAGCCTGCGCAGCGAGTCTACCTGGGGCCGAGCCGAGCTCAGGGTGTTACAAAACACATGATTACATCCTATTATAAAAATTTCGCAATAGGCAAGAGAAAATCAAATCAACTGATGTAGTATAATAAGTTTGATTTTGGATATATAATTACATCCTCCCCATTTCATGGGTAGAAGTGTTTTAGGTCCTCGTCGCTCTAGGTGTGGCTTAAGGCCCTCCCCTCCACGTCCTGGAGGTAGTAACTTCTCGTTCCAAGGACTTCCTTCACTATATAAGGTCCTTCCCAGTTCGGGTTGAGCTTGCCCACGGGAGCCGACCTTCTTGCCGCGTCTACCTTTCTCAGCACCAGATCTCCTTCGGCAAACTGCTTGACCCTGACATGTTTATCGAAATACCTGGCCATCCGCCGCTTGATCTCTTCTTACATGATGGTTACCACGTCCCGTAGCTCTTTCACCATGTCTAGCGAGAGGCGTAACCCCTCCTCATTCTCCAACCTCCACGTCTTGTCACCTTCGCCTGCGGCTGTGACCCGTGGGGACCGAACATCGAACTCTACTGGTAGGACCGCCTCACACCCGTGAGAAAGCTTGAAGGGGGTCTCACCGGTGGCCATTTTCGGGGTCGTTCGCAAGGCCCACAGGACCGAGGGAAGCTGCTCCACCCAATTTCCCATTAAGTTTTCCACTTTCTTCTTAAGCAGGTTCACAATAATCTTGTTTGCTGCTTCCACCTGACCGTTGCTCCGGGGGTGGTGGACAGAGGCAAATCTGAGGTCTATCCCAAGTTGGGCGCAGAAGCTGATGAACTCTTCACTGGCAAACTGGGGACCGTTATCTGTCACTATCGCTTGAGGCAGCCCGTGTCTGCATATGATCTCCCCCCAGATGAAGTTCCTTATGACTTGCGAGGTGACCTTGGCCAAGGCCTTAACCTCCAACCACTTTGAGAATTAATCGACCATGACCAAGAGGAACCCCCTCTGCCCACTAGCCAGAGGAAAAGGCCCAACTAAATCCATACCACAGATAGCGAATGGCCACGGTGCCGTGATGCTTCGGGGCCTTTGAGCTGCCAAGAGCTGGAGGGGGGCGCAGAGCTGACACTTCTAACACCTTGCAAACTCCGCGATATCCTTCCTTAGGGTGGGCCAGAAGTGCCCCTGCCTGACCACCTGATGAGTCCACTTTGTATACCTATTTCCGGACTCATCTAGGCTAGTTTTCACGCGTTTGCACTTCACTTTTAGTTATATATCGTTCATATCTCATCTTATCTTTATTTTCATAGGAAGTGCACATTTATTCCCGTGGTTGTGTATTTTGTTATTTTTATAGTTTGTACTCCTTTTTGTGATTGCCTGGAATGTCTGCACATATCAGTGATTGGTTTTTCCTTTCGGTACAGGGGTCGTGTGCGTGTTCTGGGATGGTTGTGAAACAGGAATACTGCGCACGATCATGGGATATAATGCGCACGACCACTGATCGTGCGCCATTGATCGTGCGCACTACTCTACGTTTTCCAGAATCAGCCTGGGGTAAGCCCATGACCACTGGACATATTGCGCATGACCACCGGTCGTGAGCCACTGATCATGTGCATTGATTCCTCTTTTCTGGAGTCCTGTCTGGGTAATCGCACGATCATTGGACTTAGTGCGCACGACCACTGGTCGTGCGCCACTACTCGTGCGCATTATCCCAGTTCTTCTTCCTGATATTCCATGCCAGTGTGCACGAGCACAGGACATAGTGCGCACGACCACTGGTCGTGCGCCTGTGATCGTGCGCATTGTTCATTTCTGCTTTGGTATAAATAGTGCAGGTCTCGCCCTAATCGGGAGAGGAACCGATCACCCATTTCCTCCGCCGTTTTCATCTCTGAGGAGGGATTTCGCCGTCCTCCTTCAATCTCCACCCTAGGGAGGTGCTCCGGGCAAGCTTTCACCGCCAAATCCAAGCCGAAGCTTCGTCTCTGCCTCCTCCTTCATCTTTGAGCTTCAAGAAGAGCTTGACCTAGCTTTCTCCATCAAGCTAGGATAAGTTATGCCATCCTCCACCGGATCGTGACATGAAGAAGGCGGGCCATTGGAAGGTGGCGACAGCCCTTCTCTACCCCGGACGCAGTTGCGGACCGAGCTTGGACGCGGATTAACAACCCGACGATTCCAACCGTGAATCCTCAACAAGACTTCGGATTCGGTCGATTTCGCACACTCTTTTCTTGTTTGGTTGTTGAATGTGTAGTTGAACTCTTGTATATGATGAAGTATGTTTTGTTTGTAAAATGTTTATATACAATCATGTCTATGTGATTTTGTATGTTTTTGTTATTTACTTGAGGTGCGCCATTGTCCATCCACCATCCATCCGTCCTTGCCGCACTAGCAATTGCTAGTGGCGTGCATAGCGAAGAGGTGCTCACGACCCTCATTCTGTCGTTCTAACCACCTCATCCGCAAGCCTTCTCGTCCATCCGCCTAGTGATTCGGTGCATAGACTTCGGATTCGTCTTCAATCCCGCCTGGCGAAGCATCGCATAGCGGCATTGCATAGGAGTAGTTGTTAGCCTTTTATTTTTTGTTTCCGCAACAATCCAAACCCCCCTTAGTTAGCTCCGACCTGAGGACTTCAATCTCAAGTACTCCTCGAAATTAACTCCACCTTACTGTGTTCCTTGTGAGATCGATACTTGGGAAAACCCCCATTTTATATTACTTGTGCGACCGGTTCACTGTCGCGATCTTACGCATCAAGTTTTTGGCGCCGTTGCCGAGGAACACAGTCATGTGAGTTTTTGGAGAGGGAGACGTGAGATTGCTTTCGTTTTCCTTTGTAAATCGCTTTTGTTTTGTTCTATTTTTGTTTTGCCTTCCTTTTTATTATTTGTTTAGGCAATTGTAGTAATATATTGTTGAATTTAGTAGTTTGCACAATTTATTTTGAATCTGCTGTTTCTACACCATGAGGGGATATTCGTATGCCCAATGTCGTTGGTGTGGGAAGCCTTCCCACGCTAGTCATGAATGCCCTACGAGAGATATTGAGCATAAGCCTCAGCGCATAATGCATGAGATGTTGTATTCGTACAACCTTTCAAACACTGTGCCCCGAGCTTATGGTCAATCGTCCTCGCCACATACACCGTTCTCCTATTCCTCTCAGGCCCCACAAGGACAGCAGTGTAATGGGAGAAAGTGTTTGTATTGTCGTAGAACAGATCATGTCCTGAAGGATTGTGCTGAGTACCACCGTGTTATGGAAGAGGATGATGAGCCGGACATCCGGATCATCTCGACTCCTACCCTTGGTGGCACACCTTCATCATCTGGTTATGTATCCCTGTCACGTTCATTTGTTGAAGGGAATGATGTGGACACAACTGCCAGATGTGTGGCTGATCTAGGCTTCGACGTGGCTGAGCCTATCTCTCATGTGCATACATCTCCAAGCGTGGAGCCGATTCTATGTGAGGAACCTGCGCTTGACTTTTATTCAAGCACAGTTCTTGCCCCTTTTGTGCATTCTACTTCAGTCGTCTCTGGCGACATTTTCGATGATGCAAAACAAGTTGAGGCTTGTGATACATCGGTTGTTTCCACTCCCATGGAGGAGGACAACCTTCCTGGTGTCGAGGATTCTCCCTCGATACCAAAGGAGGAAGTCCAAGTCTTGGTGGAGGCCTCTATGGATCCAGCCGAGCCTTGTAGCATTGTCGAGATTACTAACAATATTTTTCTACCTCAACCTTTGGGGAGTGAAACCGGGATCACTCCCCCGATTATTTCTTTATGTTCTTCGTCTCCTTTATTTCTTGATCCCTCTTCTTTATCCGAGCCTATGCCGGTTGAATCTCCACAGGTAAGTTGGGTTCACGTTGAGCCTTGCGCTCAGGCTGTCGACGAGTGCATCCTCTTGTGTGAGGAGGTTCCTACCTCCTTCACAGTGGAAGCCCCTACCGTCACCTTCGCCCCCAGCGAACTTGTGGTAGACGATACCTTGCTAGGCAAGGATTTGTTTTGTCGTGAGATGAGTGAGGACCAGGCCTCCTCCTCATCCTACTTCCTATTTCCTCTACCTGTGTTGTGCAGGTATGATTATTTAGGTAGAGGCGTAACTGCTCTATCACCGTATCGGTACCCGTTACCGAAACGGATATTAGGCCAGTTACTTGTGCATTTTTTATTTCATAGGCCCATTAGCTAGAACTGTTTAGAATTTAATAAGTCTTGCTGGGATGACAATAACCCCAGTACTTATCTTTTATTTTCTGCATTTTATTTTTCATGTCTATTTTAGTTTTAGCATTTCTTTTTGTATATTTTTCTTGTGTTTTTGCGGAGCTCGCCCCTGCAGGTATGCATAGAAAATTGCATTGGTGGGGTTCTGATTCTTCGTATGGCGGGCCTGCTTCAGATTTCCACGCGTCTTCTGGTATGCTCACTAACTGAGCATGGGGTAAACTCTTCCCTTAGCTCTTTATGATTTTAATTTCTCTATCTTATGATTTGTTGCTTAGTTTAAGTCTGGGGGGAGAGATCTGTTACCTATTGCACGTACACATCTCATGTGCATACTAGAAGCCTTTATTGTTTTATTTTGATTAGATCATTGCATCACACACCACTGCACCCACATGAGCGTATGCTTAGCTTTTTGCGTGCTGCGAGTTAAACTCATTTCTTCATTAGATTTGGGAAAATTATGGTGCTGGCTTAGGATTGTGAGACGGAGTAAAATGTTGGCCTTGTTGTGTTTCTAGTCAACTGCTCTCGTCCCGTGTAGAAATTCGAGTAGATTTAATTTTTCTGTATGCTTTTAGTTTTATATTTTTCTAATTGTGTAAATACTTTTTATTCTACTCAAAAGTTGGTGAATCTGGTGTGAATCCGACGGTAGCTTAGGGATGTGTGTAGACGGCCGTTAGTTTTGTATTGCTCGAGTCGGGAGGATGGATAGTCTTTCTCGTTGGCTAAGAACTTGCCCCAAGCTATTCGTGAAGCATGTGTATAGGTTAGTCATGCATGAGAGTGATGTAGGCCATCATTTTGGCCCGGTTGAGCTTTGTACCGTTCCTAACGTCTTGTCCTCGCTAGCCCCGTTGTGCCTACCCTTCTTTTGATTCAGCTCCACCTTTATTTCACCAAAGCCTCAAAGCCAATCCTAGTCGCACTCCCAAGTTGAGCTTTAGTGTTTACATTTTAATGTTGGAATGTGATGTGGTGATTTTACTTGTGATTATGTGGATGTGCTCCAATGTTATATTTGCTGAATTGTGAAAATAAAATGAAGAAAAAGAAAAAAAAATATTTGTAAAGAAAAAGAAAAAGAAAAAAAATGAAAAGAAAAAGTTTTAATTGAAAATCATTTTGGAAATGTGATTATATTTGGAGTAGGCGGTGCACTCACCCTTATGTTAAAAGTTAAGTCTGGGGGTGTGGTGCACCCGCGTATATTTTGGTTAGCTGATGGATTCCCTTTATACTAGCTCATTTGGGTTAGGTGCATAGCCTTCTTGTTTATCCTTGTTTACCTCACCGAAACCCAAGCCCCATCTCTTCACCTAAAGTCCTACTGATTCGTGTGTGAACCAAACCAGTGCCGTGGAGAGAATGCGAAAAGGCAAGCCTATGGTCACCGACATTGGTGGATTCCTTTGGAGGTTATCCGGAGCCCCGATCTTTGGCAATGCTCGACTAGCGATTAGTCTACTTTCTCCCTACGCATGACCGGATGATTCACCGTGATTCTATTTTTGAGTAATAATAAAATTTTGATACGCATTTTGAAAAATATAACCTATTCTGTATACTTAGAAATTTTCTCTATTGTATTTTTACGCACGCGAGCATGCGACTTCGCATGGTACTTCGTTTCGCAATTTCTTTGTTAACTAGTATTTTTCCCTATCTACTTAGATTTGTTTGCTCGGGACACGCAAACAGTTAAGTCTGTGGGTTTGATGAGTCCACTTTGTATACCTATTTCCGGACTCATCTGGGCTAGTTTTCACGCGTTTGCACTTCACTTTTAGTTCTATATCGTTCATATCTCATCTTATCTTTATTTCCATAGAAAGTGCACATTTATGCCCGTGGTTGTGTATTTTGTTATTTTTATAGTTTGTAATCCTTTTTGTGATTGCCTGAAATGTCTGCACATATCAGTTACTGGTTTTTCCTTTCGGTACAGGGGTCGTGTGCGTGTTCCGGGATGGTTGTGAAACAGGAATACTGCGCACGATCATGGGATATAATGCGCACGACCACTGGTCGTGCGCCCCTGATCGTGCGCACTACTCTACGTTTTCCAGAATTAGCCTGGGGTAAGCGCACGACCACTGGACATATTGCGCACGACCACCGGTCGTGCGCCGCTGATCGTGTGCATTGATTCCTCTTTTCTGGAGTTCTGTCTAGGTAATCGCACGATCATTGGACTTAGTGCGTACGACCACTGGTCGTCCGCCACTACTCGTGCGCATTATCCCAGTTCTTCTTCCTGATATTCCATGCCAGTGCGCACGAGCACAGGACATAGTGCGCACGACCACTGGTCGTGCGCCTGTGATCGTGCGCATTGTTCCTTTCTGCTTTTGTATAAATAGTGCAGGTCTCGCCCTAATCGGGAGAGGATCCGATCGCCCATTTCCTCCGCCGTTTTCATCTTTGAGGAGGGATTCCGCCGTCCTCCTTCATCTTCCACCCTAGGGAGGTGCTCCGGGCAAGCTTTCACCGCAAAATCCAAGCCGGAGCTTCCTCTCGGCCTCCTCCTTCATCTTTGAGCTTCAAGAAGAGCTTGACCTAGCTTTCTCCATCAAGCTAGTATAATTTGTGCCATCCTCCACCGGATCGTGAATCGAAGAATATGGGCCATTGGAAGGTGGTGACAGCCCTTCTCTACCCCGGACGCAGTTGCGGACCGAGCTTGGACGCGGATTGACAACCCGACGATTCCAACCGTGAATCCACAGCAAGACTTCAGATTCGGTCGATTTCGCACACTCTTTTCTTGTTTGGTTGTTGAATGTGTAGTTGAACTCTTGTCTATGATGAAATATGTTTTGTTTGTAAAATGTTTATATACAATCATGTCTATGTGATTTTGTATGTTTTCGTTATTTACTTAAGGTGCGCCATTGTCCATCCACCATCCATCCGTCCTTGCCGCACTAGCAATTGCTAGTGGCGTTTGTAGCGAAGAGGTGCTCACGATCCTCATTCCGTCGTTCTAACGACCTCGTCCGCAAGCCTTCTCGTCCATCCGCCTAGTGATTCGGTGCATAGCGGCCCGACTAGTCTTCCATCCCGCCTGGCGAAGCATCGCATAGTGGCGTTGCATAGGAGTAGTTGTTAGCCTTTTATTTTTTGTTTCCGCAACAATCCAAACCCCCCTTAGTTAGCTCCGACCTGAGGACTTCAATCTCAAGTCCTCCTCGAAATTAACTCCACCTTACTGTGTTCCTTGTGAGATCGATACTTGGTAAAACCCCCATTTTATATAACTTGTGCGACCGGTTCACTGCCGTGATCTTACGCATCACCACCCTTGCCTCCAACAAGGATCTTTGCGAATGACTGACGCACTCGCCCGAGTGCACCTCTCCAAAGATCCTTGGGATCTCTTCTTCGGTTACACACCTTGTCAGGAGCCCTGACAACATCTTACGATGTAACCCCCCTTCTGTCATCAGGTAATGAGCTACCTTGCGCCTGAAGCTCTTTGCATTCTTAACCTCCTCTGTCAACCTACCTGTGGACAAGAAGGTTACCAACGGGTCCACCCACGAGGATCGTCGAACTACCTCCATCAACTCCCCTTCCTCAATGGCTGGCCGAAAGAGTTCAGTCAGGGTCCCTCCTCCCCGAGGCCCAAACTTCGCCAATCGATCGGCAACCGCGCTCTCCTCCCTGGGGACATGCTGGATTGAGAATGACCGGAACCCACCGATGATCGCCCTTTCCTTGGATAGGTATTTTATGAGGGTAGGTTCCCGAGCTTCAAACTCTCCTCGGATCTGCGACGCTACTACCATTGAGTCGGTGAAGGCCTCCACATCCTGGATCTCAAGCTCCTTTGCCAAGCGAAGGCCGGCGATCACGGCCTCATACTCTGCTTGGTTGTTGGTCAATGGAAAGTGGTAAGCCACCGCCTGCTCTATCGCAAATCCCTGGGGGCTTATCAGCACCACTCCTCCCCCGAGGGAATGTTTTCCCGAGGGCACATCAACCATCATCTTCCACGCTTCCTATGGCTGCTGCTCTCCCTCCTCGACTGCGATAACATAATCCGCCAGAAAATCCTCCACTGCGTGCGCCTTAATGGAGAGTCTCGGAACAAAAGAGATGTCGAACTTGCATAGTTCAATGGACCACTTAGCAAGTCTTCCTGAGTGCTCTACCCCTTCAAAAATCTTGAGAAGAGGATGGTCCGTTACCACCCTAATCGAATGTGCTTGAAAGTATGGCCGGAGTTTCCTTGCAGAGACGACCAAAGCATAAGCCAACTTTTCAAGGATGGGGTAGCGGAGCTCTGCCTTCTTTAAGATTCGGCTGACGTAGTAGATGGGTCGTTGCTTCTTTCCTTCTTCCCTTACTAGGACGGAGCTCACCGCCTCCACTCCTACTGCAACGTACAAGGTCAGGTCTAAAAGTGCAGGTTAGATCTGATATACTCTAGAGGGGGGTGAATAGAGTATGGTGCATGCCAAAAACTTTTTACAACTCTTGTTGTATTCCTAAGTGAACAGGGAAGCATATGAAATACAGCAAACACAGCAACTATCTAATCAAAAAGCAATCACAGAACAATCACAAACCACAGCCAGAAAACAAAAGAAAATAAGCAATCAGATGACACAAGGAGATATAGTGGTTCCCCAACCAATCTGGGTACATCCAGTCTTCTACCACCCTAGGTAGGAATCCACTACAGGATGAGTTGATCAGGTGTCCTGGGCACCAATGAGCTTTTGATAAGGTACTCAAAAACCAAACCATATTTTTTGATCAGGTGTCTTGCCACGACTGAGTTTTGACAAGGTATCAGAAACCAACACAAACTTTTAAAGGGAGTTTGATAAACCCTTTACAGCAGAGAAAGAGAGAGGGATGAGATGATCTTCTCTGTCAACAATCATAGAGAAGATAGTGGATGTTGTCAAAGCTCCCCCTGAGTTCTTAAGTTGTTCAGGAAGTGAAGCTTTGAAGTAGGGTGATAAGCCTTCAGAAGATTTGATCTCCAGCAAAAGATGATTCCAACAGCAGCTGAAATGTGTGTTGTCTGGAGTCTTGAATGATGATGGCCTTTGAACACTGGAATCAAAAGGGATCTGAAAATTTCAGTATGTTGATCTCCTTTTGGGAAGTGTGTTCCTATATGAATTATGTCTGTGAATATCTGCAACTCTTTCTCTTTCTATTGTTCTTATTGTAATAGTTATTGTTGATGATGTACAGCAGGAATGAAAAACTGATCTTTTATTCCTTATATCTTAATAGAATATTTCTCTGTCCAAGATAGCAGTTAGCCTGTCATAAATGACTTCCTTAACTGCATTTTGTCTTCTGGAGGAAAGTCCAATAAAACATTCCTTTGAAAATCCCTTGAAACTTGCTCCAGATTAATTGAAACGGCTACAAGATCCTTGAAATAAATGCTGGATATAATTCCATGACTGTCTGAATTTGAATCTTGAAAAACGTCAATCTCTCCAGAAAAACGTCGACCTGAGCTCGACTATCGTTGAACTGAGCTCAGAGACTGGACTTAGACTGAAGCACAAAGCGTCGATCTGAGCTTAACTATCGTCGAACTGGGCTCAGAGATAGGGAAACAAACTAGAGACAGGAACGTCGATCTGAGCTCGAAGATCGTCGAATGGAGTTCGATGACTCGTTGAAGTTGAGCTCAGAGATCGTCGAATGGAGTTCGACGATTCGTCGAGTTGAGCTCAGAGATCGTCGAATGGAGTTCGACGATTCGTCGTCCTGAGCTCGATGAAATGACTTAGTCTCCTGAACTGAAATATCTGGTCTTGAGGGTCTTGAAGGCAGCTTCCAAACCTAAATACTAACCCTTAGACTCAGTTCTAATTGACCTTTATATCTATACAAGGAGGTCAAAACAGATTTCCTAAAGGACATAGTGATCCTTGCCCAAATCAGTAATAGGGTGTTCCAACAATCTCCCCCTATTTGGGTTAGGATTACTATTTACAGACATTGGAAAAAAAATAAAAACATACAAAGCAGAAATGTAACAAACAAAACATTGCAGAAACACAGACATTATCACATATAGTTCAGAAAACAAAAATACTGTCATCTTACAGAATCATTCCTTTTCCTTGCACTTTATGAGAACTATTTCTGTGTTGGGGTTGAGAGCTTCTTTCTTGGATCTTCTGTCATCAGCTGTACCTAGAGAAGTTTGATGTTTTGGCCTGGGGATTACAGCTTCTGGATGCAGCTTCATATAACTTTCTGAATCAAAGATTTTTCTGGAGGAGTATCTCTCAAGTTCTTTCTTTCTTTGATCTGATAGAGTAGTGATATTGGATGTATCTTTTCCTTGTTCTCTTGCTTTCTTGATTTGGTCTGGTGCAGCCAATTCTTTCATTCTTGATGTCCATGAGGTGGGATTATTTTCTGGGTCTTCCAATGGAATAGGAGGCTCATATCAGTTTGAAGAATTATCAGGAGGAGCTCTGGAAGAGACTAAATCTTTAAGCTTATAAGGGAAGGGACCAGAAGTAGTGTCAGAGGGACCTTGTCCTTCCCTTTGATAAGGATGTTGCCTGGAATACACTCTGAGTCCTCTTTGATTTCCTCTGTACTGTCCTCTTCTGGAGTGGTAACCTCTAGACTGATTTCCTCTGTACTGGGATCTTCCTTGAGGTTGATATGAAGTTTGGCTTCTGGCAGTAGATTGGAAGGCAGAACTTCAACTTGCACCTGCATCAGGTGAAGGAGGAGGAGGAGGAGGATTGAAATGGGATGATCCTTTGTCATACTTTCTTTTCTTCTTCATAGCTTTCAGTTGATTCCTAGAGTACTGCATCCATGGTTCTGTAATAGGGCAATCATGCAGTATATAATATGGAATATCATTTGTATCTTTCACTTTCTCTGGGGGAACTCTCTTCATGGCCATGCTTCTGGCTTTCCTTTTCCTTGCAATTGTTGCAGAGGAATCATTAGAGTCAGTCCTAAACTGATCACTGTCTGAGCTTTGTGGATTATCATACACTGCATCAATCCTTTTGAGCTAATCTTTCTGTTGTTGAGACTGAGCAGAAGAGACAGCAGAAACAACAACAGTAGCAGCAGCAACAGCAGGAAGTGGAGTAGAAGCAACACTGGCAGAAGGAGCTATGACAGCAGGTTCAGATACAACAATTTCAGAAACAGGAGCAACAGCAGCAGTAATGGAAGCAGTAGAAACAGATGAAACTGGAAAAATAACTTCAGAAACAGAAACAGCAAGCTCAGAGGTGACTGAAACAACAGATTCAGAGATAAAAACAGCAGGCTCAAAATCAAATGCCTCTATCATATGCACATCCTCAGACACTGAAACAGCAGTAACAGAACTGGCTGAAACATCAATAGCAACAGTAGGAGCAACATAAACAGAAGGAGTACTGTCCACAGCATTGAAGGAATTTATATAAGAACTTATTAAGCTTGGGTCACAGCTGGAAATAGGCACAATGGCCTTAGTAAGATCTTCAGTTTGCTGGGTTGGAAGGCAGTTGAAGTATACAGAGTCAAAAACTGACAACAGTAACCTGAGGTCCACTGCAATGACTGCAACTGGAGCTTGGACTGAAGTTACTTCAGCAGACAATCTCTCTACTTCATAAGGCATCTCCCCCTGCCTAGATTCAGTGAGAACTGGATCAAGGCACCCAGAATAAGGGATTGCCTGAGGAGGAAGAAAAGAGGATAGCGTGGCAGACAGCTCCTGAACTGTTTTTAGAAGTGGAGCCAAAGAGGTCTCCAGCAATAGTGATAGCCTTGGAGCTATCAGCTCATATAGCCTATCTACAATAGCTGGAATGTCTACTTGCTCAAGAGGGACTTGAGTAGAGGTAGGGATGGAAGTTGGAGCAGCAGGAGATGTTGGTGGAGAACCTGTGGATGGTGGAAGTGATGGTTGAGATATTGGAATTGTGGAGATGGAAGATAATGGAATGGAAATGGATGGTGTGAAGGATGGTTAAGCAATGATGTCCTGAAGGAGTTGTTGATAAGAAGTGGATGAAGATGGTGGCTCAGTAGGGGATGAAGGAGAATCATTCATATAGGAGTCATCTATAAGAGTGAAAGATGGAATATGAGATGATGAATCAATGTCCAGGTGTGGGTAGTGATGTAGTGGGTGGAAGATTTCTTCAGTCAATGGTGGAGTTGGAGAAGGGATTGAAGTTGGATATGGGATGCAAATGGGGGATGAAATTGTGATGGTGACTGTTGTAGATGAAACAATAGGTGGAGAAGGAGGAGATGAAGCAGGCAAGTCTTCTGCAGGGGCAGAAACCTGAGGGGAAGAGACTGAAGCAGTCCTTGTGCCTGAAGAAGAGATTGTAGAGGGCCTGCTGGGCTTTACAACCTGCCTGTCCCATTTCCCAAATAGGGCACAGGTAAGCCTCTTGGAGGCATTGATGTGCATCCCCACTGGAAACAAGCAGTGCAGGGCATCTATTATGAAGAAACAGCCCTAAGATCCTCCAAAAATTAACAAAGTTCTTGTTAATTTTCTTCTTGATTAAGTCAAAGAAGACTTCTCCCCAGTTCAGTGGCTTCTTGTCCACCAGGGCACCCATCAAACAGAGCTGATACCTAAATATGTTATCATGAGCTGAGTGTTTTGCTAACAGCACTTTTCCAACAACATCAACAAGAATCTGTACTCAACAGACAGATTTTTCTTAAGCAGTTTACTAGGGTTAGCTTCTGAATGTCCCATCCTTTCAAGCATATTAGAAAATTCATCTCCAGAAAGCTCAACAGAATCTTCTCCAGAATTTAATTGAAAAACCTCTGTTAAAGCAGTAGGTGTTAGAGATACCTGAGTTCCTGATATGGTTCCAACCACTGTGTTCTGATCCAGATTGTGGGCAGTATACACCCATTCCTTTATCTCATCTACAACCAATTTGATCCTTATAGTCATTATGGTAACTAGCTGTTGGTCTTTGAAAAGTTCCAGAATGTCCTTGAAGATTTGATCGCTGTTATTGAAAGAATCCATGTCGATATCAAAGCCTGCGTCAAACTTCATCGCGGCCAAGATTGCGACTGAAACTACCATTGATTCCTGCAATAATGAACAAACAAACGACCAAGTGTAGAAGAGTTTGGAGGGAAAGAGAAAATTTGCAGAGAGTATGAAAGCGCAAAGGGATAACGACGGCCGGAAAATGAGTTTTATATTAGGGTTCGACACAGAAAAGGAAAGATCGTTGAACTCAGTTCGACGATCTGGGCTTCTAAAGGAAACTGAGAGGTAATCAATAGCGTCGATCTCCGTTCGACGATATTGGAGAGCGTCGAGCTCCGTTCGACGATCGCTGACCTGAAGAAAGATAGTTAAGCACTATCTGAGAAGCGCTGAACTCTGGTCGACGATTTCTGAAATCGTCAATCTCCGTTCGACGATCTTGGGGAAAATCGTCGAGCGCAGTTCAGAGACTAGAAACATACTCTAGACACTAGAAAAAAAATCAAAATGTTTGCCTAGTCTTGGTCAATTTTAGAGTTTTAAAATCTTGGATCTTATTTTAAACTTCCTCCATCTAACATTCATAACTGATTCAGGAAGAATGTATGTTTTTTTTAGCCAGGGGTTTGGTGAAAATATCTCCCCTTTGCAAATTAGTTGGGATATATTGAAGTTCAATTTTATTTTTCTCAACATTATCCCTTAAAAAGTAATGCCTAATTTCTATGTGTTCTGTCCTACTATGGAGGACTGGATTTTGTGCTATAGAAATAGCACTGGTATTATCACAAAATATTTTAGACTTTTCTAAGTTGTAGCCATAGTCTAGGAGCTGATTTTGAATCCACAAGATTTGTGAACAACAACTATCTGCAGCCATATATTCAGCTTCAGCAGTTGAAGCTGACACAGATGTTTGTTTCTTGCAAAACCAGGAGACAAGTCTGTCACCAAGAAACTGACAAGTTCCACTGGTGATTTTCCTATCTATTCTACATCCAGCATAATCAGCATCTGAAAATCCAGTTAAGTCAATTGCTGAATCTTTTGGATACCAGAGACCTAGATTTGGACAACTTTTTACATGCCTAAGAATCCTTTTTACTAAGGTTAAGTGTGACTCTCTAGGGCTCACTTGGAATCTAGCACATATGCATGTAGCAAACATTATGTCAGGTCTACTAGGTGTAAGGTATAATAAAGAGCCAATCATTGCTCTATATGTTGTCTGATCAACAGGTTTCCCATGTTCATCAGCATCTAATACAGCATTAGTAGGCATAGGTGTTTTCATACATGATGCTTCAGACATACCAAATTTCTTAACCAATTCTTTTGCATACTTGGTTTGAGAAATAAATATGCCTTCAGCATTTTGTTTGATTTGCAATCCTAGAAAGAAGGATAGCTCACCCATGCTACTCATTTCAAATTTAGAATGCATTAGGTTGGAGAACCTTCTGCACTAATTTGAATCAATAGAACCAAATATAATATCATCTACATAGATTTGTACTAGTAGGGTATGGGACTTATGGGTTCTAATAAAAAGAGTTTGGTCTACTCTACCCCTTATAAACTCATTTTTCAGAAGAAAGCATGCTAGGATCTCATACCATGCTCTAGGACTTGCTTTAGACCATATAATGCTTTATGTAATTTGAAAACATAATCAGGATGAGTTGAAGAGATAAAACCTGGGGGTTGTCTGACATAGACTTCTTCCTTGATATCTCCATTGAGAAAAGCACTCTTTACATCCATCTGGTATACTTTGAATCCTTTGTGTGCTGCATATGCTAAGAATATTCTTATGGCCTCTAACCTTGCAACTGGTGCAAAGGTTTGGTCATAATCTATCCCTTCTTCTTGAGAGTACCCTTGAGCAACTAGCCTTGCCTTGTTCCTTACAATGACTCCTTGATAATCCAATTTATTTCTGAACACCCACTTTGTTCCAACAATGGAGTGATCCTTTGGCCTTGGTACTAGTTCCCAAATTTGTTCCTTTTAAATTGATGCAACTCTTCTTGCATTGTAATTATCCAGTGTGGATCTTGCTCTGCATCTTGAATGGACTGAGGTTCAATTTGAGAAAGGAAGCAAGTGTGCATCAGGTTTTGGTTGACCTGATTTCTGGTTTACACACCAGCTGAGATGTCTCCAATCACTTGGGAGATTGGATGGTCTCTTGATGTTACTAAATCAACATGAGATGTTGATTGTTCACCAACCTGTGTTGTTGTTTCCTCTTGTGGTACAACAACTGGCTCTTCAAGAAGTTTCTCTTCAAGATGTTGAATGTCTTCTTCATCTTCACTGCTTTCATCTTTTTGAATAATTTGTAACCTGTCCAAGTCTTCTGCAAGAGAGTGTACATGCAAAGGTTCTATGGTAGAAGTATTCTTCTCCTTGAGAGACATGTTAGACTCATCAAAAGATATATGAACAGATTCTTCAATTTTGAGAGTAGATTTATTATATACCCTATAAGCTTTACTGATCATGGAGTATTCCAAAAACACTCCTTCATCAGCTTTAGCTTGAAATTTTGCTAAGTATTTCTTGTCATTATTATGAATGTAACAAATACAACCAAAACCTTTAAAGTAATCTACTTTAAGTTTATTCCCTTTGAGTAATTCATAGGGAGTCTTGCACTTCAGTTTATGTATTAAACTTCTATTCAACACATAGTTGGAGGTGTTCACTGCCTCTGCCCAAAAGGATAGAGGAAGATGAGCATCTGACAACAATGTAGTAGCAGATTCAATAAGGGCTCTATTTTTCCTTTCAGCTATCCCATTTTGTTGAGGAGTTCTAGGAGCTGAGAAAGTGTGCCTGATCCCTTCACTCTGACAGAACTCTTGCATAAGAAGAGAATCAAACTCTGTCCCATGATCATTTCTGTTTAGGGCAATGTGAGTATTGAAATCACTCTGTATGCATTTGAGAAACTCTGTCAAACATTTAAAGTTATCAGACTTCTTTCTTAGAAAGAACACCCATGTGAATCTAGAGAAGTCATCTACAACCACTAAAGTATAAGATTTCCCTCCTAAGCTTTGTACTGTAATGAGTCCAAAGAGATCTATGTGTAACAGATACAAAATCCTAGGTGAATCACTCTTATTAAGTGACTTGAAACTATTTTTGGTTTGCTTGCCTAATTGACAAGCCCTGCAAAGTCCTTCCTTCTTGTAGGGGCCAGAAGGTAGTCCTCTAACAAGGTTGTCCTTGGATAGCCTAGTAATGGTTCTAAGGTTTATATGCCCTAGTCTCTTATGCCACAATTCATTAGGTCTACAAATAGAGTTAAACAAGCAAATATCTACCTTGGTTGAAAGAAAATCTACAAGATAGATGTTACCTTTCCTTTTACCAGTCAACACAGTTGTGTTGTTCTCTGATTTGATCTTGCATAAGGTTTTGCTGAAAGTCACTTGGTAGCTTTCATCACATAGTTGACTGATGCTGATTAAATTATGCTTCAGTCCTTCCACATATGCTACTTTCTTGAATGTGACTGTGCCAATCTGGATTGCACCATATCCTTTTGTTAGTCCAAAGTTTGAATCACCAAATATTACTTTGGGTCTAAGCTTGGCTTTAAAGGATGTGAAATTGTCCTTGTTTCCTGTCATGTGCTTTGAGCACCCACTATCCAGATACCATTGCTGGTTTGATGTTGGATAGGTCTTCACCTGCACATAAAACAATTTACTTGTTTTTGACACAGTTTACCTTGGGCCTAGGTTGATAACCTTTGAATTCAGAAATAAAAGACATCCCTGGTTGACTCTTATAGCCTTCAGGATGATATCTCCTTGGAGGTATTATCCATTCAGTATAAGGTTTAAATCTTTGGGATGAAGGACCCCTAGGTTTGAAATTTGATTTACCTTTGAAAAAATTTTCAAAACTCTGATCTTTGCTCGACGATCGCTGAGCTGAGTTCGACGATCTTGGGTTAGATCATCGAGCTCCGTTCGAAGATCGACTGTGGCAGAGTTCAGGGTTTAGAGATCGTCGATCTGAGTTCGACGATTTAGCCTGAGATCGTTGATCTTCATTCGACGATCGTCTAGCTCCGTTCGACGATTTCTATTGAACTCTTGTTTTTGTAGGTAAGTCAGAATTCTTCCTAGCTACCTCTACAACTCCCTTACCTTTATCAGAGAAAAACTTGATTGGGGTTGATAATACTATAGGTTGGATAGATGAGGCACCCAAGCCCAGTGTACTATTGAATCTTGAGTTTACTGTGCTTGTGATGTCCATTAGCTTGATACTTCTCCCATTGAGGGATTCTTCAAACTTTTTGGCCTTTGATAGTTCACTTTTCAGTGAGGCTATCTGCTCCCTACAGCATTCCAACTCCTCAGAGAGTTTGAGGTTTTCTGATTTTAAAGTACTGTGTTCAGATAACTGATTTCTGAGAGAAATGATTTCCTTCTCGGATTTTAATAAATCCAAACATAGTGCTTTAAACTCACACTTGAAGTCCTCAGAATTAAAATCAAACGATCTTATTACCTGGTCCTCTTCAGATTGAGTCTCTGATTCTGACTCTGACTCTTCTGCATCAGAATTTGTTGTGAGGCATTGATAGCCATCATGCAGAATTCTTTTTCATCAGCATCATCTTCATCATCAGTTGAGCTGGATGAAGCTTCAGATTCTTCTTCTGTCTCACTCCAAGTTTCAGCAACAAACCCCTTCCTTGTATGTTTGTTCTTGCTGGAGGAGGGTTTGCCATTGCTGCTCTTCTTGAAGTCCTTTTCTTTTCTCCTTTCTTTCCTGTCCTTCTTGTCCTTGTTTTTATTTTCTGGACAGTTAGACACAATGTGGCCTGGTTTCCTACATTCAAAACAGATAATCTCGTTGTTATTTGATTTGTCATACCTTGGCTTGTCATGCTCTTTGTATGATCTTTTCCTGAAATCCTGCCTGTCCATTTTATAAAACCTTTTGGCCAGTAGGCTTAGCAACTCTTCATTGCCTGTGACCTTGTCTTCAGGCTGATCTTCAATGGCCTTGAAAGCTATTGATTTTTCTTTTCTTTTAGCTGGTGAGGCAATCTTCTGCTCTTCTTCTCTGTTCTTGATGAGCAGCTCATAAGACTTGAGCTTGCCCAAGAGGGCTTCAGTTGTGTTCTCATGTAGGCTTCTGGCATCCTTGATTGGCCAGATTCTTGAGTCCCAAGTGCTTGGGAAGCACATTAGGATTTTATCATTGAGCCCAGTCAATTAGATCTCTTTGTCCAATGATTTCAGCTCATTTACTATGAGACTGAGTCTATTATACATATCTACTACTGACTCAGCTTCTCCTTTCTTGAAGTTCTCATACTGGGTTATGAGATGAGATCTTCTATCTTTTCTCTCATCAGCAGATCCTGAGACTATCTCAGATAACTTGTCCCAGATGTCCTTTGCTGAGTTGCATTCAGCTACCTTTTGAAATATTTCATCAAACATAGTCTGGGCTAGAATGTTCATAGAATTTGCATCAGCCAATTTCCATTTCTTGATTTCTGTATCTATTCCTGAAGGAGGTGGAACAGCACTTGTACTTGTATTTTTTGGAGGCCTTGGACACACTGTCAAAACAGAATTAAAAATGTCTTCATCAATAGAGTTCATGTACAGTCTAATCCTTGCCTTCCAAAGTGCAAACATAGATAGATTGCACACTGGAGGTCTGGTGCTACCATAATCTTTGTTTTGGGTCATGTTCTGTGAAGAAATAAATCTAGTAACAAACTTAAACAAGCAGATCTAACTAGAGGGATCTTTGGGTTCAAGTGTTATCCTGTGCAATCACTAAGGTGTGGTATTTTTAACCAACCTAGAAGATGTGGTATTTTTAACCAACCTGGAAGATGTGGTATTTTTAACCAACCTGGAAGATGTGGTATTTTTAACCAACCTCACTTTGATACCAATTGAAAGTGCAGGTTAGATCTGATATACTCTAAAGGGGGGTGAATAGAGTATGGTGCTTGCTAAAAACTTTTTACAACTCTTGTTGTATTCCTAAGTGAACAGGGAAGCATATGAAATACAGCAGACACAGAAACTATCTAATCAAAAAGCAATCACAGAACAATCACAAACCACAGCCAGAAAACAAAAGCAAATAAGCAACCAGATGACACAAGGACATATAGTGGTTCCCCAACCAATCTGGGTACATCCACTCTTCTACCACCCTAAGTAGGAATCCACTGCAGGATGAGTTGATCAGGTATCCTGGGCACCAATGAGCTTTTGATAAGGTACTCAAAAACCAAACCAAATTTTTTGATCAGGTGCCTTGCCACCACTGAGTTTTGACAAGTTCTCAGAAACCAACACAAACTTTTGAAGGGAGTTTGATAAACCCTTTACAGCAGAGAGAGAGAGAGAGAGTGAGAGGGATGAGATGATCTTCTCTATCAACAATCAGAGAGAAGGTAGTGTATGTTGTCAAAGCTCCCCCTGAGTTCTTGAGTTGTTCAGGAAGTGAAGCTTTGAAGTAGGGTGATAGGCCTTCAGAAGATTTGATCTCCAGCAAAAGATGATTCCAGCAGTAGCTGAAATATGTGTTGTCTGGAGTCTTGAATGATGATGGCCTTTGAACACTGGAATCAAAAGGGATCTGAAAATTTCAGTATGTTGATCTCCTTTTATGATGTGTGTTCCTGTATGAATTCTGTCTGTGAATGTTTGCAACTCTTTCTCTTTCTATTGTTCTTGTTGTAATAGTTGTTGTTGATGATGTACAGCAGGAATGAAAAACTGATCTTTTATTCCTTAGATCTGAATAGAATATTTCTCTGTCCAAGATAGCCGTTAGCTGTCATAAATGACTTCCTTAACTACATTTTGTCTTCTGGAGGAAAGTCCAATAAAACATTCCTTTGAAAATCCCTTAAAACTTGCTCCAAATTAATTGAAACGGCTACAAGATCCTTGAAATAAATGCTGGATATAATTCCATGACTATCTGAATTTGAATCTTGAAAAACGTCGATCTCTCCAGAAAAACGTCTACCTGAGCTCAACTATCGTTGAACTGAGCTCAGAGACTGGACTTAGACTGAAGCAGAAAGTGTCGATCTGAGCTCAACTATCGTCGAACTGAGCTCAGAGATAGGGAAACAAACTAGAGACAGGAACGTGGATCTGAGCTCAAAGATCGTCCAATGGAGTTCGACAACTCATTGAAGTTGAGCTCAGAGATCATCGAATGGAGTTCGACGATTCGTCGAGTTGAGCTCAGAGATCGTCGAATGGAGTTCGACGATTCGTCGTCCTGAGCTCGACGAAATGACTTAGTCTCCTGAACTGAAATATCTGGTCTTGAGGGTCTTGAAGTCAGCTTCCAAACCTAAATACTAACCCTTACACTCAGTTCTAATTGACCTTTAGATCTATAAAAGCAGGTCAAAACAGATTTCCTAAAGGACATAGTGATCCTTGCCCAAATCAGTAATAGGGTGTTCCAACAAGGTCCTCCCCTTAGTTAGGACTCTGAAGAAGAGGAGCCTGAGAGAGCTTTCTCTTTATCCCTTGGATGGCTTCTTCGCACTCGGTGCTCCACTCAAACCTTTGGTTCCCTCGCAGCACCTTGAAGAATGAAGAACACTTGTCTCCTGACCTGGATAGGAACCTGCTCAGCCCAGCCAGTTTGCATTTCAAGCGCTAGACCTCCTTGGCATCGCGAGGTGATTCCAAATCAAGGATGGTCTTTACCTTGTCTGGGTTGGGTTCCACCCCTGCTAGAGTCAAGAGATGCCCAAGGAACTTCCCGCGGCTGGCCCCGAAGACACACTTCAAGGGGTTCAGCCTCATCTTGAATCTCCGCAGGGTGGCGAACGTCTCTTATAAATCTTTCAGGTGTGAATCCACGCACTTGCTCTTGATCATCATGTCGTCGACATAGACCTCCAAGTTTCTCCCCCTTTGATCTCGGTAGACCCGATCCATCATGCGTTGGTATGTAGCCCCTGCGTTCTTCAACCCAAAGGGCATCATTTTATAACTGAAGCATCCCTCCCTCCTGATGTAGGAAACATCCTTGACATCGGTAGGGTGCATCCGGATCTGGTGATAACCTGAAAAAGCATCCAAAAAGCTCATAATAGAAAAACTGACGGCTGAATCAACCAGCGCGTCGATCCGAGGCAGGGGGTAACAATCCTTAGGGCATGATTTATTTAACAAAGAAAAATCAATACACATTCGCCATTTCCCACCCCCTTTCTTAACCATTACCACATTAGAGATCCAGCCTGGATACTGGATCTCTGAGATGAAGCCGGCCTCCAAGAGCTTCCTGACCTCTTCGCGGATGGGTTCCTCCAGCTTGGTGGCGATGGCTCCCATCTTTTGGCGTATGGGACGGGTGCGGCGGCCCAGGTTCAGGAGGTGGCAGACTACGTCCGTGTCGATACCTAGCATGTCTGCCGCGTACCAAGTGAAGATGTCGATGTTGCTTTGAATGCAGGCCCGCACTCGCTCCCGGTCCTAGGGACTCAAGCCTCCGCTAACCTGCACCCTCTGCTCCTGCCCTGCGCTGGTGAAGACCTCCATCTCCACTACTTCCTCGGCCGGCTCCAGCCGCGACTGCTCCCAGCCGACCCTTGTTTCTTCCTCCAGCTCCAACTCCTCCCTTCCTACCTCCTCCTCAATCTCCATTGCCTCCTTTGGCCCCTCCTGTTGCTGCTCGACTTCAACGCCCCTCTGGGCCTCTCTCTCCACTCCTCCTGCTACTTGCTCTTGTACCTCCATCGCCCCCTCCGGGCTCTCCTGCTGTTGCTCAGCCTCCACGCCCCTCTGGGCCTCTCTCTCCACTCCTCATGCTACTTGCTCTTCTACCTCCATCGCCCCCTCCGGGATCTCTTGCTGCTGCGCATCCTCCACGCCCCTCTGGGCCTCTCTCTCCACTTTAGCTACTTGCTCTTCTACCTCCATCGCCCCCACCGGGCTCTCCTGCTGCTGCTCAGCCTCCACGCCCTTCTAGGCCTTTATCTCAGCTTTCTCCTACTCCTCTGCAGTCTCCTTCCGCGTCTCCTTTAGGCTTATCCCCTCTTCCTCGATGTCCTCCTCTTGCTCCTCCATCTCCCTCTCTAGCTCTTCTACCTCGGCCATCCATGACACGGTGTTGACCGCCATCACATAATATTGCCTCGCCACCTTCGGATCCCCCCTGATCCTAACCTGCACCCCTCCGTTATTGAATTTAAGGAATTGGTGGAAAGAGGAGGGGACACAGCAAAAGGCGCTGATGAGGGGACGCCCAAAGATGGCGTTGTAATTGCTTGGAGCGTCCACTATCACGAACCTGCAGTTCCGTGACATGCCTCCCAACTTCACATGCAGCCCTACTCCTCCTTCTAATTCCTTCCTATCTCCAGAGAATCCGAACAGCGGTCCATCCGAAGCCTAGATCCTTTTCCCCTCAACCCTCATCTCATTGAAGGCCTTCTTGAAGATATCATTTACTGAGCTCCCATTGTCCACCAGTATCCTCGAGACCGTGAAATTCTCCACCGCTGTCTAGATCACCAGGGCGTCGCAGAACTGATCTTCGTAGTCAGGTATGTCCGCTGACGAGAAGGTGATATTTTCTTTCGGTGGCGAAGCCTGGGAGGTAGAGGCGACCCCCCTTCAGTACATGGTTTGAAGGCTCCCCTTACGGGTTTCCTCGATCCCCACTCCTCCATGGATCACCCCGATTCCTCCCCGGGTTCCCACGTCTCCCCGATCTTCACATCTATCCTCCATCTCTCCCTGTTGTACTTCCACGATCCTAACCGGCGGATCCTGCTTCTCTGCTCCTCTTTCTTCTCTCATCTCCAAGAACTCAGGGCAGATGGCCATCGCATGATCCTCCTCCTGGTGGAAGTCACAAAAGAGCAATGCCGATCTACCCCTCCTTCCTTCTCCTCCTCCTATTCTCCCAGCTCCTCGAATTCCTCTCCTCGCTCCTCTTCCTCTGCCCACCTCCATGGCCTCTTGCGGCGGCAGGACACGGGCCCTTGGCTCCTGCCTCCACATCAGTTGTTCGAACCTCTTGGGTTCCCGTAAGTTATCTCTTCCCTGGTAGCCTCCTCCTTGGCCCTGGGGGAGACCCTCCGGGGGCCTCCAACCCAACCAGTTGTTTGGCTCACAGGCCCCCCCATCCCTGCTGCTGCCCATGTGTTCGGGGCTCTTCCCTCCTTCTTTCTTCTCTTTGCTCCCTCTGCTCTCTCGGCTCCTTCTGCCTTCCTGCTGCAGGTTCCTTCACATCATCTTCCGCCAGCCTGGCCAACTTCCTGGCGAACGCTGGATTTGCCCTCTCGAAGTCTATCTCTTTCGCCGCCCTCTCCATGAGCTCCTCAAAGGAGAGGGGGGCACTCTCTTCAACTCCATACTGAAGAATCCTGGCCTCAGCCCCAAGGTAAAGGCGAGCATCAGTGCGTACCCTGGGACCTCCTAGACCAGGAGGATCTCTTCCTGAAACCGGTCAACATAGTGACCCAGTGTCTTATCCGGCTTCTGCCTCACTGCAAACAGGCACTCCGCCTCCTTCTTCCGCTTCTTTGACGTTGATAACCTCAACATGAAACTTCTTCGCAAATCTTCAAAATAGTAGATCGACCTTGCTGACAGCTGGTGGAACCAGTCACGAGCCTTCTCCTTCAACGTGATGGAAAATAGCTGACACTTGAAGGCATCCGTCATCTGCCTTATCAAAACAACATCTTCAAACCACTGCACGTGTTGTACAGGGTCATCCTTCCACGAGTAGTAGGACTTGTCAGGCTCCCGAAACCCCTCCGGTACCGGAGCTGAGATGATGAGCTTGCTGAAAGGTCTCTCGCCTCTTGCCTGGCGAGAGGGCACGTCCCACGGCCTCGGCTGGCTGGCCCGATCTGCGAGACCGCGCCCTGGGAAGAGTTCTCGCACTGCCGCCTCCCTCTCTCCCAAATCTGTCAAAGCCTCCTTGCCTGGGAGCTGGCCTGGGAAGAGCTCCCGCGCGGCCACGTCCTTTTGCCAGCCTCCGCTGGGATCTCCTTCCCCGGGTGCTGTCCAAGGGCATTCTCACCCAAGAGCGGGACCTCCTCTATCGGAACCTGAGGTGTGGCCCACTCGCTTCAGGCCGAGAAGGCCAAGCTGATGGTCTACAGGACTTCTCTCCAGAAATCATCCAGCATCTTCCTCGTCGCCTCCTCTCCACGGGTGGGGGAGCCTCCAGAACCAGACCCTTCACCTTCACCTCCAGCCATGGGACAAAACTCAAGGCTTTCTTGTATCAACTACCTTCCACGCTCACCGCTCCAGAACTGTTGAAGCCAAAAATGACCTCAACGGGAGTTCAAAACAGGGGTGCAGCCAACACCTACTTCTCTCAAGCCTTGACCCTCGACTAGATTCAAAGGACCTACGACTGACCCAAAGCCTCAGCAGGGAGGTCCCACCTCACACCTGGAAGATCTCTGAGAGCTTCCCCTCCAAAGCCAAATGCTGGGCTAGGAGCTCCTCAGAATGCACTAGAGATTGGAAGATAATGAAAGCTTGCTTTCTAATGAGCCCTTATGGGTCTATTTATAGCCTTTTGCTGACCTGAGATTACTGAAATACCCTTAGTTGACCTACCAATAGCCAAATCCCGCAGTTTATCCTGAGGGTATAGGGGTAATTTTACCTGAGGGTAATTAGGTCATTTTACCCCGGGCCCTGGGCCCCACTCAGCGAGAACCATGAGCCGAGAACCTTCCTGTCCAGAGCTTGGCCCAAGCGATCTCGCCTGCTTATGGGCGAGAGCTCCTCCAAGGCGGGAGCTTGGCGCAAGCGCAAGCATTCCCGCCCACTCATGGGCGGGAACTTCTTCAGGGCGAGAGCTTCCTCAGGGCGGGAGCTCTTCTGGTTGAGAGCCCGAAGCTAGTCTAATCCTGATCGTTGGTGCCTCCGGGTCTTACTTAGCGAATATGGGATTGTACAGTGACAACTTGGCACAACTAGTCTCATTGATCAGTGATGTTGTAACCCGAGGCAAGAGAGCAGTGTATCTAGTGATCCTTCTCAGGATTTCCTTTGCCTTTTCCCTGTTGTGCCCTTCTAAAGGATGCGCAGCCAGCCCGCTTTTAGTAGTACTATACTTGTGATGACCTTTCTCAGGCAAGCGATGCATAAGGCCAACGGGTGATCTCTTGTGGCAGCATCCAGTCTTTCTTGGTCATCTCCAAGTATAGACCTCTTTTTTATCAACTGCCTTTTTCATAGGTGAACAGGTTAAATCCGACTTATCAAGAGGATTCACAAAAATCATTTTGCTTATTCTCATATTATATGTATTCATTGCTCAAAGCTCTATCAGATGATGATCTACAAATCTCTTCATTACTCTTATCAAATGTTAATGGCATCAATCGTTGATCAAAGAATCTGATTTGCCTCGATTAGCAAGCCACGCTATTGGGATCTAATTAACATGGTTTCATCTTGCCGGACTGGACTTCATTTTAAAGATATCATATTTATCCTATCATATCAACAGTCAACACTCGACTTATTGATTTGGACTTCATATTAAAGATGTCTCTAATCTAGCAAGAATATCACTATTCTGATTTGATCTTCATTTGATTATCAACAGAGTTCATTATCAGTTAGCATTCGCAAGTCCCGCTCAGGTACTTGCAGCTTAGTTCATTTATGTCAGCTGCTCACTCTTCTCTTTGCAGTGATAAGCGGGCACATGCAAGTCTCATCCAGGTACTTACAACTTAGTCTTTTCATCACATCTGCTTCTAACTATTTTCTTGCAGAGATCAACAGATACTTGCAAGTTTCTTCACAGGTACTTGCAACCTACTTTCATATATCACATCTGCTCCTAACTCTTTTCTTGCAGAGATCAACAGATACTTGCAAGTTTCTTCACAGGTACTTGAAACCTACTTTCATATATCACATCTGCCTCTAACACTTTTCTTGTAGATATCAGTAGATACTTGCACGTTTCTTCACAGGTACTTGCAACCTACTTTCATATATCACATCTGCTTCTAACTCTTTTCTTGCAGATATCAGTAGATACTTGCAAGTTTCTTCACAGGTACTTGGAACCTACTTTCATATATCACATTTGCCTCTAACTCTTTTCTTGCAGAGATCAGCAGATACTTGCAAGTTTCTTCACAGGTACTTGTAACCTACTTTCATATATCACATCTGCCTCTAACTCTTTTCTTGCAGAGATCAGCAGATACTTGCCAATTTCTTCACAGGTACTTGCAACCTAATTTCATATATCACATCTGCCTCTAACTCTTTTCTTGTAGAGATCAGCAAATACTTGCAAGTCTCCTTTCAAGTACTTGCAGCCTATTTTCATATATCATGTCTGCTTCTAACTCCTTTTTTGCAGATATTAGCAGATAGCAGCAATTTTTCGTCAGGTACTTGTAGCTTACTTTACTTTCATACATGCCGCTAACATCTCTTTTGCAGAAACTAGCAAATGCTTGCAAGTTCCCTTCAGGTACTTGCAACATGCATACTACTTACTCTTCTTTTTGCAGATGATAACAGGTGCTTGCAAGCCTCCATCAGGTACTTGAAAGTTATTGTTCTCCTATGCTTTCCTCTCATCTTCGTTTTGCAGAATTCAGTGGGAGACACGTTTCCATCATGTTTGCAAAGGCAAACTTAGGTACACACAAGATGTACCTTCCATACATGCTTATACTAACTTTTCCTTTGTAGGAAGAAGACAATCATTAGCAAACTCCTAAGGAGAGACATCAGGTTCCATCTCTCCTTGCCCCCCTTTTCTCTTTGGGGTGGATCACGATTTTCGTGGGTCTCCAATTTTTTCGAAGTTCCCTTCGAAACTTAAAAAAAGTGCGGGGATTATGTTAACCCAAAAATCAGTGATCCTTCCCAAGGTAGCCAGATCGCTAGTTGCGGTCTGCTCCGAGTTCTCCCTGGAGGTCACGACGTCTTAGGATGGGCAGACAGGCTTCTCTATCCGCTCAAGCCGCATGACTTGGGCGGTCTTAGTAGTCTGACCGCCCAGGTCGCGCAATGTTCCCTTGGTCAGCAGGTGGGGTGGACTACTTCCTCAGTCTGCCCCTGCAGGCCGTGCTCTTTGTTTAACTAACCGCACCGAGATTCTCTCCCCAGCAGGTGACGGCAAATGTTAGCAAGCTTGTATGCATATCTGCCCAGACCGGCAATAAGCCGCGTACTTTGCAAGAGCTAAGTCTCCTTCAGCCCGCTCCTATAGGCCGCACATCAAGCCGACCAGACCACCTCACCGACAAGCGGCCTGCCTCCAGGCTGCCCACCATCAACAGCGGTAACAACTCTAGCTCGTCATCTATCAAGAGTAGTGACCTGCCCCCAGGATGCCAGCCAGCAACACCTGGTTCCACTTCGCCAGCATGCGCGACCTGCCAGGTTGCCAAGCACAGGCCGCCTAGTGAGGGCGGCAAGCTGTTCCATTCAACAGGCGGACTTCAGCAGGTCTGTCGATATGCCTCCTCAGTCCGCCGGGTTGCCCGGTCGACCAATGCGGACACTGACAGCACGCAGACTCCATCTTAGTCTGCCCAAGAGCCTGGACTTGCTCTAGCTCTCTCCAACATTGATCTCATATAATGCGGGCTGGGCAGACTCGCCCCTAATTCTATGCCTTCAGTCCGCAAGAGTCGATGACCCCAGCTCCAGCTTCAACAGTAGGCCGTCTCGTTCAACAGTAAAGGCGGACTCAGCTTGTCCACCATAGACTCAGCGGATTCTCTAGACAGCCCGCCATTCCTCAGCCTCCACTACCTGCTTCCTATCTGCGAGCAGATAATCCCTTAGCCTGCACAATCTTGGTGCGGGATCAATCATCATAGTTCGGGCAGACTACTCTCAGTCCGCCAGCAGTAGGGGCGAACTCCTCCAAGTCCGCTAAGTAGCAAGACCAGTTCCATAAGCAAGCCCCAGTCTGCGCGGCCTATTGCGGACTCGGTGGACGCAATTCTCTGCTCGCATAAGTTACCGTCTCACTGGGGGTAATGTCACCTAAAGTCGTTACCTCCTCGGGCCTATAAATAGACCCTCATACCTCTCGTGTTAAGGGGGGGCTCAAGCTCACGCGGAACATCACCATACGCTCAAGGACAGCCAACGACGAGCTTAAACCGTCAGCCTCTACGGATTCCATTTCTCTGTCTGCCTCTTCTCTTCAGCTGACCATGTGGCCTGCCGACCTGATTCCTCAGTCCGTACGGCCTCCTTTCTGGTACCCTCTTTCCTTAGCCGCCAACTTCCCCCAGTGTACCCTTTATTTGCTTTCTTGTAAAGGTGTAACTCAAGCTGTAGTACTCAACATTAATCTAAGGAAAGCCCGTCGCAAGAGTGGCATTTAAGCCGCTTCGCACTCGTATCAATGGAAAGCTCCTGATCAACCTTCCCAACCAACTCCCACTCGGATCAACATCCTTCTCTCCTCTATCCCCGCAACCCTTGAACAAGCATTTGCTCCACTCTCGAGCACTCAGAAGCTTTCTCCTCTCCTCTATCCCTGCAACTATCAACTTCTTCACCTTGCTTGTCAGACCGAACACATCCTATTAATTGTTGGTGTCCGTGACAACAACCCTCTACTCTTCCTCTCCTCTCTCCATTTTCACGCATCAACATCTGAGATTAGTGATACATTTTTGGAGGAATCGCTGTTTGCATTATCTACAGATATAAATACTGATTATCCGTGATTTGCTGACTATACAAACTATATTGTGGCTAAAGTCCTTCCAAAAGATTTTTCATATCAGCAAAAAAAGAAATTTTTCTCTAACTTGAAATATTACTTTTGCGAGGACCCCTATCTTTTTCAAAAAAGTGCAGATTCCATTATACGTAGGTGTATTTCTGCGGAGTAGGGCTGGAAATTCTTGGAGTAGTGTCATTCAGGCCCTACAGGTTGTCACTTTGTAGCAAACTGCACAGCTAAAAGGTTATTGATTCTGATATTTATTGGCTCCTTCTATTCAGGGATGCCCAAAGGTATGTACTTTCATGTGATTCTTGTCAAAAATCAGGTAACATCTCTAAATTATATGAAATGCCACAAAAATTTATCCTTGAATATGAAGTGTTTTATATGTGGGGGATTGACTTTATGGGACCATTTCCACTTTCTTACAGGAACAAATTTATTTTGATAGTTGTAGATTATGTATCAAAGTGGGTTGAGGCGCAAGCTTTTCCTACTAATGATAGTAGAGTTGTAATTCAATTTCTGAAATCCTTATTCGCACGATTTGGCACACCATGTGTGCTTATTAGCAATAGGGGTACACATTTTTGTAATCTATAGTTAGATAAAGTCTTTCAAAAATACGGGGTCACACACAAGATAGCCACTCCTTATCATCCATAAACAAGTGGTCAGGTTGAAGTTTCAAATAGAGAACTTAAGAAAATCATAGAAAAATCTATAGAACGGAATATGAAATAATGGTCTAAGAAACTAAATGATTGTTTGTGGGCATATAGGACCGCCTACAAAACACCCATAGGGACCACTCCCTTTAGATTATTTAATGGTAAATCATGTCACCTACCTATAGAATTTGAACATAAATCGTATTGGGCAATACACTTTTTGAATTTTGACACCAATTCTATATGAGAGAAATGAAAACTTCAACTTAACGAATTAGATGAGTGGAGAACCATGGCTCATGAGAATTCTCGGATATATAAGGAGAAGACTAAATTGTTCCTTGACCGTCACCTTCGAAAACCGAAGACATTCCAAAAAGGTGACGAAGTCCTCCTTTACAATTCTCATCTCAAATTATTCTCAGGGAAGTTAAGGTCTAAGTGGTCCGGACCTTTCCAAGTCAAAGACGTTTTTCCCTATGGCACCATTGAACTAACCCACCCTGAGAAGGGAGATTTCAAAGTCAACGGGCACCGGTTAAAATATTATTATGGAGAATTTCCTCAAGATTTTACTAGCAAGGAATCATGCCTCTGTCTAGAAATAGATTAAGTGTGATTCAAGAGATTTTCTAAGTTTTCATTATCATTAGTAAAACTTTAGTTAAATTTTAGTATAAAAATCATTATAAAATCACTTAGAAAGTAATTCGATTTCAGAGGAGAATACGGGTTTGCACTCGCCCATGTGCCAAGCCGCGTTCATGGAATTGTTTTTCCAGAGCACCACACGGGTGGACACACGCCTATGTGCTTGGCCGTGTTGCTCTCCATTTCATCCCGAGCACCACACCGGTGGACACACACCCGTGTGTATGAAGCTGTGTCAAATGATCTCGACGATGCAATTACCTGAGAAGGACACGGGTAGCTACCGAGCCATGTGTGCAGCCATGACAAATGAGCTCGACGATGCAATGTTGTTGCCCGAGCATGACACGGGTGGACACCCACCTGTGTGCTTGGCCGTGTCGGAGTTCGACGAAAACAAGTCGTGTAGGAGTTCGATGAAAGAGCCGTATAGGGTAATGAGTTCGATGAAGAAATGTTACCGAGAAGGACACGAGTTTCACACATGCCCGTGTTGTTGGCTGTGTTCGCCATGCTGTTTCCCATCAGTTTGACCACACGGGTCCACACAAACCTATGTTGTTGACCGTGTTGGCCTGGCACGCTCCTTTCCCAACAGTTTGACCACACGTCAACTTAAAACTTGTGAACTGAGTGGTTTTAATTTAGTGAACATGGGTTCACACACGCCCGTGTCGCAACCTGTGATTGACATATTATATAAAGCTGTGTGCTGTCGGTTCTCATCTTCCTCCTCTCCAATCCCTGGTTGAAACCCTAGCATCCAGCACTCCTTCATGTCGCGAACTCAGTTGGGAAATCTTTGCCTTCAAACTTCGCTGATCCGTCTCCTCCAATCTCGATCTACTTTCCTAGGTAAAATTTCTATCATTTTCTTGTTTTTCAATTCCTATTTTCTTCATTTTCTCCTTCTTCTTCCGCTTCATTCTCTTCTTATCCTTCTCTTTCTCAATCTTCTAAATTTTAGTTCTAAATCTTCTTCATCTTCATGCTCTTCTTCTTCTTCTAAATTTTATTCCTCTTCTCATTTCTCTTTCTCATTCTTCCTCTACAGATCATGTCGACGGGACGATCGCAAGGGGGATGTCGTCTTCATCCGAATCTCACTGCATTATCTACAGAGGGGCGTGGCGATGCTACGTACTGACATTTACGGATCCGCCACACGTTAATTGCTTTAATCACCTCCAATCCAAGAAATTTCAGGATATTCGTACTATCGATTGGAGCATTTTAGAGGAGATCAATTTGGCTGCCGAAGTACGAGATATAGTTTCTGTAGAGGGGTGGACACAATTTTATAATATTGATGAGTTGGGATTTAAGGAACTTATGCTAGAGTTTATGTCCACTTTCTACCTAAATCTCAGGCCGACCTTCACCGAAATGACCAACTCGCAGGAAGGAATTATTTAGTTTCGAGTTGCGGGTACTACCTATACTCTCTCTCTTATCTAGTTCACCCAGTATTTAGGGGTATATGAGGACTCTTTCCTCTACAGTGCTGCATATTTTGAGCTTCACCTTGATCTCCCCTCTCGTGACCACACCGCCAATATCTGGTCTCGGCTTGCCTTCGATCTGTCCCCATATGAGGACAAGATGTCTAACGCCTCTCAGTTGCATTCTCCCGCTCTTCATTACATCCATCACCTACTGAGTCATACATTGAGTGGTCGGGGCAAAATCTCTCGTGTTGTGAGTAGACATGATATTCTTTACCTCTATAGCATATCTTCGCGATACCATATTCACTTGGGATATATGTTAGCACATTTCATTCTTCATCAGGCCGACAATTCCCGCATTGGGTCATCTGTATAGCACCTTTCGGCACTCTCTTGGCGAAAACATGAATATCTTTGATTCCCTTTCCTCGATGACAATAGTAGCGAGGACAGTTCCCATCACCATGGCTAATCTTCGATCCCTCCGCCTCGTCACTGCACGTCAGGGTCAGGGTGGAGTTATTTATTCTATTATGAGGCGTGGACCACAGATTGCTTCTGATTCTGACGATCATGACCATGACCTCGATGAGCCTCTGATTCCTCCATCTCAGTCTACTCATCATCATGGATAGTCTTCTGCCCCTCCTCCTCGACCGCGCTCTTAGTATTCACGTGATTTTTGTCACCTTTATGAGGCCATGATCTCACCGTGCTTACAGAGTATAGAGGAATCATAGTAGCGGACATAGGCTGCCATAGCCGAGATTAGGGATCACTTGCAAATCTCTCATCTACGACCGACAGCTCCCCGTCCCCCTCACCTCCCCGACGATCCTTCAGATGCTGCCGACCCAACATTTTATTTTTGATATTTCTGTAGTATTCTATATTTGGATATGTATATCAGCAGACATTATATGCTCTCAATATTGCTCCCGTTGTACTACTTATGCTCTTCTATTTCATTGATGTTCAGTTCTTTACATTACTTGCTTTTTCAGTCCTTTATGTTGCATTTAGGATGTTGGGTATTGCATCCACAATAACCCCGATTTGTATGAATTCACCCTTAAACTAAGATGAATTAAGTTTGTATTTGATGCTCTTTTTAGTTGAGTGTTTGCAGGATACAATTGTCAAGTATAGACCAATGTCAGTCTACAATGATTCACCAAACACTGGACCATACAATGTAATCCCTCATTGTGTGATCCATGGTTTTGACTCATGTGTAGCCTCTCTATTGGGACACACTTCCTTTTAAAGCACTAAGGGTATGGGAGAAAAGTTGGATGCTGATTATAATTATGATATCATGTTTCCAGATTTTCAGAGAAATTCTCTAAGTGTTTTTCTCGAGTACTATGTTTTGTACTCGAGAAGGACTAAAGCTTGTTCTCGAGTGAGACTTATCATGATTTCGAGTTGCAGAAGCAGTTCTCGAGAAAGACTAATACTGTTCTCGAGAAGGCCTTCTGTACTCGAGTACTTCATGACACTTCTTCTCGAGTTACATCTTCTCCAGACAGAATTTTATAAGTCTTTTTCTCGATGTTGGATCCCTATTTGAATTTTGGATAGGTTCACTAATTAAGATGATTACCCACCATGTATAGCCAGGGTCATGTCTGTGTCCTACAGTTTAGGCTAAGTCCTTAGATTCAACCTTACATGGACCAGCCAACAAAAGACAGCAGAAGACTCAAGACTTAGAAGAAAATCAAGTTCAGAAATTGAGTTCAACGTTCGTCGAACTCAGCTCGACGATAGTCGTGCTCCGCTCGACGAACTCAGAGTCAATTCTCTAAGTTGAGCTTGACGATATTCGAGCTCAGGTCGAGGAACTCTGGAAGTTCAACTTCAACACATTATATCCAGAATACCTTCTCTGAACTCAAGTCGACGAAGATAGATTGTCAGCTCGACGAACTTGAACCACAGGATTTTGAAGCTTTTCACAGAAAGTAGTTAGCTGATCTCAGGTCGACGAACTTGGATCTCAGGTCGACGAACTTTGATCTAAGGTCGACGAAATCTGTTCTCTGGTCGACGAATTATGTGCAGTTCTAGACTTAGAATCTTCTTCATTCTATCCTTATTCTCTTGCAGTAATTCTTGAGTAATTAATGCTTATATTCTCGAAATATAGCCGTTTGTGGAATCATTGATTATGGTCTTCATCAGATTAATTACTTGCTCTTTTTAATGGGACAGTTGGGGAACTTCATTAATTAAAATATTCTCTCCAGCTGATTTTCATTCTCCAGGCCGTCAGCAATTAATGCAGACAATTCGAAATTCAAAGTAGAACTTGACAAAGATATATAAAACAGATTTTCTTCTCAGTCGACATAGGAAGAGAGACACATAAAAGATCTACGACAAAAACATTCTGAACCTTCTATGTGCAAGAAAACATTTTGTTTTCTCCTTGACCTTACTGAAGAAGAAGAAGAACAACAAATACAAATCAAGAGTCTTCTTCAATCTTCAACTCCATGAGCTCTCAAGGACAATATATTCAAATCAGTCAGGAGTTTCTGGATTTTCACAAGTCAAGGAAGAAGAACTACTACACCCTATGCAAGGCTTCAAGTGATTTCTGGAGAAGCTTTGACAACATCAATCCACTTGTCTTCTTTGTTGAATAGAGAAAGAGAAGACACCATCAATCTCTCTCCCCCTCCTATATAAAGGGTTTATTAAGTCCCTTCAAAAGTTTATTTTGGTTTTTGAGCACTTGATCAAAAGCTCATTGGTGGCAGTCACCTGATCAAAACCTATTAGTGGATTCCTACCGGGGTGGTAGAAGAGTGGATGTACCCAGATTGGGGAACCACTATAAAATTTCTTGTGTTGTCTTGTTGCCCCTTTTCTTATTGTTCTTGTTGTGGCTGTGATATATTAGGCTAGCTGTGTTATGGTAGTTTAGTTTAGATTATTTTCGTTTTATCTATTACCACTGCTGGTATCATTCTTTACTATGATAATTATTTTAGAAACAGTTAAAAAGAATTTAGATTACTCTATTCACCCCCCTCTAGAGTAAATCAGGTCTAACCTCATCTTTTAATTGGTATCAGAGCAGTTTCCTTTTGTTGTACAAGCTAATTCTTGAACCAAAAGATCCTGTGTTAGATCTGATATCTATTTCTCTTAGGGTTATTTAGTTCATAACATGGTACAGAACAAGGACTATGCAAGCACCAGACCTCCAGTTTGCAATCTAAACAAGTTTGCAATTTGGAAGGAAAGAATTAGATTGTACATGTATTCTATTGATGAGGATATCTACAATTTATTTTGATAGGTTCTCCTCAACCAATAACATCTACATCTACATCAATATCCATCACTCATGCTGTTCCACCACAAGAGTGGACAGATGCACAAAAGAAGGTAAAGATTGCAGATGCAAACGCCATGAACATATTGGCTCAAACCATGTCAAATGACATCTTCTAGAAGGTGGTTGAATGCACATCTGCCAAGACAATCTGGAACTCTCTCAACTAGATGGTTGCTGGCTCAGTAGATGAGAGAAAAGATAGAAGATCAACTCTCATCTCACAGTATGAGAACTTCAAGAAAGATGAAGCTGAATCTGTTAGTGACACGTATAACAGATTATGTTCCATTATCAGTGAATTAAAGACCTTGGACAAAGACATCTCTCTCACTGAGATCAATGACAAGATCCTCATGTGCTTCCCAAGCTCATGGAATTCCAGGATTTGGCCAATTAAAGAGGCCAGAAGTTTGAATGAGATTTCCACAGAATCTCTCATAGGAAAGCTCAAATCCTATGAGTTGTTGATCAAGTCCAGGGAAGCCGCAGAACAAAGGACTCCTCCACCAGCAAGGAAGGAGCAAAATTTATCTTTTGAAGCTATAGAAGAACCAGAAGCTTCAACATCAAATGAAGAACTCCTAAGTCTCTTAGCCAAGAGATTCTATAAGATGGCTAAGAAGGACTTCAGGAGAAAGTCATCCAGGCAGGATGACAAACCCAGGTATGATAAAACACCCACTAAAGAAATAGTGTGTTTTTTGGGTGCAGGAAACCAGGACACTTCATCTCAGAGTGTCCTGAAAATCAAAAGAAAGAATGGAGAAGAGTGAAAGATTCCAGAAGACAACAATATAGTAGGCCTTCCTACAGCAAGTACAAAAAGAAGGGGAACGGCTTTGTTGCTGAAACTTGGAGTGATACAGAAGATGAAGAAGAGGTAAAGGTAAGGGAAGTCTTCCTCATGACAATCAATGCCTCATACAGCAGGCCTGATGCTGAAGACCAAGCAAAAACTCATTCTGAGGAATCAGAAGAGGAATCAGAGACAGAAGAGGATAAGGTAATCTCTTCTTTTGATTTCAATTCTATTGATTTTAAAAATTAATTCAAAGCCTTATGTAATGACCTAATAAAGTCTGAAAAAGAAATCAAAATGCTAAGAGATAGGCAAGCTGAATTTGACAATCTATTTACTGAAAACACTAAGCTCAAGGATGATTTAGTTTTAGCAAATGAACACATCATTTCTCTAAAAACAGAATTATGTGAGGCCAGACAACTTGAGGAATCTCTCAATGGGAGAATCCTTAAGCTGATGGACATCACAAGTAGAGTCAATGCAAGACTGAATGGCAAACTGGGCTTAGGTGCTTCATCAAGCATACCTCTCATACTTAAGAAAAACATATTAACTACTCCAATAAAATTTGTCTCTGAAAAAATGAAAGGAAAAGATAGACAACAATAAAAATGATGAACAACCTGAATTAAAACTTACGAATAAAAACGGAAACAAGAAAAATTGAAAGTGAGGGGTTGGATCAGGAATACTCTAGAGGGGGGGTGAATAGAGTATGTGAAAACTTAAAACTTTTTGCTGTAAATAGAACTTATGTATTAAACAATCCTAAGTTAAGTTAATCTACCACAGGTGCTGCAGAAAATAAACTAAACAAACACAAACAACAAAACTAACTAGCACAGCCACAACAAGAATGAAAAGAATGAGCAACCAGATGACATAAGAATTTTATAGTGGTTCCCCAACCTGGGTACATCCACTCTTCTACTACCCTGGTAGGACTTCACTCAGATTTTTGATCAGGTGACTGACATCAATGAGCTTTTGATCGGGTGCTCAAAAACCAAACCTCAAGTCTTTTGGTCAGGTGACTTGCAACCAAGAATAACTTTTGAAGGGAGTTAAGAACCCTTTATACATGAGGGGATAGAGAGTGATGTTGTCTTCTATATCAACAGTCTAAGAGAAGACTTTAGTGGATTTGATGATGTCAAAGCTCCCCCTGAAATGTTGAGTTGTTCAGGAAGGTTGGAAGCTTTGCTTCAGGGTGAGTAGGCCTTCAGATTGATGATGTCTCCAGCAAGCTTTTTAGACCGATATTGATTGTGTGTCTCTTGAGAAACCTGGAGCAGATGAAGAACTCTGTGTATATGTTGATTGATGCAGAGTTCCTCCTCTTCTGTAAACTGAAAAGCCTTCACTATGTTATTGTTCACTACAGTGCTCTGTCTTTTTTCTTTTTCTATCTTTTTGTAAATCTCTTGTCTGTCGAATTCAAACATTTGAATTCATTTATCTTAAAGATGGCAGAAGCATTCCCGAGAGTAGAAGATGCCTTGGGAATTAATCCTGAATTAGTCTTCTATAACTGCCCATTTTGAACGGCTATTTTTATTGGGAATGTTCAACATTAAATGTCCTGGGCATTGACTGTAATTAATTCTGCCAACTGTAACTGATTGCACAGAATTCGTCTACCGGAGCTTGTAGATTGTCGAGCACATTTTCTTATTTCGCCGAGCTGTCTTGAGTTCAGCGATCGTCGACCTGAGCTTGGAGTTCGTCGAGCTAATAATCTGAGAACTGATTTCATCGAGCTGATAACTTGTTGACACAACTTCTATGGAATGTGTCGACACAAGTCCCGTGTGTCGACACAATTACTTCTTGTCTCGATATAGTTGTTGTGTTGACAGAAATCTGGAGAGTGTCGACACATGTCCTGTATGTCGACACAATTGCTGCTTGTGTCGACAGAGTCTAGCTTTAGGTGTCGACACAATTGATGTTGACAGATGTTCTGTGTGTCGACACAAGTCTTCTGTGTGTCGACACAATCTTACTTCTGGTGTCGACACACCCTTTCCCAAGTTTCGACACAATTGTTGTCTGGTTTCGACACAGCCTGGCTTGAGTCTCAGGCAATCTGTTGAAGGCTGGCCCATGTGATGTTGATTCACTTGGCCTAGACTCTAGGATGCAACCATGACCCTGGCAATATATGATGGGTTAATCTAAACAAACCTAATAGTGATCCTTGCCCAAATCAGAACTAGGGTTCCAACAAAAATCTAAATAAAAACAATGTTCAATAGATTTCGTCGAACTCAGATCGACGAAATGTGGCTAGTTCGTCGAACTCCGATCGACGATCTATGAATGCCAACGTTAGCCATAATAATTCATCTTACTGCAATCGACGACTCTTGTATGATTCTTCGAGAAGAGATCGACAAACTTGGGGTGCAGAAAATGAATGTATTCATTCTCTAAGCAGAGTTCGACGATCTCATCCCATCTCGTCGAACTCCAGTCAACGAACTTACAACACTTTGTCGAACCCAGTCAGACTTAACAAAAATCATAACTTTAACAGAAATTTTAATCATACTAGAAAACATGTTAATCCATTTGCTAATTGGGAAATTCCACCTATGAGATACCATCCCTTAGGATATAAATCTCAACCTGAATTTTCTGTTATATCAAGTTCTTCATATTACGAAAATAAAGGGTCCAAGGTAATCTGGGTCAAGAACCACTAATTTTTCCCTTTGCAGGCAAAGAGCTGTTCAGCTTTTAATCAACAATGGTATCTAGACAGTGGATGCTCCAAGCATATGACTGGCAGCAAGGACAACCTAAATAATTACAAGTCCAAGCTGAGACCAAAGGTGATCTTTGGTGACTCAAATTATACCCAGAAAGAACGCTTTGGAGAAGTCAAGATTGGAGCAGTCACTTTCAAAAAGGTTGTATATGTAATTGGACTGAAACATAACCTCATCTCCATAAGTCAACTATGTGATGAAGGTTATCAGGTATCTTTTAACTCAAGCTCTTGTATTATTTATTCTAAAGAAAACCAAACTGTTTAAATTGGAAATAGACAAGGCAACATATATGTAGTTAATTTTCAATCAGCAACATCAGATATTTCTTTATTTAATCTTGTTAGGAATCAGAATGATTTATGGCATAAAAGATTAGGTCATGTTATTCTGAAAAACATTGCTAGGCTATCTAAAGACAACCTTGTTAGAGGAATGCCTTCTGGTCCCTACAAGAAGGAAGGCCTCTACAGGGCTTGTCAATTAGGCAAGCAAACTAAATCTAGCATTAAATCAATTAATAAGAGTGATTCACCTATGATCTTTTACTTGCTACACATGGACCTTTTTGGCCCTATTGTTGTACAAAGCCTAAGAGAGAAATCTTATACTCTAGTTATTGTATATGACTTCTCAAATTCACTTGGGTTTTCTTTCTGAGATCTAAGTCTGATAACTTCAAGGTCCTTACAGATTTTCTCAAGAACATACAGATTGAGTACTCTACTCCAGTTGCATTGATCAGAAGTGATCATGGTATTGAGTTTGAATCTCTTCTTATGCAAGAGTTCTGTAGGAAGGAAGGCATCAGGCACTGCTTCTCAGCTCCTAGAACTCCTCAACAAAATGTGATAGCTGAAAAGAAGAATATAACACTAATTGAATCGGCAGGCACATTACTTGCACATGCTTATAGGCCCCTATCCTTTTGGGCAGAGGCTGTGAGCACAACAAACAATGTACTGAACAGAAGCTATCTTAATACATTAACTTAAGAATAAGACTCCCTATGAATTGCTTAAAGAGAAGAAACCTAAAATCACCTATTTTAAAATATTTGGTCACATATGCTATATTCATAACAATGACGAGAAATATATTAGAAAATTTGAAGCTAAGGCTTCAGAGGGAATTTTTCTAGGATATTCCCAAGTCAGCAAAGCTTATAGGGTGTTTAATAAATCTACTTTAAAAATTAAGGAATCTGTTCATGTAACTTTTGATGAAGCTAACATGTCATATAAGGAGAAAGAAATTTCTACCAACAGCATATTGTAGGTACCTCATTTGTGTGAGAGATTGGATGATCTAAGCCTCACCCAAGAGGTTCCAATACATCCCTATTCACAAGTTAAAGAAGAAAGTGAAGAAGAAACTGAAGAAGAAAGTTTAGAGGTGGTTGAAACCTATCCAACAGATAATGAAATTCCACAAGAGGAATTTATCCCCCAAGGTGTTGCTCAACCAACTCCACCCACTGAATTTGTCACACTTAGGGATCACCATGTATCTCAAATGATTGGAGACATTTCAGTTGGTGTACAGACAAGGCATCAACTCAACCAAGACTTGATGCATGTCTGCTTCATATCTCAAATTGAGCCCCAATCCATTAAATATGTAGAGCAAGATCCCCACTGGATTGTTGCAATGCAAGAGGAGCTCAACCAATTTGAGAGATGTAGAGTATGTGATTTAGCTCCAAGGCCCAAAGACTACCCAGTCATTGGAACTAAATAGGTATATAGAAACAAGTTGGATTCCCAAGGTGTCATAATAAAGAATAAAGCAAAGCTTGTTGCTCAAGGCTATAGGCAAGAGGAAGGAATTAATTATGAACAGACTTTTGCACCTGTTGCAAGGTTGGAAGCAATCAAGATCTTCCTTGCATATGCTGCTTACAAGAAATTCAAGGTTTATCAAATGGATGTCAAAAGTGCTACTCTGAGTGGAGAACTTAAAGAAGAGGTTTATGTTGAACAAGCTCTAGGTTTCATCTCTCCAACTCATCCCTCATATGTTTTTAAATAACATAAAGCTCACTATGGTCTAAAGCAAGCTCCAAGAGCTTGGTATGAAACCTTAGCTAGCTTTCTTATAGAACATAAGTTTTCTAGGGGCATTGTAGATAGAACATTATTCACTAGACACCATAAGGATCAAACATTTTTAGTGCACATTTACGTAGATGATATTATATTTGGGCCTACAGATTCCAAACTATGCAGGAGGTTTTATGACCTCATATATTCAAAGTTTGAAATTAGTAGCATGGGTGAGCTCTCCTATTTCCTTGGTATCCAAGTACAGCAGCTACCTGATGGCATCTTCATATTCGAGGCTAAGTATGCTAAGGAGCTTATCAAAAAGTTTGGGATGGCTGATGCCTCAGCAAAGAAAACATCCATGGCCACTAATGTTGTAATTGACTCTGATGAACATGGTAAGCCTGTTGATCATAAATTATATAGGGCCATTGTTGGGTCCCTGTTATACCTTACAGCAAGCAGACCAGATATAATGTTTGCTACATGTCTTTGTGCTAGGTTCCAAGTGAACCCTAAAGAATCTCACCTAATTTTCTTAAAAAGGATTTTGAGGTATATAAAGAGTTGTCCTACTCTAGGACTTTGGTATCCCACTGAGTCAGAGTTTGAGTTAACTGGATACTCAGATGCTGACTTTGCTGGGTGCATTGTAGACAGAAAAAGCACCTTTAGAATATGCCAATTACTTGGTGCTAGATTAGTCTCTTGGTTTTGCAAAAAGCAGTCATCTGTGTCTACATCAACTACAGAAGCAGAATACATAGTAGCTGACAGTTGATGTTCCCAGATACTGTGGATTCAGTACTAACTTCTAGACTTTGGGTTCAACTTAAATAATTCAACTCTACTATATGACAACACAAGTGCAATTTCTATTGCACAAAATCCAATCCATCGCAGTAGGACTAAGCATATAGACATTAGGAACCATTTCATTAAAGAGTGTGTAGACAAAAATAAAATTAATCTTGTCTATATCTACATTGATTTGCAAAGAGCAGATATCTTCACCAAACCTTTGGATGAGAGGAACCATCTATTCTTCATAAATCATCTTGATATGATAAATGGAGAAGCCTTAATTTAATTTCTGTCTATGGTCGACGAATTTTTCAAAGTTCGATGAACGGAGGTCGGCGAATTGGGAAAAGTTCTAAAGAAATTCGTCGAACGGAGATCGACGAACTCTCTGTGAGTGAAGCTATTTTCATCGGCCGGAGATCGACGAATTTGCTTCAGAAAATTTTCGTCGAACTGAACTCGACAAAATGTTTTCACATCTTTTGACTGAGATCGACGAATTATTTTGACTATAAAATATTTCGCCGACCTCAGATCGAAGATTTTTTATTATCTGTCGAACGGAATCTGCTAGTTCATATTCTGAAAACCTTATATCTAGGTTTTCTTCGACCTCCATCCCGCGCTTTCAGTTCTCTTGCACTTGATCTCTTTGTTTTTGTTGCAGGCAAACTCACGGCGATTCTTGCAAACACTCTTTTCGCAATGAAATTTGACATGGGTTTTGATATTGACTTCGACTCCTTTCAGCATCTGACCCGATCTTTGTGGAAATTCTGAAATTATTTGAAGTATAAAATCTGAAGCAGTTCATGACTCACAGAATCAAAATATCCATGACAGAGATAAAGGAATGGGTATTTACATCTACAACATCAGAAGATACTATGACGGGAACAATATCTGGTAACAACGTTTCCATTTCCCCCACAATACTAACCGAAGTTTTCAGTTTACTGAATGGTGATGAAGAAATTGAAATGAATAATGAGGAATATTTGAATATGCTGATCAAAATGGGTCACTCTGGAGAGAACCCAAACAAATTATTAAAGATGAATTTGTCTGCTGAGTATAAGTTCTTAGTAGATGTAGTTGGGAAAGTGCTGTTGGGTAAACACACAGCACATGACTACATCACCAGGCACCAGTTCATGGTGATGGGTGCTCTGATAGAGATGAAAGTTGTAAACCAGGGCAAACTGCTATTTGATTTCATTAAAAAGAAGAATAATAAGAAAGAGGTCTATTTTGGAAGGGTATTCGGGATATTTCTGCAAGAAAAGGCACCTGAACATCTGGTCTCCACGACAGTGTTCATAAATGTCTCAAAACGTCTTACCTCTGCCATGTTTGGCAGATTGGTGAGGAAGATCACCAAGCCATCCAAGGCTTCATCCTCCTCAAGAACTTCTGGGAGCACTAGGGCCGTAACTGTTGTTCCACCACCAAAATAAGTTCCTTCCACCACCACCATTCCTTCTCCTCCTCTACCTCAACAACAACCACAATAACAAAATCAAATCCATCTACCCACACCAACTCCATCACCAGATCAATCTCCAGTTCATACTTCACCAACTCACTAACAACATCAACCCCCACCAGCATCAACCCCAGTTCCATCTCCTGAGCACATCACTCCACCTCCATCTCCACTTCCATCTCCTTTAACTGCCACACACCCTAACACATTTATCTCCTCCCACACCTTCAATGTATTGTTTCCTCCACCATCTCCCCATAAGGAACCCATCTCCTTGCCCATAACAATAGTTCCCCTTTCTACAACTGCAACTCCCTCTATTCCCATCCCTCCTCTCACCCAATCTGACATTCCCTCTACTGTACCTAACTACACACATACAGATCTGTCAATTGCATTCTCTATCTATTCAAATTGTGGTCATCACACTTCATACTCCTTCACTGCTCCAGAATCTCTCTATCTCAACTTCTCTGACAATGCTAAAGACCTGCTAGTAGTCATCTCTCCCACCCTTAATAAGCTTCTATTTGATGTTCTAGCTCCTCTTACTGCTTCCATCACATCCCTTTCTAGCAGAATTGCTGCTCTATCCCATGTCCCTTTTTCTGGGAGACTGGCTTCAGGACCCCCTGAAACCAATCAGGGGGAGATGCTCCATGATGAATAAGCTCCAGTGGTGACAACAACAGCAGAAGTAGTAGAAGTAGCCACATATTCTACAATGTCAGATTCTTCAGAAGAAGCAGCCACTCCTTTTGAAATCATTGATTTAATTGATTCTGACTTAGATATGAATGAGTCAGTTATAGCTGAAATTAATATTGTTGGTGATTATATTATAAATCCCACAGTTAATCTGAATTCTTTATTAAATTTATTCAATCTTATTTACAGAAATAATTTACCCAGCCTTGACGTATAGCTATCCAAAGTTATAGTTTCATACATTGTGCCAATAAGCCCACAGTTGTCAAGCAACTTAAGGCTAGTCTTGCAGTAACATAGCCAGAAATTGTACCATCCCCCTCCAAGGATACTTCTTCTTCATAAGCTATTTCAGCTCCAACATACAAGATGGATGACAATCCCCTCCCTGATTTAGATGAAATCATCATGGCTGACATTGAAGAAGAAAACAAGTTAATGTCTGAAAATTTATTAGTTACTGTAAATGTTCCTGAAACAGTTGCTCCAGCTCTTCTAGAATCTCAAGCACAACCTCGGGCTGAAAAGCTAATTTCTAAAGATCTTCTGAAGGCCATTATTGCATTATATAATAATCCTCAAGGATCTTCTGATGATGAAGATGAGGATGATGATTCTGATGATAGCTCTACTACTAAGAAGAAAATTTCCAAGAAAAAAAAGGCTTCTCCCATTGCTTCTCCCAAACCAAATACCACACAAGACACTCCATATTACATTCTACAAAAAATCACTCCATATCCTGGGATGCCAGCTTGGATGTAACTCTCAAAGAATGAATAGAAAGCTAGAAAGAAAAGAGGGAGGTACTCTCCTCCCCCTCCTCAAAGAAACTGGAGAGGTCCTCCTCCTCCTCCACCTGCTACTGGTGCTTCAGGTAGCACTTCTCAGAGATCTACCTCTTATGCTCAAACCTATCATAGACATCATGGTAGATCCTCAACATCTCAAGGAAACAGCAAGCAGAGGTATTCCTCCAATAAGTAACATCAACAACAGCAACAACAAGCTCTTGAAACAGATAAAGCTGAAAATCCTAAAAGACCAGAGTCTCCACCTATTCCCTTTGTGGATCCATAAACTGAGACAACCTCAAGAATGGCCAAGTTCCAGGAACTTGTTGGACTTTCAATGATCAATAAAGCTAAAGCTGAAGGAAGAGATCCATCCCAATACTCTACAATGTCTACCTACAGAAAAGAAGAGTTTAAAAGGTATGAAAAAGCTAATAAATTTTTCAATGTAGAGGCCTACATGAATCTGCATCTAGAAGCTGTTGTTCCCAGAGCCTCTTCTCTAACTATTATTGGAGCTATTGATTTGACCATGTCTAAGAGAGAGGCAGCAAATCTAAATAGATAAATCAAATTTACACAGCCTTCTGAGAAAGAGAAAGGTGACAAGCAAAAGAAAAAGCTGAAGAAAAAGAAATGATACATTTTGTTTAATTTTTGTTTGTCTGAACTCTTTATTTACTGTCACAAAGCTACTATGTAAATATCTGCTGAATATTTCAATTTTTCTACCAGATATATTTTTCCTGCTTTGTGAATGTTTTTATTTCATTTATATTAGTGACCTCACCTAAATAGGGGGAGATTATTGGATTCCTATTTGGATTTGGGCTTGGTTCACTAATTACGATGATTGACCCACCATGTATAGCCAAGGTCATATCTATGTCCTAGAGTTTAGGGTAAGTCCTTAGATTCAACATTACATGGACCAGCCAATAGAAGACAGCAGAAGACTCAAGACTTAGAAGAAAATCAAGTTCAGAAAATGATTTCGACGTTCATCAAACTCAGCTCGATGATAGTCATGCTCCGCTCGATGAACTCAGAGTCAATTCTTTGAGTTGAGCTCGACGATATACGAGCTCAGGTCGATGAACTTTGGAAGTTCAACTTCAACACATTATGTCCAGAATACCTTCTTTGAATTCAGGTCGATGAAGTAGATTGTCAGCTCGACGAACTTGAACCACAGAATTTGGAAGCTTTTCACAGAAAGCAGTTAGCTGATCTCAGGTCGACAAACTTGGATCTCAGGTCGATGAACTTTGATCTCAGGTCGATGAAATATGTTCTCTAGTCGACGAATTCTGTGCAGTTCTAGACTTAGAATCTTCTTCATTCTATCCTTATTCTCTTGCAGTAATTCCTGAGTAATTAATGCTTATATTCTTGGAATATAGCCGTTTGTGATAGTATTGATTATGGTCTTCATCAGGTTAATTACTTGCTCCTTTTAATGGGACAGTTTGGGGAAATTCATTAATGAAAATATTCTCTCCAGCTAATTTTCATTCTCCAGGCCGTCAGCAATTAATGCAGACAATTCGAAATTCAAAGGAGAATTTGACAGAGATATATAAAACAGAGTTTCTTCTCAATCGACATAGGAAGAGAGACACAGAAAAGATCTACAGCAAAAACATTCTGAACCTTCTCTGTGCAAGAAAATATTTTGTTTTCTCCTTGACCTTACTGAAGAAGAAGAAGAATAACAAATACAAATCAAGAGTCTTCTTCAATCTTCAACTCCAGGAGATCTCAAGGACAACATATTCAAATCAGTCAGGAGTTTCTGGATTTTCATAAGTCAAGGAAGAAGACCTACTACACCCTGTGCAAAGCTTTAAGTGATTTCTAGAGAAGCCTTGACAACATCAATACACTTGTATTCTCTATTGAATAGAGAAAGAGAAGACACCATCAATCTCTCTCCCCCCTCCTGTATAAAGGGTTTATTATCTCCCTTCAAAAGTTTATTTTGGTTTTTGAGCACCTGATCAAAAGCTCATTGGTGGCAGTCACATGATCAAAACCTGCTAGTGGATTCCTAACAGGGTGGTAGAAGAGTGGATGTACCCAGGTTGGGGAACCACTATAAAATTTCTTGTGTTGTCTGGTTGCCCCTTTTCTTATTGTTCTTGTTGTGGCTGTGATGTGGTAGTTTAGTTTAGATTATTTTCTTTTTATCTATTGCCACTGCTGGTATCATTCAATACTCTGATAATTATTTTAGAAACAGTTAAAAAGATTTTAGATTACTCTATTCACCCCCCCCCCCCTCTAGACTAAATCAGGTCTAACACCATATTTCACTCGAAAAAACTAAGTTTATTCTCGAGAAGACTGCTTAATTCTGATATGCAGAAGTTTTTTCTTGAGACCTACACTATTTTTCTCAAGAGCCAGACATCTGTTCTCGAGTACCAGATTGATCCTTCTCGAGAACTAAAATTCACTTTTCTCGAGTACCAGAATCATCCTTCTCGAGAACTAAAATTCATTTTTCTCAAGTACTTCTTTAATTCTCGAGATTGCTGATTTCCACCTCCACATTTTTTCTAAGTCCTTTTTCTCGAGATCTTCATTATTGTTCTCGAGAACAAAACTTATTTTTCTCGAGTACAATCATTCTTCTCGATAACTGTTGTACTGTTTCTGAAATTTTTCTTAAGTCTCAGACGGATTTTCAAATGTAATTAGCATGTGATTGGTACACGTGGCTATCAATTATTATGACTATGACCGTTAGGCATGTCCTTTTAAAGTTCTTATCATAATCGACTAACCCTAGAAGAAGTCGTAAGAAGAAATTCTAAGCATTCTTAATCGGAAATTCACTTTCTAAATCAGGAGCCGTCACCGTTGTTCATCGCCATTCTTGCTGATACGCTTTCGATCAAGAGATTCAGAGAAGTAACACAAAGATCAAGATATTCTACAATCGACAAATTCTCTCCTTGATCTTGCTGAGTCCAGAATTTTCAGATCCAGAGATCTAGCTGAGTCGTCCCCAAATTGATTCTGACAGAGCCTCAAAGTTCAAGGAAGAAGAAAGTCTGAAGGTTTCAGATCTGAGAAATTTCTGTTTTTATTTCTTTATATTCATTTTATTCTTGTAGGAGATTCTTCTCCAAGTGTAGGAGCTTTGTTCTCTAAGTTATTTGTAGGAAGTTTTCTCTTCCAAGTGTAGATCCTGTTTTTGGGATCGAGTTGTAGGAACTTTGTTTCGAGTGGTGGGATTGTTTTCAATCCAATATTAGTGGAGTAGCAGAGTCTAGTGCATTGCTAGATCGGTGAGGTGGAAAGTGGATGTATCCATGGTTGGGGAACCACTATAACTCTTGGTGTCGTCTGTGAATGCTTGGTTTTTTTTCTATGCATCGCTCACTAAATTTTTTATTCCACTAGAAGATGCACAACTCACCTATTCACCCCCCTCTATGTGATTTAGGAAGGCAACTTAAATATTTTCAATTGGTACCAGAGGGAGGTTGTTCAAAAAATTTTAACACCTTGAGCAGATCTGCCCCAAGTTGTCTTTTGAGTTATACAAGCATGGACAAAGCCAAGGATTTTGCTAAGCTTCCTTCGTGCACAAAGACCAACTTTCCCATGTGGAAAGAAAAGATTAAATTTTTCATGGAAGCAGTGGATCCAAGGATCATCATGATTGTAGAAGAAGGTCCTTATATTCCTATGACCGTCTCCACTATTGATCACATCAAGAAAGTTCTTAAGAAGTTAATGGATCTTGATAAGGATGAGATTGCACTTGTGTCTTTAGACAAGAAAGCCAAAAATATCATTGCAAGTGTAGTCGATGATTCTATGCTGCAAAACCTGATTCACTGCCAATCAGTCAAGGAAATATGGCAGTCTCTTACCATCTTGATGGAAGGTACTGAAGAGGTTAGGGATGACAGAAGATCCCCACTGAATCAAAAATATGAAGCATTCTGATAAGGTCCCAAGGATTCAATTGCAGATACCTTTGAAAGCTTCTTCAAGATTATTAATGTCCTAAGAGTATATGGCCGGGTTTTCACTAATGGAGAGTTGAATGATAAGTTTCTGAGGTCCCTGACTAAGGAATGGGACAACAAAGTCTATGCTATCCGGGAGTTGGGTAAGCTGGCAGAGACTGACCCTCAAAATCTCTTCGGAAAGCTTATGTCATATGACCTGTAAATCAATTCAAGAAAAGCTGAAGAAGAGAAGAGCTGATCTTCATCCAAGGAGAAATATGTTGCACTAAGGCAGACAGCTCATGGAAAATCAAAGCTGCATCACCTGCTCCTGCACATGAAGATAGTGAAGATGAAGTTTCAGAGCCAAGTACCTCGGGCTCAGAGTTATCAGAAGGAGAGTTTTCTCTTCTGTCAAGGCAGTTCAAGAAATTCTTGAACAAGAAGAAACAATGGAGAGACAAAGATGCCTCATACAGAAGATCACGTCATGATGGTGATCAACACAAAAAAGGCTCAAGTAGCCAAGATAAGTATCATTCTAAATAGAACAAACGTATTTCTTCTGACATTGTTTGCTATTGTTGTAATAAGCCAGGACACGTCATTGCTGATTGCCCTCACAAGACGAAAGAGGTGGAAAAAGAGAGGAGAAGAAATCTTCTTACAATAAGAAGAGAATTGAAAGAAACCTAGTAGCCAAAAAGGGCAAGACTCTCAGCGACTCTGACTCATCTGAGTCAAGTGAAGAAGAGGAAGCCTATATTGGGCTAATGGCACAAACAGATGATGAAGAAGAACCTCAGTACACTTGGAAGGTAAACTCTCATACTCCTCTTTCTGAATCAGATGCTTCTGATCATGATCATGAGGACAACTCTTCTGATGATGAGTCTGAACTCATGGCCCAATATAAAGAGTTAATCAAGGCTTACGACAAATGTCGAAAAGTTGTGAAAACTTAGGCCAAAGAGATTAAATCTCTTAAGGCTAAAGAGAGCACTCTGAAAGAGGAGTCATCAAGATGGACTCACTCAAAGAGAATTTCAATGCTGCTATTGAAGAGTATAATAAGGCTCTCGAACACCTAGATCTGAAGGAGAAGATCATCAAAGAATTGGAAGAACAACTTGCTGAAGAAAAGAAACTTGTTGAAAGCTTCTCCAAGCCCAAGATTGTCCTTCCTTTTGTTGCTGAATTCTCAGCTCACGCCAAAGGTGCTGGCTTAGGCCATGTTGATACTCCTAGTAAATCCTCTAGGATAAATAAGGTTCAAAGGAAGAATAAGGCGGCCAAGAAGGCTTTGGCCAAGGAGAAAGGGAAAGCTCCTCATGATCAGACTTCATTCAAAAAGGTCTTCTTTCCAACAAACGAGTTTGATCTTGATTCATCCTACCGTCACTTCGCTAGGCCTACTTATGTAGAGCCCAAGTCTTAGAACCAAGGATGGACCTGTCCCCGAAACTTTGGCGAAAGTGTCTTCAAGGCACCTTATGAGGAGATTACTCTTCAGATCTATGGCCCATATAATCATGGTCATAACATCAAGAAAGTACCAAAAGTAAAACTCGTTGTGGAAAATCCTCTTATGGAGAAGAATCCATGTGAATGCTGTCGCCATGAAGCTTCTACCTCCAAGACTGTTGCGCCTGCTAGACCACACTCTCAAAAGGTCAAGCAGCAGAAATTAAGGCAAAGATACAACAGTTTGACTCTCGGTGCTGCGACAAAGTTGGTCACTTTGCCATTAATTGTTGGTTTAACCCCAGAAATTTTGTTACTCCTCAAGTTAACAATGTGAGAAAGACCACTCATAACGTTAATACATGTAGGGTTAGTATGTTAACTAGAGACCAAGGAGCCAAACGAGTTTGGGTTCCTAAGGCAAACTGATTTGTGATTGCAGGTATGTCCATAGGCCACCAAAACTCTTATCTTGTACTTGGATAGTGGATGCTCTCGGCATATGACCGGGAGTAGAAGCCTACTCCAAAATTATTCTCCAGTGATGAACGGGCCAAAAGTCATCCTTGCAGGTTCTGATAGATAAATTACTAAAGGCTACAGTATGATTACGAATGGTAGTGTATCTTTCTCAAATGTGGCTTATGTTGAAGGGTTGGAACACAATCTAATAAGCATAAGTCAGCTCTGTGATAAAAGATATATACTAGAATTTCATGCAAACAAGTGCTTCATAAAATCGGTATACAATTTGGAAACGATTTTATCAGGCACTCGTTGTAGAAATATATTTTATTTAAATTTTATTTGTATAGACTCTTCTATGCCAGTGTGCTTTTTTGGCTAAAGATAGTGCATCTCTTGGTGACAAATGGTACAAGAGATTAACACATTAATTTTAAAACTATTAATAAATTATTTTCTCTTAATTTAGTACGTGATGCCCCAAATGTTAAGTGCGCTAAATATACACCTTGTCACGCATGTGTAAAAGGCAAGCAAACAAGGGCTACATTTAAAAGAATTATTGACAAAGACTCTAATAGATGTTTACATCTACTTCATATGAACTTGTTTGGTCCACTGCAAGTTAGAAGTTTAGGAGGCAAGGATTATATATTGGTTGTTGTTGATGATTACTCATGCTTTGCGTGGGAGTTTTTCTAAAACACAAGTCAGATACTTTTTATATCTTTACTAATTTTATCAGGCAGATCCAGATGAATACAACTGTTTCGTAGTCAAAATTAGAAGTGACAATGAAATAGAGTTCAGGTTTGGGGCCATGACAGAATTCTGTGAAAGCCTAGGTATCTTTCATGAGTTTTCCTCTCCTCGTACTCCTAAACAGAACAGAGTAGCTTGGAGAATGAGTAGAACACTCATAGAGGCCTATAGAACCATGTTGAGTGATGCCTCACTACCAAAATATTTCTGGGCTGAAGCCGTCAACACTGCATGTCATATGCAAAATCGAGCACTCATAAAAAAGAACCTTAATAAGACACCTTATGAACTACTAAAGGGCACAAAACCAACTATTTCATATTTTAGAATCTTTGGTTGTAAATGATTCGTCCTTAACAATGATAAGTATCACACCACTAAATTTGGTGAAAATAGCTTTAAAGGTATTTTCGTAGGTTAAAGTAGCCATAGTAAGGCATATATGATCTTTAATAAGAAAACTTTGGTGTTGAACAATCTAATCATGTTGTATTTAATGAGATGAGCCTGCTGCAAGGTAGCTCTTCTAGTATGGTTATTGAAGATGCAGGTTCAAGAATAAAAGAATTAAACTTGGATGAGTTGACTGAAAAAAAAGATCAAAAGTTCATCAAGATCACCACTCCAACCCCAATTGGAGAGATTGATGACCATGATGAAGACATCATTCAAATTGATGAAGTCACTACTGTGGTTGAAGAAGCTCCAGATGCAAGGACTCTAGAGCTTAGACACTTGAAGGATCACCCAATGGATCAATTCATATGAGATCCCCGAGATGGTGTCAAAACACGTAGAGTTACAGCTAATGAAAATTTATATTTGAGTTTCCTCTCACAGGTTGAACCAAAAAGTTTGAGGAAGCAAACTCAAACGCATCTTGGATAATGGAAATGGAAGAAGAACTAAATTAATTCAAGCAATGCCAAGTATGGAAGCTTGTTCCAAGACCCAAAGGCAAGAACGTTATCAGAACAGAGTGGATCCACAGTAACAAGATGGACGAAGATAGAACAATTATAAAAAATAAGGCCATACTCGTTGCCAAGGGATACGGACAAGAAGAAGGAATCGACTTTGATCAGATTTATGCGACAATGGCAAGGCTGGAGGCAATCGGGTTATTCCTAGCATATGCAATACTTAAGGGTTTCACTGTCTATCAAATGGACGTGAAGTCGGCCTTCCTTAATGGTTACATAAAGTAAGAGGTGTATGTGGAATAACCTCCAGGTTTCGTTGATTCTAAATTTCCTGAGCATGTCTATCTTTTATTTAAAGTTTTATATGGTTTGAAACAATCGCCTCGAGCTTGGTATGAGATGTTGTCTAACTTTCTTCTTGAGAACAAGTTCACAAGAGGAAAAATAGATATGACATTATTTCTTAGGGAAAAAAAGGTAAGATTTTGCTAGCACAAATCTATGTCGATGATATCGTATTTGGCTCTACTGACGACAACCTATGCAAAAAAATTTCCAAACTTATGCAAGGGAAGTTCGAAATGAGCAGTATGGGAGAGCTGAAGTATTTCTTAGGACTTTAGGTGAAACAATCTGAAGATGGAATTTTCATCTCTCAGATAAAGTTCACCAAGGAGTTAATTAAGAAATTCGAAATGGAGAACGCAACCTCTATGAGGACTCCAATGGGTTCAACTATATCTCTGGACAAGGATGAGAAAGGGAAACCTTTTGATGAAACCAAGTATCGAAGCATAATTGGATCCTTGCTCTATCTTACTGCTAGTAGACTAGATATAATGTTTTCAACATGCGTGTGTGCTAGATTTCAAGTGAACTCTATGGAATCTCATTATGCTGCTGCAAAGTGGATTTTTAGATACCTTAAAGGTACACCAAATCTTGGCTTATGGTACCCAAGAAGTAATGACAACGAACTAATTGGTTTTTCAGACGCAGATTTTGTAGGAAGCAAAGATGATAGAAAGAGCACTTTCGGGACTTGCTAATTCCTTGGAAGGAGGCTCATTTCATGGATCAGCAAAAAATAAAATTATGTCGCAATCTCAACGGCCGAGTCAGAAAACATTTCTCCCGGCAGTTGTTGTGCACAATTGCTTTGGATAAAGAACCAACTTGAAGACTACAACTTGAAGTTCAAGGACATTCCATTGCTTTGCAACTCCTCCAGTGTAATTGTCATAGCCAACAATCCAGTCTCTCACATCCGGACAAAGCACATAAAGCTGCGATACAACTTCATCAGGGAGCATGTGGAGCATGGTGACATAAATCTCCAATATGTCCCAACTGACAGGCAGATTGCCGATATATTCACGAAGTCGCTGGACAAGGCCAAGTTCTTGTTCTTCAAAACAGAACTTGGCATGCTCAATAAGGATGAAGAAGAATGAAGAAAAAGGTGACAGTAAGTTCAAGTTCTGTTTTTAAAGCAAAATCAAGGAATTTTCAAAGTATGGACTTCATTTCTCGAGTATAACACTTGTACTCGAGAACGACAGACTTCCTTCTCGAGAACAAGAAATTACTTCTCGAGAACAAAAGGTCTTCTCGAGAACGGCGGTATTATTTATCGAGAACAATAGTTTTACTCGAGAACGGCGGTATCATTTCTCGAGAATAAGATCAAGTTCGATCAGTTTTTCATCTATCCAATTTCGTCAATCGGAGTTCGACGTTCATCGATCGGTTTTCGTTTATTGGATTTCGAATTTCGTCTATCGGATTTCGACGTTCGTCAATCGGTTTTCATTTATTGGAGTTTGAATTTTGTCGATCGGAGTTCGACGTTCCTCTATCGGTTTCCTCCATATTCCAAGTATTTTTAATGTTATTTATGTTTTTTATCATCAAAATTAAAGGAAAATATAAATAGACTTAGGTTCAAGAAATTTTATTCCCGATTTCAAATCCCTCCGTCGAGAAAAGATGATTCACCTTCTCCTTCTTCGCCGACTGCCGCATTCCAGCCCATTTCTCCATTCGCCGGCCAGCTAACAGTTCGTTCTCCTCAATGGCATCGTCTTCAAAACTCGGAATCGGCCGCGAATTGAATTCAACGGGGATTGGTGAGATTTTTGATGACTTCAAGAATGTTCTAGTCTTACTAGACACCGCTAGTCTGTCATTTGTTCTGGAACATCCATGCAGTATTCTAACTTTTGATGTCGAAGAGTTCTTCCAACACGCAGAGATTAAACGCAATATAAAGGTGCTCTAGTCAAAGGTTAGAGATGTCAAGGTAAAAATGACTTCTCTCTCGGTTTCCAAATTTCTGCAACTTTCTGTGATAGATCAAGAAGATGATCTAGTAGGCACTGATTATGAATGGTCATATAGTTTCTGTGTGATTCCCCAATCATCTCACACAGTTCGAAGACAATTCATGAATGCTAAAAGTAAGCTACTGGCACATATTCTGGGCAAAGTACTCCTCTGCAGGACAAGCTCTGAAAGTTTATAGTTGCCTACCAAAATCACCTAGAGGGGGTGAATAGGTGAATTGTGCATCTTTTTGCGGAATAAAAATTACAAACCAATGCACAGATCTATCTACCAATCAAACACAGACGAGGCAAGATTTATAGTGGTTCCCCAACCTTGCGTACATCCACTTTCCCTCACCGATGTAGCAATACACTAGACTCGGCTACTCCACTATCTCGGATTGAAAATCAATCCTACCCTCGGAACAACATTCCTACAATCTTGATCCACAAAACGGATCTATACTCGGAAGGTAAAACTTCCTACAATCTCGGAGACAAAAGCTCCTACACTCGGAGAAATTTCTCCTACAAGAATGAAATAAATTTTGTATAGAAATACAAATAGTGATCTTCTTTTTCAGATCTGCAACTGTAGACTAGAAATTTCTTCTTCTAGGCTTTGCGTCTTTATCGGGATGATGAAGAGAAATCTCGGCAACATTGGATGTGAAACTTCTTGGCTTCACACGATCGATCGAATCAAAAAATAAGAAGTTGAGCGAATCTCGATCTGGAAAGCCTTCTTGATCTGAATCCTCAAAAGGCAAAACCCTAGCCGGTCGGGAATCTGCGACGGTGACGGCGGCGGTTTTCATTTCTTGGAGAGAGATAGGAATCAGAGGCTGCTGCAAAATTTTCTTAGAATAATCTTCTTAAAATTGTTAGGGTTTGTCGGTTTAGACAAGACCTTTTATAGAAAAGGAGAAGATTAGCCATAATTGAGTCATTATGAGAGACATGTGGACCAATCACGTCAAAGTTCATTAAAAAAACCGTTATTTTGGACTTAATGAATTTTCGAAAAAGAATCAAGTAAAATACTCGAGATATAAAAGATTACACGAGTACATGCAGCACTACTCGAGTAGGTATAAAATTACTACTCGAGTACATAAGAAGAACTACTCGAGAGGGAATGAGATAATTACACGAGTACATGGAGTCAACTACTCGAGTAAGTAAGAAGAAACAGAATCAGCTACTCGAGTAACAAAAATAACATACTCGAGTACTTGAGTACTTACACGAGAGGTGGAGTAGATTACTCGAGTATAAGAAATACTACTCGAGTATATAAGAATGAACTACTCGAGTATTTAAGAATGAACTACTTGGGTATATAAGAAACTACTCGAGACATAGACTTGGAAAATTTCTGGAATTGGAAAACAGAACTACTCGAGTATAGAAGTTGAACTACTCGAGACAAATAAAACTACTCGAGTATATGGAGATGAATACTCGCGTAATTCACTTGGAGAAATTTTCTGAAATGGAATTCTGGATTACACGAGTATAAACACTAGACTACTCGAGTAGTAAATTAACTACACGAGTACATGACTTAAACTACTCGAGTAAGTGAGAACTACACGAGAGTCTGAATTCAAGTACTCGAGACAGAAGATAGAACTACTCGAGTACTATATAGTACTACTCGAGTATTTAACTTAGAAAAATTTTGAGAAGAAAATTTTTGTAAACCCGAGAGATAAAAGGAAACGACTCAAGTAGTTGTCGTAACTACTCGAGATCCATAATTGGACTACTCGGGATATATCTTAACTACTCGAGTAAGAGTATTATTACTCGAGTATGAACTCAGTAACTTACTCGAGTAAGTATAGAACTACTCGAGTACTTTACTTAGGAAATTTTCTTTCTTCTAAGGTGAAACCAGCATCAAGTCTTTTCACTTAGTCCTAGAGCTTGAATATGAAGTGTATCCCAATAGAGAGGCTACACATGAGTCAACACTTTGGAACACACAATGAGTGATTACATTGTATGGTCCTGTGTTTGGTGACCCATTGTAGACTGACATTGGTCTACACTTCCCATAAGAATTCCTGCAAACACATAACCCGAACCAAGTATCAAATACAACTTAATTCATCTTAGTTCAAGGGTGACTTCATCAAATCTGGGTTAGTGTGGATACAATACCCAACAAGCTCCATCAGTTATATCACCCCAGAATTCTTTGATATGACGACAGTAGTTATCTGTAAAAAGAAGTCTCAGTGGGGTATGATGCCTTTTAACAAAATTAAGGCATGTATTAAGAGACATAACTATGGCAGGATTATTTCTCTGTACCTAAATCATATGGACCCGGATGTTTTCTCCATGAAAAAGGGCATGGCTCTCCATCACATAAAGAAAGTTTCCATCACTTCCATCCAGAGATGGGAGGTTAAACATCAGAAATCTGACAAAACTTCAAGGGACATTGAGGATGTGGATAGGACTCCATCTCCCCCTTCTCATCAGATAACTAATCCAGTTATTGAGGGGGAGCATGCACCATCTAATCACGCTCAGCTCTCTCCAACTCCAGTTCATGCTCAATTTGTTACAGCTACACCAGCCCCAGTCTCTTCTCCTGCTACTGCCACTTCCACTTTATTTCATTCATAACATCCAGATTTTCCTGTTGCAGATATTCCAGACTCAGAAAACCTGACTGATGCATAGGTAGAAGAACAAATTTTGTCTACTGATGAAGTTATAAATCAAATGATAGAGGGACTCTCTTCAAAAGAGCCTATTTTCACTACTACTGAAGAATATGCCTCTACTCCTATAAAGTATCCAGTAAAGTCTCCTCAAGGAAAATCTCTTGTACAATAACCAGTCACGTCTCCATTAAAAGATACACCTGATGCTGAAATTTTTTCTATTCATGGTTATGAAGATGACACTCCTGTTGAAGCTACTAACCTACCCCTTCTCAGTCTTCACTTTAAGATTCCCTTCGTGTTATCCATAGATGTTGAAGATGAACAAAGCACAATCAGCAAAAAGATTACCTCTACATCCACTGTTATCATTGAATAGATAGCTCCATGGATAGCCCCAGTTCAACCTCAACCATCTATTCCATCTGAAACACTTCCTGAAGGTCCTATTCTAAGCAAATTTGATGTTATGCTGACTGCTCAGAGAGCATATTTCGATTCTTCCCTGAAAGTTATAGCTGACAAAGTAACTGAATTGGAACAAGAAATGAGTCGAGGATTTGCTGAAATCCAAAATAACATTGATGAATTTAAGAGGCTCTTATAGATTGGAGGAAAAGCCATAGATCATACCATTACAAGCATTGGTAAAGTAATGGACCAATCAGTTACCGTGGCCAATAATAAAATTCAGCTAGACAAGAGTGCCCAAGAGAGAAATTTCAAAACTTGTGAAGAAGTTGGGAAGTTTAAAGAAGATGTAATCAAAACCCTTTCTCTAGAATTCAGAAAGGGGGAGGATAAAGTGAAAGAACAACTGGAAAAACAAGCACAAACTATGAAAAATTAGTGGGATGACAAACTAAAAGAGATCCAGACTTCAGAATACTTTGAAGGAAGTCAAAAGTACAAAGCTATATACATATGACACTACCATATGGATGCATATCAACTGTTTCCTGAACTGGCAATGGATTCTTCTGCACCTCCTCCTACACATTTGGATGTAAACAGGCCAACTTTCTCTCCTCCTCCAGAATACTTTGAAGGACCTCCTCCTAACTATTTTGAAGGACCTCCTCCTAAAAACTATGAAGAGGTCTAGGAATTAGAACAAGCTAGCATGCCTCCTCAACCTCCAGAGATTCAAAAAGCCAAAAGAAGGAAATATGGGGATGGAGTCTCAGCCAGCAGATCAACTCCACATCTTGATGCTGAAAGGAAAATACATCAAGAATTCTCTGAATTTTGGAGCCCAACCTCAAAATCTCTAATTCTTGATACTTTGAAACTGGTAGTTGACTTTAATGAAGACAGTAACTTACATTACAGCTCTCATGAATGTGAGTTATATTAAAAGTCTCTTACCAAAAAGAGGATATATGACAAAGAAAATGGGAGGAACAATCCCAAAACTGCTCCCAGACCTCCAAAGTATTTTCTCAAACCATACAGCTACTAGAAGAGATAACAGGAAAAGCTAGAAAGACAGCAACAACAACATGATCAATAGGAATTGAAGATGTTATGATAGTTTTCATTTTTGAAATTGTGGAATTGAACTTTCTCTTGGACAAATTTCTTTTAATATGAACCTTTAGTTTTGTTGATCTGATTTTTCTCCGTTATATCTCTTATGTTATTTATTATGGCTATTAATATCTTTACTTGTTTTATCTTGATATAATTCACCTTAGTGTAGAGAGTTCTGACTCCTACAAAAATAACAAGATTGTTGGGTATTGAATCCATAATAACCCAAATTTGTATGAAGTCACCCTTGAACTAAGATGAATTATGTTTGTATTTGATGCTCTTTTTAGTTAAGTGTTTGCAGGATACAATTGCCAAGTGTAGATAAATGTCAGTCTACAATGAGTCACCAAACACAGGACCATACAATGTAATCCCTCATTGTGTGATCCATGGTGTTGACTCATGTGTAGCTTCTCTATTGGGACACACTTCCTTTTCAATCACTAAGGGCATGGGAGAAAAGTTGGATGCTAATTATAATAAAGAAATCATGTTTTCAGATTTTCAGAGAAATTCTCTAAGTGTTTTTCTCGAGTGCTATGTTTTGTACTCGATAATGACTAAAGCTTGTTCTCGAGTGAAACTTATCATGATTTCTTGTTGCAGAAGTAGTTCTCGAGAAATCCTAATGCTGTTCTTGAGAAGGCCTTCTATACTCGAGTACTTCATGGCACTTCTTCTCGAGTTACATCTTCACCTGACAGAATTTTTCTAACTCTTTTTCTCGAGAAAACTAAGTTTATTCTCGAGAAGACTATGCTTAATTCTAGAGATGCAGAAGTTTTTTCTCGAGATCTAGACTATTTTTCTCGAGAGACAGACATCTATTCTAGAGATACTACTTTGTTCTCGAATACCAGATTGATCCTTCTCGAGAACTAAAATTCATTTTTCTCGAGTACCAGAATGATCCTTCTCGGGAACTAAAATTCATTTTTCTCGAGTACTTCTTTAATTCTCGAGATTACTGATTTCCACCTCCACATTTTTTCTAAGTCCTTTTTCTCGAGATCTTCATTATTGTTCTTGAGAACAAAACTTATTTTTCTCGAGTACAATCATTCTTCTCGAGAACAACTGTACTATTTCTGGAATTTTTCTTAAGTCCAGTCAGACGGATTTTCAAATGTAATTAGCACGTGATTGGTCCACGTGGCTATCATTTATTATTATTATGACCGTTAGGCAAGTCCTATAAAAGGTCTTATCATAATCGACCAACCCTATAAGAAGTCGTAAGAAGAAATTCTAAGCATTCTGAATCGGAAATTCACTTTCTAAATTGAGAGCCGCCGCCGCTGTTCATCGCCATTCTTGCCTATATGCTTTCGATGTAGAGATTCAGAGTAAGTAATTCAAAGATCAAGATATTCTACAATCGACATATTCTCTCCTTGATCTTGCTCAGTCCAGAATTTTCAGATCCAGAGATCTAGCTGAGTCTTCTCCAAATTAATTCTGACAGAGCCTCAAAGTTTAAGGAAGAAGAAAGGCTGAAGGTTTCAGTTCTGAGAAATTCCTGTTTGTATTTCTTTATATTCATTTTATTCTTTTAGGAGATTCTTCTCCGAGTGCAGGGTCTTTGTTCTCCGAGTTATTTGTAGGAAGTTTTCTCTTCCGAGTGTAGATCTTGTTTTTGGGATCGAGTTGTAGGAACTTTATTCTAAGTGGTAGGACTGTTTTTAATCCGCGATTAGTGGATTAGCCGAGTCTAGTGCTTTGCTAGATCGGTGAGGTGAAAAATGGATGTACCCAAGGTTGGGGAACCACTATAACTCTTAGTGTTGTCTGTGAATGCTTGGTTATTTTCCTGTGCATTGTTCGCTAAATTTTTTATTCCGCTAAAAGACGCACAACTCACCTATTCACCCCCCTCTATGATTTAGGTAGACAACTTAAACATTTTCAGAGGACACTGCAAATTTTAAGTCTGGGGGTGGATATTCTTAAATTCTAATATTTAACTACTGTACATGGTTACAATTTGTTAAGAAACATGACAAAATAAAAAAAACCATAGACTCATTAAACCCCCCTAATAAAAATTGTTTTTTCTTCTTTCTAAGCTTTCATTAATTCACTCACTTTGGGATTATAACTAGTTAATTTGCTTTAACAAGCTGATTAAAATGAATTGAATTAGACTCATTGAGTGTACAAATTTGTTGATAGTAATTATGTATATAAATTCATTAGCTTAATTTTCACTATATAACTTATTTTTAAGATTAGTCCTCTATATTATTAACTAATGATCACTCTATTTTAGAAAATATAATTATTTATAATAAAGCGTGTCGAAAAGTGTAACATTTTGATAGTTTTGTATTAGGTAATCAAAATGGAGAATACTCTTCATTGGTATCTAGAACTTGCCCCTAGGGATCCTCAAAACATTCACATAAGTTAATTAGTTAGGGCAGAAATGATTTAGGCCTCCCATTTGATAGCTTGAGCCTTGCAAGTCCAAAACCCTAAACATTATACCCATACACACCCAATTTGTACCTAATCCCTATTTCTTTTGATGCACCACTACTAAAATTCACGAAGGCCAAAAATCCTTACCTACTAGCACATATATCATTGAGTTTGCACCTTTTGCTATGTGAATTACCAAATTTAAACAGATGGTGTAAAACACTTTGATAAGCTATTTATTGGTGAAGAGAAAAAAAAGAGAAAAAAATGAATATGCATCAAAAGATTGAAGTAAGAAAAAAAATACAAAAAATGGGGAAGTATAATAATTGTGAAGTCTGGGGGTGCTTTTATAATGTTGATGTATGTTAGGATAATTTCATAGCAAGAGGCTAAATCGTGATCTAGGTATGATAAGAACCATCGAGTTTATCTTTGATTACCCCACCTATGATCTTTTATCCTAAGCCAAAAAGTTACATCCTAATACAAGTCCTAAGGATACAACCTTGCTAATCCTAACTAGTGTCGTGGAGAGGGTGTGAAAAGGTAAGGTTATGACTATCAATATTGGTACTTATAAGATTTGAAACACTAATGCCTACCTTATTGAGATTGTTATTTTCTCCTCACATTTGTTATGGATGACTGTAATTTTATTTCTAGGAAAGAGTGAAAGATAGTTAAGAGATATATGGGAGGAATTTTAAGATAAGGTTATATTTAGAAAAGTCTGCTATACTATTTTCTATGCAATTACAACATCAAATTTCTCTTTGAATTCATAGCAACCAGCTTGCGGAAGAAAAATTAATTATTGGTAACCCAAATGCTTGAATTAGTTTGCTTAGGGACAAGCAAACACTTAAGTTTGGCGGTATTTGATGAGTGCAATTATATAAGTCCTTTTTGATATCATATTTGTAATCATGTCCACATTATCTACCTCCATTCGCTATAATTGCACGAAAATAGTTAAGAACTTGAATTATCATGAATAGAAGAGGTCAATATAAATTTTCCTTCATTTTCCTTATTAAGTTATTTATTTATTTATTCATTAATATTCTTAATGCAGGTATTACAAGCCCTTGGAACTAAAAGTCTTTTAGCAAGCAGAGGTGTTCACGGATCCAAGATGACTGATGGCAAAGTCCTTGGATTGGGCACCACACAGGTAGTGACATGCCCGTGTCACTACCCGTGTCCTTATTGGGAAGGATCAGACTTGGCGCCATGCTGAAAACACGGACGTGCTACCAGCCGTGATGAACAGGCGTGCCTTTTCATTTTAAAAACTGCCCAAACATACCGTTTACACTCTACATGGCCTGTGATACGGCCATGTTGGAACTCGTGTCCGACATTTGTTTGCATGAAGGCTATAAAAACCTGCATGAAAGTGTAAGTTAGATCTGATATACTCTAGTGGGGGGGTTGAATAGAGTATGGTGCTTGCTAAAAACTTTTTACAACAGTTGTTGTAATCCTAAGTGAACTGGGAAGCAAATAATATAAAGTAATCTAAACAAAAAGCAATTATCTAATCACAGATTAAACACAAGGCAATCACAAAGCACAGCCAGAAACAAAAGAAAAATATGCAACCAGATGACACAAGGAGCTATAGTGGTTCCCCAATCAACCTGGGTACATCCACTCTTCTACCACCCTAGGTAGGAATCCACTGCAGGATGAGTTGATCAGGTGTCCTGGGCACCAATGAGCTTTTGATAAGGTGCTCAAAAACCAAACCAGATTTTTTGATCAGGTGTCTTGCCACCAATGAGTTTTTGATAAGGTGCTCAAAAATCAAACACAAACTTTTGAAGGGAGTTTGAAAAACCCTTTACAGCAGAGAGAGAGAGAGAGGGAAAGAGATGATCTTCTCTGTCAACAGTCAGAGAGAAGATAGTGGATGTTGTCAAAGCTCCCCATGAGATCTATAGTTGTTCAGGAAGTGAAGCTTTGCAGTAGGGTGATAGGCCATCAGAAAATTGATCTCCAGCAAATGATGATTTCAGCAACAGCTGAAATGTGAGGTGTCTGGAGTCTTGAATGATGATGGCCTTGAACACTTGAATCAAAAGAGATCTGAAGATTTCAGTTTGTTGATCTCCTTTGGTGATGGTGTTCTTGTATGAATCTTTTAGACTGAGAATGTCTGCAACTCTTTCTCATTCTCTTGTGTGATTGTTGTTGTGAGAGCTGTTGTTGCAGAGAATATTTTCCTAACTTCTTGTTCTTCTGCTGCAGGAATAATGAAATATCTTATCTTTTATTCCTTTTTTTTGAATTGAAATGATCCACTATCAAGATAGCCATTGGCCTGTCATAAATGACTTCCTTAATTTCTTTTATCTTTTGGAGGAAAGTCCAATAAAACATTCCTTGATAATTCCTTGAAACTAGCTCTAGATTAATTAAAAACAGCTACAAGATCTCTGAATTAAATGTTGAGAAAAATTCCTTAACTGTCTAAATTTGAATCTTGAAAATTGTTGAACTCTTCAGAAAAACGTCGAACTGAGCTCCACTATCGTTGAACTGAGCTCAGGGATTTGGACTTAGACAAAAAAAGATATCGTCGATCTGAGCTCAACTATCGTCGAACTGAGCTCAGAGATTGCGGAACAGACTGGAGTCAAGATCGTCGATCTGAGCTCGAAGATCGTCGAATGGAGTTCGACGACTTGATGAAGTTGAGCTCAGAGATCGTCGAATGGAGTTTGATGACTCGTCGAAGTGAGCTCAACGATCGTCGAATGGAGTTCGACGATTCGTCGTACTAAGCTCGACGAAATCACTTATTCTTCTGAAACTGAAAATCCTGGTCTTGAGGGCAGCTTCCAAACCTAACTACTAACCCTTAGACTCAATTCTAGTTGACCTTTAGATCTATACAATGAGGTCAAAACAGGTTTCCTAAGAGACATAGTGATCCCGACCCAAATCAGTAATAGGGTGTTCCAACAATCTCTCCCTATTTGGGTTAGGATTACTATTTACAGATATTGAAATAAAAACAACAATATACAAAGCAAAAATGCAATAAACAAGACATTGCACAATCACAGATATTATCTCAGACAGATCATAAAACAGCATATATTGTCACCTTACAGAATTACTCCTTTTCTTTGCTCTTTATAAGTATTATTTCCCTGTTTGGATTTAGATCTTCCTTTTTAGATCTTCTGTCATCAGCTGCACCTAAAGAGGTTTGTTGCTTAGGCCTGGGCACTACAGCTTCAAGATGCAGCTTCATGTAGCTTTCAGAATCAAAAAACTTGTTGGAAGCATATCTTTCAAGTTCCTTTCTCCTTTGATCAGATAATGTAGTAATATTGGAAGTGTCTTTTCCTTGTTCTCTGGCTTTCTTAATCTGATCCAAAGCAGCTAATTCCTTCATCCTGGCTATCCATGAAGTTGGATTGTTCTCTGGATCCTCAAAGGGAACTGGAGGCTCATATCTGTTTGAGGGATTGTCTGGAGGAGCTCTGGATGAGACTAACTCTTTCAACTTATAAGGAAAAGGACCTGAAGTTGTATCAGATGGATCTTGTCCTTCCCTTGAATATGGATGCTTCCTGGAATAACCTTTGGAATAAACTTGAAGTTCTCTTTGATTTCCTCTGTAGTTTCCTCTCCTTGACTGATAGCCTCTGGATTGGCTTCCCCTGTATTGAGATCTACCTTGAGATTGATAAGGGGTTTGGCTTCTGGCAGAGGGTTGAGATACAGAGCTACCACTTGCAACTGCACCAGGTGAAGGAGGAGGAGGAGGAGGGTGATAATACTGAGAAGATCCTTTGTCATATTTTCTTTTCTTTTTCATAGCCTTTAATTGATTCTTGGAGTATTGCATCCAATGTTCTGTGATAGGGTAGTCATGCAGAATGTAGTAAGGAATGTCATTAGTATCTTTTACTTTTGCTGGTGGAACTCTTTTCATAGCTTTGCTTCTTGCTTTTCTTTTCCTTGTAATAGTTGCAGAGGAGTCATCTGAATCAGTCCTATATTGATCACTTTCTGAGCTTTGTTCATCATACAGTGCATCAATCCTTTTGAGATAGTCTTTCTGTTGTTGGGATTGAGCAGAGGTAACAGTAGTGACAGCAGTTATGACAGCAACAGTAGAAGGAGGAATAGAAGCAACACTACCAGAGGAGATTACATCAGCAGATACAAAACTTTCAGAAGTAACATTCTCAGAAATAGAAGGTACAGCAGCAGTAAATACAGTAGTAGCTGGGGCAGCAGATTTAGATACAACAGTTTCAGCATCAGCAATAACATCAGCAATAATAGTAGGCTCAAGGTCAAATGCCTTTGTCATATGTATATCCTCAGATATTAAATCATCAGAATTAGAAGCAATATCAACAATGTCAGTACCAGAAACTAAAGGAGCAGCAGCAGAAAGGGACTGTACAAAAGAATGAATTAAGCTAGTGTCACAGCTTGAAATAGGCACAATGGCCTTAGACAGGTCTTCAGATGGCTGGACTGCAGTATGCTCTGAAAGACAGCTGAAATATATATAATCAAAATCTGATAATAGTGACCTGAGGTCCATTGAGAAAACTGCAATAGAAGGTGTTGAGGCTTGAGCTTGGGCTGAGGTAACAGCAGCAGTAGGCAATCTAACAACTTCATGAGGCATCTCCCCCTGCCTAGATTCAGTCAGGACTGGATCAAGGCACCCAGATGAAGGGATTGCCTGAGGAGGAATAAGAGAGGAGAGCCTGGCAGATAGGTCTTCAACTGACTGTAGAAGTGGAGCTAAGGAGGTCTCCAACAAGAGTGATAGCCTGGGAGCTATCAGCTCATACAGTCTGTCTGCTAAAGCTGGAAGATCTACATGCTCAATAGGGACTTGAGCAGAGGTAGAGAATGAAGGTGTAACAGCTGGAGATGTTGGTGGAGAGCTGGTGGATGGTGGAAAGGAAGGTTGAGATATGAGGATTGTGGAAATTGAAGATAATAGAATGGAAATAGAGGGTGTGAAGGAGGGTTGTGCAATGATATCTTGAAGTAACTGTTGGTAAGATGTGGATGAAGAGGGTAGATCAGGAGGGGATGAAGGGGAATCATCCAAAAAGGAATCATCTATCAGATTGAAAGATGGAAGATGAGATGATGATTCAATTTCTAGGTGAGGGTATTGATGTAAAGGATGGAAAAGTTCTTCTGTGAGAGGTGGAGGTGGAGAAATTGAAGTTGGAGATGGGGTTGAAATAATGATTGTGGAGTAAATTTGAATGGTGGAGGTGCATGTTGGAGATGAAATAAGAGGTGGAGGAGCAGGAGAAGCAGCAGGCAAGTCTTCTGCAGGGGCAGAGACTTGAGGGGAAGAGACTGCAACAGTGCTTGTGCCTGAAGTTGCACTTACAGAGGGTCTGTTGGGCTTCACTATCTGCCTGTCCCACTTTCCAATAGGGCACAGGAGAGCCTTTTAGAGGCATTGATGTGGATCCCATTTGAGACTAGCAGTTCAGGGCATCTGTTTTGAAGAAATAGCCCTAGTATCCTTCCAAAGTTGACAAAATTCTTGTTGATCTTTTTCTTAATCAGGTCTAAGAAAACTTCTCCCCAGTTTAATTGTTTCTTATCTACAATAGCACCCATCAAACATAGTTGATACCTAGAGAGTGTATCATGGGCTGAGTGTTTGGCCAACAATACTTTTCCAATCATATCAGTTAAGAACCTGTACTCAACAGCCAAATATTTCTTCAGCAGCTTGCTAGGGTTTGCATCAGAATGACCAATTCTATTAAGTAAATCAGAAAAGGCTTCTCCAGATAGCTCAGCAGAGTCTCCTCCAGAATTCAATCCAAAAATCTCTGTCAGGGCAGCAGGTGTAAGAGGTACCTGAGTTCCTGATACTGTGTCAATCACTGTATTCTGGTCCTGGTTGTGGACAGTATAGACCCACTCCTTGATTTCATCAGCAGCCAATTTGATTCTGGTGGACATTATAGTAACTAGCTTTTGCTCCTTGAAAAGTTCTAGAATGTCTCTGAAAATCTGATCACAGTTGTTAAACGAATCCATATCAATATCAAATCCTGCATCAAATTTCATGGCGGCCAGGACTGCAACTGTGACGGCCATTGTTTCCTGCAAAAATCAACAAACAAACGACCAAGTGTAGAGAAGTTTGGAGGGAAAGAGAATTTTTGCAGAAAGTATGAAAGCGCAAGGGAGAACGACGGCCGAAAATGGAGTTTTATAATAGGGTTCGACGCAGAAAAGGAAAGATCGTTGAACTCAGTTCGACGATCAGGGCTTCTAAAGGAAACTGAAAGGTCGTCAACATCGTCGATCTCCGTTCGACGATATTGGAGAGCGTCGAGCTCCGTTCGACGATAGTTCAGAAAACAAAATCATCGAGCTTAGTTCGACGATCGCTGAGCTGGAGAGATAATTGAGCACTATCTAAGAAGCGTTGAACTCTGGTCGACTATTTCGGAAAGCGTCGATCTTCGTTCGATGATCGGGGAGAAAATCGTCGAGCGCAGTTCAAAGATCAGAAACACTCTATACACTAGAAAAAATAAAATGTTTGCCTAGTCTTGGTCATTTTTAGAGTTTTAAAATCTTGTAACTTATTTTAAACTTCCTCCATCTAACATTCCTAACTGATTTAGGAAGAATGTGTGTTTCTTTTCATCCAAGGGTTTGGTGAAAATATCTCCCCTTTGCAAATCAGTTGAGATATATTGAAGTTCAATTTTATTTTTCTCAACATTATCCCTTAAAAAGTGATGCCTAATTTCTATGTGTTTTTTGCTACTATGGATGACTGGATTTTGAGCTATAGAAATAGCACTGGTATTATCACAAAAGATTTTAGACTTCTCTAAGTTGTAGACATAGTCTAGGAGTTGGTTTTGAATCCACAAGATTTGTGAACAACAACTACCTGCAGTCATATATTCAGCTTCAGTAGTTGAAGTTGACACAGATGTTTGTTTCTTGCAAAACCAAGAGACAAGTCTGTCACCAAGAAACTGACAAGTTCCACTGGTGCTTTTCCTATCAATTCTGCATCCAGCATAATCAGCATCAGAAAATCCAGTTAAGTCAAATGCTGAATCTTTTGGATACCAGAGACCTAGATTTGGAGAACTTTTAACATACCTGAGAATCCTTTTTACTAATGTTAGGTGTGACTCTCTAGGGCTCACTTGCAATCTAGCACATATGCATGTAGCAAACATTATGTCAGGTCTACTAGCTGTAAGGTACAATAAAGAGCCAATCATTGCTCTATATGTTGTCTGATCAACAGGTTTCCCATGTTCATCAGCATCTAATACAGCATTAGTAGGCATAGGTGTTTTCATACAAGATGCTTAAGACATACCAAATTTCTTAACCAATTCCTTTGCATACTTGGTTTGAGAAATAAATATGCCTTCAGCATGTTGTTTGATTTGCAATCCTAGAAAGAAGGATAGCTCACCCATGCTACTCATTTCAAATTTAGAATGCATTTGATTTGAAAACCTTCTGCACAAATTTGCATCAGTAGAACCAAAGATAATATCATCTACATAGATTTGTACTAGTATGGTATGGGACTTATGGGTTCTAATAAAAAGAGTTTGGTCTAATCTACCCCTTATAAACTCATTTTTCAGGAGAAAGCATGCTAGGGTCTCATACCATGCTCTAGGAGCTTGCTTGAGACCATATAATGCTTTATTCAGTTTAAAAACATAATCAGGATGAGATGAAGAGATAAAACCTGGAGGTTGTCTGACATAGACTTTTTCTTTGATGTCTCCATTGAGAAAGGCACTCTTTACATCGATCTGGTATACTTCGAAGCCTTTGTGTGCTGCATATGCTAAGAAGATTCTAATAGCCTCCAACCTTGCAACTGGTGCAAAAGTCTGGTCATAATCTATGCCTTCTTCTTGAGAGTACCCTTGAGCAACTAGCCTTGCCTTGTTCCTTACAATTACTCCTTGATCATCCAATTTGTTTCTAAACACCCACTTTGTTCCAACAATGGAGTGATCCTTAGGCCTTGGTACTAGTTCCCGAACTTTGTTCCTTTCAAATTGATGCAACTCTTCTTGCATTGCAATGATCCAGTGTGGATCTTGCTCAGCATCTTGAATGGATTGAGGTTCAATTTGAGAAAGGAAGTAAGTGTGCAACAGGTTTTGGTTGACCTGATTTATGGTTTGCACACCAGCTGAGATGTCTCCAATTACTTGGGAAATTGGTTGGTCTCTTGATGTTACTAAATCAATAGAGGGTGTTGATTGTTCACCAACCTGTGTTGGTGTTTCCTCTTATGGTACAACAACTGGCTCTTCAAGAGGTTTCTCTTCAGGATGTTGAATGTCTTCTTCATCTTCACTGCTTTGCTCTTTTTGAATGATTTGTAATCTGTCCAAGTCTTCAACAAGAGAATGTACCTGCAAAGGTTCTATGGTAGAAGTATTCTTCTCCTTGAAAGACATGTTAGTTTCATCAAAGGAAATGTGAACAGATTCTTCAATTTTAAGAGTTGATTTATTATATATCCTATAAGGCTTACTGATCATGGAGTATCCCAGAAAGACTCATTCATCAGCTTTAGCTTAAAATTTTGCTAAGTACTTCTTGTCATTATTGTGTATGTAACAGATACAACCAAAAATTGTAAAGTAATTTACTTTAGGTTTCTTTCCTTTGAGTAATTCATAGGGAGTCTTCCCCTTCAGTTTGTGTATTAGACTTCTGTTCAGCACATAGTTGGAGGTGTTCACTGCCTCTTCCCAAAAAGATAGAGGAAGGTGAGCATCTGACAACAATGTAGTGGCAGATTCAATAAGGGTTCTATTTTTCCTTTCAGCTACCCCATTTTGTTGAGGAGTTCTAGGAGCTGAGAAAGTGTGTCTGATCCCTTCACTCTGACAGAACTCTTGCATAAGAAGAGAATCAAACTCTATCCCATGATCACTTCTGATCAGGGCAATGTGAGTATTGAACTCAGTCTGTATGCAGTTGAGAAACTCTGTCAAACACTTAAAGTTATCAGACTTATTCCTCAGAAAGAACACCCATGTGAATCTAGAGAAGTCATCTACAACTACGAAAGTGTAAGATTTCCCTCCTAAGATTTGTACTGTAATGGGTCCAAAAAGATCCATGTGTAACATATACAAAATCCTAGGTGAATCACTCTTATTAAGTGACTTGAAACTATTTTTGGTTTGCTTGCCTAATTGACAAGCCCTGCAGAGTCCTTCCTTCTTGTAGGGGCCAGAAGGTAGTCCTCTAACAAGGTTGTCCTTGGATAGCCTAGCAATGGTTCTAAGGTTTATATGTCCTAATCTCTTATGATATAATACATTAGGTCTACTAACAGAGTTAAACAGGCAACTATCTACTTCAGTTGAAAGAAAGTCTACTAAATAGATGTTACCTTTCCTTTTACCTGTCAACACATTTGTGTTGTCCTCTGATTTGATCCTGCATAAGGATTTGCTGAAAGTCACCTGGTAGCCTTCATCACATAGCTGACTGATGCTGATCAAGTTATGCTTCAGTCCTTCCACATAGGCTACCTTCTTGAATGTGACTGTCCCAATCTGAACTGCACCATATCCTTTAGTCAGTCCAAACTTTGAATCACCAAATATGACTTTGGGTCCAAGCTTGGCTTTGAAGGATGTGAGATTGTCCTTGCTTCCTGTCATGTGCTTTGAGCACCCACTATCCAAATACCATTGTTGGTTTGATGTTGGATAGGTCTTCACCTGCACATAAAATAATTTACTTATTTTTGACCCAGTTTATCTTGGGCCTAGGTTGATAACCTTTAAATTCAGAAATAAATGACATCCCTGGTTGACTCTTATAACCTTCAGGATGATATCTCCTTGGAGGTATTATCCATTCAGTATAAGGGTTATGTCTGGATGAAGGACCCCTAGGATTGGAATTTGATTTACCCTTGAAGAAGTTTTCAAATCTCTAATCTCTGCTCGACGATCGTTGAGCTACGTTCGACGATCTTGGGTCAGATCGTCGAGCTCCATTCGACGATCGACTATGGCAGAGTTCAGGGTTTAGAGATCGTCGACCTGAGTTCGACGATTTTGCCTGAGATCGTAGATCTGCATTCAACGATCATCTAGCTCCATTCGACGATTTCTGTTGAACACTTGATTTCTTGGGTAAGTCAGAATTCTTCCTAGCTACCTCTACAACTCCCTTCCCTTTATCAGAAATAAACTTAATTGGGGTTGTTAGTACTATAGGTTGGCTGGATGAAGTACCCAAGCCCAGTGTGCTGTTGAATCTAGAGTTCACTGTGCTTGTGATGTCCATTAGCTTGATGCTTCTCCCATTAAGGGATTCTTCAAGCTTTTTGGCCTCTGATAGCTCACTTTTCAGTGAAGCTATCTGCTCCCTACAGCACTCCAACTCCTCAGAGAGTTTAAGGTTTTCTGATTTTAAGGTACTGTGTTCAGACAATTGATTTCTGAGAGAAATGATTTCCTTCTCAGATTTTATTAGGTCTAAACATAGTTCTTTAAATTCATACTTAAAGTCCTCAGAATTGAAAACAAAAGAACTTATCACCTGATCCTCTTCAAGTTGAGTCTCTGATTCAGATTCAGACTCTTCTTCATCAGAATTATGTTGTGAGGCATTGATAGCCATCATGCAGAATTCCTTCTCTTCAGCATCATCCTCATCATCACTTGAGCTGGAAGAGGTTTCTGATTCTTCTTCTATATCACTCCAAGATTCAGCAACAAATCCCTTCCTTGTGTGTTTGTTCTTGCTTGAGGAGGGTTTGTAATTACTATTCTTCTTGAAGTCCTTCTATTTTCTTCTTTCTCTCTTGTCCTTTCTGTCCTTGTTTTTATTCTCTAGACAGTCAGGCACAATGTGGCCTGGTTTCCTGCAACCAAAGCAAATAATTTCTTTATTATTTGATTTATTATACCTTGTCTTGTCATGTTCTTTGTATGATCTCTTCCTGAAGTCCTTTCTGGTCATTTTGTAAAATCTTTTGACCAGTAGACTAAGCAACTCATCATTGCCTGTGACCTTGTCTTCAGGCTGATCTTCAGTGGCTTTGAAAGCTATTGACTTTTCCTTTCTTGTGGCTGGTGAGGAGGCCTTCTGCTCTTCTTCTCTATTTTTGATGAGCAGCTCATAAGACTTGAGCTTGCCCAAGAGAGCTTCTGTTGTGATTTCATTGAGACTTCTGGCATCCTTGATTGGCCAGATCCTTGAGTCTCAAGTGCTTGGGAAGCACATTAGGATTTTATCATTTAGCTCAGTCAATGAGATCTCTTTATCCAAAGTTTTCAGTTCATTGACTATCAGACTGAGTCTATTATACATGTCTGCTACTGACTCATCTTCTCCTTTCTTGAAGTTCTTATATTGGGTTATGAGGTGAGATCTTCTGTCTTTTCTCTCATCAGCAGATCCTGAGACTATTTCAGATAGCTTGTCCCAGATCTCCTTTGCTGAGTTGCATTTAGCCAACTTTTGGAAAATGTCATCAAACATAGTCTGAGCAAGAATGTTCATAGCTTTTGCATCTGCAACTTTCCATTACATGATGTCAGCATCTGTTCCTGATGGAGGTGGAACAGCACTTGTACTTGTGTTCTCTGGAGGTCTTGGACACACTGTCAAAATAGAATTAAAGATTTCCTCATCAATAAAATTCATGTAGAGTCTAATCCTTGACTTCCAAAGTGCAAACTTGGATAGATTGCACACTGGAAGTCTGGTGCTAGCATAATCTTTGTTTTGGGTCATGTTTTATGAAGAAATAATCCTAATAACAAAATCTACAACAAGTAGATCTAACTATAGGAATCTTTGGGTTCAGGTGTTAGCCTGTGCAACCACTGAGATGTGGTATTCTTAACCTACCTCCCTCTGATACCAATTGAAAGTGCAAGTTAGATCTGATATACTCTAGAGGGGGGTGAATAGAGTATGGTGCTTGCTAAAAAGTTTTTACAACAGTTGTTGTAATCCTAAGTGAATAGGGAAGCAAATAATATAAAGTAATCTAAACAAGAAGCAACTATCTAATCACAGATTAAACACAAGGCAATCACAAAGCACAGCCAGAAACAGAAGAAAAATATGCAACCAGATGACCCAAGGAGCTATAGTGGTTCCCCAATCAACCTGGGTACATCCACTCTTCTACCACCCTAGGTGGGAATCCACTGCAGGATGAGTTGATCAGGTGTCCTGGGCACCAATGAGCTTTTGATAAGGTGCTCAAAAACCAAACCAGATTTTTTGATCAGGTGTCTTGCCACCAATGAGCTTTTGATAAGTTGCTCAAAAACCAATCACAAACTTTTGAAGGGAGTTTGAAAAACCCTTTACAGCAGAGAGAGAGAGAGAGAGAGTGAAAGAGACGATCTTCTCTGTCAACAGTCAGAGAGAAGATAGTGGATGTTGTCAAAGCTCCCCCTAAGATCTGTAGTTGTTCAAGAAGTGAAGCTTTGCAGTAGGGTGATAGGCCTTCAGAAATTGATCTCCAGCAAATGATGATTTCAGCAACAGCTGAAATGTGAGGTGTCTGGAGTCTTGAATGATGATGGCCTTGAACACTTGAATCAAAAGAGATCTGAAGATTTCAGTTTGTTGATCTCCTTTGGTGATGGTGTTCTTGTATGAATCTTTTAGACTAAGAATGTCTGCAACTCTTTCTCTTTCTATTGTGTGATTGTTGTTGTGAGAGCTGTTATTGCAGAGAATATTTTCCTAACTTCTTGTTCTTCTACTACAGGAATAATGAAAAATCTTATCTTTTATTCCTTTTTTTTGAATTGAAATTATCCACTGTCAAGATAGTCGTTGGCCTGTCATAAATGACTTCCTTAATTGCTTTTGTCTTCTTGAGGAAAGTCCAATAAAACATTCCTTAATAATTCCATGAAACTTGCTCCAGATTAATTAAAAATGGGTACAAGATCTCTGAATTAAATGATGAGAAAAATTCCTTAACTGTCTGAATTTGAATCTTGAAAATCGTTGAACTCTTCAGAAAAACGTCGAACTGAGCTCCACTATCGTTGAACTGAGCTCAGGGATTTGGTCTTAGACAGAAACAGAGATCGTCGATCTGAGATCAACTATCGTCGAACTGAGCTCAGAGATTACGGAACAGACTGGAGTCAAGATCGTCGATCTGAGCTCGAAGATCGTCAAATGGAGTTCGACGAATTGATGAAGTTGAGCTCAGAGATCGTCGAATGGAGTTCGACGACTCATCGAAGTGAGCTCAACGATCGTCGAATGGAGTTCGATGATTTGTCGTACTGAGCTTGACGAAATGACATAGTCTTCTGAAACTGAAAATCCTGGTCTTGAGGGCAGAGCTCGAAGAAAAGATCCAACTCAAGTGATTGTGAATGATCGCGTACCGGTCGAATTTGGGCTAACGATGAAGGTTAGGCTCATTCGGACCGAGGATAAAGCGGTTAAGCAGTTGTGGAACAAGATAATCGGGATGGTCAAGGTCCGATGGGACAACTGTGGCCATAAAGAGCTAATATGGGAGCGAGAGCATACCATGCGTGCTGAATTTCCCGAGTTGTTTAGCTAAAATGTTGTAACATTTTTATGGTGAAGAAACTATATGTTGTAACATATTTGTTATTGGTTACTGCACGATGTATTAAATTTCAGAGGTCGACGAAAAGCGTCGAGCAGAGGTCGACGAAAAGCGTCGAGCAGAGGTCGACGAAAAGCGTCGAGCAGAGGTCGACGAAAAGCGTCGAGCAGAGGTCGACGAAAACCGTCGAGCAGAGGTCGACGAAAAGCGTCGAGCAGAGGTCGACGAAAAGCGTCGAGCAGAGGTCGACGAAAAGCGTCGAGCAGAGGTCGACGAAAAGCGTCGAGCAGAGGTCGACGAAAAGCGTCGAGCAGAGGTCGACGAAAAGCGTCGAGCAGAGGTCGACGAAAAGCGTCGAGCAGAGGTCGACGAAAAGCGTCGAGCTGAGGTCGACGAAAAGCGTCGAGCTGAGCTCGACGAAAAGCGTCGAGCTGAGCTCGACGAAATGCGTCGAGCTGAGCTCGACGAAATGCGTCGAGCTGAGCTCGACGAAATGCGTCGAGCTGAGCTCGACGAAATGCGTCGAGCTGAGCTCGACGAAATGCGTAATAGTGTTGTCTGGTGTTATGGACAGTTCGACGAACTCAGACTGTGTTCGACGAATGTGAACCCGTTCGACGAATTATCGAAATAAGATGTCGCCGAAGTGGCGACTTGTGTCAGGTGGCTGGTGTGCGGCCACTGAGTGGTGGTTGGCTTTGTCAGCTCAAACATGAGCCATTACTAAGAAATCGTATGGCTGGGGTAAAACCCAAGGCCTTATCTGCAGAAGGTTGGGATTCAGGAAATCATTATTTCCTTTTGCTCTCTCTCTCTCTTCCTTACTTCTCGAGTTATGGAGCAAAGAACTCGCGGCTGGTGCTAGGGTTTGAGTGGATTTGTTGAGTTGTTGGAGGAGATCTTGGGGAGAGCCGAAGCTAGAATCGCGAAGGGGAAAGTGAGGCGATCATTTCCATCCCCATAGAAACGTTCTGTCATGGCTCCGAAGAAAACTCCAGGGGTAACGATATTTCTCCTTGGACATGTGAAGTCCTTATTTTGGCATGTGCACGGATTTCCCCTACCAAAAGGTGCAATGTTGAGGGATTTCTGTTGGGTTGATTCTTGAAACCCTAATAAGGTTTGCATATAGATCTAGAAATGTGTAGTATGGAATAGGCATACTGTGTGAAGCCCGTCTGGACAGGTTGGTCAGGATTGGTGATGTTTCATTTTGCGCACTGGAGAAGACTCCGCGGATAAACGAGTATTTCGTGGAGTCGGTGAGTTGTGCCTGTAAAGTGGAGTAGCAGGAAGTACTAGAGTGGAATTCCAGAAAATACCCTCGAAGTGCATGTGTTGTATGCCATGAAACTCCAGTGTTTCTGATACTGCAGGTGGCTACAGGATTTTCTGGATAGTTGGTCCAGATATGGTTTGGGCTGGGTACAGAAAGGTGTTATGTTGCTAATGCCAGGCGATAGTGGTTGTCACTGGCGATAACTCCTAGCTAACCTGTGATTGTGAAGTCGGTCCTTCGAGGACATTGTGGCTATTGTGAGCTATGCGCTCTTAAAGGTCAGTGTGCCGAACGGACAAGGGTAATCTGACACACATCAGTTTAGACATTGAACTGGCGATTTGAGCAACGGACAAGGGCTGAACTGTATTCGCGTTATGGTTGTCTAACTTGAGTGCCTAAGTTATTGGCTTCATTAGGATCACATAATGAGAGTCTTGGGTTGTTCGCCATCAAGACTAAAGTCTCCGGCCGTGGGTCGTGGAGCATGAATTCTCAAAGTTTACACATGGGTTTGAGACCTAAGAACGGTGGTGGGACCCTGATGGCGTTTAAAACTCCAAAATAATTTTGGACACGCGGCGCCCCGGGCAGTTTATTTAGAAAAAGCGGATTTGAGTTTCTTTACGGAGACGGGGCGCACATATTTATTATTTGGATATAAAACAGTTAAAATCGAGTTTTAACAAAAAGAGACAAGTGCACCTATCATGTGTAGTACATGATATTCCGGTGAGTAATATCGGGGTCGTATTATTCTCGGGGATGGGTTGATTATTTCTACTCTTCCCTGAAAGGGACTATTATTTTACCGAAAATTATCTTGTCGGGATATTTTATATATATATATATATATATATATATATATATATATATATATATATATATATATATATATATATATTATACGGGCATTAGACATGTACGGGCTGTACGGACAAGCTTTTTTGGTGGTCAAGATGGTCTCAAATCGAAAAGTGATCAACATGAAAGTTGTATATCTCGGCGAGACGAACAACTTTCATGTTGACCACTTTTTGATATGGAGCCGTCTTGGTGCTCGATTTGGGCCCCGAAATCGGGGGCGGCGGAACGTTTTACTGTAGCAGTTCCGCCGCCCCCAATTTCGGGGCCCAAATCGAGGTCCAAGACGGCTTCATATCAAAACGTGGTCAACATTAAAGTTGTTCGCCTCGCTGAGATCTACAACTTTTGTGTTGATCACTTTTCGATTTGGGACCATCTTGACCCACCAAATGACTTGCCCGTACGCCCGCACCTAATGTTTGCCCGCACAGTATACGCCCCCTATATATATATATATATATATATATATATATATATATATATATATATATATATATATAACAGAAAATAAAAGTATTAAAATGGAGTCGATGAATAACTTACCGCAACGGTATCTAAAAGAATTTGAACTAAAATAAACTTTGAATAAAAAGAGATCCTAAATTTCAAATTAATTAAGGTGGAGACTTGGCCATGGAGGTTCCACAAATATGAGCTCACCTATCTCTAGGACTATCGCTCACCTGAACATTAAGATTATTCGACCGGGCTCTTGTCCGACGAATGATTCCTCTTAATGCCCGCATTACGCTAAGAACCTCGTTATTGGGTGGGGAACACAATCTGGTAGAATTTTGTGCCTCCTCTCTCGATGGTTAGTGAGGAACTCCATTTACCAAGGGGTGATCAGTCCATGTGCACGGCCTCTCGGCTAGCTAGCGTATGGACCACGGAAATAGAGCTCACACATCGATATGTGGTTCTACGTGTCGTTAACCTGGGGTAAATATTAAGTAATTTAATTAATTAGAAAAACAGGACCTTTAATTATTTAAAGCAATTTTATCCATGTCAATGCTCTTCGATACTGAGGACTAAGAGCGGTTAGCCACTCTTCGGAATGGGGACGGCTTGCGAAAAGAAAGCGATAAAATGAAAGCAAAAAATAAAGCAGTAAAGAAAACAGTAAATAAGACAGTAAATTACAAGTTCTACTCAAACGAGTAGGCAGGAAATGAAAGAAGAAAATTGCGAGTGCTACTCAAACGAGTAGCCAGAAAATGAAAGCGAGTCCTACTCAAACGAGTAGAAGAAAATAAATGCACACACGCACGCACTCTACAGAAATGAAAACACACACACACTGTACAGAAAATGAAAACATACACTCACCCTACTGAAACAAAAACACACCGACTCTACTTAAAATAAAAACACACCCACTCACTCTACTGGAAATGAATACGCACACACTCTACATAAATTTAAAACTCCACTCACTCTACTAAAATACAAACACACACACTCTACATAAAGTAAAACACACTCACTCTACTTGAATAAAACTCACACACACACTCTACAGAAATGAAAGAAAGCGATAAACATTATCTCATACACACACGCACACAAGCGAAAAAATAAGAAAAACAAAATGACTGAAAAATTAAAACAAATATATTTTACCTGTAGATTTTCTTAAAAATTCATAAAAAGAAGAAATAAAAATTAAAGGAGCAAACATTTTTGGAAATAAAGGGGAAATCAAAGTATTTGAAAAATTAAAACAAATACATTTCTACCGCTAGAATGTGATAGAAATGCATAAAAAGAAGACAAAAAAATTAAATGAGCAAAACGGTTTTTGAAATAAAAGCAAAATATAGGTGTTTGAAAAATTAAAGCGGTACCTAATCCATTCTTATAACTCTATAAAAACACTTAAAAAGTGAAAGAAATGGTAAAAGAACAAAAAGTTTTACAAAACTAAAAAGTCTAAGTGAAAAGAAAAACAAAACCACTTTAAAATCATTTTTATAAATTTATAAGGATGAATAAAAAGAGTACGAAAAAATCCTAACACTAAATGTGTACAACCTCGTGCTCGTAGAAACAGTTCGGGCTCGAAGAGAGGGGAAGGTAAGGCAAGATGGACTCTTTGACAAAAGCCTACTCGCTGGCGAGTGGGTCCCAAAAAAAGGGCTCCTCACTGGGTCAAGGTCGGGTCGCTAGGCGTGAGGGGCCAAGCAGCTCAGGCGAGAGCCTTTCTAGGCGAGATGGACCCAGAGAGTGGACCAGTCGCGAGGCGAGGGCTAATCTGCTAGGCGAGACGAGCCCCATGGGTGGGAGCTCTCACCCGCGAGACGGTGATCTCGCCGAGCGCCAGTTCTGTGGTTGGTCAGGAACCGGTTCAGTTGGAAGGTGATTCAAATTTTTAGCCCAAGGTGATTTTATGCTTTTGCACACGGTGGCCTGCATATAACCCTTCAGAACAGTGGAGTTTGGCTGTTAACAGACCCGACCAAGGGTATTTTGGTAATTTCAGGTCGGATTGGTTTGGTTATTGGCAGTTCAAACTCAGAGGCCTATAAATAGACCCATCGGGTTTCTTCAGAAGCATCTTTTTCCCGGGACAAAAAAGAGTTTCCTGTGCTTTCTGTGGAGCTCCAAGCCCAGCTTTTGGCTTTGGAGAGGAAGCTCTCAGAGATCTTCCGGGTAAGCGGTGGGACCTCCCTGCTAAGGCTTTGGGTCTGTTTCTGGTCCTTTACAACCAGTCGGAGGTCAGAGTTTGGGACAAGTAGGTGTTTGCTACGCCCCTGATTTCGAACTTTCGTTGAGGTCAATTTTTGGCTTCAATAGTTTTGGTGCGGTAAGCGTGGAAGGTAGCCAATATAAGAAAGTTTTGTGTTTAGTCCTATGGCAGGAGGTGAAGGTGAAGGATCTGGTTTAGGAGGTTCCCCCCCCCCCCCGGGAGAGGAGGCGACAAGGAAGATGCTGGAGGACTTCAGGCGAGAGGTTTTGTAGACCATCAGCTTGGCCTTCTCGGTAAGGAGCGAGTGGGCAACGCCTCAGGTCCCAGTAGAGGCGGTCCCGCTCTTGGGCGAGAACGCACTTGGGTAGCGCCCCGGGAAGGAGGTCCCGGCAGAGGCTGGCGAGAGTGAAAGTGCAGGTTAGATCTGATATACTCTAGAGGGGGGTGAATAGAGTATGGTGCTTGCTAAAAACTTTTTACAACTCTTGTTGTATTCCTAAGTGAACAAGGAAGCAAATGAAATACAGCAAACACAACAACTACCTAATTACAAAGCAATCACAGAATAATCACAAACCACAGCCAGAAAACAAAAGAAAAGAGCAACCAGATGACACAAGGAGCTATAGTGGTTCCCCAATCAATCTGGGTACATCCACTCTTCTACCACCCTTGGTAGGAATCCACTGCAGGATGAGTTGATCAGGTGTCCTGGGCACCAATGAGCTTTTAATAAGGTACTCAAAAACCAAACCAGATTTTTTGATCAGGTGTCTTGCCACCACTGAGTTTTGACAAGGTCTCAAAAACCAACACAAACTTTTGAAGGGAGTTTGATAAACCCGTTACAGCAGAGAGAGAGAGAGGGAGGTGAGATTATCTTCTCTGTCAACAATCAGAGAGAAGATAGTGGATGTTGTCAAAGCTCCCCCTGAGTTCTTGAGTTGTTAAGGAAGTGAAGCTTTGCAATAGGGTGATAGGCCTTCAGAAGATTTGATCTACAGCAAAAGATGATTACAGCAGCAGCTGAAATGTGTGGTGTCTAGAGTCTTGAATGATAAGGCCTTTGAACACTGGAATCAAAAGGGATCTGGAAATTTCAGTATATTGATCAACTTCAGTGATGTGTGTTCTTGTAAGAATTCTGTCTGTGAATATCTGCAACTTTTTTCTCTCTTTCTTGTTGTTGTGGGTATTGTTATGATTAACCAGCAGAATGAATAAACTTTTATTCCTTAGATCTGAATAGAATAATTCTCTACCCAAGATAGTTGTTAGCCTGTCATAAATGACTTCCTTAACTACATTTTGTCTTCTGGAGGAAAGTCCAATAAAACATTCCTTTAAAATTCCCTTGAAACTTGCTCCAGATTAATTGAAACGGCTACAAGATCCTTGAAATAAATGCTGGGAATAATTCCATAACTGTCTGAATTTGAATCTTGAAAAACGTCGATCTCTCCAGAAAAATGTCGACCTGAGCTCAACTATCGTTGAACTGAGCTCAGAGACTGGACTTAGACTGAAACAGAAATCGTCGATCTGAGCTCAACTATCGTCGAACTGAGCTCAGAGATAGGGAAACAAACTAGAGACAGGAACATCGATCTGAGCTCGAAGATCATCGAATGGTGTTCGACGACTCGTTGAAGTAAGCTCAGAGATCATCGAATGGAGTTCGACGATTCGTCGAAGTGAGCTCAGAGATCGTCGAATGGAGTTCGACGATTCGTCGACCTGAGCTCGACGAAATGATTTAGTCTCCTGAACTGAAATATCTGGTCTTGAGGGTCTTGAGGGCAGCTTTCAAACCTAAATACTAACCCTTAGACTCAATCTAATTGACCTTTAGATCTATACAAGGAGGTCAAAACAAATTTCCTAAAGGACATAGTGATCCTTGCCCAAATCAGTAATAGGGTGTTCCAACAATCTCCCCCTATTTGGGTTAGGATTACTATTTACAGACATTGGAAAAATAAAAACATTCGGTGCAGAAATATAACAAAAAAACATTGCAGAAGCACAAATATAATCACAGATAGTCAGAAATAAGTATTACTGTCAGCTTACAAAATCATTCATTTTCCTTGCTCTTTATGAGAACTATTTCTCTGTTAGGATTAAGAGCTTCTTTCTTAGATCTTCTGTCATCAGCTGCACCTAGAGAAGTTTGATGTTTTTGCCTAGGGACTACAGCTTCTGGGTGCAGCTTCATATAACTTTCTGAATCAAAGAATTTGTTGGAAGAGTATCTCTCAAGTTCTTTCTTTCTCTGATCTGATAGAGTAGTGAAACTAGATGTATCTTTTCTTTGTTCTCTAGCCTTCTTGATTTGGTCTAATGCAGCCAACTCTTTCATTCTGCCAGTCTATGAAGTGGGAATATTTTCTGGGTCTTCAAATGGAATAAGAGGTTCATATCTGTTTGAAGAATTATCAGGAGGAGCTCTGGAAGAGACTAGATCTTTTAGCTTATAAGGGAAAGGACCAGAAGTAGTGTCAGAGGGACCTTGTCCTTCCCTTTGATAAGAATGTTTCCTGGAATATCCTTTAGAATACACTTTGAGTTCTCTTTGATTTCCTCTGTACTGTCCTCTTCTGGACTGGTAACCTCTAGACTGATTTCCTCTGTACTAAGATCTTCCTTGAAATTGATATGAACTTTGGCTTCTAGCAGTAGATTGAAAGGCAGAACTTCCAGATATTCCTACATCAGGTGAAGGAGGAGGAGGAGGATTGAAATGAGATGATGCTTTGTCATACTTCCTTTTCTTCTTCATGGCTTTAAGCTGATTTCTGGAGTACTACATCCATGGTTCTGTAATAGGGCAATAATGCAATATATAATATGGAATATCATTTGTATCTTTAACCTTCTCTAGGGGAACTCTCTTCATGGCCTTGCTTCTTGCTTTCCTTTTCCTTGTAATTGTTACAGAGGAATCATCAGAGTCAGTTCTAAACTGATCACTGTCTGAACTTTGTGGATTATCATACACTACATCAATCCTTTGGATATATTCTTTCTGTTGTTGAGACTGAGCAGAAGAAATGGCAGCAGGAACAACAATAGGAGCAACAGCAACAGCAGGAATTGGAGCAAAAACAACACTGGCAGAAGGAACTACATCATCAGGTTCAGATACAAAAATTTCAGAACCAATAGGCTCAGATACAGTAGGCTCAAAATCAATTGGCTCTGTCATATACATATCTTCAGAAACTGAAACAGCAACATCAGAACTAACTGAAACATCAATAGCAGCAGTAGGAGCAACAGAAACAGAAGGAGCACTGTCCACAGCATTGAAGGAATTTATATAAGAACTTATTAAGCTGGGTTCACAGCTGGAAATAGGAACAATGGCCTTAGTAAGATCTTCAGTATATTGGGCTGGAAGGCAGCTGAAGTATACAGAATCAAATATTGACAGCAGTGACTTGAGGTCCACTGTAATGACTGCAACTGGAGCAACTGGAGCTTGGACTGAAGTTACTGCAGCAGACAATCTCTCAGCTTCATAAGGCATCTCCCCCTGCCTAGATTCAGTGATAACTGGATCAAGGCACCCAGTAGAGGGGATTGTCTGAGGAGGAAGAATAGAGGATAGCCTGGCAGACAACTCCTGAACAGTTTGCAGAAGTGGAGCCAAAGAGGTCTCCAGCAGTAGTGATAGCCTTGGATCTATCAGCTCATATAGCTTGTCTGCAATAGCTGGAATGTCTACTTGCTCAAGAGGGACTTGAGTAGAGGTAGGGATGGATGAGGTAGGGATGAAAGTTGGAGCAGCGGGAGATGTTGTTGGAGAAACTGTGAATGGTGGAAGTGAGGGTTGAGATATTGGAATTGTGGAGATGGAAGATAATGGAGTGGAGATGGATGGTGTGAATGATGGTTGAGCAATGATGTCCTGAAGTAACTGTTGATAAGAAGTGGATGATGATTGTGTCTCAAGAGGGGATGAAGGAGAATCATCCATATAGGAATCATCTAGAAGAGTGAATGATGGAATATGAGATGATGTATCAATGTCCATGTGTGGGTAGTGATGTAGTGGATGGAAGATTTCTTCAGTTGATGTTGGTGTTGGAGAAGGGATTGAAGTTGGAAATGGGATGGAAATGGGGGATGAAGTTGTGATAGTGGATGAGACTCTTGTTGATGAAACAATAGGTGGAGAAGGAGGAGATGAAGCAGGCAAATCTTCTGTAGGGGCAGAAACTTGAGGGGAAGAGACTGAAATAATCCTTGTGCCTGAAGAAGAGATTGCAGAGGCTCTGTTGGGCTTTACAATCTGCCTGTTCCATTTCCCAAATAGGGCACAGGTAAGCCTCTTGGAGGCATTGATGTGTATCCCACTAGAAACAAGCAAGTCAGGGCATCTGTTGTGAAGAAACAGCCCTAAAATTCTCCCAAAATTAACAATGTTCTTGTTAATTTTCTTCTTGATTAAATCAAAAAACACTTCTCCCCAGTTCAGCTGCTTCTTGTCCACCAAGGCGCCCATCAAACAGAGCTGATACCTAGATATGGCATCATGACCTGAGTGTTTTACCAACAACACTTTCCCAACTACATCAGCAAGAAATCTGTACTCAACTGACAGATTCTTCTTAAGCAATTTACTAGGGTTAGCCTCTGAATGGCCCATCCTTTCAAGCATAATTGAAAATTCTTCTCCAGAAAGCTCTATAGAATCTTCACCAGAATTTAATTTAAATACTTCTGTCAAAACAGCAGGTGTTAAAGGTACCTGAGTTCCTGAGATTGTTTCAATCACAGTGTTCTGATCCAGATTGTGGGCAGTATACACTCATTCCTTTATTTCATTTGCAGCCAATTTGATCCTTGTAGACATTATGTTAACTAATTGTTGGTCCTTGAAGAGTTCCAGAATGTCCTTGAATATTTGATCGCTGTTATTGAAAGAATCCATGTCTATATCAAAGCTTGTATCAAATTTCATGGATGCCAATATTGCGACTGAAACTGCCATTGATTCCTGCAAAAAAGATGAACAAACACAAGAGCAAGTGCAGAAAAGTTTGGAGGGAAAAAGAAGTTTTGCATAGAGTATGAAAGCGCAAAGGAAGAACGACGGCCGAAAAATGAGTTTTATATTAGGGTTCGAAGCAGAAAAGGAAAGATCGTTGAACTCTGTTCGACGATCTGGGCTTCTAAAGGAAACTGAAAGGTCATCAACATCGTTGATCTCCGTTCGACGATATTGGAGAGCGTCGAGCTCCGTTCGACGATCGCTGACCGGAAGAAGATAGTTTAGCACTATCTGAGAAGCGCTGAACTCTGGTCAACGATTTCTGAAATCGTCGATCTCCGTTTGATGATCTTGGGGAAAATCGTCGAGCGCAGTTCAGAGACCAGAAACATACTCTATACACTAGAAAAAAACATTTTGAATTGCCTGGTCTTGGTCAATTTTTAGAATTTTTTTAAAATCTTGGATCTTATTTTAAACTTCCTCCATCTAACATTCCTAACTGATTCAGGAAGAATGTATGTTTCTTTTCATCCAATGGTTTGGTGAAAATATCTCCCCTTTGCAAATCAGTTGGGATATATTGAAGTTCAATTTTATTTTTCTCAACATTATCCCTTAGAATGTGATGCATAATTTCTATGTGTTTTGCCCTACTATGGAGGACTGGATTTTGTGCTATAGAAATAGCACTGGTATTATCACAAAATATTTTAGACTTTTCTAAGTTGTAGCCATAGTCTAGGAGTTGGTTTTGAATCCACAAGATTTGTGAACAACAACTACCTGCAGCCATATATTCAGCTTCAGCAGTTGAAGTTGACACAGATGTTTGTTTTTTGCAAAACTAGGAGACAAGTCTGTCACCAAAAACTGTCAAGTTCCACTGGTGCTTTTCCTATCTATTCTGCATCAAGCATAATCAGCATCTGAAAATCCAGTTAAGTCAAATGCTGAGTCTTTTGGATACCAGAGACCTAGATTTGGACAACTTTTCACATACCTAAGAATCCTTTTTTACTAAGGTTAAGTGTGACTCTCTAGGGCTCACTTGGAATCTAGCACATATGCATGTAGCAAACATTATGTCAGGTCTACTAGCTGTAAGGTATAATAAAGAGCAAATCATTGCTCTATATGTTGTCTGATCAACAGATTTCCCATATTCATCAGCATCTAATACAGCATTAGTAGGCATAGGTGTTTTCATACATGATGCTTCAGACATACCAAATTTCTTAACCAATTCTTTTGCATACTTGGTTTGAGAAATAAATATGCCTTCTGTATGTTGTTTGATTTGCAATCCTAGAAAGAAGGATAGCTCACACATGCTACTCATTTCAAATTTAGAATGCATTAGGTTGGAAAACCTTCTGCACAAATTTGAATCAGTAGAACCAAATATAATATCATCTACATAGATTTGTACTAGTAGGGTATGGGAGCTGGCTTTAGACCATATAATGCTTTATGCAATTTGAAAACGTAATCAGGATGAGTTGAAGAGATAAAACCTGGGGGTTGTCTAACATAGACTTCTTCTTTCATATCTCCATTGAGAAAAGCACTCTTTACATCTATGTGGTATACTTTGAATCCTTTGTGTACTGCATATGCTAAGAAGATTCTTATGGCCTCTAACCTTGCAACTGGTGCAAAGGTCTGGTCATAATCTATCCCTTCTTCTTGATAGTACCCTTGAGCAACTAGCCTTGCCTTGTTCCTTACAATGACTCCTTGATCATCCAATTTATTTCTGAACACCCACTTTGTTCCAACAATGGAGTGATCCTTTGGCATTGGTACTAGTTCCCAAACTTTGTTCCTTTCAAATTGATGCAACTCCTCTTGCATTGCAATGATCCAGTGTGGATCTTGCTCTGCATCTTGAATGGATTGAGGTTCAATTTGAGAAAGAAAGCAAGTGTGCATCAGGTTTTGGTTGACCTGATTTCTGGTTTGCACACCAGCTGAGATGTCTCCCATCACTTGGGAGATTGGATGGTCTCTTGATGTCACTAAATCAATAGGAGATGTTGATTGTTCACCAACCTGTGTTGTTGTTTCCTCCTGTGGTACAACAACTGACTCTTCAAGATGATTCTCCTCAAGATGTTGAATGTCTTCTTCATCTTCACTACCTTCATCTTTTTGAATAATTTGTAACTTGTCCAAGTCTTAAGCAAGAGAGTGTACCTACAAAGGTTCTATGGTAGAAGTATTCTTCTCCTTGAAAGACATGTTAGATTCATCAAAAGATATATGAACAAACTCTTCAATTTTGAGAGTAGGTTTATTATATACCCTATAAGCTTTACTGATCATGGAGTGTCCCAGAAACACTCCTTCATCAGCTTTATCTTGAAATTTTGCTAAGTATTTCTTGTCATTATTATGAATGTTGCAAATATAACCAAAGATTTTGAAATAATCTACTTTAGGTTTCTTCCCTTTGAGTAATTCATAGGGAGTCTTGCCATTCAGCTTATGTATCAAACTTCTATTCAACACATAGTTGGAGTTGTTCACTGCCTCTGCCCAAAAGGATAGAGGAAGATGAGCATCTGACAACAATGCAGTAGCAGATTCAATAAGGGTTCTATTTTTCCTTTCAGCTACCCCATTTTGTTGAGGAGTTCTAGGAGCTGAGAAAGTGAGCCTGATCCGTTCACTCTGACAGAACTCTTGCATAAGAAGAGAATCAAACTCTGTCTCATAATCACTTCTGATCAGGGCAATGTGAGTATTGAACTCACTCAGAAAGAACACCCATGTGAATCTAGAGAAGTCATCTACAACTACTAAAGTATAAGATTTCCCTCCTAAGCTTTGTACTGTAATGGGTCCAAAGAGATCCATGTGTAACAGATACAAAATCCTAGGTGAATCACTCTTATTAAGTGACTTGAAGCTATTTTTGGTTTGCTTGCCTAATTGACAAGCGCTGCAAAGTCCTTCCTTCTTGTAGGGGCCAGAAGGTAGTCCTCTAACAAGGTTATCCTTGGATAGCCTAGCAATGGTTCTAAGGTTTATATGTCCTAATCTCTTATGTCATAGTTCATTAGGTCTACAAATGGAATTAAACAAGCATATATCTACCTTAGTTGAAAGAAAATCCACAAGATAGATGTTACCTTTCCTTTTACCTGTCAACACAGTTGTGTTGTCCTCTGATTTGATTTTGCATGAGGATTTGTTGAAAGTCACTTGATAGCCTTCATCATATAGTTGACTGATACTGATTAAGTTGTGCTTTAGTCCTTCCATATAGGCTACTTTCTTGAATGTGACTGTGCCAATCTGGACTGCACCATATCCTTTTGTTAGTCCAAAGTTTGAATCATCAAATATTACTTTGGGTCCAAGCTTGGATTTGAAGGATGTGAAATTGTCCTTGTTCCCTGTCACAACCCGCATTTCCTCAACGAATACATCGTATCAGAGCAAGAAGAACTACGGGTTATGATGTCACGTCATGCAGGGGATAACTGCACACGCTCAGGCAATCCATTGACGCCTCCTTTACCAGTTGAAAACCGTCAGTTGTATGCAAGAAAACTATTTCGTTTGATGGTCGTATCCCTCGGTCTTATGATTTAAAACATGTGTTTGTACGCGGCGGAAAATACGTTAGTTTACTTATGATGAGCTCCTATATGCAGCCTAGATTTATAATCATAAAAGAAATTGTTCGTTTTATGTTGTTTGGAAAATATATCTTAGTTGATCAAAACATGTATGCATGATATACAATAATAGGTTTTGTTTAGCTTAAAAATATCTAATGCAACCTATCATAAACCCTTCCCAAAAGCAAGTAGACATCATTCCATCTAAATGAGTCACATTAGCAGTCTAGTATTCATATATCACAAGTAAAGAAAACCACCAATGGGCGCCAACAAGCTGACACGAACCCATTGGGGCACATGTATGTCTGTACCACAAAGAAAATAACTACCTCGCTCAGTAAGCTCGGCTAGCTCCCAAGAAACTCTCTCCACGCACTAGCCGCTCAACCGGCTACAACCTGCACCTGAGGCATTCAAGAAAGAACACCTCAGCAATCATCAAAGCTACACAATATAGGAGGAAGTTTCGAAAATATGACGAAGGGGCTTACCGACCCCGTAGGAATGTTTCATATAAGTAAAATAAGTGAACAACACAGGTGGAAAACAAGTAGTAAACACTGTCAATCCAAAGTGCCAAACGCACCAAGTGCGTACAATTTCCATCAAGTCCTGCTTAACCCGCAGGAGCAAAAAGGCCATACACATGCCCAATTCATCATCTTTAGAACAAGAAATAACCAAACTAGTGAAACATAAGCAGCGGTTAAGTTCAATTCCGCAAGGGTCTTTCGGTGGCGGCCCTAAAGTGGAACGCACCAATCAAAACCAGCCCAAAGCGGGGCCAAAATGGTCTCTCATACCATAAACCAAAACCCGGTGGCCACCAAGACTGAAACCACACCACCCCTTGCAGAATTCTCACACAAACTCTCCTGCCATGGTTCACAATTCGCCTCGCAAAACGCCCCATATCCCAAGCTAAACACGTTTCCTTTCATCGTCCTCACGTATGACGACAAGTTGATAGAAAATTACTTAAGCTATGATCTACATGAATTACATGATGAGGAACAAGAACAAATCACATGATTAGGCAAGAAAAAGGCTACATGAACATGAATCAACTTAGCTACATCACTCACATGAACGAGAAAAATTACATGAATCAACCTAGCATACAAATTCATTGAGCATAGGGAAATTTGATAAGAAGCAAGAGGATTGATAACTAAACAAAATAAGCATAATAGGGCTAGTGAGATACAACACAAATCAAGAAGAACAAACTAGGAAATTGAAAGAGCAATTAATCAAAGAACAAGAAAACAAGATTGGCAAGGGTGAAGAACACCGCTTGCCTGAACCGAGATGACACCGCGATGGCTGCCCTCTTTTCTTCTTCCCTTTCCTTAGCTTTTCTTCCTTGCTTTTCCTTTGAAATGAGGAAGAAGATGAAGAAGAAGATGAAATGAGGAGAAGAATTCTCTGTTTCGGCCTTATTTCCTCCAGAACAGAGCTGGACCGCTAGATGCAGAATCAAGGAAATTAACGGCACAGAAAAACTGGAAAAAATCGATTTTCGGGCCGGTCACGCCCTGTGTCACGCCCGTGACGCAGGGCGTGTACCTTAAGCGGCGCAGAAAGTTGGCAATTCCAAGTTTATCCACACGGTACACGGCCGGGTACACGCCCGCGATGGGTCGGTCACGCCCGTGACCTAGGGCGTGTAGCTCGTGTCCCGACACCTCGTCGACACAAAGTGTCGACACGCGACACAGCTGAACACGCCCTGTGACACGCCCGTGTCACAGGACGTGTCCCCTCTCTCGACACCCGACACTCGATACTCGACACTCGACACGCGACACTCGACACTCGACAAGCTGGACATGCCCTGTGACGCGCCCGTGTCACAGGCCGTGTACCCTCACTCGATACCCGACACTCGACACTCGACACTCGACACTCGACACTCGACAAAGCGGGACACGGCCCGTGACACGCCCGTGTCAGGGGGCGTGTACCCCATTCGTCGAGCTCAACTCGACGCAAGAAAAATTCGTCGAGTCAAGGAGGTCACGCCCAGGTCACGCCCTGGGTCACGCCCGTGTCAGGGGGCGTGTCACGCACAAAAACGATCATTTTTCCCTGTTTTGAAAAGTGTTTCTGTGACGTCCTAGACCATTTTTGCCTTAAGAACTTTTTAACTTTTTTTTGGTTTCCTGTACCAGCGACCCATTTTGAGCAACATTACCCGGGCGCGAAAAAGTGCAAGCATTCTCTAAGAGGCCTCACCGAGTCCCCAATTTGGACTCTGGTTTGCTGGGGAATCGTGCAACTCGGCAACCAAAATAGCCACTCGCACGCCCGCGGAAAAAACCATGCTCGAACAACGGTCAAAGCCAACGTAACGCCCATCATGCGTACGCAATCAAAAATCCGGGGTGTTGCAATCACCCCCCCTAAAAAAAAGTTTCGCCTCGAAACTTTTCACTCATTTTGATTCAATTAAATACATAAGCAAACCAAAACATGAATGCAACCAAACACCAAGTCACATACCAGTTTATTTACGGGAACAAATGAGGGTGAGCCGCCCTCATCGTTGACTCGAGCTCCCACGTCGCGCTTTCCATATTCTGATTTTTCCATAGCACCTTGACCATAGGAATCCTCTTTCTCCGCAACACGCGATCTTGGGAGTACAATATTCGGATGGGCATCTCCACATAAGAAAGGTTTGGCGCCAATTGCGGCACCACGTCTAATACTTGCGTGTCATACCGCACACACTTGCGAAGTTGGCTAACATGAAACACATCGTGAACACCAGGAAAGTTCACGGGTAATTCTACTTTGTAAGCGGATGCACCAACGCGTGCAAGAATCTTGAAGTGACCCACAAACCTTGGGTCTAATTTGCGCTCTTTTCCAAACCTTTTAATCCCAACCATTGGGGAGACTTTCAAGAAAACGGAATCCCCCACCGCAAACTCTAATTCCGACCTTCGTCGGTTGGCGTACTTTTCATATCGCTCTTGGGCGATTCGGAGCTTCTCCCGGATACCTCGTACGACAACTTCCATGTCCTCGAGCGCCTCCGGGCCCAACAAAGGCCGCTCGCCAACCTCAGTCCAAAATAGGGGAGTCCGACATCGACGCCCATATAAAGCTTCGAACGGAGCCATTTGCAAGCTTTCTTGATAGCTGTTATTATATGCGAATTCCATAAGCCGCAAACGTTCATCCCATGCTCCGCCATACTCAAGAATCTAACATCGAATCATATCTTCCACAATTTGGTTTACTCGTTCTGTTTGGCCATTCGTTTGAGGGTGGTAAGCAGTGGAATACCGTAAATCTGTCCCCAAACCCTCTTGTAGACTCTTCCAGAAATGAGAAGTAAATCGGGAATCCATGTCTGAGATGATATTGACTGGCACACCATGCAGTCGGATGATCTCGTTCAAATAGAGCTCCGCTATTGTCTTCATCGGGTAGTTGACCTTAAAGGGTATGAAATGAGCACACTTGGTCAACCTATCCACGATCACCCACACGGAGTCATGTCCTCGTGGAGATCTTGGTAAACCTGTAATAAAATCCATTGAGATGCTTTCCCACTTCCAGGTTGGAATCTCCAATGGTGTCAACTTGCCACCAGGCCTTCCATGATCAGCTTTCACCTGCTTGCAGGTATGACAGGCAGATACAAATTGCGCTATATCTCTTTTCATTCCATACCACCAGACAATTTGTTTCAAATCACGGTACATTTTTGTTGAGCCTGGATGGTAGGCCATACTTGCGCCATGTGCTTCCCTACACACCATCTCGCGAATATCTCCAACCGCGGGAATACAAAATCGACCACGATACTTTAACGTGCCCCCCTCATCAATAGAAAAATCCGGTAACTCACTTTGTTCAGTTCGAAGAAACAAATGTAAAAGATCAGGATCATCCTTTTGATGTTGTTTTGCAAGCACCAGCCATGAAGGTTCTTCTACCATCGAATGACTTTGCGGGTCATATTTTCCCACGAAAATATCCATCAATAGAAATTCCTCCACAAGACGGTCGACGGAAAGATGAAATACTTTCCCCGTCTTCCGACTCAAAGCATCGGCCACAACATTCGCTTTCCCCGGATGATACTGAATGTCCACATCATAATCAGCTACATATTCAAGCCATCGCCGTTGGCGCAGATTAAGTTCTTTTTGCGTGAAGACATACTTTATACTTTTATGATCTGTAAAGATTTTACACTGTGCACCATACAGTAAGTGTCTCCACAACTTCAATGAAAATATCACCGCTGCGAACTCCAAATCATGCGTTGGGTAGTTCTTTTCATGACTTTTCAACTGCCGAGACCCATACGCAGTCACCTTTTTGTCTTGCATTTAAACACATCCAAGTCCAACGTGCGACGCATCCACAAACACGTCATAATCTATCCCTTCTGTTGGCAAGATCAACACAGGAGCGGTACATAACCTATTCTTGAGTTCCAGGAATGAGGCCTCACACTTGTCATTCCACTCAAACGCCACATTATTCTGGGTTAAGCGAGTCAAAGGTGCGGCCAACGTAGCAAAACCTTCTACAAATCTGAGATAATAGCCGGCCAAGCCCAAGAAGCTTCGAATCTCCTTGGGTGTCTCTAGTCTTCTCCACTCCATGACTGCAGCAATCTTTTCGGGATCCACTGAAATTCCATGGTGAGTAATGACATGACCCAGAAAGGCAACTTGCGGCAACCAAAACTCGCATTTGCTTAGCTTGGCGAATAACTGTTGATCTCGCAAAGTGTCCAGTACCAATCGCAGATGCTGTTCATGCTCCTCAGCACTGCGGGAGTAGACAAGAACGTCATCAATAAAAACCACCACAAACTTATCCAAGTAGTCCTTGAACACCATGTTCATCATATCCATGAAAGCTGATGGTGTGTTGGTCAAAACAAACGACATCACCAGAAATTCAAAATGGTCATGCCTTGATCGAAATGCAGTCCGCGGAATATCAGACTCCCGGACCTTGAGCTGATGATAGCCCGAGCGGAGATCAATCTTCAAAAATACGGAACTGCCACGTAGTTGATCAAACAAATCATCGATTCTTGGCAGTGGGTACTTGTTTTTAATCGTCACCTTGTTCAATTCCCGGTAATCGATGCAAAGCCGCATCGACCCATCTTTCTTCTTCACAAATAACACTGGTGCACCCCAAGGTGATGAACTCGGCCTGATAAACCCTTTTGCCAATAAGTCATCCAGCTGTGTACGCAACTCTGCTAGCTCACGCGGGGCCATTCTGTACGGCGCTTTCGCAATAGGTCGCGTACCCGGCTGCAAATCAATAACGAACTCAACATCACGATCAGGGGGAAGACCAGGAAGATCAGTAGGAAAAACATCTGGAAATTCACGCACAACAGGAATCTCCTCCAAACGCGGCAAAACAGCACTAGTCCCCACAGCTGAGACAAGACAAGCAAAATATTCGGAAACAAACAACGTCCGAACACATACCGCCGAAATCCCTGGAGTATCCTGGCATGAATCCCCATAAACACTTCCCGGTTGACCATTGCCCTTGATAAAATCCAAGCGCTTTCCTCTGCACTGGATGACGGCATCATAGCGGGATAACCAGTCCATGCCCAGAATGACGTCAAAATCTTCCAAATCGATTACCTTGAAATCAGCCCTTGCTATGAAATCCCCCAACAAAATGGGACAATCAAGAAGACCCCAGTCGGCCACCACAGAAGCACCAGAAGGAAATTTCACCAAAAACGCATTCCCCACTCGATCTGGTGTCAAATGATACCGATCCAGAAAGGTTCGCACCACAAATGAATGGGTCGCGCCAGAATCAAAGAGAACACGCGCCCAACGGTTCTTTACCTTAAAGTTTCCTATAAGGGTATATATGCTAAGAACTATACGTAAGAGGCATGTACAAAACGTGAACCAGGGGAATGAATCCAACCTGAGATAACCTGAGGTGACGTCTGAGCTTCCTCTGAAGAGACCACATTCAACTTCCCTTTGCCTTTGTCTAAATAAGGAGGCGGAGGCAAATCCTGGAGTGGTGTGGGTTGCAAAACAGGTTGGATCTGCGGGCACCTTGCGCGAAGATGTCCTTGTCTGCCACACTGAAAGCACACCTTGTCTTTGGCCCAGCAGCGGCCCACATCATGACCTCTTCTCCCACAAAATGTACACTCCAAGTCTCTGGTTGGCGCACCCTGAATGGCGTGCACCCGCTCCTTCTTCTGCATCCCCAACCGCTTGAAACATGTCTCAAATGGGTGACCGGCTCGGCCACAGAAGCTACATATTTCCTTCTTCTTCTTTACGTCTGACTCGTGGGACATTTTCTCTCCCACCAGCTGTCTCTTGCCCTGCCTCATCTGCTGCCCTCTTTGTTTGGCATTTTCGATGGCTTCAACCTTTAACGCAGCCTCAATCACAGTGGTGTAACTTGTCTCTCCATAAGCACTTGCGAACTGCTGCACGTCGCTGCGGAGTCCGCCAAGAAATCGCTTTACTCGGTCAGCTTCCGTCGTCACCAAGCTCGGAGCGAACCGACTTAACTTGCTAAACTCAATTTCATACTCACTAACTGTGAGTTTCCTCTGCTTCAGGTACAAGAAGTCATTCATCAGGCGGTCCCTTTCCACTGCCGGTAGAAACTTGCGCCGTAACATTTCTTTGAACGCTTCCCACGAACAGCCCGCCCCTAGGCCTTCCTTTTCTCGCAACCACCAACCTTTCGCCAACCCTTTGAGTTGATAGGCGGCAAGCATCACCTTCTGGTCCTCGGTAACGCCAGAATAAACAAACATCTCTTCCAATGTGATTACCCAATCATCCAAGATCACAAAGTCCGCTTTTCCATCATAAGTCGGTGGTCCAAGTCGCTGAAACTGCGAGATGAAAGTCATCGCAGGAGGAACCACAACTCGGGGTATCACTGCCACTGAAGGAGTAGAAATAGTGGGGCCTCTGACAGTCTCTTGCCCTCTTGGTGCCAGCCCCGACATCACTGATGACATAGCTTGGAGCTGGGATTACACTTCTTGCACCTGCCTCGTCAAAGCCTCATTACTTTGGCGTAGACTATCCATCAGGGCATTATTCTGCGCGCCCGAAGACTCGCCCTCGGATTGGGGAGTTTGCCTTGTCACTGGACACTTCGACATCCTATCAACACGTTCACTCTAGTCAAGCTCAAACCCAACAAAACACACAACGGCTATGTACAGACCATACATATAGCAATATGAACATCAACTGCTAACTTGCTTTGGGAGTTTGAGAATGATGGTATGCCTAGCCTAAAGATGACTCACCGTCATCCCACTAACTTGTGCCTAACCGATGAATGCATGACTTGAGTTGACCCAAAACCATGAGTGTACAGGTGTCATCATGTAAATCTTAGCTTGGCACGTTGTGCTCATGCAATGTGATGTTATGCATGCTGTGCTATGCATTCTAGAAAATGCCTTAATGCATGCCATAAGCGGTCGTACGCATCACAATGCTATGCATCCCATACTACATAGTATTGCATGCAACGAATAAAAGAAAACGTGTTAGTCGCATCCATGTGGTGAGGTTATGCATCCCATACTACATAACCCTCACATGTTGCCCCTATGGTGGATCCATATACAACCACATATTATGCATCCCATACTACATAATATGCCTCGTATACTTCTGTTCATGCCATGAGTGTAGTGTTCATGCTGTGGCCTAGACGTACTGATGGCACCTCGGTGTGTGTACTGATGCTCACAACCAAAAGAAAGTTTGCCCGACCACTTGTCAAGCAAACCTGGCTCTGATACCAACTGTCACAACCCGCATTTCCTCAACGAATACATCGTATCAGAGCAAGAGGAACTATGGGTTATGATGCCACGTCGTGCAGGGGATAACTGCACACGCTCAGGCAATCCATTGACGCTTCCTTTACCAGTTGAAAACCGTCAGTTGTATGCAAGAAAACTATTTCGTTTGATGGCCGTATCCCTCGGTCTTATGATTTAAAACATGTGTTTGTACGCGGCGGAAAATACGTTAGTTTACTTATGATGAGCTCCTATATGCAGCCTAGATTTATAATCATAAAAGAAATTGTTCGTTTTACGTTGTTTGCAAAATATGTCTTAGTTGATCAAAACATGTATGCATGATATACAATAATAGGTTTTGTTTAGCTTAAAAATATCTAATGCAACCTATCATAAACCCTTCCCAAAAGCAAGTAGATATCATTCCATCTAAATGAGTCACATTAGCAGTCTAGTATTCATATATCACAAGTAAAGAAAACCACCAATGGGCGCCAACAAGCTGACACGAACCCATTGGGGCATATGTATGTCTGTACCACAAAGAAAAGAACTACATCGCTCAGTAAGCTCGGCTAGCTCCCAAGAAACTCTCTCCATGCACTAGTCGCTCAACCGGCTACAACCTGCACCTGAGGCATTCAAGAAAGAACACATCAGCAATCATCAAAGCTACACAATATAGGAGGAAGTTTCGAAAATATGACGAAGGGGCTTACCGACCCCGTAGCAATGTTTCATATAAGTAAAATAAGTGAACAACACAGGTGAAAAACAAGTAGTAAACACTGTCAATCCAAAGTACCAAACGCACCAAGTGGGTACAATTTTCATCAAGTCCTGCTTAACCCGCAGGAGCAAAAAGGCCATACACATGCCCAATTCATCATCTTTAGAACAAGAAATAACCAAACTAGTGAAACATAAGCAGCGGTTAAGTTCAATTCTGCAAGGGTCTTTCGGTGGCGGCCCTAAAGTGGAACGAACCAATCAAAACCAGCCCAAAGCGGGGCCAAAATGGTCTCTCATACCATAAACCAAAACCCGGTGGCCACCAAGACTGAAACCACACCACCCCTTGCAGAATTCTCACACAAACGCTCCTGCCATGGTTCACAATTCGCCTCGCAAAACGCCCCATATCCCAAGCTAAACACGTTTCCTTTCATCGTCCTCACGTATGACGACAAGTTGATAGAGAATTACTTAAGTTATGATCTACATGAATTACATGATGAGGAACAAGAACAAATCACATGATTAGGCAAGAAAAAGGCTACATGAACATGAATCAACTTAGCTACATGACTCACATGAACGAGAAAAATTACATGAATCAACCTAGCATACGAATTCATTGAGCATAGGGAAATTTGATAAGAAGCAAGAGAATTGATAACTAAACAAAATAAGCATAATAGGGCTAGTGAGATACAACACAAATCAAGAAGAACAAACTAGGAAATTGAAAGAGCAATTAATCAAAGAACAAGAAAATAAGATTGGCAAGGGTGAAGAACACCGCTTGCCTGAACCGAGATGACACCGCGACGGCTGCCCTCTTTTCTTCTTCCCTTTCCTTAGCTTTTCTCCCTTGCTTTTCCTTTGAAATGAGGAAGAAGATGAAGAATAAGATGAAATGAGGAGAAGAATTCTCTGTTTCGGCCTTATTTCCTCCAGAACAGAGCTGGACCGCTAGATGCAGAATCAAGGAAATGAACGGCATAAAAAAACTGGAAAAAATCGATTTTCGGGCCGGTCACGCTTACACGCCCTGTGTCACGCCCGTGACGCAGGGCGTGTACCTTAAGTGGCGCAGAAAGTTGGCAATTCCAAGTTTATCCACACGGTACACGACCGGGTACACGCCCGTGACGGGTCGGTCACGCCCGTGACCTAGGGCGTGTAGCCCGTGTCTCGACACCTCGTCGACACAAAGTGTCGACACTCGACACAGCTGAACACGCCCTGTGACACGCCCGTGTCACAGGCCGTGTCCCCTCTCTCGACACCCGACACTCGATACTCGACACTCGACACGCGACACTCGACACTCGACAAGATGGACACGCCCTGTGACACGCCCGTGTCACAGGCCGTGTACCCTCACTCGATACCCGACACTCGACACTCGACACTCGACGCTCGACAAAGTGGGACACGGCCCGTGACACGCCCGTGTCAGGGGGCGTGTACCCCATTCGTCGAGCTCAACTCGACGCAAGAAAAATTCGTCGAGTCAAGGAGGTCACGCCCAGGTCACGCCCGTGTCAGGGGGCGTGTCACGCACAAAAACGACCATTTTTCCCTATTTTGAAAAGTGTTTCTGTGACGTCCTAGACCATTTTTGTCTTAAGAACTTTTTACCTTTTTTTGGTTTCCTGTACCAGCAACCCATTTTGAGCAACATTACCCGGGCGCGAAAAAGTGCAAGCATTCCCTAAGAGGCCTCACCGAGTCCCCAATTTGGACTCTGGTTTGCTGGGGAATCATGCAAATCGGCAACCAAAACAGCCACTCGCACGCCCGCGGAAAAAACCATGCTCGAACAACGGTCAAAGCCAACATAACGCCCATCATGCGTACGCAATCAAAAATCCGGGGTGTTACATTCCCTGTCATGTGCTTTGAGCACCCACTATCCAGATACCATTGCTGGTTTGAAGTTGGATAGGTCTTCACTTGCACATAAAACAATTTATTTGTTTTTGACCCAGTTTACCTTGGGCCTAGGTTGATAACCTTTGAATTCAGAAATAAAAGACATCCCAGGTTGACTCTTATAGCCTTCAGGATGATATCTCCTAAGAGGTATTATCCATTCAGTATAAGGGTTAAATCTTTGGGATGAAGGACCCCTAGGTTTGAAATTTGATTTACCTTTGAAACAATTTTCAAAACTCTGATCTCTGTTCGACGATCTCTGAGCTGAGTTCGACGATCTTGGGTCAGATCGTCGAGCTCCATTCGAAGATCGACTGTGGCAGAGTTCAGGGTTCAGAAATCATCGACCTGTGTTCGACAATTTAGCCTGAGATCGTTGAGCTCCAATCGGCGATCGTCGGGCTCCGTTTGACGTTTTCTGTTGAACTTTTATTTTCTGAGGTAAATCAGAATTTTTCCTAGCTACCTCCACAACTCCCTTACCTTTATCAGAGATAAATTTGATTGGGGTTGTTAATACTATAGGTTGGCTAGATGAGGCACCCAAGCCCAGTGTACTATTGAATCTTGAATTCACTGTGCTTGTGATGTCCATTAGCTTGATACTTCTCCCATTGAGGGATTCTTCAAACTTTTTGGCCTCTGATAGCTCACTTTTCAGTGAGGCTATCTGCTCCCTACAACATTACAACTCCTCAGAGAGTTTGAGGTTTTCTGATTTTAAAGTACTGTGTTCAGATAGCTGATTTCTGAGAGAAATGATTTCCTTCTCAGATTTTAATAAATCTAGACACCGTGTTTTAAACTCACACTTGAAGTCCTAAGAATTAAAATCAAAAGAACTTATTACCTGTTCCTCTTCAGATTGAGTCTCTGATTCTGACTCTGACTCTTCTGCATCAGAATTTTGTTGTCAGGCATTGATAGCCATCATGCAGAATTCTTTTTCATCAGCATCATCTTCATCATCACTAGAGCTGGATGAAGCTTTAGATTCTTCTTCTGTCTCACTCCAAGTTTCAGCAACAAACCCCTTCCTTGTATTTTTGTTCTTGCTGGAGGAGGGTTTGTCATTGCTGCTCTTCTTGAAGTCCTTTTCTTTTCTCCTTTCTTTTCTGTCCTTCTTGTCCTTGTTTTTATTTTCTGGACAGTCAGGCACAATGTGGCCTGGTTTCCTGCATCCAAAACAAATAATCTCTTTGTTATTTGATTTGTCATACCTTGGCTTGTCATGCTCTCTGTATGATCTTTTCCTGAAATCCTTCCTGGCCACTTTGTAAAACCTTTTGGCTAGTAGGCTTAGCAGCTCTTCATTGCCTGTGACCTTGTCTTTAGGCTGATCTTCAATGGCTTTGAAAGCTATTGATTTTTCCTTTCTTATAGCTGGTGAGGCAGCCTTCTGCTCTTCTTCTCTATTCTTGATGAGCAGCTCATAAGACTTGAGCTTGCCCAAGAGATCTTCAGTTGTGATCTTATTTAGGCTTCTGGCATCCTTGATTGGCCAGATCCTTGAGTCCCAAGTGCTTGGGAAGCACATTAGGATTTTATCATTGAGCTCAGTCAATGAGATCTCTTTGTCCAATGTTTTCAGCTCATTGACTATGAGACTGAGTCTATTATACATGTATGCTACTGACTCAGCTTCTCCTTTCTTGAAGTTCTCATAATGGGTTATGAGATGAGATCTTCTATCTTTTCTCTTATCAGCAGATCCTGACACTATCTCAGATAACTTGTCCCAGATATCCTTTGTTGAGTTGCAGTCAGCTACTTTTTGGAATATTTCATCAGACATAGTCTGGGCTAAAATATTCATTGTCTTAGCATCTGTCACTTTCCATGTATTGATTTCTGCATTTGTTCCTAAAGGAGGTGGAACAGCACTTGTACTTGTATTTTCTGGAGGTCTTGGACACACTGTCAAAACAGAATTGAAAATATCTTCATCAATAGAGTTCATGTACAATCTAATCATTGCCTTCCACAGTGCAAACTTAGATAGATTGCACACTGGAGGTCTGGTGCTAGCATAATCTTTGTTTTGGGCCATGTTCTGTGAAGGAATAAATCTAGTAACAAACTTAAAACAAGCAGATCTAACTAGAGGGATCTTTGGGTTCATGTGTTAGCCTGTGCAACCACTAAGGTGTGGTATTTTAACCAACCTCCCTCTGATACCAATTGAAAGTGCAGGTTAGATCTGATATACTCTAGAGGGCGGGTGAATAGAGTATGGTGCTTGCTAAAAACTTTTTACAACTCTTGTTTTATTCCTAAGTGAACAGGGAGGCAAATGAAATACAACAAACACAGCAACTTTCTAATTACAAAACAATCACAGAACAATCACAAACCAGAGCCAGAAAACAAAAGAAATGAGCAACCAGATGACACAAGGAGCTATAGTGGTTCCCCAATCAATCTGGGTACATCCACTCTTCTACCACCCTTGGTAGGAATCCACTGCAGGATGAGTTGATCAGGTGTCCTGGGCACCAATGAGCTTTTGATAAGGTACTCAAAAACCAAACTAGATTTTTTGATCAGGTGTCTTGCCACTACTGAGTTTTGACAAGGTCTCAGAAACCAACCCAAACTTTTGAAGGGAGTTTGATAAACCATTTACAGCAGAGAGAGAGAGAGGGAGGTGAGATTATCTTCTCTATCAACAATCAGAGAGAAGATAGTGGATGTTGTCAAAGCTCCCCCTGAGTTCTTGAGTTGTTCAGGAAGTGAAGCTTTGCAATAGGGTGATAGGCATTCAGAAGAGTTGATCTCCAGCAAAAGATGATTCCGGCAGCAGCTGAAATGTGTGGTGTCTGGAGTCTTGAATGATAAGGCCTTTAAACACTGGAATCAAAATGGATCTGGAAATTTCAGTATATTGATCTCCTTCAGTGATGTGTGTTCTTGTAAGAATTCTATCTATGAATATCTGCAACTTTTTTCTCTCTTTCTTGTTGTTGTGGGTATTGTTATGATTAACCAGCAGAATGAATAAACTTTTATTCCTTAGATCTGAATAGAATAATTCTCTGCCCAAGATAGCTGTTAGCCTGTCATAAATGACTTCCTTAACTGCATTTTGTCTTCTGGAGGAAAGTCTAATAAAACATTCCTTTAAAATTCCCTTGAAACTTGCTCCAGATTAATTGAAACGGCTACAAGATCCTTGAAATAAATGCTGGGAATAATTCCATAACTGTCTGAATTTGAATCTTGAAAAACGTCGATCTCTCCAGAAAAATGTCGACCTGAGCTCAACTATCATTGAACTGAGCTCAGAGACTAGACTTAGACTGAAATAGAAATCGTCGATCTGAGCTCAACTATCGTCGAACTGAGCTCAGAGATATGGAAACAAACTAGAGACAGGAACGTCGATCTGAGCTCAAAGATCGTCGAATGGAGTTCGACGACTCATTGAAGTAAGCTCAGAGATCGTCGAATGGAGTTCGACGATTCCTCGAAGTGAGCTCAGAGATCGTCGAATGGAGTTCGACGATTCGTCGACCTGAGCTAGACGAAATGACTTAGTCTCCTGAACTGAAACATCTGGCCTTGAGGGTCTTGAGGGCAGCTTTCAAACCTAAATACTAACCCTTAGACTCAATCTAATTGACCTTTAGATCTATACAAGGAGGTCAAAACAAATTTCCTAAAGAACATAGTGATCCTTGCCCAAATCAGTAATAGGGTGTTCCAACAGAGAGGGACGTGGCCGCGCGAGAGCTCTTCCCAGGCCAGCATCTCGGGAAGGAGGTTCCGACAGAGGTTGGCGAGAGTGAGGCAGTTGTGTGAGAGCTCTTACCTGGGCATGGTCTCGCGGATCGGGCCAGCCACCCGAGGCCACGAGATGTGCCCTGTCGGCAGGCGGGTGGCGAGAGCCCTTTCAGTGAGCTCATCATCTCGGCCTCAGTGTCGGAGGGGTTCCATGAGCCTGACATTTCCTACTACTCGGGAAAAGATGACCCTGTACAGTACATACAGTGGTTTGAAGATGTTGTTTTGATAAGGCAAATGATGGATGCCTTCAAGTGCCGGTTGTTTGCCATCATATTGATGGAGAAGGCACGGTATTGGTTCCACTAATTGCTGGCAAGTTCGATCTACAGTTTTGAGGATTTGCGTCGAGGGTTCCTGTTGAGGTTCTCGACATCAAAGAAGCGTAAGAAGGAGGCGGAGTTCCTGTTTGCGGTAAGGCAGAAGCAAGACGATACGTTGGGCCATTATGCTGACCGATTTCAGGAAGAGATCCTCCTGGTCCAGGAGGTCCAAGGGTATGCACTGATGCTCACTTTTACCTTGGGGCTGAGGCCGGGATTCTTTAGCATGGAGCTGAAGAGAGTGCCCCCCCCCCCCCTCTCTCTTTTGATGAGCTCATGGAGAGGGCGGAGAAGGAGATAGACTTCGAAAGGGCCAATCCGGCTTTTGCCAGGAAGCTGGCCAGGTTGGCGAAGGATGACGTGAAGGAGACGGAAGTAGGAAGGAAGAAGGAGCGGAGAGAAGGGAGAAGGAGGGAGGAGCCCCGAGGACAGGGGCAGCAGGGACTGCATCAAGGATGGGGGGCCCGGGAGCCGAACAACTGGATAGGTTGGAGTCCTCAGGAGGGTCACCCCCAGGGGCAAGGAGGAGGCCTTCAGGTAAGGGACAACTTCTGCGAGTCGAGGAGGTTTGATCAGCCGGCGTGGCGGCAGGGGTTGAGGGGTCACTTCCCGCAGCAGTAGGAGGCAATGGAGGTCGGCTGAGGTAGAGGAGGAAGGAGAGGAGCTCGGGGAGGAGCCGGAAGAAGAGGAGGTGCAGAATAAAGAGGGGGCTGGGTGGCGTTGCTTTTCTGGGAGTTCCACCAGGAGGAGGGTCACGTGACGGCCACCTGCCCAGAGTTCTTGGAGATGAGAGAAGACAGGGGTTTGGGGAGGCAGGATCCGCCGATAAGGATCGTGGAGGTGCAGCAAGGGGTAATGGAAGATAGGTGTGAGGACCGGGCGGACATAGGAACCCGGGGAGGGATTGGGGTGATCCACAGAGGAGTTGGGATTGATGCAACTCGTAAGGGGGGCCTCCAAACCATGTCTCGAAGGGGGTAGCCTCGACCTCCCAGGCTCCCCCTCCGGAAGAAAAAATTACATTTTTGTCAGCACATATGCTAAGTTATGAGGACCCGTTCTGTGACGCCATGGTGATCTAGACGGCAGTAGAGAACTTCACGGTCTTCAGGATCCTGGTGGACAACGGTAGTTCCATGAATGTGATTTTCAAGAAGGCATTCGATGAGATGAAGGTCGAGGGCAAGAGGATTTATGCTTCAGACGGACCGTTATTTGGATTTTCAGGAGAAAGAAAGGAGGTAGAAGGAGGAGTAGGGCTACATGTGAAGTTGGGGCGTGTCACGGAACTGCAGGTTCATGATCGTGGATGCCCCGAGCAGCTATAATGCCACCTTTGGGTGCCCCTCATAAGTGCCTTTCGCTGCATCCCCTCGTCGTTTCTCCAATTCCTTAAGTTCAACAATGGAGCGGTGCAGGTTAGGATCATGGGGGACCCAAAGGTGGCAAGACAATGCTACGTGATGGCGGTCAACATCATATCTTGGATAGCAGCGGAGGAACAGCTGGAGAGGGAGATGGCGGAGCAGGAAGAGGTTGTCGGAGAGGAGGAGGTGAGCCTGGAGGAGGTGGTAGAGGAGATTGAGGAGGAGCTAAGAGGACGAGGTGTGCATAAGGTCCAGAGGGACGGAGAGTCGGAGCCGTAAGAGGGTCGGCAGGTGTAAGGAGTAGGAGAACGAGTTGAGAGGGAGGTCCTGAGAGGCATGGAGATCGAGCAACAGCAGCGTGAGAGCCTGGGGGAGGCGATGGAGGTCGAGGAAGCAAAAGGGGAGGAAGAGTTTCTGCAGGAAGAGGGAGCAAGCTGGCCGGGCTAAGAAGATTCCTCTCCAGGTCAGGAGAAAAATGCTCATCGTTCTTCAAAGTGTTGCGGGGTACTCAAAGGTTCGAGTGGACCGCCGAATGTGAAGAGGATTTCCAAATGCTGAAGAGGCAGCTCTCCCTGGCTCCTCTACTTCAAATCCCAAAGGAGGTGGAGGACCTTGCCTTGTACCTCGGAGTAGGACCAGAGGTCGTGAGCTCTGTCCTGGACAGGGACGAAGGGAAGAAGCAATTGCCAATCTATTATGTTAGCAGGATCCTAAAGAAGGCAGAGCTCCGCTACCCTATCTTGGAAAAGCTGGCTTATGTTTTGATCATTTCGGCCAGGAAGCTCCGGCCGTACTTCCAAGCGCATTCGATCAGGGTCATGACGGACCATCCCCTTCGAAAGATTTTTGAGGGAGTGGAGCACTCAAGCAGGTTGGCCAAGTGTTCTATCGAATTGAGCGAGTTTGATATCTCATTCGTGCCAAGGATCTCCATTAAGGCACAGGTGGTGGCTGACTTCTTGGCACACTACGTTGTTGAGGTCGGGGCTGAGGGGCTGCGGCCACAGGAGGCGTGGAACATGATGGTTGATGGGGACTCAGGAAAGCACGGCCTCGGAGCAGGGGTGGTGTTGATAAGCCCTCAAGGGGTCATTATAGAACAAATAGAGATCTTGCACTTTCCAGCGACTAACAACCAGGCGGAGTACGAGGCCATGATAGCCGGCCTTCGTTTGGCAAAGGAACTTGAGATCCAGAATGTGGAGGCTTTTACGGAATCGTTGGTGGTAGCATCATAGATCCGAGGAGAGTTCGAAGCTCGGGAGCCCACCCTTGTGAAGTACTTATCCAAGGTGAGGGTGATCATCTGAGAGTTCCGGACGTTCTCAATCCAACATGTTCCTAGGGAAGAGAGTATAGCTGCCGATCGGTTGGCTAAGTTTGGACTACGGGGAGGAGGGACCCTGACTGAGCTTTTTCAACCGGCTATCGGGGAAGGAGAGTTGATGGAGGTGGATCGGCGACCCTCGTGGGTGGATCCATTGGTGACCTTCCTAACCACTGGCGAGATTCCGGAGGGGGCCAAGGATGCAAAAAGCTTCAGGCACAAGGTGGCTCACTACCTAATGCTGGAAGGGGGGTTACATCGGAAGACATTGTCGAGGCTCTTGGCAAGGTGTGTGACCGAGGAGGAGATCCCGAGGATCTTGGAGGAAGTGCATTCAAGTGAATGTGGCAGTCACTTAGGGGGAAGGACATTGGAAGCAAGGGTGGTAAGGTGAGGGTATTTCTGGCAGACCCTGAGGACGAATGCGGTTGAATTTACGAGGAGGTGCCGGAAGTGTCAGCTATACGCCCCCCTCCAACTCTTGCCCACTCAAAGGCTTCGAAGCATCACGGATCCATGGCCTTTTTCCATCTGGGGGATGGATTTAGTCAGGCCTTTCCCTCCGGCTAGTGGGCAGAGGAGGTTCCTCCTGGTCATGATTGATTACTTTTCAAAGTGGCTAGTGGTCAAGGCATTGGCCAAGGTCACCTCACAAGTCATCAAGAATTTTGTCTGGGGAGAGATCATATGCAGGCACGGGCTCCCCCAGGCGATAGTAACAGACAATGGGCCCCAGTTTGCCAGCGAAGAGTTCATCAGCTTCTACGCTCAGCTGGGGATAGACCTTATATTTTCCTCCGTACATCACCCTAGGAGCAACGGCCAGGTGGAGGCGGCCAACAAGATCATCGTTAACCTACTCAAGAATAAGGTGGAGAACTTAAGGGGAAGTTGGGTGGAACAGCTCCCCTAAGTATGTGGGACTTGCGGACAACCCCGAACATAGCCACCGGCGAGACCCCATTCAAACTTTCCCATGGGTGTGAGGCAGTCCTGCCCGTTGAGTTTGAGGTTCGATCCCCACGAGTCGCGGTCTTGAGTGATGGAGATGATGCTTGGAGGTTGGAAAAAGAAGGGGGGTTATGCCTCTCGTTGGACATAGCAAAAGTGCTACGTGATGTCGCAGCTATCAGCCTTGAAGAGATCAAACGGTGGATGGCGAAATACTTTGACAAGCATATCAGGATCAAACAGTTCACGGAAGGAGATATGGTGCTGAAGAAAGTTGATGCTGCGGGGAGATCTGCCCCCGTGGGTAAGCTCAACTCAAATTGAGAAGGGCCTTATATTATCGAGAGGGTCCTGAGAACGGGAGGTTACCACCACCAGGATGTGGAGGGTAGGTCCATGAGCCATACATGGAGCGACAACGACTTAAAGCGCTTCTACCCATGAGAAGGGAGAAAGTGAAATTGTATACTCAAAGTCAAATTTATTGTACTATGTTCCTCAATTTACTTTTACTTTTACCTACTGTGAAATTCTGACGGCAAGGAGATGAGACTTTTGTACTACCCTGAGACTAGCTCGGCCCCAGATAGACCCGCTGCGCAGGCTCTCATTAGCTGGCAGGTCTGAAGGCTCCCCTGTGGGGGTAAGGGACCCCGAGCACTGCTCAGCCCCAGGTAGACCCGCTGCGCAGGCTCTCATTAGCTGGCAGGTCCGAAGGCTCGCCTGTTGGGGAAATGATTGGTTCTTGGAGACTTGGTTCTTGGTTCTTGGAGACTTTTGCACTACCCCGAACCTGCATCGGCCCCAGGTAGACCCGCTGCTCAGGCTCTCATTAGCTGGCAGGTCTGAAGTCTCGCCTGTGGGGGTAAGGGACCCCGAGCGCTGCTCGGCCCCAGGTATACCCGCTGTGTAGGCTCTCATTAGCTGGCAGGTCTGAAGGCTCGCCTGTGGCGGAAAGGATTGGTTCTTGGAGACTTGGTTCTTGGTTCTTGGAGACTTTTGCACTACCCCGAGCCTGGCTCAGCACTAGGTAGACCCGCTGCACAAGCTCTCATTAGCTGGGAGGTTCGAAGGCTCGCCTGTGGGGGTAAGGGACCCCGAGCGCTACTCGGCCCCAGGTAGACCCGCTACACAGGCACTCATTAGCTGGCAGGTCTGAAGGCTCGCCTGTGGGGGAAGGATTGGTTCTTGGAGACTTTTGCATTACCCCGAGCCTAGGTCGGCCCCAAGAAGACCCACTGCACAGGCTCTCATTAGCTGGCAGGTCTGAAGGCTCGCCTGTGGTCGTAAGGGACCCCGAGTGCTGCTCGACTCCAGGTAGACCCGCTGCTCAGGCTCTCATTAACTGGCAGGTCTGAAGGCTCACCTATGGGGGAAAGGATTGGTTCTTGGAGACTTGGTTCTTAGTGTTGGAGTTACCATGATGATCTGGAAGTGGTCAAACATGTAATCTCACTGCCAACGCAATATGAGCCTGCAGGGTCGCACATAAGAGATGTGGAGAAATTGGATGGCTGACTGTATTGGTAAAAGTTACCAATCACCGACCTGAATAGGGTTATGGGCAAATTGTTGCATTATAGGATCATCGGGTTGGGCAAAGGTTGCCTTGAAGGGCTGGTTAGGTTCATCGTCCGAGGGTCAAAGACATTAGTCGAGAATCGTCTCCCTGATTCTCGCCGATCGACGAGAATCGTCGAGAATCAATTGTTGATTCTCGACGATCGACTACCTTGACAATTGTCGTCGACCGCGGCTCGACGATCGTCGAGTATCATTATGAGTCGTCGAGCGTAGCTCGACGATCGGCGAGAATCGTCGAGTATTGTACTCTGATTCTCGCCGATCCAATGTGATACTCGTCAAATGATTCTCGCCGAACCTGCTCAGTGATTCTCGCCGATTGTCGCCGATTCTCACCGATTCATACTCGCCGATTCTGAACCCGAATTTCGAGTGGTCTGCGGATAGCGATTTTCCTGAGTTTATATTATACTTTAAGTATAAATATAACACTTAGGGTTTTGGGAAGATATGTGATCTGTCTCTTCTGTGCGAATCGAACCCGACGGAAGGAGTTCCGCGTTCGCTCCGCCGATCCCGATCCCGCCGCCGGAAGAGTTCCGCCGCCGTGTTTGCTCCGTTGACCACCTTCTCTCCGGCGATCGTCGCTGGCGCTGCAATCCCTGACGCGGACCTAGCAGTCCGTGGGAAAGCAAAGGTGCGGTCTTCTCCTTCCCGATCTTCCGTGCGACGGAAAGCTCGGCGTTCTCCCGCTCGTGTGGACTTCTGTAGAAACGTGGATAATATTCCACGTAGAACTCGCCACCAGCAAGCAATCAAAGTTTGGAGCTCCTCTGTTGAGTTGTGACTCGACGCCACCGAGGTAATTTTTGCCTAGTTTTGTTAACTTCTTGATTCAACTGTTCATGGCCCGATCCACATCTCTTTGGGTTTTTCTTGATGTTTTATTTTTCCCGCTGCGTGCACAAGCGTTGTGCCAACCCTACAGAGAAACCCAACAGTGGTATCAGAGGCAGGTTCGGCCATGACTGTTGTTTTGGAAGTTTGGTCATTCCAGTGCGTGTAAACCTAGAGATTTAGAAGCGTTCTAAATGTCTAGATTTAGTCTTGGCACTTCGCCAAGAACGATTGGAATTTCGGTAGAATTTCTAAGTGTTAGAAATTGTTGTCTCCTTAGCAGTAACCATCCCTCGAGTATGTTGTGGATTTTGAATCCAACATAGAGAGATGAGCTTGTCTACTGCTTAACTTGAGTTGTCTTTGCCTTCTGTCCAATGCATGTAAATCTGAGGATTTGAAAATTTTCGGATGTTCAGATTTAGCCCTTCCTTCTATCAAATTGTTGATGGTGTAAGGATGTGCACATAAGGGATGCATGTGGTGTAGAATTGTTTTTCTTTGGATGTGCACATAGATCAAATGTTGATCATGGTTAATTGTTAACCTAAAATTGAAATCCCTTCTTTTAATATTAAGTGTTCGGATGCCTTCCGATGGATGACACTCTTCCTGCCTCGATCGATGAAATGTGGGCTTGCCAAAGCAAGGTGCATTAATCTATCTTGGTAAGGGTGCGAGCGGATAATTGTGATATCCCACTGTCGACATCGGGTCCAGCTTAACTAGGTGACCTCAAAGGTTGAGTGCCTAGAGGCATAGGGTTGGTATGCACCATAAGATGAATGCGAATAAGGAGTTATTCACCAACCATACAAGAATTGCATGAGGATGCAATTGGCAAGCGTTGCCTACCTAAATAACCGCATCGTGAGAGGAACGCCAAAGCGGACTCATTGTGTTGGTGAAATACGGATCTTGTCCACTAAGAGAGTAGCTCGCATGAACTCTCCGAATTGTTAGTGAGGGCTATCATTTCGAATAAAATAGTGGGAGTATTTTAATTGAAGTCCTAATTAGAATAAATTGTAATTGAAATTTAGGTACTGATTTTATTCTGCATAAATTCTTGTAGAATTCCATGGCAAGTGTTTCACACTCCACGCTGTCTCTGAGAGCCATCCTTGAGAAGGATAAGCTCAGCGGGACAAACTATATGGACTGGTACAGGAACCTGAGAATTGTTCTCAGGCAAGAGCGAAAGCTCTATGTCTTGGAAGAAGAAGCCCCCGAGGTGCCGACCGGGAACTCTTCCCGTGCTGAGAAGGATACTTATAAGAAGTATACTGACGATGCTTTGGATGTCGAGTGCCTTATGCTTGCCACCATGAACTCTGAGCTTCAGAAGCAACATGAGAACATGGGGTGCAAGGAGATTGACGAGTACCTCAAGAAAATGTTTCAAGGGAAGGCTCATCAAGAGAGGTTCGACATCACTAAAGCGTTGTTTCAGTGCAAGATGGGAGTTCGAGACTCAGTAGGGACTCACGTACTCAAGATGATTGGGTATATAGAGAACCTTGAAAGGCTGGGTTTTCCTCTTGGTCAAGAGTTGGCCACGGATCTGATCCTGCAATCGTTGCCGGACAGTTATGAGCAGTTTGTCTTGAACTACAATATGAATGAGATAGACAAGACACTGCCCGAACTCCTAGGCATGTTAAGAACTGCCGAGATCAACATGAAGAAGGCCAAGCCTGCCAGCCCCATATTGATGGTGCATAAGGGCAAGGGCAAAGCCAAGGGCTCTAAGAAGACGAAGGTAGGACCTAAGTCATATCTTGAGCCCAAGTCTTCAGCACTGATCAAGAAGAAGAGCACAGTGAAGGAAGGGAAATGCCACCACTGTGGCAAGGCTGGTCATTGGCGGAGGAACTGTCCTTCGTACATTGAGGGTCTGCAGAAATTGAGGGGAGGTATGACTTCCGCTTCTAATGTTTACGTTATAGAGATAAACCTTTCTGCTCCTTCATCTTGGGTATTGGATACCGGATGTGGTTCTCACATTTGTACAAATGTGCAGGAACTGGGAAGGAGAAGATTGCTGAGTAAAGGGGAGGTGGACCTCCGCGTCGGCAATGGAGCAAGAGTTGCTGCTGTAGCCGTAGGAGTTTACTGTCTTTCTTTGCCCAGTGGGCTTGTAATAGAACTAGATAACTGTTATTTTGTTCCGGCGATAACTAGAAACATTATATCTATTTCATGTTTCGACATGATTGGATTTTCTTTTATAATTAAGAACAATTGTTGTTCAATATTTAAGAATGATGTTTGTTATGCTGTAGCCCAATTGTTTAATGGTCTTTACGTTTTGAACTTGGACCATCTGATCTATAATGTAGAAAATAATAAAAGACTAAGAACAAATGATTCGAACCCTACGTTTCTCTGGCATTGTCGTTTGGGTCATATCAACGAGAAGCGCATATCCAAGCTCCATAGAGATGGACTTTTGGACTCATTTGATTATGAATCATTTGAGCGATGCGAATCTTGTTTGTTAAGCAAAATGACTAAAGCTCCTTTCACTGGTTATACTGAGAGGGCTGAGGATCTCTTGGGTGTTGTACATAGTGATGTATGCGGACCCATGAGTACCATGGCTAGAGGAGGGTATTTCTACTTTGTTACATTTACTGATGATTTCAGTAGATACGGATATGTGTATCTTATGAAGTGCAAATCCGAGACCTTTGAAAAGTTCAAAGAGTTCAAAAATGAAGTAGAAAACCAGTTGGGTAAAAGGGTTAAAGCACTCCGATCTGATCGAGGTGGCGAATACCTGAGTCATGAGTTCCGTGATCATCTGAAAGAGTGTGGTATTGTATCACAGCTCACTCCACCTAGAACACCACAACATAATGGTGTGTCTGAGAGGAGAAATCGTACTCTGTTAGACATGGTACGTTCGATCATGAGTCATGCAAATTTGCATGTTTCCTTTTGGGGTTTTGCTTTAGAGACTGCTGCAATGACATTGAATCGCGCTCCAACGAAAACGGTTCTGAAGACACCATATGAGATATGGACTGGGAAGCGTCCTAGTATGTCGTTCATTAAAATTTGGGGCTGTGAGGCATACGTGAGACGTCAAATGTCTGACAAGCTGGAACCCAAATCGGATAAATGTTATCTGGTGGGATATCCTAAGGAAACGAAAGGGTATTACTTTTACCTACCATCCGAGGGCAAAGTGTTTGTCGCAAGGACTGGTGTCTTCTTGGAGAAAGAGTTCTTATCAAGAAAGACTGAAAAGGTAGAGCTTGAAGAAGTTCAAGAGCCACATGTAGTGAATGAGCCGGAATTGGATTCTGAGATAGGACTACAAGATGTTGTAGCTGGAGAACCTGCTCAGGGAACACAAGTCCTACGTAGATCTGGTAGACCGAGGTTTGAGCCTGAGAGATATGGATTTCTCGTGTCTCAAATAGGTAATGTGTTGCTTATGGATCATGATGATGAGCCAGCAACCTACCAAGAGGCTATGGATGGACCGGACTCCGACAAATGGCTTGAGGCTATGAAATCTGAAATGGACTCCATGTATGCAAACCAAGTTTGGAACTTGGTGGAACCACCTGAAGGGGTACGACCCATAGGGTGCAAGTGGGTCTTCAAGAAGAAGACCGACATGGATGGGAATGTACAGACATTCAAAGGGCGACTGGTGGCTAAGGGTTTCAAGCAAATTCATGGTATTGACTATGATGAGACCTTTTCCCCTGTTGCCATGGTAAAGTCCATTAGGATATTGCTTGCTATTGCTGCGTATTATGACTACGAGATCTGGCAGATGGATGTCAAAATGGCTTTCCTTAATGGAAACCTCCTTGAGGAAGTATATATGACACAACCCGAGGGTTTTGTATCCCCAGATGAAGCCACTAAAATATGCAAGCTGAATAAGTCCATTTATGGACTGAAACAGGCCTCTCGAAGTTGGAATCTTCGTTTTGATGAGAAAATCAAAGGGTTTGGTTTCATCAAGAATGAAGATGAGCCTTGTGTTTACAAGCGAATCAGTGGGAGCATTATTGTCTTCCTGATATTGTATGTAGATGACATACTGTTGATTGGGAATGACATTCCTACCCTGAAAGTTGTTAAGAACAACCTAGGGAACTGCTTTTCAATGAAGGATTTGGGTGAAGCGACTTATATACTTGGTATCAAGATCTATAGAGATAGATCGAAGAAGTTGCTGGGTTTGACCCAGAGTACGTACATCGAAAAGGTGTTGAAGCGGTTCAACATGCTTGAGTCCAAGAAAGGATTTTTACCCATGTCTCATGGTGTGAATCTCTCTAAGGACCAATGTCCAAAGTCTTGTGAAGACAAGGACCGCATGAAGTTGATTCCATATGCTTCGGCAATTGGATCAATCATGTACGCGATGTTATGTACTCGACCCGATGTCTCCTTTGCTTTGAGCATGACTAGCAGGTATCAGTCAGACCCCGGTGAGTGTCACTGGATTGCAGTCAAGAATGTCCTGAAGTACTTGAGAAGGACTAAGGACGTGTTCTTGGTGTATGGTGGAGAGGAAGATCTCGTTGTAAGCGGTTACACGGATGCTAGCTTCCAAACTGATAGAGACGACTCCAAGTCTCAGTCAGGTTTTGTGTTTTGCCTGAATGGAGGAGCTGTGAGCTGGAAGAGTTCCAAGCAAGAGACAGTTGCTGATTCTACAACAGAGGCCGAGTATATCGCAGCAGCTAATGCAGCGAAGGAGGCTGTATGGATTAGGAAATTCATCGGCGAGCTTGATGTAATTCCTAGCATTGTTGGTCCCGTAGTTCTCTACTGTGATAACAATGGTGCAATTGCACAATCTAAGGAACCTAGATCTCATCAGCGCTCCAAGCACATACTCCGGCGGTTTCATCTCATTCGTGAGATTGTCGAACGACGAGATATAAACATTTGCAGAGTGCCGACTGAGGAAAATATTGCGGATCCGCTGACAAAGCCTCTCGTACAGAGAAAGCATGATGGTCATACTAGATCGATGGGTATGCGATACCTAAACGATCAACTCTAGCGAGGATCTTGTGGATTGCATGTAAATATGTATTTTGTTGGCTGTTTGTTCATATGATGAACTGTGTACCTAGTTTTTCTTTTATAATTAATGACAAATTCTTTTATTGTGAGTTTTTCTATATATGATAGATAAATGCTAACATAATAGATACCCTTAGAATGTTCGCTTCCATAGGACATCAAGTACGTGACTTGAATGTGAGAGCCTGTGATTTATTTGAAGCTTCATTCTTAAAGGTCCCTGGTCGAGTATCATCATAGAAGCTAAGGGTGATGATGATACATAAAGGCTAGCACGTGTGTTGACTGATGACTGGTTCTCACAGGTCATGATATTGTGATATCAAGTCATCACGTGGGTACTTGTTAGTGAACAAGTTGTACTGGACAGATCCAACCTGAGACTACTCTGTGGATTGTCATCCAATAGTGTCACGAGTAGGTCTCAATTGACAATGGTGTTGTGGTCCTTTGACCTGAAGTCACAGCATTCATCAAGTGAGGAAGAGCGTGCTTTGATGCCATCTAAAGTCTTCCTTGAGAAAGGTTGATGATAAGGGTGGTTGTTGGGCATGTTACGAATCATTTGGGTGTTTGTGTGTGAGCAGATATGGGATTTGTCTTCCTGTATGACAGGAGTTGCATCCATGGGCCCCTTGATGGAACTGGACTGAGAAATGCATGGCCATGCTTGGTTGAGTCAATATGTGATATTGGACTCACCATTCTCTAGAAGTCCGTCCTGGATCAAGAAAACTTGGATTGAGCTATTACGAGGGTGACACGGTCCATGCCTCTAGTTCCTTCCGGATGTAAGGGACAAAGGGACAAAGACAACGCTGATACATTGGTCATAAAGGCTTATGAGTTATTAACTCTTATTGCTTGGGGAGCAATGATGCATTGCTAGATGCCGCTCATTGTTTGTGAGGTTTTTGGTTTGATACTTTCGAGATCAAGTGGGAGTCTGTTGGAGTTACCATGATGATCTGGAAGTGGTCAAACATGTAATCTCACTGCCAACGCAATATGAGCCTGCAGGGTCGCACATAAGAGATGTGGAGAAATTGGATGGCTGACTGTGTTGGTAAAAGTTACCAATCACCGACCTGAATAGGGTTATGGGCAAATTGTTGCCTTATAGGATCATCGGGTTGGGCAAAGGTTGCCTTGAAGGGCTGGTTAGGTTCGTCGTCCGAGGGTCAAAGACATTAGTCGAGAATCGTCTCCCTGATTCTCGCCGATCGACGAGAATCGTCGAGAATCAATTGTTGATTCTCGACGATCGACTACCTTGACAATTGTCGTCGACCGCGGCTCGACGATCGTCGAGTATCATTATGAGTCGTCGAGCGTAGCTCGACGATCGGCGAGAATCGTCGAGTATTGTACTCTGATTCTCGCCGATCCAATGTGATACTCGTCAAATGATTCTCGCCGAACCTGCTCAGTGATTCTCGCCGATTGTCGCCGATTCTCACTGATTCATACTCGCCGATTCTGAACCCTAATTTCGAGTGGTCTGCGGATAGCGATTTTCCTGAGTTTATTTTATACTTTAAGTATAAATATAACACTTAGGGTTTTAGGAAGATATGCGATATGTCTCTTCTGTGTGAATCGAACCCAACGGAAGGAGTTTCGCGTTCGCTCCGCCGATCCCGATCCCGCCGCCGGAAGAGTTCCGCCGCCGTGTTTGCTCCGTTGACCACCTTCTCTCCGGCGATCGTCGCTGGCGCTGCAATCCCTAGCGCGGACCTAGCAGTCCGTGGGAAAGCAAAGGTGCGGTCTTCTCCTTCCCGATCTTCCGTGCGATGGAAAGCTCGGCGTTCTCCCGCTCGTGTGGACTTCTGTAGAAACGTGGATAATATTCCACATAGAACTCGCCACCAGCAAGCAATCAAAGTTTGGAGCTCCTCCGTTGAGTTGTGACTCGACGCCACCGAGGTAATTTTTGCCTAGTTTTGTTAACTTCTTGATTCAACTGTTCATGGCCCGATCCACATCTCTTTGGGTTTTTCTTGATGTTTTATTTTTCCCGCTGCGTGCACAAGCGTTGTGCCAACCCTACAGAGAAACCCAACACTTAGGTCTTGGAGACTTTTGCACTACCCCGAGCCTGGCTCGGCCACAGGTAGACCCGCTGCACAGGTTCTCATTAGCTAGTAGATACGAAGCCTCGCCTATGGGGGTAAGGGACCCCGAGCACTGCTCGCCCCTAGGTAGACCCGCTGCGCAAGCTCCATTAGCTGGCAGGTCCAAAGGCTCTCCTGTGGGGGAAAGTATTGGTTCTTGGAGACTTGGTTCTTGGTTCTTGGAGACTTTTGCACTACCCTGAGCCTGGCTCAGCACTAGGTAGACCCGCTACACAAGCTCTCATTAGCTGGGAGGTTCGAAGGCTCCCCTATGGGGGTAAGGGACCCCGAGCGCTACTTGGCCCCAGGTGGACCCGTACACAGGCACTCATTAGCTGGCAGGTCTGAAGGCTCGCCTGTGGGGGAAGGATTGGTTCTTGGAGACTTGGTTCTTGGAGACTTTTGCATTACCCCGAGCCTAGGTCGGCCCCAGGAAGACCCGCTGCGCAGTGTCTCATTAGCTGGCAGGTCCGAAGGCTCGCCTGTGGGCGTAAGGGACCCCGAGCGCTGCTCGGCCCCAGGTAGAACCGCTGCGCAGGCTCTCATTAGCTGGCAGGTCTGAAGGCTCACCTGTGGGGGAAAGTCTTGGTTCTTGGAGACTTGGTTCTTAGTTCTTGGAGACTTTTGCACTACCCCGAGCCTGGCTCGGCCATAGGTAGACCCGATGCACAAGCTCTCATTTGCTAGTAGGTACGAAGCCTTGCCTATGGGGGTAAGGGACCCCAAGCACTGCTCGCCCCTAGGTAGACCCGCTGCGCAGGCTCCATTAGCTGGCAGGTCCGAAGGCTCTCCTGTGGGGGAAATGATTGGTTCTTAGAGACTTGGCTCTTGGTTCTTGGAGACTTTTTCACTACCCCGAGCCTGGCTCAGGCCTAGGTAGACCTACTGCGCAGGCTCTCATTAGCTGACAGGTTCGAAGGCTCGCCTGTAGGGGTAAGGGACCCCGAGCGCTGCTCTTCCCTAGGTAGACCCGCTGCATAACCTCTCATTAGCTGGCAAGTCTGAAGGCTCGCCTGTGGGGGAAAGGATTGGTTCTTGGAGACTTGGTTCTTGGAGACTTTTGCACTACCCCGAGCCTAACTCGGCCCCATGTAGACCCGCTGCGCATGCTCTTATTAGCTGCAGGTCCGAAGGCTTGCCTATTGGGGTAAGGGACCCCGAGCACTGCTCGGCCCTAGGTAGACCCACTATGCATGTTCTCATTAACTGGCAGGTCTGAAGGCTCTCCTGTGGGGGAAAGGATTGGTTCTTGGAGACTTTTGCACTACCCCGAGCCCGGCTTGGCCCCAGGTAGACCCGCTGTGCAGGATCTCATTAGTTAGCAGGTCTGAAGGCTCGCCTGTGGGGGTAAGGGAACCGAGCGCTACTCGGCCCCAGGTAGACCCGTTGTACAGGCTCTCATTAGCTGGCAGGTCTGAAGGCTCGCCTGTGGGGGAAAGGATTGGTTCTTGGATACTTGGTTCTTGGTTCTTGGAGACTTTTGCACTACCCCGAGCCTGGCTCGGCCCCAAGTTGACCTGGTGCGTAGGCTCTCATTATCTGGCAGGTCCGAAGGCTCGCCTGTGGGGTTTAGGGATCCCTAGCGCTGCTCGGCCCCAGGTAGAACCGCTGCGCAGGTTCTCATTAGCTGGAAGGTCTGAAGGCTCGCCTGTGGGGGAATGGATTGGTTCCTGGAGACTTGGATCTTAGTTCTTGGATAATTTTACACTATCCTGAGACTGGATTGGCCCCAGGTAGACCCACTGCATAGGCTCTCATTAACTGGCAGGTCTGAAGGCTTTCCAGTGGGATTAAGGGACCCCGAGCGCTGCTCGGCCCCAGGTAGACCCGCTGCGCAGGCTCTAATTAGCTGGCAGGTCCGAAAGCTCGCCTGTGGGGGAAAGGATTGGTTCTTGGAGACTTGGTTCTTGGTTCTTGGAGACTTTTGCACTACCCCGAGCCTGGCTCGGCCCCAGGTAGACCCGCTGCACAGGCTCTCATTAGCTGGCAGGTCCGAACGCTCGCCTATAGGGGTAAGTGACCCTGAGCGCTGCTCGGCCCCAGGTAGACCCACTACATAGGCTCTCATTAGCTGGCAGGTCCAAAGGCTCGCCTGTGTGGGAAAGGATTGGTTCTTGGTGACTTGGTTCTTAGTTCTTGGAGACTTTTGCACTACCCCAAGCCTGGCTCGGCCGCAGGTAGATCCGCTGCGCAAGCTCTTATTAAGCTGGCAGGGCTGTAAGCTCACTCGATGGCAGAGTGGTTGGGGAGACCTCCTTAAGGGGCATTCCTACTTAATCTCATGAAAAACAAATTATGAGAGGCAAAGGCTGGAGCAGTGCAAGTGGAGGCACTCCTAGCTGGCGGTCTCGGGGATGGTCTCACCTACAGCGAGTGGGCACTCGTGCGGGACAGAAGGCTCGGCCTAATAATAGGGGAGCAAATTAAATCGCTAAAAGCCACTCGCGCCGGAAGTACCCCGAGGCGAGACGAGAGGGTTATATCAGTTGGTCTCATGCATAAATGAGATGGGGGAAGTGACGACTCACGCTCCGAAAAAAGTCAACTCTCCAACGAATCAGCGAGACGAGACATAGCACCGTCTCGCAGGTGTGAGCACATCAAAGGATCATCTTGCAGTAGACAAAATAAAGCAAGGTGAAAAGTATAAAAGCGAGGCGACGAGACGGGTGGGTAGCACCGTCTCGCAAACAGATGCAAGCCAATGAATCGTTTCGCAGAATGAAAAATAAAGTAACAGGACAAGAGTTTGTGCATCTGATCAGTATCTATTCATCACAGTATTATGAATACATTTTCGAACTGATCACAAAATGAAACTCAAAAAGAAGCTAAGTTATACATAAGCAAAAAAGGGAGAGAGGGGTTCTGGATCTCGCAGGCAGTATATCATTCCTCCTTATGGGAAGAAGAATCTTTGCTCTCCAAGCCATAGAGTTGGGGGGACCAGATCACGAGCAGTCACTGTTTCGGAGTCTTCATTCACGACCCCAAGCTCCTTCATCATCTTTAGAACCAGCTCCGCCATCATGATTTTGGCATCTCGGCACTGCTCCTCAACTTCATCCAGAGAATAGTGAGGTGGAGGGGCCTGGAGCGGTTCGCGGGGAGATGGCGATGGGGCATTGCCCTGGTGGCAGATGGTCTGAGCTTTTAATTCCTTTTTTTCCTCCTCCAGGGCCGCCATGTGCGAGTGCATCCGCTCCACCGTCTTGGCATCCTGCGAGACGCCTAGTCATTAACAAAGAGTGTTTAAAAAGGATAATCCAAGGATAAGGTTAAGGCTTACCATGCCGCCCTGGGCTTTCGCGAGGAGAGTTTCGGCGACGGATAGCCTTTTTGCAAGGTCGTCGGATTTCTCTCGCTCCATCGTCAGTCCCGTCTTGGAATCTTTCCATTTCTTATTGATGTAAATCAGACGGCGCGAGATACGATGCGCGAGATCCAAGACACGTGGTTGGGCGTGGGAGGTCTTCAGGACAAGGTCTTGCGAGGACTCGTTCTTGGGGGAGACCGCCTCAAGACCACCGTAAAGGCCATAGCCCACAGCGAATGCATGGCTGGTGGGAAGCTCCTGTTCTTTCCAAGAGGGAATGAGGGTGGAGATCGACATACGGTTGATGTCCCTCTCCCACACCAGAATGGGGTCTTCGACAGCATCTTGGACCACAGGGCCCAGATTGAAGTTTGGATGAGAAGAGGGGGCGGGGCGACTAGAGGAAGCAGGTTCACGAGATGTAGGGATGGCCGGTTGATTAGAAGTGGCGGCAAGCCGGTCGAGTAGAGCCGTCTCGCGGGCGGGCGAGACAGTATGAGGGGATGGCGAGCGTGGCAACTGTGAGTCCCCTATGGAGATGGGTCTCAAGGACCCCGACATCTCCTTCTCCTTCGGGGACTTCTTTTTCCCCTTAGAGAGGGTCACAACTTTATCCATCCTTTTCTTGGGAGGGCTGGAGTGAGAGGGGGCGGTGTCGTCTGCAGGCCTCTTCGGAAGGGAAAGGGCCAAGGACCCTCTCTCCGCCTCGGCCGCCGGGCTAGCGAGACCGAGGCCCTTGATTGGTTGGATGTTGCTCTTGTAGGGAGGGTGGACTGGTATGACTCGCTCTCCTAAAACAAGCAAGGGGGTGATGAGATGGTGAGGCGAAAAATAATAAAACACGAGACAAGAGAGCGAGAGTACCTTCGCCGGGGAGCACGGGAGGTAGCGAGTCGAGGCCGCGCCACAAGAAGCTAACCACGAAGTTTTTGCTGACAAATAATTCGTACAGCATCTTGTCTGCGCCGCCGACCTGCAGAGACACATAAAAGATCTCGGGCAGCGACAAAGGCGAGAGCGGGATGCCCCCTAAGTTTCCACAGATAAACATGAACTTGGTGAGCCAATGATGGTTTTTATTGGGCGTCTCGCACACCTTTAGCCCATGCCCAGTGAAGTACGAGACGCAGTCGGCATTGGCGTGGTAGATGAAGAGCTTGCGGAAAACCATCAAGCTAAACTCAATGCGCTCTCGGTGCATGTAGCAGGCGAAAGCGACTAACACCAAAATGACATTCTGGTTAAGCTATGCGGGGACGACGCCAAAGTACTTTAGGACCTATTTTACCTCCGGCTAGAGGGGCAATCTCAACCCCACCTCAAAGTGCGAGACGGGGAAGGCGAGCTCTCCCGGGTAGTAGGTGTTGACCGCCTCGCCGACCTTGGGGGGCCGCGATTCGAGCCCCTCCCTCATGTACTTGTGAACAAAGTTGCGGTAGTCTTCGTCAGGAAGCCTGCCGGGACGGAAGTCATGATCGGTAAACTGTTTCCCGCAGCGACTGCGCTCCTCGCCTTCCTCGAATTTCTTCTTCCCCATTTTAGGCGAGACGGATGGAGGCGAGATGGTTGAGAGAAAAGAAGCAGCAAGAAAGAGAATCGGCAAGATGGCTGAGGAAGGAAAGAGCGAGAGGGATGTGCGAGACGGAAGAAGCAAGGGGGCAAGGTTTTGGACACGGCAGGGGTGAAGGCGTGAATATCCTTCTGATCCGCGGGGCAGCAGTATTTATAGAGGATGTGGTCAAATAGATAAAATGGGGGGGGGAATGTATGTGGGAAGGCGAAGAGTCGGCCAACAGTTCACTCTCTCTCTCCTAGACCTCGATTTGTGTGGCCCATCACAAGACAGAATAAATGAATTAAAAGAAATTAAATGAAATTAAGAGATTAAGCTAGCAGCAGTAAAATTTAAATATACCATCCTGCATAAGGCGGGCACCATGTTCTCAGACCCTAGGTTGCCGGCAAGACGGTAGCATAACATGTTACAAAATTATTATAACATTAAGGTGCAAAAACAAAGAATAGAGAAAGAGCGAGACGGATGAATAAAGCAGGACGAGCAGGGCGGTCTTTAATACGGGAGCCATTTCCAGCGGCCACCGCGAGCCCCCGCACAGGGGGGCTTACTGTGCGAGCGGAAGGCACAAACAGCGCCAAGCCCACTGAGCGGGAGACGGAGCTGCATGTCGACCTCACTGATAAGGGCTTGAGGGTCGGTCCCCTCAACCTCTATGTCGGCATCAACCTCGGAAGACAAGCGAGTGCATTCAGTCTCCAGCCATTGAATTCGCCTATCAGCCACCTTCTTGTCCTGTTCTAGCTTGTAGATGATGAGCCCGTGCTTCCAGAACATCTCAGCTATCTTATGCTTCATCTCCAGCAGGTCCATGTGGTTGCCCAGGTAGTCTTCAATCTCGTCTATAGGATGAGCGGGCGAGATGGCGAGTTGCCTAAAGAGCTCCTTAGCGGGCGAGTCGGCTTGGGCGCCTACGCAAGGAGTCGAGGGGCAGAGTAAGGGAGGCTCTCGCAGAAGGGTGTGGGAGCAGCGAGCGGGACAGAGAAGTGAGAGGGAAGGTTTTTTACCAGGATGGCGGGAGGTCTTGGTGGCTTGAGAAGGGTCGTTCTTCCTCTCGTCGGGAGGAGTAGATGGAAGAGTGGAAGGCTATGGTGAGTCGGATTCTTCGCAGTAGGCGACGGTGTCATCCCTCGGACTTTCTGGTAGGCGTAGAGGCGTGGGCGCTCCCTGAAGAAGCAAATGGTAAATAAGCAGATACGGATGAAGGGGTAATAGGGACAAAAGCAAGAACTCACCGCCTTCTCTCTAGGAGATGCGGGAAGAGTAGAGGGGTGGATTGTCGGGTTAGCGCGAGATGGCCCCTCGGCCGAGGAGGGGGGCCGCCTGTCTTTATCTTCTTCGGGCGAGGCGACGATGATGGTAAGGAGGGTGGGGCACGAACCAGAGCCTTGGTCAGAGCGGCCACGTTGGTCTTGTTCTGCTTGCGCACCATCGCAAGGCGCTCGTGGAAACTCTGGCTGTGAGACATGATTGCAGTAGAGCCAAGGAAGGAAGAAGTGTGAAAGGGGGCATCCTCTATACGGAGTGGGAATTCTATATTTATAGGCTCCGGTGGAGGGCCTCACCAAAGATTCCCTCATAAATACTCCCATAAATATGCTTTAATGACACAAGGCTCGGTTGGACTTTCTTTCCGAGTTTGAAACAAGCTCGAAAAGAGCGGGGATTGTGTACAAACTCGGGCTCGTAGGAACAGTTCGGGCTCGAAGAGAGGGGAAGGTAAGGCAAGATGGACTCTTTGATCGAAGCCTACTCGCTGGCGAGTGGGTCCCAGGAAAAGGGCTCCTCGCCGGGTCAAGGCCAACTCGCTAGGCGAGAGGGGCCCAGCGGCTCAGGAGAGAGCCTTTCTAGGCGAGACGGACCCAGAGAGAGGACCAGTCGCTAGGCGAGGGCCAATCCGCTAGGCGAGATGAGCCCCATGGGTAGGAGCTCTCACCCGCGAGACGGTGCTCTCGTCGAGCGCCAGTTTAGTGGTTGGTCAGGAACCGGTTCAGTTGGAAGGCGATTCACCTTTTTAGCCCCAGTGATTTTATGCTTTTGCCCTCAGTGGCCTACATATAACCCTTCAAAACAGTGGAGCTTGGCTCTTGGAAGACCCGACCAAGGGTATTTTGGTAATTTCAGATCGGTTCAGTTTGGTTATTGGAAGTTCAAACTAAGAGGCCTATAAATAGACCCATAGGGGTTCTTCAGAAGCATTATTTTCTCGGGACAAAAAAAGAGTTTCTTGTGCATTCTGAGGAGCTCCAAGTCCAGCATTTGGCTTTGGAGGGGAAGCTCTCAGAGATCTTCCGGGTAAGCGGTGGGACCTCCCTGCTGAGGCTTTGGGTCGGTTTCTGGTCCTTCACAACCAATCAGAGGTCAGAGCTTGGGACAAGTATGTGTTGGCTACGCCCCTGATTTCGAACTTTTGTTGAGGTCAATTTTTGGCTTCAACAAATTGAATCTAAGTAAAATAAATAACGAAAACCTAAAAGCATAAATTTATACTCATACACGCACACACCCATTTTAAAGACAAGAAAAATAAAGATAAAATAAAAATAAATAAGATTGCATAAGGGCGTTGAGATGTATTCCAAAACAATATAAAGAGAAGAAAAAACATATTTTATTAAGTAAAAGAACGAGTTACAAAGACACTAAAACAAAAGCTAAGGAGAGGAGGAGAAAATTCCCTTACAAGGCTTTGGAATACATCAAGCAGCACAACCCCTAGACAAAATGGTTCAAAAAAGGAACAACAGCTCAAATAAAAAACTTAAATTTATAGGCAAAAAATTATAAGTACATGCCCTAGGTCACGGGCGTGTAGGTGGGGCGTGTAAGTAATGTTCATGATGTGATCCAGAGAACTGATGGTTAGTTTAAATTTATGGCTGTACACGTGGAAGTCACGGGCGTGACTCTACTGACACGGGCGTGTTCAGCTGGTCGATCTGGGGACGGCATCGTGTCAATAAGTCGTCGGCGACGTCTTGTCTGGGCCAGGTGGAGAAGTCACGGTCGTGTCGGATCTTGACACGGGCGTGTCGGGTCTGTTCAGCGAACTTCGAGCGCGGATCATAAAAGGCATCACACGGGGTTTGGTCACGGACGTGTCATATTGGACACGGGCGTGTAGGGGGGCGTGTTCCGCAATTTCTTTGCGGGCTGCAACTTTGTTGGAATTCAAAGCAACACGCCGATGTCACGGGCGTAACCTGAATTACACGGGCGTGTACTTGAAAATTTTTACAAAATCTGAAAAATTTTAGAAAATAATTTTAAAGCTAAGGTAGTACAATATTTACAAAAAGGAACATTTTATTGAAGAAAATTAACTAAAAATAAAGAAAATAAATAAAAATGACTTATTTAACGTACGTAAAAATGCGTATATTTACAACTAATCAAATACCCACATACTTAAGATTTTGCTATTTCAGAGCAAAAGTTGCAGATATACTTATAAGGAATTAAAGAAATCCTAAGTTTAGCTACTGCTTGAATTAATCGAAAGAAAGATCAAAATAATTATCCGGGGTATAAGAGTTAAGTCCTAAATTATGACAAAAATTTAAATAAAGGAAGAGTTTCAGCTAAAAACTTCTGATATAATCAAATAGATAGCAAAAAATTTTATTTGTTAGGGTAACAAAAATATATTGGATTATGGAAACTTTAGCTTAAAAGAATTAAAGGAAATAATGCAATTTACAAATTATGCTCTCAAAAAGATTTTAAATTAATTCTAGCATCGTTTGAAATAGGCGGAGGGGGATTTTGTGGTTTATGAAGAGGACATTGGTTTTTAGAGGCGAGAGTATTTTTTCGCTCAAACCTCTAATGAGTTTTGTTTTGAATATGGATGTTTAGGAAAACGAAATCTTATTTTCCATAATATATAAAAATTTTTTAACAACTTCAAAACAACCCAATATATGTGTATAAGAGTAATGAATTTTATCCGCTTACTCCGTAACATATAATCTTTTCAAATATTGGATGTCTATGTTTACGGAACAAAATCTTATTCGCATTGACATAGGATCTTTTAAGGATCAAAATCATGTCAAGTAAGACATGAAAAAAAGGAGATAGGTTTTTTTCAGAAAGAAAACTAGGTTTAATAAAAAAAATTTGAGAGCAACCTTTATAAATTAAACGTTTCTATATTTCAAAAAAAAAGCTTGGAGTAAACATAATTGAAATCTAAGGTTGTTATTTTCTAACAAAATAAATGTGCAACTATTTAGATAAGTTAGAAGTGGTGGTGAAAACAGGTATCTTATCTAAATAAAAAATTAAAGCATAAAAAATTCTTTAAAACTTAATCCTAGATATCTAAATCTATCGATCTCCAATTAATAAACGAATAGTAAACAAAGAATTAATAAAATTCACTTATAAATTAACTCGCAACAAAATTTTTGGAGAGCGAAAAGGGGTTAAGAATGAGATATTTGATTTATTTGTTACATAATAAACAATTTTTGTGGGATTTTAGGGTTTTTATCTGTTTTATTATTATTATTATGATTATTATCTTTTTTGAATTTTTAAAGTTATTCTCTTTTTAGGATTTTTTGATTTTCTAATTTTTTTTATTTTTTAAGTTTTTAACAAGTTATTTACAAGAAAGGGGAGAGAAAGAGGTGTTATTTACAAAGAAGAGAGGGGGAAAGAGAAAGAGTTTTTACAAAGACGAGAGGGGGGAAAGAGAAAGATTTTTTACAAAGAAGAGAGGGGGGAAAGAGAAAAAACTTTTTACAAATAATTTACAAAGTAAAAAAACAACAAATTTATTTTGAATTTTGTCTATCTTTTTATCTATTTTTTTATGGAAATTTTGTTTTTGTTTTATGGATTTTTTAGGTTTTTGATTATAAAAACAAGAAATTTCTTGTAAGGTTTTAATTTTTATGCATCTTTTTGTATTTTTGCTAAGTGCAGAATATAAAAAGTGCAGAATACGAAAAACACCCACATAATTAAACCCAACATTGTCCCCAATGTTGCAATCTAAGTATGCGGAACGAAAATAGACAAAATACAATATGTACAAAAATAAAAAGCGATGGTAGAAGCTTCCCTGAAATGTGTTCGGGGAGGCCCGGTACAAAACCTTACTTTATTTAGAAGAAATAGCAAAAAGATAACAAAAAAGATAAATTTGGCCAAAAGGTTGAGGGTGGTAGAGGGCAAGTGTGTGTGTGTGTCTCGTAAGCTAATGTCTTAGTTATATGAGCGTTACAGATATGCGTTCCCCTAGCGCCCACAAAAGCGTGAAACGGGCTGAAACGAGAAAATAGATATATAATTTTTAATAATAGAAAAATTTTATTTATTTCCAGTGTTTAGAATTTTTTTGGTAAAAGTTTTTTGGGTTTTTGAAAAGAAATAAAAGAACAAAACATATAGACGGGAATTTTTTGTGGTTTTTAGGGGGAGATTTCTTTTTTAGGGATATATACATTTTAAATAACAAATTATTATATATATATATATATATATATATATTTGTATTTTTTAAGTAGGGTTTTTTTGTAGTTAGTATTTTTTCGTAGTTTTTTTGGGTTTTTTTAGTGTTTTTGGTTTTTATATTTTTTGTGGGTTTTTAGTCTTTTAAATTTTTAAAATTTTGTAGGTTTTAGATTTTTTTTAGTTTGTAGTTTTTAGATTTTGTTTTGTTTTGTGGTTTATTAGTTTATTAAGTTTTTCGTTAGTTTTTAATTTTTAGTTTTTTTTGTTTTTAGTGTTTTCATAAAAACAATAATGAGAAATTTTTTAGATTTTATAGTTTTTTCATTTTCTTTGTGTTTAGATTTTTTTTGGTTTTATAGTTTTTACAATTTTTTAAGTTTTATAGTTTTTAAAATTTTTTTGAAAATAGCGCTATTTCATATTTGTGTTTTTTATAGATAAATATATATATGAAATACTAAGTATAAAATAAACTCTTTTTTTCTTTAACTTTTTTTAAGTAGTTTTATTATTATTATTATTATTGGCCATTTTTATATATATAAATAAATAAAAATAGTTAAAATTAATAGATTTCCAGAGTTCGAAATAACAACACGAAATTCCCCGGCAACGACGTCAAAAACTTGATAACTTGGCATGTTATGTGGGTGACCCGGGTTGGATCCCCGGCAACGGCGCCAAAACCTTGATGGTGGTTAAAACTCCAAAATTATTTTGGACATGAGGTGCCCCGGGCGTTTTATTTAGAAAAAGCGGATTTGGTTTTATTTAGGAAGACGGGGCACGCAGATTTATTATTTGGATATAAAAAAGTTGAAATCAAGTTTTAACAAAAGGAGGCAAGTGCACCTATCGCGTGTAGTACAGGATATTCCGGTGAGGAATATCGGGGTCGTATTGTTCTCGTGGATGGGTTGATTATTTCTACTCTTCCCTGGAGGGGACTATTACTTTACCGAAAATTATCTTGTCAGGATATTATATATATATATATATATAAAGCAGAAAATAAAAGCATTAAAATCGAGCCAATGAATAACTTAGCGCAACGGTATATAAAACAATTTGAACTAAAATAAACTTTGAATAAAAAGAGATCCCAAATTTCAAATTAGTTAAGGCAGAGACTTGGCCGTGGAGGTTCCACAAACATGAGCTCACTTTTCTCTAGGACTATCGCTCACCTGAACATTAAGACAATTCGATCGGGCTCTCGTCAGACGAAGGATTTCTCTTAATGCCCGTATTACACTAAGAGACCCGCTTTTGGGTGGGGAACCTAATCCGGTAGAATTACGCGCCTCCTCTCTTGAGGGTTAGTGCGGAACTCCATTTACCTGGGGGTGATCGGTCCATACGCACGGCCTCTCGGCTAGCTAGCATATGGACTACGGAAATAGAGCCCACACATCGATATGTGATTCTACGCGTCGTTAACACAGGGTAAACCTTAAGTAATTTAATTAATTAGAAAAACAGGACCTTTAATTATTTAAATCGATTTTATCTGTCCCAATGTTCTTTGATACTGAGGGCTGATGAGTACGATTATGGTAGGCTTTTTACTATCATAATTGTAATTGTGTCTACTATTTCCTGCCCCTTTTTGTGGTGATTTCACGATAATAGTAAAGAAATTGTCATATCATAGATAGAAGAGCGCATTTAGAAGTCTTTGGCATTCCTTGTAATAAACTATTTACTGATTCCTTCATTTTTCTATTGTAGGTAATGCCAACCAATGGACCTAAAAGTCTTATAGCAAACAAAGGAGTTCACGGAGTCAACATGGCTGATCACAGGACGAAAATTTGGCGCTCACGGCCTGACACACAGCCGTGTGCCTACCCATGTCCTATGCACCCTGGAGCTGAAGAAATGGGACGCAGGAGACAGAGAGTCACACGGGTAGGACACACGCCCGTGTGCCTACCTGTGTCATATCTGAACACGGCTGCCGACCAACCCGTGTCTGAAGAACACGGCCAGACACAGGGTCGTGTCCATACCCGTGTCATCTGACACGGCCCACTACCAGACATGACTGCTCGTGGGGAACCGGCTAGGAACCGTCCACACGGCCTGACACAAGGCCGTGTTGGAACCTGTGTCCGACCTGTTTGCAAAGGGACTATATATTTCCTGTAGAAACATTTGTGGAGAACTTTTGGATCATTCTGGGATTGGAGAACTGCTGAAGCCTGAAGTGGAGCATCCAAGAGGAGGATTGAAGGGTATTTTTTATGTATTTTATCTATTCATTAATCCCTTTTTAATCCTTCCTTTCTCTTGGATGATTCATCTTTGTTTATTGTTTTAATTTGCATGAACTTATAGTTGAACATTTTAGTAATCATGTATCGTTTTGTTTATGTTAAATTTGTGGTATTTTATTCGTGTTTAGGCTTGCAAACAAAGAGTTTAATCTTCATTATGAATTGATTCTTTGTTTTACATAATTTGCAAATTGCTAGATTGAGAAATTGGTTCTTTGTAATGATATTTATATGTTCATATTGTGGTGTTAACTCTCTTTGTGATTCAAACTCTATGATTGAGAAATATGTTGTTTGAAAAATTAGAACACGAGTAAAAAGATTCATGGTAATTTAGAGATAAAATTCATGAATTTATGTAGTAATAAGGGTACTTTACTTAATGCGAACTTGAGTGTTGTAAATTGTTCGAGAGAAAATTTACTATCTTAGGTTTAGATTTGGAATTACTCGAGAGAGAATTTGATGAACATTTAACCTTTACATTACAACAAATTTAATAGTCTTTTCATTTCATGATCACTTAGAATTGAATTAATAAATGAGTTCGTTCATGTAATCGCTTAAAAGCTTCATGTCTTTTATCATTTTTACTTCTCTAATGCTGAATCATCCAAATGGTCATAGTTAGGTTAATGTAGTTTAGATATCACTTTTATTTATAGGTATGATAATAAAGGGAGGGTGAGTACGAGCAGTTGAAATGACCCTGTGGAATACGACACAAGATGTAGATTTCTCCTATACAATAATTTATAGGTGCACTTGCCTGAATGTTAATTCAATCTAGCTTAAGCCCATCTACATAGTTATATTAGAATGTAAAATGAAATCGCATTGAGTTATTACTTGTTAGCAAAGCAATCATCAAGGGCTAGGAGTGGTTAGCCACACATCGGAATGGGGACAGCTTGCGAAAATAAAGCGATAAAATAAAAACAGAAAATAAAGCAGTAATGAAAGCAGTAAATAAAGCTGCAAATTGCAAGTCCTAGTCAAACGAGTAGGCGGGAAATGACAAAAGAAAATTTTGAGTCCTACTCAAATGAGTAGGCGGGAAATGAAAGCGAGTCCTACTCACATGAGTAGGAGGAAATAAATGCACACACGCATGCACTCTACAGAAAAGAAAACACACATACTCTACAGAAAATGAAAACACACACTCACTCTACTAAAACAAAAACACACCCACTCTACTGAAAATAAAAACACACTCACTCACTCTACTGGAAATGAAAACGCACACACTCTACAGAAATTAAAAACTCCACTCACTCTATTGAAATAAAAACACACACACTCTACATAAAGTAAAACACACCCACTCTACTTGAATAAAACGCACACACACACTCTATAGAAATGAAAGAAAGCGATAAACATTATCTCATACACACACGCACACAAGCGAAAAAATAAGAAAAACAAAGTGACTGAAAAATTAAAACAAATATATTTTTAATGGTAGATTTTGTTAAAAATGCATAAAACGAAGAAATAAAAATTAAAGGAGCAAACGTTTTTGGAAATAAAGGGGAAATCAAAGTGCTTGAAAAATTAAAACAAATACATTTCTACCGTTAGAATGTGGTAGAAATGCATAAAAAGAAGACAGAAAAATTAAATGAGCAAAACGGTTTTTGAAATAAAAGCAAAATAATGGTGTTTGAAAAATTAAAACGACAGCTAATCCATTCTTATAACTCTATAAAAACGCTTAAAAGTGAAAGAAAGGTTAAAAGAACGAAAAGTTTTACAAAAATAAAAAGTTTAAGTAAAAAAGAAAAACAAAACCACTTTAAAATCATTTTTATAAATTTATAAGGATGAATATAAAGAGTACGAAAAAATCCTAACACTAAACGAATCTAAGTAAAAGAAATAATGAAAACCTAAAAGCATAAATTTATACTCAAACACGCACACACCCATTTTAAAGACAAGAAAAATAGAGAGAGAATAAAAATAAATAAGATTGCATAAGGAAGGGCTCTCAGATGCATTCCAAAACCATATAAAGAGAAGAAAAAAAACATACTTTATTAAGTAAAAGAACGAGTTACAAAGACACTAAAATAAAAGCTAACGAGAGGAGGAGAAAATTCCCTTATAAGGCTTTGGAATACATCAAGCAGTGAAAGTCCACCTAGTGTCGGCTATGTGCACCTATGGGGGGGGGAATAGGTGACGTGTGATTCTTTTGCGGAATTTACGGATGCACCTGCACAATAAAAACAAAAAACCACAGCACACAGAATACACAGCAAATTTATAGTGGTTCCCCGACTTGGGTACATCCACTTTCCCCCTACGACCTATCTCCCCAACAAGGGACGACTCGGTCACTTCTCCAACGGGATTGAAATCCAATCCCTGCACTAACGGAAGGAGCCCTTCCACACGTGAGAGTCAACACTCCCACAAAACGGGTTGCACCCAACCCTTACAACACGGAACAAAGGTTCCTAAACAATAAAATAAATGTAGAATGTACACGTGATACAAACTTCTCTTGGAGACTACGGTGTTCCTCTTTGTTCGACGACGTGTTCTTGAAGTCGATGAAGAGTCTACGACCTTGGTCTCTCTTGGAGAGGATCTCCCGAAACCGGCGGCGGCAATCCGAGCGGCGGCTTGGTTCGGAGTTGGCGGCGACGAAGGTGCGCTGCTGCAGTGCTTTGAGATCCAAACTTCCTTGCGAAGCAAACTAGGTCTACCAACGGTCACTCTAGGATCGGTCGTCTCGATCGATTCGGACGGGGGAGTGTTACCCGGTCAACAAATCGAGAGACAAGAGATCTCTGGATAGACGCGTGAGACGCAAGCTTTGCTAAGCTACTGTCGCCGGAGATCGGGAAGAAGAATGATCAGTGGCGGCGACGTACTAGCCCGAGCGCGACGGCGGCGGAGAAGAGAAATCGCGATATTAGGGTTTCGTGCTCGGCTTCTTTCTCGGTGTCTATTCCGTTCAAAATACCCGAGTATAAATACTGTAGCTACAGCAAATTTGACCGTTGTGGGACCCACAAATGAAATCCCCAAAATCCGGTTCAAGCTGATCCAGAAGCAGAATCCGGTTCAGCAGCGATCTGAGAAAACGCCAAGTCAAAATCGGCGAGAATCGCAGACGATTCTCGACGAATCGGCGAGAATCACCAAGTGATTCTCGACGATTCGTCGAGAATCGTTTGTGATTCTCGTCGAATCACTTGTCGATTCTCAACGAATTTTACTTTATACATGGGCTGCTTGACCACTGGTTCGGCGGGAATCACAAGTGATTCTCGCCGAATCTTACTTGGCACCATTTTGAGATGGCCAAAAGGAGTCGGCGAGAATCACTGATGATTCTCGTCGATTCGGCGAGAATCACCAAGTGATTCTCGCCGATTCGGCGAGAATCACTTGGTGATTCTCGTCGAATTTGCCTTGGACGATTTTTCGTCTTCCACCTAGGAGCTGCTCCTTGATCCTCCATGCTCCTTGTCTTCTCTTGCATATGAGCGGCCCTGTACTTGAAAGTAAGTGCACTCCAATAGAGAGAGTACACATAGGCCAACACACTGATCTGCTCAACGAGGGATTACGTCGTGCAGACCCGTGTATATTGACCTACTGCACCCTGACATTGGTGTGCACTTAGCGTGGAGAAACTGCAAGTACAACTTGAAAAAGTTTATCAAATACATAGTCTATTCACCTTAGCTTGTCCAGGGGCTTCTTCAAATCAGGTACATTGTGGATACAATACCCAACAATCTCCCCCTATTTGAAGAAGCCTAAACCCTACAAGCTAAGGTGAATGGAGCAAATGAAAATGAAAGCAAATGAAATTCATAAACTTAACATTGGGTGGAGTCATCCCTTACCAATACACTTAACATTGGGTGGAGTCATCCCTTACCAATACCGATTGCTTGGGAGCAAGCTGGAGCCACACCTTAGCCTTGACCCCGAGAGGGTAATCTCCCCCTTTTCGGCTTCTACAAATCGGGGTCTGTAGCGATTGACTCTTTGCTCCCCCTCGGTTCTTGCACGAGCCTGGAGCTTCTGCAGTCTTCACTCCTCATAGTTGAGCATTCCCAATTCAGTCTTGAAAAGATTGAACTTGGCCTCGTCTAGGGGCTTTGTGAATATATCAGCAATCTGCTTGTCCGTGGGGACATAACAGAGAGAGATATCCTTGTTCTCCACGTGCTCTCGGATGAAGTGGTAGCGTACTTCAATATGCTTCGTTCTGCTGTGCGACACCGGATTGTTGGCAATGGCAATTGCACTGGAGGAGTCGCAGTACATTGGAACTTCCTTGAACTGAAGGTTGTAGTCGGCCAACTGATTTCTGATCCAAAGGAGTTGTGCGCAACAGCTTCCTGCCGAGATATACTCTGACTCTGCTGTGGAGGTTGCAACACAATTCTGTTTCTTGCTGTTCCATGAGATAAGCCTCCTGCCGAGGAATTGACACGTCCCGGAGGTGCTTTTCCTATCATCCCTGCTCCCTGCAAAATCAGCATCTGAAAAGCCTATTAGCTCGACATCATTGTTCCTCGGGTACCACAAGCCAAGATTAGGAGTACCTTTAAGGTATCTTAGAATTCGCTTTGCAGCGACATAGTGAGATTCCTTAGTGTTCACCTGATATCGGGCACATACACATGTGGAGAATATAATATCCGGTCTACTCGCAGTAAGGTAGAGCAGGGATCCAATGATGCTTCTGTATTTGGTTTCATCGAAAGGTTTACCTTTCTCATCCTTATCCAGAGACATGGTGGATCCCATTGGAGTCCTCATAGAGGTTGCACTCTCCATACCGAATTTCTTAACGAGTTCATTTGTGAACTTCGTCTGAGAGATGAAGATTCCATCCTCAGACTGTTTCACTTGAAGGCCTAAGAAATACTTGAGCTCTCCCATACTGCTCATTTCAAACTTTCCTTGCATAAGTTTAGAAAACTTTTTGCACAGATTGTTGTCCGTTGAGCCGAATATTATGTCATCGACATAGATTTGCACCAGCAAAATCTTGCCTTTGACTTCCCTGAGAAACAATGTTTTATCTATTTTACCTCTAGAGAACTTGTTCTCAAGAAGAAAACTAGATAAAGTCTCATACCAAGCTCGTGGAGCTTGTTTCAACCCATATAAGGCCTTATTGAGAAAATAAACGTGATTGGGATAAGTAGGATCGACAAAACCTGGGGGTTGAGCGACGTATACTTCCTCTTTCAGGTCTCCGTTCAGGAATGCCGATTTCACATCCATTTGGTAGACTGTGAATCCTTTGTGTGAAGCATACGCCAGGAACAACCGGATTGCCTCGAGCCTTGCTACTGGTGCAAAGGTCTGGTCGAAATCAATCCCTTCCTCCTGTCGGTAACCTTGAGCCACCAGCCTGGCTTTGTTCTTTACGATGACACCATGTTCATCCAACTTGTTTCTGAAGATCCACTTTGTGCAGATCACATTCTGCTTGTATGGTCTGGGAACTAGCGTCCAAACTTTGCACCGTTCGAATTGATGTAGTTCCTCTTGCATGGCCAGAATCCATGCCGCATCCTTGTTCGCCTCGTCGAACTTCTTTGGCTCTACCTGTGACAGGAAGCTGAGATGCAATACTTCGTTAGTTGTACCTCTTCGAGTTCTGACGCCAACACGAGGATCTCCGATGATCTGTTCTCTAGGATGATCCCTCACGTGACGGAGCTCTAGAAGTCTGGCGTCTGGGGCTTCAGCTACTTCTTGTGCTTCTCTTTCTTCTAACAGATTTGTTCCATCTTGATCTTCAACATTTTCAGATGACGTGGAGGTGGAAACTTTGACGTACTTGGGTGCGTCATCTTTAGGGGTCTCATCCAGATTCAGTTGGTCAAGTCTAGCACCTACATCTTCAAGAATACTATTGGAAGAATTGCTGTTAAGCAAACTTCCTTCATCAAATACAACATTTATTGATTCTTCTACCACTAGGGTTTTCTTATTGAAGACCCTATATGCCCGACTATGGGAACTATAGCCCATGAATATGCCTTCGAAGCATTTTTCACCGAATTTAGTACGCGGGTACTTCCCATTATTCAGTACATAGCATCTGCAACCAAAAATCCTCAAGTAGGACATGGTTGGTTTCCTGCCTTTCAGTAGCTCGTAGGGCGTCTTACGATGATGCTTGTTGATCAAAGCTCGGTTTTGTACATGACATGCCGTATTGACACCCTCTGCCCAGAAGTATTCCGGGAGAGAAGCATCTTTCAACATAGTCGTGCAGGCTTCAATGAGAGTTCTATTTCTCCTCTCCGCAACTCCATTTTGCTGAGGAGTGCGCGGGGAGGAATACTCATGAAAGATACCTTGTTCTTCACAAAATTCTGTCATAGCACCAGATTCGAATTCTGTTCCATGGTCACTTCGGATTTTGACCACGGAGCAGTTAAATTCGTTCTGAACCTGCTTGACAAAATTAGTGAAGATGTCAAAAGTATCTGACTTTCGTTTCAAAAAGAACACCCATGTAAACCGTGAGTGATCATCAACTATCACAAGCGTATATGACTTGCCTCCCAAGCTATGAACTTGCATTGGGCCAAACAAGTCCATATGTAACAGGTAAAGACATCGGGAGGAGTCTTTGTCTGCAATGCTCTTGAAGGTAGCCCGAGTCTGTTTGCCCATCTGGCATGCAGGACAGGGGCTATCTTTGATGCACTTGATACTGGGAGCATCTCTTACTAAGTTCTTAGAAAATAGCATACTAATTGTCTTGAAATTAATATGTGCCAATCACTTGTGCCATTGTTCACAAAGAGATGCACTGCCTGTTGCCACAAGGCATACGGGGGTAGATGAATCCAAACTGAGAAAATCTAAGCAAAAGATATTTCTGCTCCTAATGCCTGATAATACCGTCTCAGAAGAGATACGTGAAATTATCAGACATTTATCCTTGCAGAACTTAACGTCATAACCTTTATCACATAACTGACTTACACTGATCAGGTTATGGTTTAACCCTTCAACATAAGCCACGTCGGTGATAGAGATTATACCATTGGAAATCATACCATAACCTCTGGTGACTCCTCGATCTGACCCTCCAAAGATGACTTTGGGTCCATTCTCGACTGGAGTGTAATCACGCAGCAGGCTTCTTGTCCCGGTCATATGCCGGGAGCATCCACTGTCCAAATACCAGATTGGCGTTTTGGTGGCCTTTGGACATTCCTGCAAAACAAAATTAATTTGCCTTAGGAACCCAATCGAACTTGGGTCCTAGATTCCTGGTTAGCACACTCCCCCTCGGTTGGTTAACCCTACGAGTGGTCGGTCTCGCATTGTTAACATGGGGAGTCTCGTAGTTCCTTGGATTAAACCAACAATCCACGGCAAAGTGACCGACTTTGCCACAGCACCAACAGTCGAACCTGTTGTATCTCTTCCTAGGCTCCTGCCTTACCCTGGGAACGGTGGGTGCGGCTGGGGCCTTGGATCTGGAGGTGGAGACCTCATGGTGACAACAGTCACATGACTTTGTCACCTTCTGTATACCTGGTTTGGCCTTTGGTGCCTGCTTTCCATTATGGCCGCTAGAGAACGGACCATAATTTCCTATGTGGATTTCCTCATAAGGTGCCTTGAAGGCACTCTCACCAAAGTTCCGGGGGAAGTTCCAACCGTCATACCGGCTCTTAGGCTTTGCAACCGAGGGCCGGAAATGATGCCCAAATGTTGACTCAAAGTCATGTTGGTTGCAAGGAAAGCCAGGCTTCCTGAACGCAACAGGACTAAGAGGAGCCTTCCCCTTTTCATCAGCAGAGGCCTTCTTGGCGGCCTTATTCTTCCTCTGGTTCTTGTTTCTCCTAGATGAAGAACCAGATGCCCCAATATGCCCCAAGCCAGCTCCTTTGGCCTGAGCAGAGAAGGTGTCAACGACTGGAAGCACTGTTTTTGGCATAGAGAAGCTCTGTACGATCTTCCTTTCTGCCGCAAGTAGTTCTTCCAATTTGTTGACTTCCTCCTGCTTGAGATCAAGGAGCTTCAAGGACTCTGAGTGCTTTGAAGTTAGGTCAAGGTGCTCCTGTCTGAGAGAGATCAAGCTAGTGACCTCTTCCCTTAGGGATACACACTCACCCTTAAGGAATTTTACTTCCTTCTTCTCAGCCTTCAGTCTCTTGCGGCACTCGTCGAAAGTGTTGAGCAGAAGCTCATACTTTTCGAGGAGTTCAGCTTCGCGGGCCGAAGGGCCATCCTCAGGTTCATCATCCTGAGACTCAGGATCAGAGTCGGAGTCAGAGAGAGGGGTGTGAGCTTTTACCTTCCCAGTAAATGGGGGGCATTCTCCTTCTGAGTCCGAGTGACCCACCAGCCCGAAGTAGGCTTCCTCATCATCACTAGAGTCTGAGGAATCAGACTCACTTAGTGTCTTTGGTCTTCTAGCGATGTAGCTCCGCTCCTTCTTCTTATCTCTGGAGGATTTGAGCTCCTCTCCTTTCCCTTTATCTCTTTTGCTTTGATGGCAGTCGGCCACGACGTGACCTGGCTTATTGCATCCAAAGCAAATAATATCAGAAGAACGATGTTTGTTAGGTTTAGATGCATACCTATCAGAAGAGTAGTTTTTCTTCTGATGTCTGGAAGAGGAGCCGTCTCTCTTTCTTTGATTCCTCATCTTGAGGAATTTCTTGAACTCTCGAGTGATGAGGGAGAAATCCTCTTCCGACAGTTCTGAGCTGGAGGAGCATGGATCGAAGTCCTCCTCTTCTTCCTTATTTCGGGCACGGTATGACACCGCACCCTTCCCTTTTCTGGAGTGACTGGCTTTTAGGGCCACAGTCTTTTCTTTTGCAGCAGCCTTCTCTGCTTCTTCCTCTGCCTTCCTGGTGTTCAGCTGAAGTTCATAGGACATCAGCTTCCCGAACAGGATTTGTGGATCAGTTTCTGCTAGTCTGCCAAATTCTCTGATGGCGCAGATCTTTGTGTCCCATTCCTTAGTAAGGGACCTAAGGAATTTGTCATTGAGTTCACCATTGGTGAACACCCTTCCATAGCCCTTGAGGGCGTTGACAATCTTCAGGAAGTTCTCATATGTGACTCCGATCTCTTCCTTAGGCCCTTGCCGGAAGGCCTCATACTTCTGGTTCAGGAGGGATCTCTGATCATCCCTTACTTCATCTGTGCCCTCCATTAGAATGATCAGACACTGCCATATCTCCTGAGCTGTCCTGCAGTTGCTGAAGTTTTGCATCATCGAGTCATCAACTGCACTGACCAGGATGTTTCTTGCCTTCATGTCAAGGCCCACTAGGACCATCTCATCCTTGTCCATTTCAGAGAGTGTCTTCGGCACTTTCTTGGTGGGATCAATGGTGGAGGCCTTAGTGGGGACATAAGGTCCCTCCAGCACGATCATGAACAGTCGAGGGTCCACTGCTTCCATGTAGAACCTGATTCTTTCCTTCCAGATAGGAAAGTTGAGTCTGTTGCACACTGGGATCTTGCCGGAGTACTTGAGTCCGTCCATAGTAGATGTATGTCTCCTTGTTGACACTAGTGGCAGGATTCACCTCAAGGTGTTAACCTTTTTGTTGAGGAACCTCGCTCTGATACCACTTGAAAGTCCACCTAGTGTCGGCTATGTGCACCTATGGGGGGGGGGGAATAGGTGACGTGTGATTCTTTTGCGGAATTTACGGATGCACCTGCACAATAAAAACAAAAACCACAGCACACAGAATACACAGCAAATTTATAGTGGTTCCCCGACTTGGGTACATCCACTTTCCCCCTACGAGCTATCTCCCCAACAAGGGACGACTCGGTCACTTCTCCAACGGGATTGAAATCCAATCCCTGCACTAACGGAAGGAGCCCTTCCACACGTGAGAGTCAACACTCCCACAAAACGGGTTGCACCCAACCCTTACAACACGGAACAAAGGTTCCTAAACAATAAAATAAATGTAGAATGTACACGTGATACAAACTTCTCTTGGAGACTACGGTGTTCCTCTTTGTTCGACGACGTGTTCTTGAAGTCGATGAAGAGTCTACGACCTTGGTCTCTCTTGGAGAGGATCTCCCGAAACCGGCGGCGGCAATCCGAGCGGCGGCTTGGTTCGGAGTTGGTGGCGACGAAGGTGCGCTGCTGCAGTGCTTTGAGATCCAAACTTCCTTGCGAAGCAAACTAGGTCTACCAACGGTCACTCTAGGATCGGTCGTCTCGATCGATTCGGACGGGGGAGTGTTACCCGGTCAACAAATCGAGAGACAAGAGATCTCTGGATAGACGCGTGAGACGCAAGCTTTGCTAAGCTACTGTCGCCGGAGATCGGGAAGAAGAATGATCAGCGGCGGCGACGTACTAGCCCGAGCGCGACGGCGGCGGAGAAGAGAAATCGCGATATTAGGGTTTCGTGCTCGGCTTCTTTCTCGGTGTCTATTCCGTTCAAAATACCCGAGTATAAATACTGTAGCTACAGCAAATTTGACCGTTGTGGGACCCACAAATGAAATCCCCAAAATCCGGTTCAAGCTGATCCAGAAGCAGAATCCGGTTCAGCAGCGATCTGAGAAAACGCCAAGTCAAAATCGGCGAGAATCGCAGACGATTCTCGACGAATCGGCGAGAATCACCAAGTGATTCTCGACGATTCGTCGAGAATCGTTTGTGATTCTCGTCGAATCACTTGTCGATTCTCAACGAATTTTACTTTATACATGGGCTGCTTGACCACTGGTTCGGCGGGAATCACAAGTGATTCTCGCCGAATCTTACTTGGCACCATTTTGAGATGGCCAAAAGGAGTCGGCGAGAATCACTGATGATTCTCGTCGATTCGGCGAGAATCACCAAGTGATTCTCGCCGATTCGGCGAGAATCACTTGGTGATTCTCGTCGAATTTGCCTTGGACGATTTTTCGCCTTCCACCTAGGAGCTGCTCCTTGATCCTCCATGCTCTTTGTCTTCTCTTGCATATGAGCGGCCCTGTACTTGAAAGTAAGTGCACTCCAATAGAGAGAGTACACATAGGCCAACACACTGATCTGCTCAACGAGGGATTACGTCGTGCAGACCCGTGTATATTGACCTACTGCACCCTGACATTGGTGTGCACTTAGCGTGGAGAAACTGCAAGTACAACTTGAAAAAGTTTATCAAATACATAGTCTATTCACCTTAGCTTGTCCAGGGGCTTCTTCAAATCAGGTACATTGTGGATACAATACCCAACAAGCAGCACAACCCCTTGACAAAATTTTTCAAAAAAAGGAACAGCAGCTCAAACAGAAAACTTCAATTTCTAGGCAAAAAATTCTATGTACACGCCCTAGGTCACGAGCGTATAGGTGGGGCGTGTAAGCACTGTTCATGATGTGATCCAGAGAACTGATGGCTGGTTTGACTTTGCGGTTATACACGTGGAAGTCACGGGCGTGACTCTGCTGACATGGGCGTGTAGCAAGGGTGTGTTCAGCAGGTCGATCTGGGGACGACATCGTGTCAATAAGTCGTCGGCAACGTCTTATCTGGGCCAGGTGGAGAAGTCACGGTCGTGTCGCATCAAGACATGGGCGTGTCGGGACTGTTCAGCGAACTTCGAGCACGGATCGTCGAGGGCGTGACACGGGGCTTGGTCATGGTCGTGTCATATTAGACACGGGCGTGTAGGGGGCGTGTTCAGCAATTTCTTTGCGGGCCGTAACTTTGTTGGAATTTAAAGCAACACGCCCTGCTCACGGGCGTTACCTGAATTACATGGGCGTGTACTTGAAAATTTTGACAAAATCTGAAAAATTTCAGAAAATAATTTTAAAGCGAAGTTAGTATAATATTTACAAAAATAAACAATCTATTGAAGAAAATTAACTAAAAATAAAAACGACTTATTTAACGTATGCAAGAATGAGTATATTTACAAGTTATCATACCCTGGTTTTTCGGTACACCGATTGATGTAGGCTACCGGGGCGAATTGTCCAGCACGTTCTAGCGACTAAATCTACCCACACACGATCTAATTTAGAAACACCACACGCGAGCGTAGCCACGTTTTAGATTAATGCTTATCGTCACACAACGACTTGAGGATCGCTAACCCTCTTAGGATCGAATAGTGACTAGAGGCCACTATCCTTTCCGGCGAAATGAACCCACACGGTTCGGTCGAGTGAATTCGCACAAAGGAGATCCACCAAAGAAAGGATTCGGAAAGTGGTTGATCTCCCCGACTAAGAAAAACCAAAGGTCACCACCCTTCTTCGAATGCGAGAAACTCGGAGAATCAAATACGAAAACCAAATGGAAATACTTCGATGATTAAGATTTCAGATTTCACACCAAAACTTTTCGCACAAGAAATATGCGGAGGAGGTAGAAGAAGCACACAAGATAGAGAAGAGGAATCGTTACCCCAACTCGTAGATAGTTGCACGTGGAGAATCGCTCAACCACGGATCCGCCGGAGTCACACCGGAAGAAGCTTTGCACGTCCACCTTCAACGGAGTCACACCGCGAAGTTCCCACGCCGGAAGAGGAGGGCCTTCACTTGGCCGAAACCCTCAAGGAGGCGGACTATGGGGGGGGGGGGCGGCGGAAATGAGAAGCAAATCTCAAAAGCTGAAATCAATTTTTTTAGGGTTACTTTCTCTACCTAAACCAAGGGAGTGGTTGCCTTATATATGTCCCACTCTAAATAAAAAGTTTATACATAAAATATTCATAATTTTAAGGGCTATTGGAGGCTAAATGCAGGCCACCAATTACACAAAATAAGCATAAAAATTGTTATCCGCAGCCCGACATTTTTTATGACAAAAACGTCACTTGATAGCGTTATCCCGCGAACGAAGATGGTAGCGGGAAGAGGTACGGCGCAGCGCTCCCACGTCTTTATTTTGCCGTAGATCTTTGCTTTGTAGTGGTGGTGTGTCATCCGTTAGCGCTTCAACATCAATGGCTGTGGGTTGGAGAGGGTCGGCTCTGTCAATCCTCCCACTCTCAAAAGGACTCATCACCGAGGAGTTGGCGTCTTTGTAGCGGCGAAGGAGAGCATCATCCAAGCGAGCCACTTCATCTTCGGGAATCCATGAATCATCGGAGGATGGGCGATCACGGCAGTGGACCAAGTAGCGGCGAGAGGTACCAAGCGGGGACGGGAGAACTTCATCGGCAAGGATCCTGTCTGGTAAGAAAGAGGTCTTGGGAAAACTAGGAAAAGCGTTAGTCGAAAAAGGTAAGACCGAAGCAAAAGCATCCACCAACGTACCTCCAACGGAATCCGTAGGAAGAGGCAATTCATGAGACCTCCCCCCCCCCAAGCCCAAGAGAGGATCGAGAGGAAGAAGAAGAAGGAGAGTTGCATATTTCAAGCGGCGGAGAAGTATAAGGTGTTAAATCGGAAACATTAAAAATAGGGGATATACCCCAATCGAACGGTAAATCCAAAAGATACGCATTGTCTCCTAATTTCTTAGCAACTCGAAATGGGTCGGCTCTCCGATTGGCCAACTTTTTGACGGTACCCGAAGGCATCCGCTCGGGAATGAGACGAACCAAGACCAAATCACCAACATTAAAATGGACGGCTTGACAGTGCAAATTCGCGTGTAACTGATCGGACGTATATTGCGTGGCTAACACCTCTTGTATGTCTTTATGTAAATTTTGAATGTGTTGGCAAATTCCTGTGCGAAGTGACTTGATTTATAAGTGGGCGGTAGGAGAATCAAGTCAAGTGGCATGGGCGCCTTATAACCGTGCACAGTCTCATTAGGCGACAACCCGGTAGACCTATTCTTAGAATTATTATAAGAGAGTTGTGCGTGAGGGAGAATGAGATCCCAAGTGCCTTTGTGCTCTCCAACAAGACAACGTAAAAGATTTCCCACGCTCCTATTTACGACCTCCGTTTGGCCATCCGATTACGGATGATAGGCGGACGAAAATAAAAGTTTGGTTCCCATAAGTTTCCAAAGCGTCTTCCAAAAGTAACTAGTAAATTTGACATCCCTATCACTAACGATAGTTTTTGGAAAGCCGCTGTGTCCGACAACTTCCTTAAAATAAATTTTTGCCATGTGCGAGGCGTAACTCGTTTTGCTACACGGAATAAAGTACGCCATCTTCGAGAACCGGTCTACAACTACCAAAATAGAGTCATGTCGTCGGAAGGTTGTCGGGAGGCCTAAAATGAAGTCCATACTCACATCCTCCCAAGGGATAGAATGGATGGGTAGAGGGGTGTAGAGACCGGCGTTTGTTTTACTTCCTTTGGCTAGTTGACAAGTACGACAACTACTAACGATTTTACCAACGAGAGACTTCAAACCCGGCCAATAAAATTTCTCCTCTACTAAAGCTAGTGTCTTATCCCGACCAAAATGGCCACCAAGGCCCCCCACCATGAAGTTCCCAAATGATGTGATGGCGGAGGGAAGTTTGTGGGATACACAACTTCGTGTGCTTAAATAAGTAACCATCCCGGATGTAGAATGTCGAAATAGTGGTGGGAGACTCCTCTTGGGTGGCAAAGTAGATGTCCTTAAAGTCCGGACATGTCGTGTATTCGTCCTTAACTCGCTCAAAACCAATCACCATAACTTGCATGGTGGACAATAATAACGAGAGTCGGCTAAGGGCGTCGGCCACACGGTTATTGGACCCCTTAAGATGCTTAAGAGTGAACGTGTACTCTTGGAGGAACGACACCCACTTAGCGTGTCGGGGGCTGATTTTATGTTGGAAGTTAATAAAACGTAAGGATTCATGATCCAAAAGAAGCACAAATTCTTTGGAAAGGAGATAGTGTCGCCAATAGTGCAAACTTCGAACCACCGCATAAAATTCCCGATCGTAATTGGAGTAGTTTAATTTAGCCCCGGACAACTTCTCACTAAAATAACAAATGGGGTGACCCTCTTGACTTAATACTCCTCCAATCCCAACCCCGGACGAATCGCAGGCTAATTCAAACACCTTAGAGAAATCCGGTAAGCGTAGGAGGGGTGCTTCCGTCATAAGAGTTTTGATCGTTTGGAAGGCATCAGTGGCGGACTTAGTCCATTTGAAATCCCCTTTATTCATGCACTCCGTCAAGGGAGCCATGATGCTACTAAAATTTTTAATAAAACGCCGATAAAAAGTAGCGAGTCCATGGAAACTTCTAACGTCACGGATGGACTTGGGCTCCGGCCACTCGTTAATAACTTGCACCTTTTTTGGGTCTACTCTAATGCCGTCCGCTCCTACTAGATATCCTAAGAACTCAACCTCACGGACAAGGAAAGTACATTTCTTCAGATTTAAGAATAGTTTTCTTTCCTTAAAGTAGCTAACACTGTCCTCAAGTGATTTGTATGTTCAGTGGGCGTCAAGCTAAACACCAAGATGTCCTCAAAATACACTACGACGAATTTTCCCATGAAGGGTTGGAATATTTGAGTCATCATCCGAGAAAATGTGCTTGGGGCATTAGAAAACCCGAAGGGCATGACAAGTCACTCATATAAACCATCCTTAGTCTTGAACGTCGTCTTCCATTCGTCCCCTTCCCGAATTCTAATTTGATGGTAGCCACTCTTAAGATCCAACTTGGAAAAGATCGTGGCTCCGGCAAGCATATCCAAAAGATCATCCAATCGGGGAATATGGAAGCTATATTTAATAGTGATCTTATTAATCGTCGTAATATCGACACACATCCTCCAAGTACCGTCTTTTTTTGGAGCTAGTAGGGCCGGAACGGCACATGGGCTCAAACTATGGCGGATGAACCCTTTAGTTAAGAGTTCCGATATTTTAGTTTGAAGCTCTTGATGCGCTGCCGGGTGGAGCCTATAATGGGGCTGATTCGGGAGTGAGGAACCCGGGACGAGATCGATGGCGTGTTGGATGTCACGTAGTGGCGGTAAGATGTTGGGTAACTCGGCCGGATACACATCTTTATACTCATCCAACAATTGTTTTAATTCCTCGGGAAGACCATCTAATTTATCACCATCTCCCTTACTACTCAAGAGCACTAACGCATAGATCACGCCATCGAGAAACGGGTCGCGGGTGAACTCTTTTCTTCCTATTAGGTTCAAGGTTTTCTTTTACACGGGTACAATGGTATCCTTGGACGGAATAGTCGGATCCTTAGGTGGAGTTGGTTTAAAGGTAATAATCTTCCCCTTAAACTTAATTTCATAGGTATTAGCCCTACCGAAGTGAGTCACGTCGTGGTCATATAGCCAAGGCCGGCCAAGAAGGATGTGGTATGCATCCATGGGGATGACATCACACCACACTTGCGCGGAATACGATTTGACGTTAAGGGGAACTAGACAACGCTTCGTGATAGGAAGAGAAGTCTTATTTACCCAAGCTACATGATAAGGTTGGGGTGGGGTTCGGCAACTAATGACATCCTTGCAACCGCGCTCTCCGAAACGACGTTCATACAACTCCCACTATCGATGATAAGCTTACACAACTTCTCTCCGCTCTTAAATATCATCGAAAAGAGGGTCGTCCTATTCCAATCGTTTGGCGTCCGGGGAACCGTCAGGATACAACGCATAACCATAAGGTTATGTTCATCCTCCAAATCACTCGGGACTCCCTCAACATCGGACCCCTCGTCGGCTTCATAAATTATTTCGGCCGGGTCGTTAGGAGCCTCCAATAAAGCTAAGGACTTAGGCTTGGTGGGGCATTCGCTTGCATAATGCCCTTGTACTCCACAAGCGTAGCATGTGGCATTCGTCTTATTAACTCTCCCAATTGGCACTCGCTCTCCGGTTGGATTCTTAGAATTCCTAGCGGTGATGACTATCGAACTTGTGTCGGTAGCCTTAAACTTGCCTTTGTCCTTATACGTGGACTTCCGCTTTTGGAAATACTTTGCTTTAGACTTGAGAGCGATATTTTTCTCAATGTCCAAGGCCGCGTTGTACGTGGTGTTTATATCCGTATGCCCATAATGCAAAAGCTTGCGCTGAATATCCGGATCAAGCCCCTTCCGAAATCTCGAGAGAGTCACTTCGGGCATCTCCTTAACGTCGCAGCGTACTAACAGATCCTTAAGCGTACCCATGTAATCAGACACCGACTGACTCCCTTGCTTAAGAGAGGCTAAGTCGTCAAACAGTTGTGTATGGTAATACGTGGGGACGTATTGATCCGACAACATAGCTTTCATAACCTGCCAACCAATTGGTGGCATACCATCAAGCGCTCCTATGCGTCTCTCCTCATTGAGCCAATATACCTTGGTCCGGTCTAGTAATTTCAGCCTAGCGACTTGGACCTTTTGCCTATCGGTTAAGTTATGCCACTCAAAGTAGCACTCGATATCCATTATCCATTTCAGAAAGATTTGGAGCTGCCCCATGCCGTCGTAAGTAGGGGCTTCTATACAGATGGCTTTCGTGATGTTGAACTCTTGTGGAGCTCGATTATAACAGGGTGGACCACATGGTGCAAGGTCATCGTAGTCCTCTTCAAATCGAGGAGGATAACGGGGCTGGTGGTGGTTCGGGGGTGAGGATTAATTGGTAGAGGATTAGGAGGGGCTGGTGGAGCCGCTCTAGCAGTCGTAAGTTGAGCGATCATGTCCCTTAACTCATTCATGCGACGCTCTTGATTCACGATGTGTGCATTAAACTCTTTTCGAAGAGCCTCGACGGGAGTCAGGTCTTGACCTCCATGCCGCTCGTCCTCCATATTGGAAGAAGAGGGAGCGTACTCGGTGCCTTGCCTTGTGCGCATGCAGATTTTTTTTTGTTGACACTAAATTAGTCCTAAACACCCTGACTCGCTAAAATTTTATGAGAAATAATTTTTTTTCCCGCCTAATCGATGGACTAAACTAAATTTTTTTTAAATTTAATTCTTCCTAAGGTGAAGAGAGTCTAGCAGAAAAACTTTTTTTGATTTTGAAGAAAAATTCAGATTTTAACCCGCTGTTGGCACACCACAAATAGTGACTTTGCTGAAATGTGATTTTGTGAGAACTAAGCCTACCAAACAGAGAAGGATTGTGCCGATTTAGGAACCGGCACGAACCTCCCTCTGATATCAAATTGATGTAGGCTACCGGGGCGAAATGTCTGGAACGTTCTAGCGACTAAATCTACTCGCACACGATCTAATTTAGAAACACCACACATGAGCGTAGCCACGTTTTAGATTAACGCTTATCGTCACACAATGACTTGAGGATCGCTAACCCTCTTAGGATCAAATAGTGACTAGAGGCCACTATCCTTTCCGGCGAAATGAACCCACACGGTTCGGTCGAGTGAAGTCGCACCAAGGAGATCCACCAAAGAAAGGATTCGGAATGTGGTTGATCTCCCCCGACTAAGAAAAACCAAAGGTCACCACCCTTCTTCGAATGCGAGAAACTCGGAGAATCAAATACGAAAACCAAATGGAAATACTTTGATGATTAAGATTTCAGATTTCACACCAAAACATTTCGCACAAGAAATATGCGGAGGAGGTAGAAGAAGCACAAAAGATAGAGAAGAGCAATCGTTACCCCAACTCGTAGATAGTTGCACGTGGAGAATCGCTCAACCACGGATCCGCCGGAGTGACACCGGAAGAAGCTTTGCACGTCCACCTTCAACGGAGTCACCCCACGAAGTTCCCACGTCGGAAGAGGAGGGCCTTCACTTGGCCGATACCCTCAAGGAGGCGGACAATGGGGGGGGGGGGGGGGGGGCGGCGGCGGAAATGAGAAGCAAATCTCAAAAGCTGAAATCAATTTTTTTAGGGTTACTTTCTCTACCTAAACCAAGGGAGTGGTTGCCTTATATATGACCCACTCTAAATAAAAAGTTTATACATAAAATATTCAGAATTTTAAGAGCTATTGGAGGCTAAATGCAGGCCACCAATTACACAAAATAAGCATAAAAATTGTTATCCGTAGCCCGGCAGTTTTTATGACAACAACGTCACTTGATGGCGTTATCCCACGAACGAAGATGGTAGTGGGAAGAGGTACGGTGCCGCGCTCCCACGTCTTTATTTCGCCGTAGAACTTTGCTTTGTAGTGGTGGCGTGTCATCAGTTAGCGCTTCAACATCAACGGCTGCGGGTTGGAGAGGGTCGGCTCCGTCACCGATAATGTGCCCTGAGTGCACGGAGCGTTGGGTCGTGCGGTCGACGTTTGTGATATATATTGATTGTGCGTGAGTGTACATCCTGTGATATATCTTCTTGTGAAAATGCAATGCCTGCTGGGAAGGAATATCACTGCCCCGGGAAAGGGGTAGGGTCGTTATAAAGTGGTCAGCTGAATGTTGACCATTGCTTTGTTTACCACTTTTGTGGTGGATTGTCCCCATACAGGTGCTGGAGAGCCGAGAGGAAAATAATGGGCTGAAGCCCTTGCTGCTGCTGTCGTACTGGCCCTCAAAGGCCAAATAAAGAAAAGTTTACAGTTTTCATGTGTGGCCGTCCTGCGTGCCGATGTATGTAAACCACACTTGTTAAGATGAACTGTAAGGGCTTAAGGCCAAACATTTTGTGTATTTTGTATACATTCCTTGGATATATATAAATGTGGTTGTTTATATCTATAGTGGACATTCATGGTCTATGAGTTCAACTTTTTAACCCCTAATGCTTCCGCGAGAATGCTCTATGTTAGGATGTGTGTACTAGTTTTTGATATTAACCTGTAATCTCGTCGTTTATTTGTGGTATATAGTGTGGGGTCCCGGTCAGACCTTCTAATATATGTCATGTAATGGATGGAGGCGTTATAACAACCACTATCCAAGTACCATATAGGGGTTTGGCAACTTAGACTAACCTGCAATACATAATTTACTTTACCTTAGGAACCCAATATCTATTGGGTCCTATGTGCACATTAGAAAGAAACTGAACATGTCCACCAGCAGAATTTCTGACTGGCGGACTGACCCTAGCTTTGGCCACATTAGGATTGTGTCAACAGTTAATGGCAAAATGCCCCGTCTTACCACAACACCAACAGTCATGTATGGTATATCTTCTCTTATGTGTAGACCATGCAGCTTGGTTAGCAGCACCCTTAACAGGAGGAAGATGTGTTGTAGCCCTTTTCTTATTTCTTTCAGCTAGAATTTGACTGAAGGCAAGTCTTCTAGCTGGCTTATTTCGTCTGCTCTGAGTGTTATCAGCAGCAAGCTTCTTTTCAGAGAGCATGCTTTTGATGGCATCAGAAATGCCCAAATCAGCCTGATTGTTAGGCTTGCCCATAGTCTGACCCTTAGTTGTCAGATTCAAAGCCTTGGGTGCTGCAACATCTTTGAGTGTTGGAGTTGAAGCACCAAAAATAAATAGTCTAGTTTGGGCCATTTGAGTTTTCACATGGGCAGCCATAAAGGCACTCACCCGACTAGAGCTTTCACCATAGCAGTGAACATCTTTGTTCACCCCTGAGGAATAACCATTCTCCCAATGACTACATGAGCCCTCCTGGTCATACCTATTAGAAGGTAACAGATCTTTTCTAAAGAGAATGGGAGGCTTGGAAGTAATAGGCTGAGCTGGAGCTTTCCCCTTCCTTTTGGAAGGAGCAGCTCTTGTGCTTCCCTTGATTCTCAACCCCTTCTTACCCTTTTGAAAGGAGAAGTTATCTATCAACGGTAGTACTATACTTGGCTTAGAAAAGCTAGCCACTATTCTTTTCTCCTTCTCAAGTCTATCTTCAAGCTCCCTGATGAGACAGTTCTTATGCTTGATTAAGGCTATCTGGATGTCCAAGAGGGACTTCAGTTGGCTTATTTCCTTAGATTTCTGATCCAGCAGATTAGCTGTTATAGTTTGCATGGCAACTACAAGCTTAAGAGATGAAATCTCTTTAGCTTGCTTCTTAGACAACTTATTGACCTTCTTAAAGACATTCAGAAGTTCTCCATACTTGTCAATCAGTTGATTGACATCTCCTTCAGATCCAGAATCTTCTTCACCACTGGGCGAAGAGGTTTCTGAGCAAGGACTGGACTCATACCCAGATATAAAAGCAGAATTGGGTAAAGGACGTACCTTGATTTGACCAGGCTGATCTTGGTTGCCCTCTTCATCTGTCATTACCATCAGCCCTTTGTAGTTGTGGGCATCTTCATCCTCCTCTGAGTCACTATTTGATAGTGTCAGAGGGGCCCTGATTCCTAGCCTCACTGGAGGATTGGCTTCTCTTGCGGCAACATATCTATCTTTAGCAGCAGAAATAACCAACCCAATGTAGGCTTCCTCTTCTTCAGATTTAGATGATGATGAGTTTGTCCAACTCTTTCCCTTCATAGCAATGAAAGAATTCTCACTCAATGCCAGATAATAGAAGAATATATCTTAAGTAGTTTGGTGCTGAGTGAAGCTTACTCACTCAACGCCAAGTGACGAAATTTGTCTAAGTAATATGGCATTGAGTGATGAAGTCTCACTCAACGCCTAGTAACAGAAAGTCTGGCCAAGACAAAAAGCATTGAGTGATGAAGACACACTCAACGCTCTTAATGCCAAAGAAGCAGAAATATTTTCTAAGATAAAAAGCGTTGAGTGGACTCAACGCTCTCAATGCCTAGAACAGAAAGATTGTCTAAGTGTTTTGGCATTGAGTGAAGCTTACTCACTCAACGCCTAATGATAGAAAAACTTTCTAAGTGTTTTAGCATTGTGTGAAGCTTACTCACTCAACGCCTAATGACAGAGAAATTTTTCTAAATGTTTTGGCATTGAGTGAATATTGCTCACTCAATGCCTAGTGATAGAAAGTCTGTCTAAGTGTTTTGGCATTGAGTGATGCTTACTCACTCAACGGCTATGCTTAAGATGCTTAATTTTGGCTAAGTCCACAGATGGTGACATCGGCAAAGTCAACAAGTCAACAAAAGTCAAATTTGTTGCGGGAAAGCTACAACAAGCGACAAATGTATCCGCTTGCCTTCAGTACTGCAATTAATGCAAAAGCAAAACTACAACTATCAATCTCAGTGGGGCCCATAGGTCAAAATAGCCATTGATCGGCGGAATATAAAAGGAAGAGATGAGATTGAAGATCTTATCTTTTAGTGTTTGGTCTTTTCGTAAAGCGGTGGCACATCTTCGTCTTCCTCGACCATTGTTGTTGAGCCCTAGAGATGAAGTACAAGCTTCAAACCTAAGAGTTCAAAGAGATAGCGGGTGTCATTCTCATCTGCACCAGCAAGTTTAGAAAGTTATCTTTCTGAGGAAGAAGGAGCAGCAGGTCCTACCTAGCTGCAGTTGATCTGATGTCCATCCAAGATTGTGGTGCCATCTTCATCTGCACCAGCAAGCAAGCTAGGGCAATTCACTAAGAAAGATGAGGCACTAAGGGCCGACCCTTGCTGCAGGTACTTCACAGATCCCGCCAATCAATTCTGAAGAAATTTTTCTAGATGTTGTGAAGAAGAAAGCTTGAATAAGCAGTTATCTGAAAGCAGACTCAGAAGACTATTTCTCTAGAGTCAAAGTAGGACTAAATCCTCCTAGTCCTGGGATGGAAGAAGTGGCAGAGCTATCTAGTTTATGCAGTCAAGAAGTTAGGGTTGAGTTTATCTCAACTCAGGTTGCAGATTAGGGCCAACCCCTACTGTAGGTTACTTCACAGATCCATCAGAACACTTCCTGAAGATAAATTTCTAGAGTTTTGTAGAAGAGAGAGCTGAGCTTCTATTTCAGTTCAGCAAGGTACAGAGCAGCAGATTTGCAAAGTTGCTTCCAGTTCAAGACTCTTGTTACTGTGAAGAAATTAGGGCTGAGGATATCTTAGCTCAGGAAGAAGAAGAAGGCTTAGAGAAATTTCTCTGTTGTCATAGTCAAAACACCCACAATCGCAGCCTGTAGGATCTTAATAGATCTGAGCTGTAGCCCTAAATATATATAGGCTGAGTGTAGGATCCAAGTGTGGATCTGAGTGTAGGATCCAAGTGTGAATCTAAGTGTAGGATCACTGGTTGATCTGAGGTAGGATTCTGTTGAGAATCTGAGAGTAGGGCTTTGGCCTAAGTAGTAGGATTCAAGTGTGAATCAGAGCTGTAGGATCCATTTTGGATCTGAGGTAGGTGATAAGTTGATCAGTGAGCTGTAGGGCTTTCGAGCCTGAGATAGGAGAGTCATTTTCTCTGAGTGGTACGACACGTGTGCTTGAGTTATAGGATCCCTTAGATCTGGGGTAGGGCCTTTATGCCTGAGCTGTAGGAGAGTCATTCATCCTAATGTAGGATCCTTTGTGGATCTGAGATAGGGTTGTCCTCCCAGCCTGAGTTGTAGGGCCTTTGGGCCCGAGGTAGGTGATCTTTGGATCAATGAGTTATAGGGACTTTGGGTCTGAGGTAGGTGATCTTTGGATCACTGAGTTCCAGGGCCTTGTTCCTGAGCTGTAGGTCTTGGAGGAGATCGAGTGGTCTTGCGGGATCGCATTGTAAGCTCTTAGCAGCCGAGATTGGAGAAGTGCCTTGTCTAACTATAAGTTAGAAAGGTGGGAGGGAAAGTGGACGTACCCATAATTTAGGGAACCACTATAATTTCTGTGTGTGCTTTTCTGTGTGTTTCTTTGTTGCAGGTTGTTTAGTTCTTGAAAGCAAAAATCTACTAAGTCACCAAGCAATTAAAGAAGGAAAATAAAAGAAAGTCACAAAAGACAAATAACCTATTCACCCCCCCCCCCCCTCTAGGTGATTTAGTTATCCTTAAAAGCAAAGACTTTCAAGTGGTATTAGAGAGAGGTTACTCAAAAAGGACTTAACAATCTGAGTAGATCGAACTCAAAGCATAGCTAAAAGGTTAGTGATTATGGGTTCATGAGTGAACTATACGGAGTGGAGCTCAATGGAGCTTCAAGTCAGCAGTAAGGAGAATTTTGGGACTTGGAAAGAGAGGGTCAGGAAAATCATGGAAGCCATTATCCTAGAGTCTTTGTAACAGTTCAAGAAGGTCCTTTCATCCCCCATGAAGGTCTCTATCTTAGATGCAGAAGTCCAGAATCCAAAGAGTTATGCTGAAATGACTGAAGATGAAATCATCTTGACAACTATGGATAAGAGGGCACAATACATCATGGTAAGTGCCATGGATGACTCCACCTTCCATATCATGGTCCACTGCAAGACTGCAAAAAAATGTGGGACACCTTGATTATCCACATTAAAGGCACAAAGAAGGATGATAAGGAAGAAGAGGAAGACTTCATTGGGATGCTTACTGCTATTGCAGATGAAGCTGAAGATTGTCTTGATGTTGGGACAAGTAACAGGGCCCCTTTATCACACTCAGACAGTGATTCAGAGGTGAATGATGAAGATAAAGCACATGACAACTACTGTTATGGTCTAATAGCCATGACAGAAGAATAATCCTACTAGGATCAGCCTGGTCCAGATCGGGTACAATCTCTGTCTAGTTCTTCTTATTGCTCTGGTCATGAGACCAGCCCAGATTAAGAAGCTTCATCATCCAGTGATGAAGGTGACTCTGAATCTGAGGAAGATATCAATCAATTGATTGTAAAGTATGGTAAACTTCTAGAGGCTTTAAGGAGAAGTGGGAAGTTAGTCAAGAGGTAGGCTTAGGAGATTACCTCCCTTCAGTTAGCTACTTCCCAGCAAGCTGAGACAACATCCTTGCTAGATCAGAAGACTGGGGAAGTGTGCCAACTAAAGGCCACCTCAGTCATCCAACTTAAAACCGTAAGCCAAAAGGACAACATCATCTTGGATCTTAAAGAGGAGCTCCTTAAGGAGAAAAGGACAGTGGCTAGTTTTTCTAAGCCAAGTACTGTGTTACCCTTGATAAATTCCTTCTCCTCTCAAAAGGGTAAGAAGGAGTTGGCAGTCAAGGGAAGTAGAAGAGTTGACCTTTCCAAAGGGAAAGGCAATGCTCCTGTAGAGCCATAGTCAACCTTTCACAAGGTAATCCTCCCTTCTAACAGGTATGATCAAGACTATATGTATGGTCACTGTAAGAATGGAAATTCTTCTTGTAAGAATACAAGTGTATCTTACAATGAGAGAAGAAAGGGTAGGGGAATGAGTTCCTGTAAGGATCCCCATTAAGAAGTCCAAAAGGCCCATCATGTACCTTTTGTATTTAGTGCACCAGCCCCCTCACTCATGAGTAAGGTAGTGGCCTTTTCTCAAGATCTCCCTACACACACTCTAACCAAGGGCAAGTCTGCCAGCAAGTTGGACTTATGTAATTCTAATGCCATCAACAGTGTGACTTCTACAAAGAAGACTGATGCTGGTAGACCTCATGAAAAACCTAGCTCTTCTACTTCTAGACCTATCCTCAGTCAAACTATGGCTGAGAGAAATAAGAATAAGGAAGCTACTCTTCCTTCTGTCCAGTCTGTAGTCTGCCATACTGTCAAACCTGATCAGAAGAGAAGATATAATATCCATGAGTGCTGGTGTTGTGGCAAAATGGGCCACTTTTTGCATAGATTGTTGGCACAACCCTAGTGTGCCAAGGGCAAGAGTAAGTCTTCCTGACCGGACTGCTGTAGGTAGACATGTGCATGTTTTTGCTAACGGGAACCTAGGACCCAATTCATTTTGGGGGTCCTAAGTTAAGGTAAACTATGTTTTGCAGGATAGTCCAAGTGCCCTTACCCCTATGTGGTACTTGGACAGAGGATGTTACATACTTAAGACTAGAACAAGGAGGTTATCTTCAGTATCATACACCCTTGAGGAGGAGCCAATACAGTTTAGTTCAGTCTGGAAAGCTTAAAGTCTGGCCTAAAGAATTGGTTTCTGAGAATTTCCAGCTCCAAAAAATCAGAAGAATACTTATGAAGTTCAGAATGTCCCTATAGACAATGCTGAATATGAGAGGCAGACTATCTAGATGATTGTAACTGTTGTGAGTGAGCAAGTTCATAAGAATAGCTAGTTTGCTCCAACTATTACTGATACAAGTCAGCATATTTCTATGGGAATAACAGTGTAAAGAAAGTCTTGGTATCAAAATGAAAGGATGGTTCAAGGAAAGATCACTCAAGGTTCAAGTGGTCTCAAAGTCCAGCAGCTGCCGGAGCATAATCAACCTTATATAAAAAGGTTGCTAGCAGCTGCACCAAGGGTATCACTGGAATCAGATAGGGGGAGAAGTACATCAAGACCAGCCAGATCTTCCCTGACTATTCTTCAAAAGTCAAAAATGGAGAGATAAAGAAGGAGTTAATCAAGTTGCATCTTCAAGTGTGGCATCAAAGAGTGATCAAGTGGTATCAAGTGATATAGGAGAGCTGGGTCAGTGGTATCTACTCAAGAGATATGATCTCTAGTCAAGTGGTATGATCACTATGGGTGTGGTAACTGGCCATGATCAAGGTTGAAGGCAATGATCAAGGGGCAGAATGATGTTTGGGTTGCCAATGTAAGAAGTTCATTGGGGGCTTGAATAGTATGCAGACAACATTCCTCCTATTAAAGAAGAACTGTATGGTATCCAGTGTGGCGATCAAGAGGGCAGATCAATGTGATGATCAAGATGTTGCTCAGTGGGCTGAACAGTCTTGTTCTGCTGATGAAAAAGCTGAAGCCAGAGGTAGATAAGTGTTGGGTCCATTGCCCACAATGTCCTAGATTTGAGGAATTCAATCTTGTCATTGATATACATATAGTTGTAGTTGCTAGTGATGGGTCAGATAGCCTAAGTGGCTAAGTTAGGTAAGTTCTTACCTAAGTTGTGGAAAGATAAAAAACTGTCTAAGTTTGTAACACCCCCTATCCGTCGCATAACATATAACAGTAGGTCCGGTCGGGGCCCAACGCCATATACTACAGACAGACCGGGTGGTTACTCATGGAAACCATCCAACCAATCATAACATCCTACACAGAGCATTCTAGCGGAAGCAGTTTATAAAAGTTGCAAATAAGAACCCAGCACTAAAGCATGAATGTACACTAATACCAAAATAGGAATGTTATACAGACACCGCCGCAAGCCTTAAGGTCTTACAAAATGTTTCACTTGATATTACATGATTTACAAACCACGGCACGCAGGCCGGTCATACATGAATAAAAACAGTAAACACTTCCATTTAGGCCTTCGAGGGCCGGCTTCGTACTTGGGCTTTAGCCCGCTTTTGACCGCTTGGTACAGCAGCACCTGCAAGCAACAAACCACCGCACGGTGGCAAAACAAGGCAACGGTCAGCAATGCTGACCCAATTATAACGATCCCGCCCCCAACTCGGGGCGGCGATGCTCCTTCCCTGCATTTCATTAGCATAAGCGAGCAATAAATATATATAACCATTTCATCACAGACGTTGGATCGCACGGCCACACGCCCCGTGCTCTCAGGGCACATTCTCGGTGAACCGGTCGATGTCACGTCAATTATAGCCATAGACATTCCGGACTCACCACCGCCACTTTGACGGCCAAACCTATGAGCAATTTGTCTTCTTGGCCTGGGTCACGACAATTTAAGCCATAGACTGCCGAAGACCCTAATCTATGCCAACGGCAAGTGCCACGTACCCTTAGGTCTCTTTAACCGAACGACATAGAACGGGCACGGTTCCATCTAACCCGTGCTCACATCGCAACGACAATTTAAGCCATATGCGCGGGTCAAACTTCCCCCGAGTCCCATTTCCATCACAATTCACATAACCCGGATATGTTCAAGTTGGTTCTCAGGCCACCAAGTTGGCAAGATCACGCATCCGCCCAGTTTTCCAGGTGCACCTTTGGGTTAATCCCCAAGGCTCCCTGTTGCAATCTACCATGTAGAAAACCCGAAAAACAACCAATAACATGGAGTCTTCTCCGGCCTTATGCAATGCAACATCACCGATCCAGACCAAAATGTCCGGGTAGGCTTCACACATCATGCCTATGTCCGTTCTCGCTTACGGACTCTATACAACGGGGACTTCACATATCTACCCGAAGGAACGCCTCCAACTCCCCGCAAACTCGTGAGAGCGGGCTTCCTATGCAAAGAAGGAGAGCTACTCATGCCCAAGAAGAGAATCGTTACCTTAGCGTTCCTCTTTGGCGCCATGGAAAAGTAAGCGGATGAAAAGCACTGCACTAGCTTTGCCTCCGTGGATCCGGAGTCGGCTCGCGATTTATAGCTTCGAAGCTCCTCCAATGGCCGGATCTAGCTTCTTCTTCCTTCCTTGGCTCTCCTCTCTCTCTAAGATTTAGAAAGACAACCACTTATGAAAAATGAGGGTTTATAAGGCCAAATACCGGGTATATCCCTTCAGGAACAACCCCCAGCCATTGGATCACCAATTAAAGAAATGAACGGCTTTGATTCGGGACTGAAATGCCCAATCTAGACCGCACACGGCCTGGCACACGCCCGTGTCCAGGGACGTGTGACTCATTCGCCGTCAAAATCGACGCGCCTGGAATAACACACGGGCATCGAACACGCCCGTGTTCGATCTGACACGCCCGTGTTCCACCTGACACGGCCGTGTGGCCGGCCGTGTACACCCATCATTTTTCCCCGAAAATAACCCGAGCACTGCACGGGTTCTAGGACACGCCCGTGTCCTTGACCGTGCCACCTCAACATTCCTGGGCTCCAGGCCGTGTACACGGTCTCGACACTCGACACTTCGTCGAGCGAAGATCGTCGACCTGACGACACGGCCTTGGACACGCCCGTGTCCTAGGCCGTGTGCCTTGTCTCGACACAATGTCGAGATCAAAGTGTCGACTTCCCGGGACGAGTGTCGACACGGGTCGACACGCCCTGCGACACGCCCGTGTCGCAGGCCGTGTGCCATGTCTTGACAATTTGTCGAACGCAGAGTGTCGACTTCGCGGGTTAAGTGTCGACATGGGTCGACACGCCCAGCGACACGACCGTGTCGCAGGCTGTGTGCCCAGTCTCGACACAATGTCGAGACCAAAATGTCAACTTCCCGGCTGAGTGTCGACACAAGCTTGACACACCATGGGACACGCCCGTGTCCCAGGCCGTGTGCCTGCAGCCAGAACCCAAAACTGGCCCAAAGTGTCCCCCGTCGCTATTTTGAGTTTCGGGGCGTTACAACTCTCCCCCTCTTAAAAGAATTTCATCCACGAAATTATATAAAGTAAAGACATGTACAAAACCAAAATTTGTACCTGAACGGAACAACTCCGGATACTCATCAAGCATAGTCTTCTCTCGCTCCCAAGAGAGCTCCTCTCGACCGCAATTGTCCCACCGGACCTTGACCATCTTGATCTCTTTATTGCGTAGCCGCTTGACCTCCGAGTCCTCAATCCGTACGGGCTTGACCTTTGTCGTTAGCCCACTATCCACCGGCACTTGATCAACCGCGATCACTTGTGTAGGCTCTTGCAACGCCTTCCGAAGCACCGAAATATGGAATACATCATGTAAACCACTAGCTCCACTGAAAGCTTCAACCGATAGGCCGCCTCACCAACTCGCTCCAGAACCTCAAACGATGCAAGGTACCTCGGGCTTAGCTTTTTCAATCGCCGCACCCGCGAGACAACCTTGAACGGTTTGATCTTTAAGTACACATAGTCGCCCACATCGAACTCCACGTTCCTGTGCTTGGCATTATAGTACTTCGCTTGCCGGTGCTGAGCGATAAGCAATCTCTCCCGAATGGTTCTCACCAAAGAAGTAGCATCCTCCACTTCCAATCGCTTATACAACTTTGACTCACCCATTTCTAGCCAAGACAACAGCGTGCGACATTTTCTACCATATAGGGCCTCGAATGGCGCTATCTGAATACTCGCTTGGTAGCTATTGTTGTATGCGAAATCCACCAAATAAAGGTGGTCTTCCCATTGCTTTCCGAAATCCAAGACACACATGCAGAGCATGTCTTCCATGGTTCTATTGACCCTCTCGGTCTGCCCATCCGTCTGCGGATGGAAGGCTGAGCTAAATTTCAACTTTGTTCCCAACATTTGTTGCACAAGCCTCCAATCATTGGACGTGAACCTCCCATCTCGGTCACTCACGATGCTGTGGGGCACACCGTGAAGCCGTACAATGTTATCCACATAAAGCTTTGCCAACTTCTCCACCGGATCATCCTTCCTATGCGCAATAAAATGTGACACCTTCGTTAACCAATCCACGACCACCCAAATGGCGTCGTTCCCCTTTTGCGACCTTGGAAAACCGTGCACAAAGTCCATAGAGATGTCGTCAAATTTCCACTCCGGAATAGGCAAGGACTTAAGAAATCCTCCCGGCATTTGGCACTCCGCCTTCACTAAGGAGCAAGTTTGGCACTTCGCTACGTATAGCGCCACATCCTTCTTCAAACCCGGCCACCAAAACAGTTTCTTCACATCACGGTACATCTTCGTGCTCCCCGGGTGAATCGAGTACTTGGTATGGTGTGCCTCATACAACAACTCCACCCGCAATTTACCCACACTTGGGACGCACAGACGACCGTCCTTCCAAAGTAATCCGTCCTCCACGACGAATTGGGAATTTGAGCCATCTAGAGCCTCTACCATGAACTGCTTCATATGAGCATCCATATCCAAAGCCTGCCGAATACGATCAGCCAGGTCATATTGGACTTCAGTCCAATTCAGAACTGCTTGAGCACTTGATTGCCTGTCCACACAAACAATCTCCAACGCCTCCAACTCCCGCACCAACCGCTCATCATGCACCGATAGCCAATTGGATTGAGCTGGGGCTCGGCGACTCAACGCGTCCGCAACTGCATTCCCTTTACCAGGCACGTAGTGGATCTTGAATGTATAGTCCCCCAGGAACTCCATCCATCTATGCTGCCGCATATTCAGATCCTTCTGATCAATAAGATACTTCAGGATCTTGTGATCGGTGTAGATATCAATCTTCACACCGTACAAATAGTGTCTCCACAGCTTCAAGGCAAAAATCACGGCCGCTAACTCCAAGTCATGGACCGAATAATTCCTCTCGTGCACTTTTAGCTGTCTCGAGCCATAAGCTATTACACTTTCGTGTTATAGTAGCATGCAACCCAAACCGCTGCCTGAAGCATCACTATAAATCTCATAGCCATCGGTCCCACATGGCGAGCTCAGCACAGGCGCCGTAGTCAGCCGACACTTCAACTCCTCAAAATCTCGCGCGCACTCCGGCGTCCAAACGAACTTATGCTCCTTCCTCGTCAAAGTAGTGAGAGGCAAAGCTATCCGCGAGAAGTTATCTACGAAGCGCCTATAATAGCCGGCAAGCCCCAAAAAGCTCCGGACTTCCGCTACCGTAGCAAGCTCAGGCCACTCCCGTATCGCAACAATCTTCGCCGGATCCACAGCAATACCCTCTCCACTCACTATATGCCCGAGGAACGCCACTGAGGATAGCCAAAACTCGCACTTCGAGAACTTGGCATACAACTGATTTCTCCTTAGCGTCTCCAGAACCAAATGAAGATGCTTGAAGTGATCTTCCTGACTTTGCGAGTACACCAAAATATCGTCGATGAAGACGATCACGAAATGGTCCAAGTACTCCCTGAAAGTCCTGTTCATCAAATCCATGAACACTAACGGCGCATTAGTCATCCCAAACGGCATGACCGTAAACTCATAATGCCCGTATCTTGTACTAAATGCTGTCTTCGGGATATCACTCTCCCTTTTTCGCAGTTGATAGTACTCAGCCTTGAGATCCAACTTCGAGTACACCGTCGACCCGACTAACTGATCAAAAAGATCATCAATCCGGGGGATCAGGTACTTGTTCTTCTCCGTCAACTTGTTGAGCTCCCGATAATCAATACACAGCCTCATGCTTCCGTCCTTCTTCCTAACAAAGAGGACCGGTGCGCTCCAAGGCGAAGAACTCGGGCGCACATACCCTTGCTCCAACAGTTCTTATAGTTGAACTTTCAGCTCCGCCATTACCTTAGGCGCTAGCCGGTAAGGAGATCGTGACATGGGCTTTGCACATGGCACTAGCTCAATCGTAAAATCTATCTCCCGCTGAGGCGGGGCTCCAGGAAGATCTGCGGGGAACACATCAGGGTATTCCGATACCACTGAAATACAATCCAACGCGGGCTTCGACTTTGCGACCTCCACTAGTGTAAAGAACAGTTCTGCACCGGTACGAACCGCCTTCACCACCTGAAGAGCAGACATCAACGTCTTGCTCGACCCCTTTAAGCCCATAAAAGTCATCTCACGACTAGCTCCCAACTTGACTTCCTTCCGACCGCAATCGATATAGGCTTGCTGCTCCGAGAGCCAGTTCATGCCAAATATAGCGTCGAACTCCACCAGCGGAAGTAAAGACGCCTGCAGGTCGAAATCCTGATTCCCAATATGAATCTTAACATCACAGATCCTGTCCGCTCGCATCGAACACCCATTGGGCAACAACACATCCAACTTATCTTTCGCCATCGAAGAAGGGACTCTGATGCGTGATATAAATCCTTCGGACAAGAAGGAGTGTGAAGCTCCCGTATCGAAGAGTGCTCATGCCGGATTTCCAAAAATCAATACAAATCCTAAACAAGCAGTGGTAAGATAACATGTGCATAACAAGTATTTAAAGAAATTGACTTGCTATAAGTTAAACCGTGCCTGTCACCACATCAGCCTGTTTGATGGCCTCCTGTTGGGCAAGATTATAGACCCTTGGTTGGGCCGGAGCATAGTGGGATGCGGTCGACTCCACCGCCTTGCCCTTCTCTTCAGAAGTCGCTCTCGGCCTTCTCTCAGACTTAGGACGTCCGCTCCAATAGTCATGGGCAAAGTGCCCTGTCTTTCCACAAGTAAAACACGCGCCCGGGGTCCGACTCGTAGTCGCCCCAGAAGCACCAGAAGGAGCTGGACCCGAAGTCCTATGCTTCTTGAAAGACCTCCGATAGCCAGACTTTGAAGTAGTCGGCACTTTGAATTCAGATTTCCTATCACCCAAGCTTTTCTTTGCTTATACAATCTTCATGTCCTTCTCCAAGGACCGGACAGTATTGACCAAGGTTAAGAAACCCTGCTTCATCGGCCCCGAGAGTAGTAATCTCAACTCATCTCTCAACCCTTCATAGAAGCGATTAGTCTTGCGCTCCTCATCCACAATAGTGGAGCTAGCATAACGACTCAGACGAGTAAACTCGTGGAGATATTCATCCACGCTCCTCTCACCCTGAACCAACTTCAGAAATTCGTTCTCCAACGCTATCCTCTGCGTCAAAGGGAGGTATCTAGCCAAGAACAATCTCGAGAACTCCTCCATCGAGACATCAACAAGTTGCCTACCTCTTAACAAGTGCAGCTCCAATCCTTCCCACCACATTCTCGCTTCACCGTCCAAAAGGAACGTAGCGATGGTGGTCATTTTCCACTCCTCCGTCTCCGTTGCTGTCATGACTCTCTTCACCCTGGAGAGCCAGTCTTCATCCTGAGATGGGGTTCCCAACCCCGAGAATACAGGAGGATTAAAGCTCATAACATGCTTGATCTGTCTCTCGGCTGCCCTCCTTGGCACCACCGGTTCCACTACCACTTGCTCCACTCTCCTCGGCTCAGCCTCTTGAAGAGGTTCTTGCTCCATCGCAGAAGCGGGCTGCTACGTTTGTCTTGTAGGCTGCGCATTTATCACGACCAACACTGCTTCGGCCACCAATCGTATGTTCTCAGCCGATAGAGGTGCTGCAGGAGTAACATCTGGTGCACTACTAGCGTCAGAAACTCGGCGTTCTGACGGCCCAACACCACTTCTGGTCACCTATAGTGGTACAAAACACCGTTAAGCGACCAAATAAATTGCAAACAGCAATTATAGGAACACGCAGGTTCCTCAAACACGTGTATTTTCATTCCTAAGTGGACATTCATGGGTTCTTTTACTGTTATAACGATGACGCACACAATGAGCTCACCACCCCTTAAAACGAATTCGCCCACGAATTCATCTTAAGCCCGACCAAAACCAGTAGTCTGATACCAAATTGTAACATGTAACATCCCATGTTACTTCTGGACCCCTCAACTTAGATTGGGTTAGGCATGGGGTGAGACTTAAGGAGATCAACTAGGTTTGACCCTAGGTAGTGGGTGGTAGCCATGTGGGGGCCCACTATAAGACCATAGTGAAACTAGGTCAAACTAGCCTAAGTGGGGACCCTAGCCACACCATGACCCCACCACATTGCCCTAACCCTAAAGACAATCTAAGTGGACCCTAGGGTGTGTCACTGGGTCAACATTTTGACCCCAATTGACCAAAGTCAACCTTGGGCTTAATTTGGTCAAACCCACACTCATAGGCCTAATTAACCTAAGTGGGGCACCCCCTTGACCCAAACCAAGTTGGGTGGTGCCACTAGACCCATTTCCACCAAGTGGGGTCAGTCCACCCACCATGGTTGACCAAGTCAACTCCCTAAGTCAATTTGGTCAACAAATTGACCTAAAGAGTGAAATGAAGGCCAAGCCATTTCCCCTTGGACCAAGCCCACCAAAATTGGCCCATAGTCAGCCCAAGTGAACAAGACCAGTCCTACCCCTCTAAATCAGGAGAGAGAATACATGCAAGGGGGTAAAATTGGAATTTTTAGGAGAAGAGGAGAGAGAAAAGGGAATGAAGAAAATGGTGGCCACATGGCCACCCCATCAGCTGGTTTAGGCTGCCCAAAACCAGGTGGCTGACCTCCCCTCTTCATTTCCAGCAGAAAACCAAGGCAGTGAGCCACATGGCACCATGGGTGAAACCTCCAATGCTCAAACCGAGCTCACCTTCGAGTTAACTCCACTTATAGGCCACCTCAGTCCAAACAGAGCTCACCATTAGCTTCAGAAGGCCGAGAGGAGTGGAATTCGACTGCTTAATCATGGAGAACGGTGGAGAATTGAGCTTTCGGGGTGGAGCTTGCCGGCGCACCACCACCACGGCAAACCGCCGCCTGACCCGCAGCCAAGCCTCGATTCAGGTGCGTTTCACTTCACCTCTACCCGTACTAGCATCTTAGATCAAATAGGAGAGATATCGGGCTCAACTGAGCCCGATGCCATGTGAGAAAATCGAGAGAATTCCAAGCTTTTGAAACCGCTCGGGATAGCCGTCGCCGCCGTCTCCCGCCGCCCCATCGCCGGGAAATGATAGCCACCACCACCGTGAAGGTGATGGCACCGTTGGCCGGAGGTGGCGCCGTCTCAGCTGGCCGGAAACCGCCGGCAAAGTTGCTCCAGGTCGGCTCGATCTCAGCCGTTGGCTGGAGGTAGACGATGACCAGATCCCGTCGGATAGGCTTTAAGATTCGTGCGCAGATATTAAAATGAATTAATTTAATGTATTGAATAGTATGATTTCTGTCACACTTTTTCAGTTACTTTGCATGTTAAATTTAGGCCTCTTAGAGGCATTTCCAGAACTTTGCCCCTTAATGAAAACTGTAGCCAGGGGTCTTACCGTTAATATGCCACCCTAAACATTTATTTTGGTGTAGTGTACAGTCCTGTAGGACATTTCTCCTAGGACTGGTCCTAGGGTAGGACAGAAATTAAATTGGATGCCTAGGTCAAACTATTGATCACCATGGCCCCAAATTTTGGGCACATGCATGATAAGGGCATACTTATCTCCTGCCAAAATGTAGGAATTTTTAGAGAATATTTTCCTATAGTTTTTGGTAAAATAGCAAAATTTAAATAAATGACATATATGGAGTTCTACTCCTCTCCATGGCCCCAAATTTTGGTGGTGGGTCTGTGGGGTCATCCTTGGTGCATGATAAAATTTTCAGCACCTTGGGTTTACTGCATGTTGGAGAATCCACTTGCATGTGCTAGCCTATGTTAAGCCTTGGTGTGCAAATAGCAAAAATGCAAATTGGTGTATTTAGCCCAATGGTGACATGCAAGGGTCATGAAATTATTCATAGTGGTTCATTAGGGTAAATTTCATCCCTCAAATTAATAATGGAATTTTTGGAGTCAAAATTCTATTTATTGGAATTTATTTTAAATTTAGCTATTTTGGAAATAAAATTGGAAAATTGGGTTTCTTCAAGTACAAATTCAAACAATTTTGCCAAGGCATATATGAGATCACATTGGACTTAGGAAAAATATGATTTCTCTGTTTTGAAGAACGTTTGTAGTAGATACCCTAAATTCCCCATTTTACCCTTATCTTGTAAATTCTTGAAATGAGGGATATATACTTCTGAAAAATTTGGAATTTATTCTATTGCTATAAAATGTTATTATTAGTCTTGCATAAATTTCTCAGAATTTAATGGATGCATTATTTGTGTTAAGTTAGTATAATGGCATTTTGGTAAATATCTTATAATGGAATCCTATAGGCCATCTTACAATAAATGTTGATGATTCTCTGCCAATAGTCGTAAATTAGTATCCTAAAAGCTTTGTAAGTTTTCTGGAATTTTTGAGTACATAATGCCTATACATCATTTGGAAAATGGAATTTATGTGGAATTGATATTAAATTGAAAATGATAATAAATAATTTAAGGAAAATTATGAAATTCTGTAGGCAGCAATATTTTGTCAATATACATCTCAGGAAAAATTCCCTAGGTCAGTGGATACTTAATCAAACTACTTCATGTGTAAAGTGACCTAACATTTAAACTAAAAGAATTAATTAAAGGACTATTTGACCAAGGAAAATTACGAGAATCCTTAGGGTAGTTCCCTTAGTCCATAATACCTTAGGATAAATATTTAGAGGTCAAATGCCTTAAGTTTTGGAAGATCACATTTTTAGGATATTCATAGGTCATGGTCTGCATATAATACAAATAGGTCTTGCCTTAGGGGACTACCAGGGGATTGGTTATCGGCAGAAATAAGAGAGAGTGCAACATGAGTAACCCTGGTGGGTAGAGTTGTCTTAGTGAGGGATTAAAGTGCAAGTCTTAGCTAGCAACTGGAGCGGGGATCGGCGGAAGACCGTCGGTTTCCCGGTAATACCTTAAGTCACTAGGGTTATACTAAAGCAATAAGGAGAGCTGGGGAGATACATGGGTAGCCATCAACTAAAATAAATATCCTTGCGAAAGGGAACGCTGGGCGTAATCCCAACACAGTTCCTAGTACCCCTTGAGAGCCCTTCACAGGGAATACCGGGGGCAGTCCTGGGATTAACCTTAAATCTCTAAGTATAATAAACCGTAGACAAGAGTAGTTTAATAGGTTAAGATATTGTTGTACCTTCTCGCCCGTGTGGGGGTTGGAGAGATTTATGTTATATGCTCACCCGTCTAGGGTTGGAGGGAGTTGGTATAAAGGCACTGATGTGCGTTCTCACCCGGGTTTGGGTTTGAGGGATTCAGGACGGGTTTTGGTCCTGCGAGCGGAAGGCTCGGTATGAATTACTTGCATGTGCATAAATATCGTGGCGAGGCATGCGGTACTGGCCGTTCGTCACACCGATGGCAGTACGGTGCACCAGGCGGTTGTGGGAGTTAGAGGGGCCAGTGGGTTGTTTTACACTGCGGTCTGGAGGACGACCCCCGATAACATACATCCGACCCAACAAGACTGACAGGTTTGTCAGCAAAGTACGTACGCGAGACTCTAGAGTGCACCTTGGACGTGTACAGAGGCGTATGAGAGGGGTCTAAGGCTTGGTAGTGTGCATACCGGTCTAGAAGCGGAGATGCCCGCTCCGCTGCTGCCGTAGCCACAGCGGTGGTACCCGAGAGTGATGCTAGCTCTCAAAAAGTGGGAACTAAAGGTCTGTGATCACAGAGTCGTTGTGTGTGAGTTGCACTTGCCTGCGCATAAAATTACATCATATCATTCATTCATATTAGGTCATACGCTTCATAGATCCTTATCATATAAATTAGTATGTGCTCTTTTATATGATAAGTTAAATTTCCTGGAAACCCTAACTTATATATTTGTATGGGCATTTATATAAGTTAGGGTACGTTTGTGATGATAGCTTAGTGGTAGCTTAGCTTATTTACTTGTTCACACTGCTGTTTCTTTACTTTCCTTTACTGCACCGCTCTTACTTACTACTTGTACTGTACTTAGCATTGCTAGAGTAGAATTTCATTACTTAGTACCATTCTAGATAGATATCGTCACCTGCTTCCATTTTGCTACCCCTTGTTGTCCTCCGCTTCGTCCTCCCGCTCGGTGCCTAGGAGCTGCGGGGCGAGGAGCGGAGGAAACGACTTAGTCTTTTGACTAATGGTCGGTGACCAACTATTTTTAGGAGCCCGTGGAGATGGAGCACCAGCACGTCGAGGAGGCAGGACATGAGGAGCAGATATCGTTTCAGCAGGCTACTACCACTACTGTGCGTCCTCAGGTGGGATGAGTCTTGATGTTCTAGTATAGCTTCCGCATTTATGGTTTTGTGAGAGAGAGATTTGATGTACTGGGCATAAGCCCTTTTTACTCTTTCATTTGTACTTTATTGTGGACTATTATGATGTACTATTCATTTCTTTTACATGATTGTACTGTGGCTTGTGGACTGGTAGTTTTACATATACAGTTTACTTCTTCTTCTCATATTGGCCTACAGGTTAATGATCGTACTAGCCGGCAGGATCGGCGTGTTGCGGTGTCGACTAACCCGTGAGTTAGTGCCACCGTAAGACGGCGGTTCTGGGCATAAGATCTGGTAGCCCTCCTTGGTAAGGGGGAGGGGGGTCTTACAAACTTGGTATCAAAGCGAGGTTTCGATCCTATGAGAAAGAAGTCCACAACATGGGACCACCCCCGTCCGAGCATTAGTTTGCGGACAAACTATGCAGCGGAAGCAGTGGTGTGCCCATGTGTAAAGTCACATAAATGGTCCACAAAGTACAATTTGTTAGGCCAATTTTGCTCTAACCTTACTTTTATGCAACCTCCACAGGTCGCAGCGCCGCAAAATGTGGCTCCTCCCCCTCCGGCTGCCACTCCATTCCTACATACGGAGATGGGGCAGACCCTGACGGCGATTTTGGATGCCTTTAGAGCCCAGCAAGTCCCGGCTCCACAACCAAATCCGGGGTCGAGCTGGCTGAGTGCATTCAAGAGCATGTCCCCACCGACGTACCGTGGGACAGAGGATGCGGTGAAGACGGAAGAATGGCTAGAGGCCATACACGAGATCTTAGCGGGCATCAGCTGCCCAGTCGGCCAGGCAGTACCCCTAGCCACCTCTGTGCTAGAGGCTCATGCAAAGAGATGGTGGAAATCAGTCCGGGCGTCTACTTATGCGGACTTTGAGCTGTCAGAGATATCTTGGGAGGAGTTTGGCGATGTGTTTCTGGAGCACTTCGTTTCTGCTACGGACAGGGATGCTTTGGAGGAGAGGTTTTTGAACCTCAAGCAGGGGACAGATCAGTGAGATTGGAGCCGATCCGGATTGACGATACAGCCATCCGAGTGTTGCGGAAGAAGAAGGTCCCTCTTGTGAAGGTGCTGTGGTCCAACCATGGACGGGAGGAGTACACTTGGGAGCCGAGAGATCTGATGCTGGAGCAACACCCGGAGCTATTCGCATCAGGTATATTTAAGTTATGTCTTTAAATTTCTTGATGATTCTTGCAAATAGAACCCCGTACACCCGAACTTAAATTTCGGGGACGAAATTATTTTCTTGTTTATTGGAATTTGTAACATCCCATGTTACTTCTGGACCCCTCAACTTAGATTGGGTTAGGCATGGGGTGAGACTTAAGGAGATCAACTAGGTTTGACCTTAGGTAGTGGGTGGTAGCCATGTGGGGGCCCACTATAAGACCATAGTCAAACTAGGTCAAACTAGCCTAAGTGGGGACCCTAACCACACCATGACCCCACCACATTGCCCTAACCCTAAAGACAATCTAAGTGGACCCTAGGGTGTGTCACTGGGTCAACATTTTGACCCCAATTGACCAAAGTCAACCTTGGGCTTAATTTGGTCAAACCCACACTCATAGGCCTAATTAACCTAAGTGGGGCACCCCCTTGACCCAAACCAAGTTGGGTTGTGCCACTAGACCCATTTCCACCAAGTGGGGTCAGTCCACCCACCATGGTTGACCAAGTCAACTCCCTAAGTCAATTTGGTCAACAAATTGACCTAAAGAGTGAAATGAAGGCCAAGCCATTTCCCCTTGGACCAAGCCCACCAAAATTGGCCCATAGTCAGCCCAAGTGAACAAGACCAGTCCTACCCCTCTAAATCAGGAGAGAGAATACATGCAAGGGGGTAAAATTGGAATTTTTAGGAGAAGAGGAGAGAGAAAAGGGAATGAAGAAAATGGTGGCCACATGGCCACCCCATCAGCTGGTTTAGGCTGCCCAAAACCAGGTGGCTGACCTCCCCTCTTCATTTCCAGCAGAAAACCAGGCAGTGAGCCACATGGCACCATGGGTGAAACCTCCAATGCTCAAACCGAGCTCACCTTGGAGTTAACTCCACTTATAGGCCACCTCAGTCCAAACAGAGCTCACCATTAGCTTCAGAAGGCCGAGAGGAGTGGAATTCGACTGCTTAATCATGGAGAACGGTGGAGATTGAGCTTTCGGGGTGGAGCTCGCCGGCGCACCACCACCATGGCAAACCGCCGCCTGACCCGCAGCCAAGCCTCGATTCAGGTGCGTTTCACTTCACCTCTACCCGTACTAGCATCTTAGATCAAATAGGAGAGATATCGGGCTCAACTGAGCCCGATGCCATGTGAGAAAATCTAGAGAATTCCAAGCTTTTGAAACCGCTCGGGATCGCCGTCGCCTCCGTCTCCCGCCGCCCGATCGCCGGGAAATGATAGCCACCACCACCGTGAAGGTGATGGCACCGTTGGCCGGAGGTGGCGCCGTCTCAGCTGGCCGGAAACCGCCGGCAAAGTTGCTCCAGGTCGGCTCGATCTCAGCCGTTGGCTGGAGGTAGACGATGACCAGATCCCGTCGGATAGGCTTTAAGATTCGTGCGCAGATATTAAAATGAATTAATTTAATGTATTGAATAGTATGATTTCTGTCACACTTTTTCAGTTACTTTGCATGTTAAATTTAGGCCTCTTAGAGGCATTTCCAGAACTTGGCCCCTTAATGAAAAATATAGCCAGGGGTCTTACCTTTAATATGCCACCCTAAACATTTTTTTTGGTGTAGTGTACAGTCCTGTAGGACATTTCTCCTAGGACTGGTCCTAGGGTAGGACAGAAATTAAATTGGATGCCTAGGTCAAACTATTGATCACCATGGCCCCAAATTTTGGGCACATGCATGATTATGGCATACGTAGCTCCTGCCAAAATATAGGAATTTTTAGAGAATAGTTTCCTATAGGTTTTGGTAAAATAGCAAAATTTAAATAAATGACATAGATGGAGTTCTACTCCTCTCCATGGCCCCAAATTTTGGTGGTGGGTCTGTGGGGTCATCCTTGGTGCATGATAAAATTTTCAGCACCTTGGGTTCACTGCATGTTGGAGAATCCACTTGCATGTGCTAGCCTATGTTAAGCCTTGGTGTGCAAATAGCAAAAATGCAAATTGGTGTATTTAGCCCAATGGTGACATGCAAGGGTCATGAAATTATTCATAGTGGTTCATTAGGGTAAATTTCATCTCTCAAATTAATAATGGAATTTTTGGAGTCAAAATTCTATTTATTGGAATTTATTTTAAATTTAGCTATTTTGGAAATAAAATTGGAAAATAGGGTTTCTTCAAGTACAAATTCAAACAATTTTGCCAAGGCATAGATGAGATCACATTGGACTTAGGAAAAATATGATTTCTCTGTTTTGAAGAACGTTTGGAGTAGATACCCTAAATTCCCCATTTTACCCTTATCTTGTAAATTCTTGAAATGAGGGATATATACTTCTGAAAAATTTGAAATTTATTCTATTGCTATAAAATGTTATTATTAGTCTTGCATAAATTTATCAGAATTTAATGGATGCATTATTTGTGTTAAGTTAGTATAATGGCATTTTGGTAAATATCTTATAATGGAATCCTATAGGCCATCTTACAATAAATGTTGATGATTCTCTGCCAATAGTCATAAATTAGTATCCTAAAAGCTTTGTAAGTTTTCTGGAATTTTTGAGTACATAATGCCTATACATAATTTGGAAAATGGAATTTATGTGGAATTGATATTAAATTGAAAATGATAATAATAATAATTAAGGAAAATTATGAAATTCTGTAGGCAGCAATATTTTGTCAATATACATCTCAGGAAAAATTCCCTAGGTCAGTGGATACTTAATCAAACTACTTCATGTGTAAAGTGACCTAACATTTAAACTAAAAGAATTAATTAAAGAACTATTTGACCAAGGAAAATTACGAGAATCCTTAGGGTAGTTCCCTTAGTCCATAATACCTTAGGATAAATATTTAGAGGCAAAATGCCTTAAGTTTTGGAAGATCACATTTTTAGGATATTCATAGGTCATGGTTTGCATATAATACAAATAGGTCTTGCCTTAGGGGACTACCAGGGGATTGGTTATCGGCAGAAATAAGAGAGAGTGCAACATGAGCAACCCTGGTGGGTAGAGTTGTCTTAGTGAGGGATTAAAGTGCAAGTCTTAGCTAGCAACTGGAGCGGGGATCGGCGGAAGACCGTCGGTTTCCCGGTAATACCTTAAGTCACTAGGGTTATACTAAAGCAATAAGGAGAGCTGGGGAGATACATGGGTAGCCATCAACTAAAATAAATATCCTTGCGAAAGGGAACGCTGGGCGTAATCCCAACACAGTTCCTAGTGCCCCTTGAGAGCCCTTCACAGGGAATACCGGGGGCAGTCCTGCGATTAACCTTAAATCTCTAAGTATAATAAACGTACACAAGAGTAGCTTAATAGGTTAAGATATTGTTGTACCTTCTCGCCCGTGTGGGGGTTGGAGAGATTTATGTTATATGCTCACCCGTCTAGGGTTGGAGGGAGTTGGTATAAAGGCACTGATGTGCGTTCTCACCCGGGTTTGGGTTGAGGGAGGTCTTCAGGACGGGTTTTGGTCCTGCGAGCGGAAGGCTCGGTATGAATTACTTGCATGTGCATAAATATCGTGGCGGGGCATGCGGTACTGGCCGTTCGTCACAACGATGGCAGTACGGTGCACCAGGCGGTTGTGGGAGTTAGAGGGGCCAGTGGGTTGTTTTACACTGCGGTCTGGAGGACGACCCCCGATAAACACACATCCGACCCAACAAGACTGACGGGTTTGTCAGCAAAGTAC